>OU026147.1:36937147-37668816 GCA_907269125.1 Eristalis pertinax
GAGAACTATGGAACTCAAGTTGACTCTACAAATGGCGCAGAACGAATTAACTCACACATGAATGCTAAGCGCTTTAAGGTATTGTTCTTGTATGGGATAGGCAGGGCCAACCAGCTGGAACGCCATTAGGAACTCATTGCGTTGCTCTTTGAGAAAGTAGCTTCTTGCCGCCGTACCGTACAGTGCCTGAGTAGTCTCTCAAGCTGGCATCACCAATTGCTTGCTGGATCCAGATGATGTCCATGTCTGAAGCTGGTGGCTTGATCCCTTGTTTTGCTTGCGATGCTACATTACTGTCACCTACTCTGTCTAGACGACTGGAATTGTCTGGCAGTCTGTATGCTGTGGAAATGTTCAGGAATTCCGAGAACACAACCGCACCAACTCCATCGCCCATCTTACAGTCGTCCCTATAGCCATTCCCGCACATCTACCTGCTAAGTTATTTCGTTCTTTCAGGGATTAGAGTCAAAGCCGTTTCATCAATTAAGTCTTGGGACCGTATAGTCTGTTGAGGGTGGTACGAGATCACAAGCTTATCATATCTATGAGCCTGATGTGCTGTTTTTATGTGTATGTCCAAATTGAGAAGATGTAACATCAGCGTCAGAACATCTGACGGAGTCGACCCTCTCTCACTGAGCCGTCACCCATATTTTCATTTATAGTATTTTTCTTAAACACGCTGATAATTGTTAGGGAAACTGACATTTCTTGAGACCGGAGCTGGTCGTGATCTAGAAACTGGAGTCGACTCATGTCACCATATAGCGGGTATTGTCGCGTCATCAACCCAAACCTTATACTGACAGCAAATAAATTATCCACTGTGGTAGTCGAGGACTTCTCCCAGGGTAATCAACTGCAGGTGCTCTTGTCTACACTTTTCTTCCGGTTTCCGTTCCGTGCAGAATGTCTGCCTTAGTACAAAATATTTTTCTTCCAATCGACCCTGTTTGCAGTCCAAAAATAATGACTGTACAATCTGCCCGACATCGACGAGCTATTGAAGTTTATGAACAGTAAACGCTGAAGTTCACCTAAGTTAGTCTGATCGTATATCTGCATTAATGAACATGGGTAACGCAGACCTTTGTTTGTCAGACGTTTATGAAAACACTCCTAATCTGTCATTTTTTTTCACGCTGATCCTTGCATTCTGCGCTATTTATGGAATAAAGCGCCTCTGCCGTTCAGATTCTCAACACGACGACATATGAACAGATCAGTCCAGTCCACCAAACGAACGAATTTCTAGGGAAAACCACTCAAACTCAGTAACGTCTTCTTTGTTATCAGAGAAAATTATATATTCATTTCGTATGCCACTCGTAAAGACCTCCCGTCGCGCCGAGGTCAACGAATGTCTGTTCATTCCCCTCCGTCAACAATCTCGCCCCACAATCAGCGTATTCCAGTTGTTTCCACCCCCCGACATGAACTACTTAAGTTTTTATTGATTGTAACACAAGACAGATTCAATTCTCCGGCATTAAAGTTTCTTCAAGTCACGAAGTTAAGAAAATGCTTTTTTGTGTTCCATTTCACGGCACTTGGCGTCACTGTGGCGTATGCGTGACCTTTCCCAGTTCGCGTTGTCGGTGGCAAATAATTCGAATGAAACATGCATTCCATTCGTTAGCTCGTTCGCCTGCACTTATCAGTGGAAATCAAATAAATCATCCCCTCCTGTGAAAAGCCCTTTACGAGGTTTTCCCCAACATCGTAACAAGAGAAAGCTCTCTCACTCTCTGGTTGTGTGGCCCCCGCCTTACCAACCCACTCGCAATCGATGGCAAACAACTGTGGAGCAGCAGTTAAGAGCCTGCTTCCCTACCAGGCAACGGGGTGTGTTCGAGAGTCGCACAAAATGCCAACCCAGCCCCCACGGCGATGTGTCCTTATGACTTTCCCCCGACGACGAGGAAGGGTGAGCCAGGATAGACTTTCGCTTTTGTTTGGGTGTGCTCCTCATTTCTGTTTTGGCTCCTTCAGTTGGTTTTTACGGCTCCGCGCTGATGTTCTGCTCTAGGACTCTCGCAGTGCTGTCAGTGAACGAATAAGATAACCAAGTCATTAACAAATTAAACTCACAGTGTGTGCCAAGAGTCGGTTATGTTTTGCTATCGATTTTCTGGTGTTACCGCCCGTGAATAGTTTCCTTAGCTCCTGTGCGACCGCAGAGACCTTCAAACCTCGCTTAGTGTGCGGCCCGCAAAATGTTGCTAACAAAATGCTTTCCAGGAGCCGTGAGAATTCTACCATCGCCCTCCCGACTCCATCGCAAGCAACACAACAAATCAATTTTCCAGAAGCTATCGGTAAATATTCGATTTTTTTTTTGTTTGCATTGTCTCTGTCTGCATTGTGCGGACATTTGAAACGTCACCAAGTGAGAGTGACGCAGGCATTGGTTAAAATTAGCAACCAAGCCATTTGACAGATAATTAAAAGTGAGCTTAACCAAGAGATTTGTGGCTATTTTATTCATTGATTTTATTGTTGGCGTTGGAACGAGTCCAAAGTGAATCTTGAGCACAGTCGGAAGGAATTTTCGCGTCTGATTGTTGTTATTTTCCCCGTCTTTTGTCTCGCATAAGTTCTGGGTGGCCAGCCGGAACGGTTCTTCCAAGCAGACACATCTGGTATTCAAATCATATTCTTTTCATTGTACATTGGACGGACGGCTGCTGCACGTTTTCCATCTTAACGCCTTCGAATTCGAATTAAAAAAATCGTCGAACGCGTGTGACATTTGTGACAATAATTTTGTTCGCTTCTCATTTTCGTCGGATCAGTCATGGAAAAAGCGACCGCTCGCACCTCCGGCTTGGACGAAGGCACTCAAAGAATTTGCGAGTCAAATTGGATGTTGATTGCTCCGCGGGTTGTTTGGACAACATCGCGCCGCTTGAAGTTGATTCTTTAATTTTTGACGCTAAGCCCGAAAGTCCGCTGCAATGAATTCAGTGTCAAGGTGTGGGCTTGTCAACACCAGTAGTCGTGCTGTGCGTGCTTTGTTTTTGTACGTTGGCATGACGACACCACTCTTGGGGGATGAATACACCGCGGGCATAGGTGTAGGGACAAGAAATTGGCTTCAGTCGTTTCGGAATTTCTGCGCAGTTGCCCGAGTGGCTCGGTTGTGGTATGGGGACACCTGTACGATCGTTCGTGCCAAAAGCTAAGTGCAGGTAATCGGATTAGTATCGAGGGATTGACATTGAGTTGCAGTACAGAAATACATTCCACTGTGTATGTTGCAAATTGAAGTGTTTGACAGGGTGAACAAATAACTGCATATTTTGTAGAGTGTTGCTTGATATTGTGATTTTTCAAGCGTTTGGTTTTTAATTGTCAAACTCAAATACAGGGAAATTGAAAAAGCTTACCCAATTTTTCTTTGAGTTGATATATCAGTGCTTGCCATTTAGTTTTAAAGATTATTTCATGTACATTTCTGACCACGACTATATTTTAAATGGTTCGGAAAAAAAGTCAAACTTTGAGTCACTTTTTCAAGGATATCGGCTGATGTTTCGCTAATAACGCGTGTTATGTTGCCTTCCGAGGCTGCAATTGACTCTGGCTAGTCGGCGTAGATGATTAATTTGACGAATCCCTATAAAAAAAGGTGTTGAATCGCACGATCTAACCGGCTAAATAAGCGGTCGAAACGGAGAGATAAAGTTCCCATCTTAGTCAATTCGCAATTGATCTATCTATTCGCGTGAGCCATGTAGCGCCATCTTGCTGGAACAACATCGTTCAACGTTCAGCTCGTGTAATTTCTGTAGCAAAAAGTTCGAAATCATAAAATGATAGCTGTCGCCATTGACGGTCGTTGAAGGTTGTTCTCACTTTAAAATGCTACGGCCCACTACTTCCGCTGAACCTGAAAACGCACCAAATAGATACAGCTGTGTTACTTGAAGTTCTTGAAGCCGGGTGGGGTTTGCATTCGAGTGACCAGATGCATAGCTAGGGCCGGCATAAAGACGTACGCCTTGCTGCAGTTGCAGGCCAGAAAGTGGCCAGCTTGCAGTCAAAGCAGCGTTGAGTCTGTTTGTGCTGCTAGAAGTTGCTGGAGGTGACGTATTGGCGGCCACAGTCGTTTCACTTCTAGGGCTAGCGTTTCTTCTTCGAGAACAACTGCATGTCGATCAGGGATTTCCCGCTCTCCGACCATCCATCGGTTTAACTGATGAACTTCTCCGTCTTCACTGTGTGATGCTTTGCGATGTGACGATGTCCTGCCAAGTGATAAGACGATTCCGAGAGCGAGGCAGGGCCGAGCAGTTGGAGGAGGACAAGGACAAGGACACGTCTAAGTCCCCGTCGCCGGAATTCGGATTCGTCGATGGTGAATAGTATTCGACAGTTTTGCTCTCATAAGAACAACTGACGTGGCGGATTTTGGATGACGGTGCAATTGACTTCGTAGTCCTAATGGTCGCATTTTACGGGGTTTCATTGGCAGCTCTTGTATTGCCTGAGGTTGCTCATTTGACCAAATACGGCGGTCTTGTTTGTGCACATACCCATTCAAGCAGAAATGATTTACATTGCTGAATACATTCTGACTTATTGATCGGCTGGTCTTGTGGTTGAAAGCTTGAATGGAAGTAAATCACTGCAATGATATTCGCAGTGCAAGTGTTTTTTAGGTTGTCCACATTGACATGGTTGCACGCTGCATCAGTTTTATTGAAACAGAAACCAGGCATGTTTAGGGGCAACCGTTCCTGTTTTTTCGTCCGAATCGATATAACTAGCGCCTTTGCACGCAATTTAACGTTCCCACCTATCAATCAAATGTAGTCCAATGTTTCTAATCAATCCTTTCCTACCTCTAGCCCCAAACCCCTTTGATCAGGTTAGTGGAAAAAATCAATAATATGATTTTCACCAAAATTGATTTTGAAACTTAAAAAAGGAATAACTATGTATGAACAAACTATGAATAAACTGAAGCCCACACTGTGCGTTGTGCCTGAGTGGCATATCCTTGCCACGAAACCTGATCATAAATGGTCAACTTTTCTTACTCACTGCCGGCCATAGCTCTCGCTGTTGAATCCATTTCAGAATTCATCATATTTCGCTTATGTTTAATCCACATAGTCTAACAAGTGTCGAAGTATGACCGATGACGCGGTTTTGTAGTGGCAATCGATTGGCTCTTCTGTTGTTTTTTAGCTCAAGTGTCAATTCGTGGATGGGTGTCACTTCGCCTTGAAAGACGTTGCAATAGTGCTAAGACTCTGTCACAGAGAATAGTGGCACACATTCCGCACCGATGTGAGTGTTAAGGTGGCTGATTGTCAACATGCAGCAGTCACATATAGGCCGCACGTAGGCCCATTGGCTTACCACGCGGATCTAGTTAATCCTACTCCACAAACAAAAACGAAGCGGTGATGATGACGGACACGATTGTTGCTTAATTGGGCCAGATTCTAGAAGAAGTAAGACCCCTAATCTTTGGAGAGTTGACTGCAAGAGCAGAGAATGTTGCGCAACCAACTAAATTCTTCAAAGCACCCAAAATCATGCCATCATCCACATTTCCAATAAGTACGTGTTTAATGTCAAATCATATTTCTTCCACAACTAATTTCAAAAACGTCGCTAATTGCACGAAACACCACGGACCAAAAGACGTTAACATAAACTGAACAAACGCAACATATCCGCTCTCATGCCATGAGCCAAGCAATCCCTCGGCTATGTCATAAAAAGGGAATGCCTTTTTTACTGCCACAGATCCCCGACTGTGATAACCCCTCCCTTCCACGGTCCGCGAAGTCCTTTAATGTCTGCTTTTGATTCGGTCAACAAAACTACATATCTCCCTCGTATCACAAAATGTTTCACACTTGGTCTGGTCGTATTTATGGCTCACGTTATGCCAAGCAACTAAAAGCTGGATTTGCGCCTCAACGGATGAATAATAAATGTTGTTGAGCACCGATGCATTTATGGGCGCCGAGCCCTTTACTTTAACTTCTGAAGGCACTTCTGATTATCGAATAATTTTCTGGGCGATATTATTATGACATATGATTGATTTGTCAGATCCTACTTCATCTTGGTCTTCTTGTGCAAAGTCACCCCCAGGACACTGCATTGGCGTCATCATTGACAGGGAGAGAGTGTCGAGTTGAGTCGAACAGTCTCAAAGATAATAATAAGAGTCATCCGGTTTGTTTTAGAGTTGTACTCACTGATGGCTTATAGCAATTCGACGTTACTTGTTTTCCGTCATTGAACAAGAATAAATGAAAATGTGAAGGCCCATTGCCTAGAAGGTTGTGGGATGTTTCAATATCCTCAAGCCATAGAAAGAAACGCAAAAAAACACTCTAGGGAACTTAATTTCAAAGAGGGACCTGTGGCCGCTGTAGCTCGATATGAGAGAGGGTTCTAGGTTCAACCCCTGAATAGAGCAATTTTCATAATTCACGACTTCACCTCATTCGATTCAATTTCAACGACGGCTGGTGTCCAGAAATTAAAAGCGGATACGGCCTGGGAAACCGCACCAGTGATTCAAGTTTGAGAAGAGTTGCTGTAGAAGCTCGGTCCAGGTCCACATCGGACTGTGAAGCCGCCGATATGAATTTTTATTAGATGAACAAAGGGAGTATAAATATGTTCGGAGTACGTGCAAGTGGTTAACACAGATGTCATCAGAAACATCTGTTCCAAATGCGGTCTACACTAAATTCTGGTGTACCACAAGGATCAATCCTCTCACCGAAATTTGTTCTAACAATTAAAAAAATGTCATTATTGCTTTCTTTGGCACGATATCCTCCATGGATGACAGTCCATTCAGAAAAGTCTGCAAGTCTCACTTATGTCGACCCAACCGGATCGTAGTTGATCGACTCAAAGTCAGTGGGAAGCAAGTAGCTTCAGGTCTTTGGTGCAACCAATAGACTGCCAGATCTATTGTTTCCTATTTTATTCTTCACCTGTTCACAGTAAGCTGCCCCACTCGTCACTGTCAACGTCCAAGCAAGCGCCCTATTCCACCAATCATTCATTCCCAGCTGTGGAATGCTGCAAAACGCCGCGTCGTCACTCCACCTATCCGTAGATATCGCGAAATCCGTGTGCGCGAATTGTAATGACCGATTTGATTCGCTTTGTTTTGCCGGAAGTCCAGGGTTTCTCCCTGACTCACGCTCAAGTGACGAGAATTTTAAAATGCCTGGAATCTTTTCCCATGTTGCGCCTCGCTGATCTGCATGCCAATCAGTTTTGTCCGTGATAACCGTGTTCGCTGACAGGCAAAATGGAACAAATTTCTTTATCTCGCAGTTCATTAAGTTTAATTAACTCGTTCGATTGAAATTAACTAGTTCGGTTCTTCTTGGAATTGTTATTGATTGAAGTAGATTTACAGCACGCATTAAGTAGTGCTTGGAGGTTTTTGAGGGATTTGATTTATTCTTGGAATCAGCTTAGTGGGAACAGGTCTTGTTCACTGATGAAAAGAAGAGCGCAGGACAGATTTCAATATTGATAAAAATATTTCAGAGTACAGCGCTGCCACACGGTGATGGCCATCTTGCCATCAGTTGAAGATTTCAGCTGGACAGTGATTCAAGGGACGTGGCAGAATATACCAAAAAGTAGAGACGGGCTAGAAGATAAACTGGTAACAAGACTGGCCTTCGTGTAGTCCCGATCTCAATGCAGCTAAGAAGTAAAAGACAGTTCACCTTCATAAGATTTGGAAACATCAACACTCGTGCTGAAGCAACGATGGCTAACTGGGAGAATTCCCTTCCAAGCAGGAATAATTTTCTTTGGGTTTCTAATTATGTGCAAGTGGCTGTATATGTGGGTGATTTTCCAAGCGTTTGGTTTTAGTTGTCAACAAAATCACGAGACATGTTGTATCCAATTTGTATTTGAGTTGATATATCAATGCTGGCCCTTGACTTGTCAAAAATTATTTCATGTATGTTGATCATGATTCACTAGTACGTCCATTCGGAGAGTCTAATTTTGAGTCACACTTCGAGGATATTGGCTTGTATCTTACTGCGTGCTGTCTTCCAATGGTGCAGGGCTGTCTTCCTTAGACTCTGTCCTAGATTAGGTTCGGTAGGTGAGTAGAGTGGCGTAAGCCACGTCTGGACCCATTGTGATGCCCGGCGGGGGAAGAATCCTCTCTGCGCCTCCTCCGTACTGGAGGAATATGCAAAAATACGTTAGTGGCATTATGAAGGTCTTAGAGGAAATATTCTCCCAGTCGTTATCAACGTCGTCCTCATGATTCCGCCGGACCATAAATCGCAACAAACAATGGATTTTTTCGAGTGCATTGGCTGCTCTGGCTGATATTGCAGCAATATCTCCCTTCGCATGCGGGTAGGTTGCAATGATTTCCAATCGCTTGAAATTGGTGGAAAATGTTGGTAACGGTGGCTTCAATGACCTAATAAGTAGATTTACTTTGCTTTTACTAGGTTTCGAACCGGAGACCCCTCTAACCATGGGCATTCACTCAACCAACTGCGCCATCCAGTGGTTCTTTTCTTACTCGACAGCTTCTCAGACCGACGACCCATAGAGGGTTTAAGCCTGAGCAATAGCTGCTTTCCATCGATTCCATTGTTTTCCGTCCGCGAGGTTCGGTCTTCCTCTCACTCTCGAACCAGGAGGCTCGGATTCGAAGATTATCTTTGTTGGAGCACTGTTGTCCAAGCGCTCGATGTGGCCGAGCCAGTGCAGTCCTCGGAATTTTGCCTCCTTGTACATGTGTGCGGTTTTGTCTTATCGCTCATACATATTCCTCGCAGATGGGACCATATTGCCGAACTGGACATACGGTTGCAAACAACACCAAAGATTAAATCCATTACTTTTCTCTCGACAAGGCCAAAGACTTCTCCATCTCCTCTTGAGAGAGGAGACTTCCTCGAAAGTATAATAAATATACTAAATTTTACATATGGTGACGTTGTGGCCAAATCGTCGATGTCTTTTCCTTGAAGGCAGCATATATTTCGTTTTGCCCTTATTCACTGGCAAACAAATTTCGACCGCCTCTAATTCAATGTCAGGAAACTCCTCATTGAGGGCTCGCTGTTCGACCAATTACGACTTTTGGAAGGTCGTGCCTCTTGTTCCCCATGATCTTCTCAAGAATTTTAATGAACAAGTCAGATGTCAACGTGTTGCCTTGTCGAAATCTTTTTTTGACATTGAAGGTCTTGGGGAGTTGGTTACCGTCCTTGATAGAGCGAGAATACTCCATCGTCATCCTGTACAACCGGGCGAGTTTGGTTGGAATGTCAAAACTACTCAAAAAATCGTCAAATAAGTGGTAAGTGGACCTTTTGCAGGATCTGCTGTAGTGTGAACATAAATTGAACTTTCCCGGTGTGAAACCGCACTGATAAGGACCTTTCAGATTTTTTGCGAATGGTTTCAAGCGTCCACCTAAAACGGCAGGGAAGTTCTTAAAAACGGTGTGTAGGAGACTTATTCCTCTCTGTAATAGGCGCAGTTGAAGGGGTCCTCATTTTTTTGGATCTGGCAAGAAAAGCAAAGAAATGTCCATTATAACTTTTGGTACGAGGTGGTACGTTTTTCTTGCCTTCCATGCACTTACTCATCCATTTTTTAAAGATTCACTGATATATTAAGAGAGAATTTTTTAAAGAAATTCAAAATATAACATAAATCAAACATCAAAATGAGCACTTTGTTCGGACAATCCAACAAGTGGTGTAATTTTGAATCAAATGAAAAATGCAACACTTCTTATGACAAGTTGTCATTTTTATTTTTGTCCCGTGTAGACAGCCACCTATGAATACCCACCTCAGCTCTGACTAAAAATAGTCATCATTTTGATGCATATTTCCGTCACGCTTCCACATTATTGTGACTTTATTTCGGGTTGCATGCATCATAGATTGGCGTAAACTCCTTCCTTGCCATTGTCCTAATTCAAAGACGGCTTAAGCTGTTTACAATCTGTCAGTTGTCAAAAGTAATATGTGTCACTAGGCACTTGAACAACCGCCAAAGATTAAATCTATCAGCAAGTCAGACAGTCTCAAATTGTTTTGTTTGTCTGATAAAGTGTTATGTTCTCTGTGGTGTCCGTGGAGCACATTACACGCGCACATCCGGTGGCGAAATGAAATCCAAAAACGAAATCCCGCACAGTAGTCAAGGAAAAGTGTTTCGAGTCGCATCTCTGATAGATTTTCTAAAATATTTGTGAAAAAAAAACCTCTCAAATCAGTGTCATGATGAATTCAAATTGAGTCATCATCAGAATCAAATATTTATCCAAGACTTTGACATTCAGCCTGAATCTGCGGAATTCGAGCATCTGACGGTAAATCTAGTTTATTAGTGCTTCCGCCTATCTCATTTGTGGGAAAAGAAAACTTCGAATAGCGCCAATTTCCCGTCGCAACCTTGAGTTACACACTAGCAAACATTTATGACAAAGCCAATGAAGACTTCATTATGCGGTATTATCTGGTCGCGTCGCAGAACCACAGCGCCGCAATGAATGGCGGTTTGCTGACGCACCCCTTCGTCCCGTGAATCTGCCTTGTGAACATCATTCCGGTAATCTCTTGGGGAAATAAAAAACTTACACTTGTCACATCTGAGACCTGTAAGCACACACTCGCTGCTCGAACATCGTAAAAGTAGCAGAAGTCTACTTATTTAGATTAATTCTTCGCCGAAAAATCTATTTTCGGCGAAATTATTATCTCCCAGCAGATGCGGCGAGGACTGAGACTGTTTGCTCTCCGTCTCGCACGTCGAACGCTCTTCAAAAAGCTTGATTTCCCTTTGAAAACCCAATTCTCTTTTCGACGTTCGGTTCGCACTGGCCGCAGCGTTTTCGAAACATTTTCCGCCGCCCAGTGACCATTTGCGTAGATTATTTGCACGCGTGTGCTCGCTGATCGGGCAGTCAGTCGGTGTGCGCTATTCGCATAAAAAAACGCGATTCCATCGGAATTCTCTCGAAATTTTTAATTATAGATGCGATCCGACCTTCTGCAGGAAGACGTCAAACCTCCGAACTATCAAAAACATCGTGAGATTGTTTTGTGTGCTTCGAATAAATCGGCATTTCAGAGGTGCCCGTACATTTCGCCGCGTCCGTGACAGTGACAGCGAATCAGCCGAGAGCTCGTTCGTACTGCGTTTCGTTTTTGTGTACCTCGGAACTATCTGCTGATTAGTGAATGCTGCTAGTTCAAGGGAACATACATGAATCGTGTGGATGCATGTACGAGTACATAAGTGCAGCAATTGTGGGATCATTTCTGTCAGTCGTTTCGATACTCCCGAGCTTTCCGTTTGCGGTTCCCATCGTGTTCGCGTTCGCGTTTGCGTTTACGTTCGTATTCGAAAGAGATCGTCGCTTATCCGAGGGACCGAGGAAGAGTGGAGCGAAATTTTATCAACGTTAGTTAATTTGTTTAAAAATAAAATTCACACGCAGATGCTAATTTTAAATCCACGCCGAGTATATCGGTGTGTGCTGTGAGACTTTGCGCGGAATTCAATAGATACAATTTTAATTGGACGCTCCTTTGAGATTCTTTTGATCACTCAGAGAGAAACACAAAAAAAAAGAAATCGAAACACCTCCTTTCATTCGAGAACAGAAGATAAACAAGAACACATTCGTATCGAAAGATGTCAGCTAACGTGCCGTGGGGTGTGCGAAAGGGTATCTTTCGATCCAGTGGGCAATCTGATTTCATTACGGCTCGATCGCCGAGTCCGATTGTTGAGATGCCACTGTCACCGCCACCGCCGCCGTCGTCGTCATCGCCGTCGCCGTTGTCCGATTACTCGAGTGCCGGTAGCTCGTATACGCCGCCGCGTGAAAATGGACGCGGAAGCCCATTCAGTCCGCGCGTTACAATTGTCGAGAGTCCCTTGTCACCGGGTGAACCGCCATCGCCGCCATTGCCATCGCCGCCGCCGACTACTAATGGTCGTAAACATTCCTCATCGCCGCCACTAAATGCCAACAACTACAGCACTTCGATAAATCGAAACGTTCGAGACATCCCCATCGAAGTCGAACAGAATCAGGTAAAAGAATGTGTTTGAATTGAATTTTGCAACGCAGAAGCCAAGACACAGACCTTGGTGGGAGTGCTTTTGTCAACACCGATCAAATGGGTAGTTGTGTGGAATGTGACACTATTTGAGTGGGAATATTGATTTGATGTCCTACCTTTGTTTTTATTGAAAATTGTTCTACGAGTGGCACATACTTCCCACGTTTTTTGGTGGCTTCATTTCAATTTGTACACGATTTGAGAAGGATTTTCGATAAATAATAGAATTGAGTTCAAAAAGATGAGAGCGTGGCAGCACCCCTCCACTTGTGTCCAGTTTCTGAGTCCTTTTTCTTGTAAATCGGACTGATTTCGGACTCGGAACATGTTCCTTGTCAGGCGGAGGTCCTTCGGTTTTGCTCCCGCCCCTTTTCCTAAGTAGTCATGTGGAGCTCAAATGTAGGTTTACGTTACACACCAGAAGTCTTCGTTCGCATGGCTGATCTCGCGAATATCCAGTGCAGTGTTATCCGTCCGTTATCATGTTGGACTTCCGAAAAAAGACCCACGCGATGAGGGATGATGTCGTGCAAATGAACGATGTAGCAAACTGCGGACATTGATTGACCTGGAACGATGCTTTCCGAGTGGGCTACATCGAGCGCCGCGGTGGTGTTGAGATTTTATGTTCGTCACGCGCTGCATCAATCGGTCACGCGATGGCCGTTTTGGCAAAAATGATCCACGATGAGCCCGTGATCTTCCTTCGGTTTAGTTCACATTTGCGTTCTATTTACATCACAAAGCCCTTATTTTCTTCAAAGACTGCATTCAACTTGTAAAAAAACAAGATCTCCCGTCAGACGAAACCTTTTCTCACATATCCTCCCAATTTTACGACGCAAAGCGTTAATGTGTCGACCCATGTGTCTACCCACTCCTAATTTTTACTCGGTGAGCAGATCTCGAACTTTACCCTCCCATCTGAGGAAAATGTCTAAGAAGCGAATAACGTTGAAAATTTACACCAGAGTGTCAGTTTCGCCCAATCGCCTTCTGCACTCATCCCAAGATTATCTGTTTACAGCACTGAACCGATGGAGCTCCAGCGTGGCTGCAAAATGACAGATGAATATGAGAAAGGGATCGCAATTCGAAGCCACTGACTGACGATCGGTTGCAAAGCTCTTTCCCTTTTTCAGAGGCAACTGATTAGAATGTGGTTGGGTACATTTATTCAAATGGCAGTCAAACACATGAGAAGGTTTCATTGAAAATGGGATCAAAGCAATGTCGTTGAATGACATAAGGAGTTCTGTGTCAATACGTGTTGATTTGTCAGACCGGAAGCCGCATTGGAATATGCCGAATTGTATACGTTGGGTACTCTGAACGGGAGCTTATACATAGATAAGAATGAATGGGTATGGGTTGTGTCTATGTACTTCTTCGGAAGGTCTAAACTTGAACACGATGTTTGCACAAGTTGTCCTGTGTTCGCTGTCATCTTTCTTCTTTGCAATGCGCGCTACAATATGGAATGGACTTGTGCCCCTCCAGATTTCTCCTGTAGAACAATGTGTTGGCAATTTGGTTGAAGTTAATCTCCACTTAAAAGAGCTCTGTTCATTTATCTGAGAATGGGTGCTTTGATGTCGTCTGTTAGTAACATCGATTTGATTACATGTTATGAGGGTTGATTCTGCCCTCTGTTGCCTTGTCCCGCTGACACGAAATCACAGACTCTACCGTCCGGAATTAAGTTGTCCATGCGCCTAGAGACCTTCATCGTAGACCTCCGACCCAGACTGTACAGAAGCTTATCTGACAGATGTCATCCAGGCGAGCCTCTAAGCCGAAGCATCGTTGTCCATAAGCTAGTGTAGTCTACTAATCTTTGCCTTCGGGACAAGGGCAAGTGAGTTTGCCGTTCTCCTCATCCTCATCCAAAATCGACACAAAATATCCGACGCAGCATTTCTTGAAGGCAGCAAGAATCAGGGGTGTCTGTACATAACTTGAAACAATCGAGTTTAGACGATACAATCGACCATTGACTGCATTGACCTATTTTTCTTCAATCGATTGTGCTCGTTTGTCGTCAGTTGAAATATTATAGAAGCGAAGCTAAATATGTATAAAAAAAAATGTTTAGGGCTATGTGCACCATCAAGTACCATCAATTTTCTGTAAAAATATTCCTTACTGTCCAGAAATTATGGCGGATTGTTTCAATTTGTGTGGTGGCACAGCAGCTCTAGCATACTGCTCTGTCATCCACCTTTCAGATATATATAACAAGACGGTTTCGTGAGCGTCCTCTATTGCATTGACCCACCTGGTCGAAGACTGGAGGCTGGAGCAGTGTTGTCCATGCGCTCTACATGCTCTAGCCATCTGTTATTTGCGTCGAATTCGTTGACTTTTGGATGTCCATACAGTTGGTGGTTGAATCTTCTCCTCCAAATGCAGAATGGAGGACGTGGATGATCGAGTCATTCTATTAAGTCACGTCACGTCAATGTCGTCCGCGTATGCTGGCAGTTGTACAAAATTTTGGGAGATAGTGCCTCTAGTGATAGCGTGGGAGTCTTGCACGATCTTCTTCAGGATGTTGCTGAAGAAGTCGCATGACAATGCGCCGACTTGTCTAAATACTTTTTTGACATTGAAGGTCTTTGTCGGTTGGTTACCGTCCTTGATGAAGTGAGAAGAACTGAGAGAACTGCACAACCGGACGAGATTGGCAGGAATGTCAAAAACTCTGTACAGCTCACGCCTTCATAAACGGCTGACGAACAGTGTCCGGACGCGGTACAGGATGTCGCAGCAAAACATAGTTCTTCCGAACTTTTCATTCTAAAATGTAATTTCGAAATTCATTCACAAATGTTTGCCATTCATTCAACACAGCACTTTTAAAAAGCAATTAAAATTCGGCACCCGCCAGCGCATCCCCATCGACTGTGGGGGTACAATCCAAAGACGCTCGTTTCACTTCCGAAGAAGAATGATTGCTCCGTTTGTGGCGGCACCTGTTGTGGCACGTTCGCCATCTAGTAAATACAAACAGCCACCGCTCCTGACTCATCAGCATCCATCACGCCTCCTCAGTCGCGAGCCCACCGCTCGCTTCCCTTCGAAACGACGCTTCGCGACACAAACAAACAAGACGTTCATTGTGAGAAATCAGCCGAACACGTGACGACTTCAGCATATCTACAATAAGTTTAGTTAATTTTATTGTGCCTTCAATTAGCACCATCACTCGCAATAGCGAGTGGCTGGCGATTGCGCGGCCAAGGGATATGCAAATGCAAGCCATGATTAATCAAATTGTTCAGCTCATAGTGTGAGGGGTCAAAAATCGAGTGGGACGATTTACATTACGGCGCAGTGCGGCGTCTCAGCTAGTTTTGTTTCCTAATTCTACGGAATCCAGACCATTCGATGACACTGAATGCACGATGACTGCAATTGAATGGGCGCCCGATTCGACGGCACTTCATGATGTCATTCTTTAGTGGAAGGCTAAGTGTTTCTTGGGAAATGCTTGGAAAAGGTGTTCATTAATCGCAAGAGCAAGACGATAGGGTGGAGCGATGACGGTGTCCAGAGCATTTTTTCCTATGAAGCCTTATTGAATATCTTCCAGCAGGATGATGTTTCAACTTTAAAGAAGATCCTTCGCCATTACCAGAGAATCACGTAATAAGGAGTATGTGCACTCCGTTAGCATCCACTAATGCCTGTGAATGCCAGACCAAAGTCGACTGAGTGGCTACAACATATTATTGAATCATCGTTTGTTTACGACTGTCTTCGGTCAAAGGTGTCGTCTCACTCTGTCTCTCTGCCCAAGTGATTGGCTATTCCATTTACATAAGAATTGGGAATTGCCTTGAGCTGATAAGCGTTTGCCTTATCGCATTGCTTCTTTTTTTTCAAACTTGATAAGCAGTCATCGATGGTTTAGACTCACTGAGTTCGCCGCCATGGTAGCACTTTAAAACTTTAAAGCAACTGTGTGCTTTTTTTCTTATTTGTCGGTGTCGTGACATCTGCTACACATTACTTTCTGCTAGGGTGTTACTTTGTTCACGACGAACAAACTGAGCGACTGTTTGATCTCGATGTGGAATGTTTTCTGTTCAAGTGTTGCGCGATCTGTTCATAGAGTGTTTTATATTCAATTCGATTAAGGTTCTCCGGCTGTGCGAAAAGTGCAGGTTGTTAAAGAAATTTAAAACATAAAATATTAAAAGATAAAGTAATTCTGTAAAAAATAAAATACACGTAATTGTAGGGAAATAAAAAAAAACATACAATTGAAGAAAAGGAACGGAGAGAAATGAAAGCTTAAGCCAGAATATTGCCTATATAAGATTCAACTCTATCAGAATTGAGGCTGGCTTTTCATTTGAACGGGTCTTATAAAGGTTCTCCTGATAGAGTGCGGGGGTACATTGAATAGCCGACAAGACAAAACAAGTAAAACTACGGTATGCAGTTGTACTTAACCGATTGCCACGAAGGTTGTTAAATAGAAAACAAACGCAAATTACAACGTCCGGACCGTTAAAAGGGAGATATTTCAGGGCACGGAACAAAGGAGAACTAGAATGTTTGCAAGATTTTCAACAGATTTTTCTTAAGACATGCATACATATTCCCGCAAAATCAACAGAGATTGTTTAGGTTAGGTAGTTGGGCTGCCAGCGAAATCCATTGTGATACCCGTAGTCAGACTACTACCACTGATCGACAACTCCAGCGATAGTGCCGTTAATTTGATCGCAACGTCAAATGGTGACTGGACCAGATTTGAAAACCGAATAAAGCGTATTAACTGGGATCCGAACCGGTGGCTCCTCTAAACAGAGGCAGGCACTCAACCAATGGCACCATCCAGCTGTCTCAACAGAGGTTGTGTCTATTTAGGAAGTGTGTATCGGAAATACGATATCAACATATTAGCGTGGTTTGCAAAACATAACTTACAATCCATGGTTACTTACTTACTCAGCGACCCATGGAGGGTCCGAGCCTGAGCAATTGCTGCCTTCCATCGTTGACGGTCCTGGACACGCTGCCTCCAGTCATCAAAACCAAACTGTCTTGCATCCACGATTACTTGGTCTTTATACCGGAGATTCGGTCTTCCTCTCCTTCTCGAACCAGTAGGCTCGAATTCAAAGACACTCTTCGCTGGAGCATTGTTGCCCATGCGCTTTATGTGGCCGAGCCAGTGCAGTCGACCGATTTTTGCCTTCCGGACTACATCCACATCCTGGTACAGCTCGTAGAGTTCGCGGTTATGTCTTCTCCTCCATTCGCCTTCCTCGCAGACGGGACCATATATCCGACGAAGGTACCAAGAAATAAGTTCTGCTTAGCTTTCGAATCCATAGAGCAGCAGAACTGGCAAAATAAGAGTTTTGTAGAGCATGATTTTGGTCCTTCAAGTCAGGAGTTTAACAATCCATGGTTAGTAGCAAGTATTAAGGTTCAGCAAATCTCTCAACTCAGAAACAACTGTATTACTACTACAGGATGGATTCTGACAATAGGAGAGAGACGATAAGCCCGACGAACAATAGCAATTAGGTAGTTAGTTACACTCAGGTTTATGGAAATGAACATTTTTACCATAGTTGTAAGAGAAGGATATACTAAATGACATTATCTTGGTTTTTGTTACTAAATTGTGTTCAATAAATCAGAGTCTCAATAAACAAAGATCCCAAATGAAGAGTCTCATCTTCATCTTCATCCTCTGACCCGCCTGATACACTACAATGCGCGCACGAGAGAACTCCAATCCACTCGATCCACCGCCATCGACTCTAACTCATCAGGAGTTATGCCAAAGGGCAACCAGGCGAGTTTTTTGACTTGGTCCAACAGCTTCGTCCTGGTTCTGCCAAGCGGCCGCCTACCTGATGGAATCGCATTCAAGGCACTCTTCATAAGTCGTAATAATGAGACCATAAGCGAGCCACTTGCATCAGCAAAAGCCGTTGATGAACCCTTGCAACTTAAAAACTGCGAATAAAGTTGGACCTAAAACTGAGCCTTGAGGAACGCATAGGTTAATGTATCAAAATCCGCTCTCTTTGTATCGTCTTACTCTACTGTACGGCCTGTTTTTAAAATACGAACACAGCTATTGGGGAAATCCAGCCTCTGCCAGAGAAAACTCTTTATAGAAAGATGAGGTTGACCATGTGTGGACCAGTAAATAGTGCAATCGTAAATTTTTTCGCCATCTAGGGCTGGTGGCATTTGAGAAAAAAATATGTAAGCTCGCATAGAACTTGCAGACTGTGTACATAACCACAATCGTTTACACAGCCTCACAATCCAGCGGTAACAAATCATTCGATCTTGGTGGCCAGCTCACGTCACTGAATTCCAAATAACACCTCCAGAAGAGCCTAGATTCATAGTATTGTTCAACTTTCACGTCATGTGAGGCTCGTGACTAGAATTGACGGTGACAGCTATATTTAAAAGCTTGTCCACCAAGTAAACTGTGATGGTCCCCTGGGTCGGTTTTATCTCCCCAACTTTTTCTCATTTCAATCCAATGATGCCCCCAGTCTAAATTAAGCGGCAGAGAGTGACATTTTTTGCAAATGCAAATGACTCTCGATAGTTCTATGTGGATTTTCACTTCCTCAGCTGTGGGTGAAATGAGCCTCCTTGCTTAAGAAAATTTTGTGTGAAGATTCCTCATCTAAACGCACCTAATCGGCGCACGTTCTACGCGTCCATTGGCCAGCTGGCTTTTTGGATGCGTGAAAAATATCCACCGTAATGGATGGAAAATATTCGTCTGCAAAGTACCAGAAAAAACCTTAATTTAATTTTCGTCGATTATTTGATGTTCTGTATGAAGAAAGAAAGAAGAAACCCATTCAACAAGAGGTCTCATTTTTAATTGCCAAGAAATCGCTGAATTTTACATTTGAATCTAATGTCTGACAGATAGTCGCCTCGAAACATTTTCAGACATCATCACAAATGGCGCGTCTCGGTGACTTATTGAAGTCTCTTATCACTAGTCCTGGGATCGAATGTCAATGGTTTACCAGTTGCACGACATGTAGCATCGCTCATGTCCTTAGCATCAGCTGCAGGCTCAAGACGACAATAACCAACATTCGTTAACGCAATCTATTCACAGAAACAGTCGGTCCAGACTTATTTTCTAAAAGAAAAGACAAGTACATCGCCAAACGACAGCTTCAAAGTGTTCAAAGTGTTGTTGTGGATGGTGAGTTTATTCGCGCTGAATTTTCGGAATCCCAGATGAAACTTTTTGGTTTGCACAAATGGAAAGTACGGCCGAACCAGGTTGTCACTCCACTTAGAAATCGCATCAATCATGTCATTATACCCTTGCGATGAGCGATCTCTCAGAAACGAAACTTTCTCCTATCCCATTGTCTTTTCCATCATCTGAACCATGTTCCTCTGGTTCATCTGGTCCTCTACTCAGCCACCCCCTAAACCTCAAGTCCCTCTGATTAAATTACAAAATCAATCAGAAACTTTTCACAACCATCTAGACGACACTAATACTTTTGTTCATTTCTCTCTTACAGGAAGCTTTATCCTTACGCACTGGTGATGTTACCCAACAAGCGTGCAATAATGTAGCAGCAGCAAGTATTAAAGTTCAAGGCGACACTTTCAGTGCCGAAAGGAAGGCAATCTCACGACAGCAGCAAAGTCAAACGATGACATCGAATGGCGTCATCAATCAGGAGAAGCACATGTCCTCGGCATCCCAGTCGAACTACACGATCACGACGAAGGGTGTGTCCAGTACCGGAAGCAGCATGATCTCATCATCTCAGAAAAGCTCCTCGAACACCTTCGAAGATTTGATATCATTGTCGTCGGGCAGTTCGCAACGAGAAATCGAGGGCGCCAAGAGCAAGTATTCCAATTTCCTGAAGGCCCGCGTCAACAAACTGAGAGAAACGCAGTCGCCGGAGAAGTTCGAGCTGTTGGACACGCTTAACGACGTCATGCAGAGCGCCTGGGCAGTGCCGACGCATGGGCACGAGTTGGGATACAGCCTGTGCAACTCGCTGCGTCAGAGTGGCGGACTGGACATGCTTATGGAGAACTGCATGCAGAGTGACAAGGCCTTGCAGTTCTCGTCGGCTCGCCTGCTGGAGCAGTGCCTGACCACGGAGAATAGGACTCACGTTGTGGACTACGGCCTTGACAAGGTGGTCAAGGTTGCCTGTGTCTGCACCAAGAACACGGACACACAGCACTCGAGAGTGGGCACCGGCATACTGGAGCATCTCTTCAAGCACAGCGAAGGAACGTGTTACGATGTGATCCGCCTCGGGGGCCTGGACGCAGTGCTGTTCGAGTGTCGAACCAACGACGTGGAGACTCTGAGACACTGCGCAAGTGCCCTGGCAAATCTGTCCCTGTACGGTGGCGCTGAGAATCAGGAGGCGATGATCAACCGGAAGGTGCCCATGTGGTTATTCCCACTGGCCTTCCATCACGACGACAACATTAAGTATTACGCTTGCCTGGCCATCGCAGTCCTCGTTGCCAACAAGGAAATCGAAGCCGAGGTGCTCAAGTCCGGCACCCTGGACCTCGTTGAGCCATTCGTCACCAGTCACGATCCGTCGGAGTTCGCCAAATCCAACCTGGCGCACGCCCATGGGCAGAGCAAGCACTGGCTGGAGCGCCTCGTGCCAGTGTTGAGCTCAAACCGAGAAGAAGCCAGGAATCTAGCCGCCTTCCACTTCTGCATGGAGGCGGGCATAAAGAAGGAACAAGGAAACACAGAAATCTTCAGAGAGATCGGCGCGATAGAGCCGCTCAAGAACGTGGCCAGCTGCCCGAATGCCATCGCATCAAAGTTCGCCGCGCAGGCCCTGCGTCTCATCGGAGAGACCGTCCCCCATAAGCTGTCGCAGCAAGTCCCCCTGTGGTCTGTCGAGGACGTCCAAGAGTGGGTGAAGCAGATCGGCTTCGGCAACTTCGAGGCACAGTTCGCCGAGTCGCAGGTTGACGGCGACCTACTGCTGAAGCTGAACGAGGACAATTTGCGACAAGACATCGGCATCTCGAATGGCATTCTCCGAAAGCGCTTCGCCCGTGAGCTTCAAAATCTAAAGAAGATGGCCGACTACTCCTCCAAGGACTGTGCCAAGATGAACCAGTTCCTCAGCGAGATTGGCCCCGAATACTGCATCTACACTTACGCCATGCTGAACGCTGGCATTGACAAGGCCTCCATAAGGCAACTGAACGAGGATATGCTGATCAGCGAGTGCGGCGTCGAGAATTCCATCCACAGGCTCCGAATACTAAACGCAGTCAAGTCGCTGGAGAACTCCTTGCCGAGCACCTCAGAGGAGAACATGGCCAAGACCCTGGACGTGTTCGTCAGCTACAGACGATCGAATGGCTCCCAACTGGCCAGTTTGCTGAAGGTAAGCTTCCATGAGTGCGGTGAATTTCAGTGGGATTCTAATTGATTGCTTTTGCGCTTCCAGGTCCACTTGCAGCTGCGCGGATTTTCGGTGTTCATTGACGTCGAGCGACTGGAGGCGGGAAAATTCGACAATGGCCTGTTGAACAGCATTAAGCAAGCTAAACATTTCATACTAGTATTAACCCCAAATGCCCTGGAGAGATGCATTGAAGACTACGACGGAAAGGATTGGGTACACCGGGTAGGTCTCGCTTGGATCGCATATGTGAAACGATTTTGGATGGTTTTTTTGTTGTTATTTTTTTGCAGGAAATTGTGGCTGCCCTTAACTCGAACTGCAACATCATCCCAATCATAGACAGCTTCCATTGGCCAGAACCTGAGACGCTCCCCGAGGACATGCGCAGTGTGTGTCATTTCAATGGAGTCACATGGATCCATGACTACCAGGACGCTTGCATCGATAAACTAGAACGGTATGTATACCTCAGAGTGGCATCGCTTGACTGACTCTGACTGACTGACTGATCTGATTCTGTTACAGATTCATGCGCGGCGAGAAGAATCCAGATCGCATTGGCAATGTGACACCGGGATCCGCTTCCGTTTCATACCAAAGAATGCTGAGCAACGATTCCGACTATCAGACGGGCGGTAGCTGCGCGAGCAGTGCTGTTGGCGGCGGAAGTGGCATTAACAATGGCGTTAGCGGTTGCGGCAGCGCGATTAATGGCAATGGCGGTGCACCGGGAACCTGTACTGGATCAAATGGCGGACAAGGTGGGCCAACGAACACAACCACAACGGGGCGATCCGGTTCTGATTGACTAGATTGCCCCACGTCTCCGTACACTAATTTAATTAATAATAATCAATTTAATACTAATCACAAACTAGCAGCTAATCATCCGGCAAATAGATACCGTAAATCGTCCAGTCCAGCGCCAACGTATTTCGGCGGCCATGGGCATCACGGCGGTAGCGGTGTAGTCTCTGGTGCGGGTTCGATGGGTGGAATCAGTCCGTATGGTGGTCGTGGTGGATCGAAGCGGAACATCACCTTGTCCCCGTATCGCACGAATCCGATTTCGCGGCGGCCAGTGGCAAACAGCATGGCAAATGTCTCACCGAACAGCGCATCCAAAGTGATGTCAATGGCACCATACAAGTCAGCACGTCGCAGTTCGGCGGTGACGGTCAAGTGTCCCTCGCCGACGCCAAGCTTCAGAAGCCACAGTTTGGACGGCCTGCTCGACGGGCCGTCGGGCAACGAAAATATCGTTTCAGCCGAGGAATCGATCGATGATGACGCGACCATGGAAGCCAGCTGCGACTCAGTGGTCCTCAAGAGAGACAAGTCCACAATGGCTCTCAACAGTCAAAATCGTAAATCGCGCAGCCTTGATCAGCTCCTCGACGGGTTCCCCCTCTCGTCGTCGCCGGGTCCCACAGAAGGCACACAAAGTATGCAAAATCTAGCCACGCCCAACACACCAGACATTAGTGGCCGGCAAAAGTGCATGGAAACGGTACGCGAAACGTCACCACAACCATCGAAACTACCCACGCCATCGCCCCCATCCAGAGACTCACAGTCCGTTACGCCGGAACGCAATATGGCAGCGTTGCCGGCGGTGTCCCGTCAGAGCCCCGAAGGCATCAGCTCGGCCGAAGATGACCGCGAAGATACCCAATCGAATTACAGTACCGGCTCAAAGGACACTGGTAAAAGTTCAAATAGTCAGAAAACTCTCTTGAATCGAACCTTGAAAAAGGTCCGATCGCTCATGAAAAAGTAAGCAATCTTGGCTTTACCTAACTACTACTACCATAATTTACAATCCGAGTCTACTCCATACGCAAGATATGTTGTCTTATCTTACCGCCCAAAATCAGTATGCCCTCTTTACGCGCGCCTCTCATCCCCACCTCCAGCACACATTTTTATTTATTTAACCATACTCTTACCTGTATCTGATAATCGCATCTGTAGATCAAGTGACCTCATTGCTTCTTGTACACTTGTCAAATGCTATTTTTTGACGTTTCCTCGAACGTCAATGCTTCTCTCCCACAAAAAAAAATACAAAATCGTATGAGTTAAGAAAAAACCCGCTTAAACTATTTCCATTTCTAAAAAAAAAAAACACAAACCTTAAAGGACGCTGTGTGAATGTCAAACGTCCTCTTTCGCAAATTAATCAACAAGAGTGGACACAAACAATGTTTTTCTTCTTTATTTTTTTTTCTTTCCTTTTTTGTTTGCAATCTGATTGTGTAATCGTCTCTAAAAAAAAAAAAGTTGTGGTGATATTTTTGACAAAAACAAAATCAAAAAAATTAGCTTTAGTCTTTCGAAAAGGAAACGTAACGTGATGATGACTTGTGAACGCACCAATTATTTATTAAGTACACACTCGCATACATACATTTATATTGTTTTTTTGTTATGTTTAATTGGCAGAAGAAACACGGAAACGCTTTGATTACATGCTGAATTGAAAATTTTAAATTTAAGATGAAAACACATGAATGTACACCTTAAATGTCAATATGCCTACCTTATCGACATGTCGTATGCGGAAATTGAAATTTACCAACGGCTTGGCATTCAAAAGGAGAACTCATACATTTTTGCATTGTTTTGTCAATGTTTTTGACTGTTTTATTTTTTTTTTTTATTTCTTGTTTTGTTTTGTTTTCGAGAGTATTGTGTAAGTTACTTAATTGTTTGTGCATGTTAGCTTGAAATTAGTCTTATGTCTTACATTCTTGGTTAGGCTTAGTTAGGTTAGGTGGTGCGAGATGTGTTGCCTAGGTTGCTTCGTTTTGCAGCATATGACTTTGTTTTAGAAGTTCTAACAAAACGAAAGAATCTAGGCGAGTGTTCAAGTGTTCTTTTCGAGATTTAATCTTAATTGAGATGGTTTTTGAAGAGACTTGCGTGATCACAGCAAAAACATTAACATACAATAGAAATCGAATGAAAACATTTCTTTTTGTATCTCCTTGGTGTCTAGTGTCACTATGACAACTTGTCAAAGGCGGTTGCTCTTATGACCTATATTATAGAGATGTGCGCCTTCAAAGCTGATTGTTCTCTTCTTCACCGACGAATTTAAAGGATTTTTTGACAGTTAATCATGAATTTTCGACTATAGGCGTCATAATGCTGTCAAAAATGTGTAGGGGCTCATCTGCAGTGTATGTGTATTGATGAATGAAATGGAGTTTGGAACTTCAAAAGCGTCGCTATATTGCCCACTTCAAGAATGAGTCGATATTTAAATCCCCCTCAACATTTTTACCGCAATTTTAATTCTCGATGGTTTATTATTGTCGCACAAGGCAGGAGGGAAACGCTGCACACTAGGTGGCTAGGTTCAAAGTCATTGGCTCTTGTGCGTATGTTTTTCAATTTCAATTGTTTTTTTTTACGTTAAACGCAACGTTGACTGCAAGTGTCAACAATTTACTTATACCGTCGGTACTGCATTAGTTTCTTGAAAGCCAGTATTTTAGATTACAGCACAATGACACATTTGACGTTTAACTATCACATTCGACGACTCTATAACAATATTCCCCAGTAATAATAAGTACGTTCTGTCAGTATACGTGTGACATGATCCCAATACGTTCTTTCGTATGACAAGTAACGTAATTTTTGTTCGTAACCCCAGCATTGTTTGCTTTCAGAGAGGTTTCACCACAACGTTTTTCAGAGCATATTTCTATTGTGTTCGTAAGTTAGCAACTCGCTAGCTGCACAGACATCCTCGTCCGAATGACTTCACATATTGGGACCTCAACTGGATTCAGACTTGCTGAAGCAGTTGTGCACACTTTGAAATTTGATGATACATCTGCCAACTTTTCGTTCGACTTTGACAGTATTTTAGATTTACATACGTCTATTATGTTTGGGCCTTTAGTTCTTCATTGGACTTCAACGAAGAAGTGATAATGAATCAATGACACCCACTGTAAAGTTTCATCAGGTAGCGGAAAATGCAAAGTTTCTTGTTTACTTCACCCAATCAGGAGCTATCAGTGACTTATATTTTGAATAAAAGTGCTCAGCCTAGCTATCAAGAAACATTGCACTTTAGGACCATCTTTCAGCAGGTCCCCACACAGCCCACCTACACAAGAGTGCTGCTTATGGGACGATTAAAACAGCTTTCGTCAAGTGATATTTCAGACTATGTGGAGCAGATATCTTATTTGTATGGTTACGTGAAAAGCAAGTCTATCAAAGTTCAAGAGTCAATTTCAGGCGATTATCGGCGTGCATAAATATGTGACTAGAACCGAGGATTTATTGGAAAATAACACGTCAACATTTTATTTGGAGATCGGCCATTGCTTCGGTTAATTGATTGAACTCTTTAAACCATCTTTTAGGAAACTTCTTACATTTTTCAGTTTTTACTCACTACATTCAATTCTGGGAGAATCAGTAATCAAATTCCATAAGATACCCAGGTTCGAAATAAATGCGTTTGTCTCTCTTTGACATTCTTCAGATTTGGGTATTCACTTGTATTACATGGCGCCTTTACACGCCTAACCATTGTCGTAACTACACTTACATCTGGCTGTGTCCAGCAAATACAAATTCAGTCAAATTGACGGAGCGCATCAAAATGAATGATTGACTGCATCAAATATTTGAATGGATTTCGAAGAGAAGAAAATAGTATTGTTTGTGTGGAGACTTTTGTAACAAAAACCAGATGTTCACTTCTTACAGCTTCAGTCGATCTGGAATCGAGTGCTTCTCATCATATTTTCTTATTCTCTGTCTTCCATTCTTTTTTCCTTATCCTACCGCTTTCAGCCAGAATAAGCAACCTCCTTCAGTTCTCTTCTTGTTTCTGCTCTCTGCATTTTTTCCACTCAAAATGTATTCTCATGGTGATTGTTGCCATTGTTCTCAGTTCTGTGGCGTTATAAAATTTCCATCTTCGTATCAGTCCTAGTCTCAAGACACATCGCTCGTTCAAAAGCTTCTGACGTTCTCTCTCACGTGTGCTTCTCGTTTCAAGATACCTCTTTATGTTAAATGAAAATGAAAACATTTACAAAATGTATACATATCTCAATAGGAAGAAGAAAGATGATAATCTTGTTGATTATCGAAAGTCTCCAAAAGCAACTGTCGTTAAGTCGAAAATGTCAAATATGATACACTACGGTGATTAGCTGCAGCGTTTATGATTCAGGTGATGATTAGTGCAGCTCTGTACATACACAAGAAAATGCACATATTATTTACATCCACCCAAGTGTATGGTATTCAAAGAAAACAAAAATGCATGCCAACAAAAATAAGTAATAAACACCGAAACACGGTGTAGAATGTAAAAAGAATGTCCTTTTATATTTTGTTGTCATGTCTTTTCCCCCCCCCCTTTGTTTTGTTTTGTTTAATTTTGTTTCGTTTGCATTTTGTTTTGTTTGTTTATTTGTACAAAAATAAAAAAAAAATATACACATACATTCATATTATTTGCTTGAAAAAAAAACATCGAATCAAAAAACAATTTTTTTTCCTTCCAATCTTTTTTTATTTGTAGACCGTAAAAAGTCGTCTTCGTTATGCCTGATGTGTCCGTGACAGCATTAATGAATGAGATTGCACATAAATTTGAAAAAAAAAAAAAAAAACATAAAACAAAGAAATCAAAGACAAACAATTTCGAACTAAACGCATCCACCCCTCACAGATATATTGTTGTTCAGTTGTAGTGAATTGTGATTGACGGTGCAGTTTTGCTTTGTTCTATATTATATTTATGTTTATATTTGTTTTTTTTTCTCTTCCTAATTTTGCATTTTTTCAAAGAAAAATATTTGTTAATTTTTTTTTTATAAACTCAAAAAAAGTTGATGTCATGTCTTTCTTTTTATATTAATTTATTTTTTTATGTGATTTTATTTTTGTTCTTAATGCAAGATACAAAATTATTTATTTTCTTATTTTTATTTTATTTTTTTCTCAATCTTATCATTGAAACAAAACAAAAAAAAAAACGAAACACCCTCTCACACGTACACGTATTGCATATCTAGCAATGAAAACGAAGATGATGCTGTAATGCCAGGGATTATACTTTCAAAAATCAATACGCCCTCGTCTGGCAAAATGGTTTTTTGGTAAAATTAAATTCGAACACAAACAAGGAAAAAAAAACAAACGGGATGAATAAGAGAACAAAAAAAGTATGCAATTATTTTCCATAAACCAGGATGACTTGTATTCTCTTAGACTGGTCTAAGAAAATTTTAACCAAGCCGAATTGATTGTTTTTTGAATTATGACAAAAAACACAACACACAAAATTCAAACAAGAAAACATTTATGATTTTCCCCCATTTGAATATGTAGTATTTTTGTTGTTGTTTCGTGCAGTAAATTTGTCTTCATCAAAAATTTAAATTCATTTCAACATGTAATCAAGGTTTTTTCTTATGTTTCTTTTTATGAAAACGAAAAACGATAAAAAGATATATAGTTCAAATTGAAATAGAAAAAAAAACAAAAACAATGGTGCCTTAGACAAGAAAAAAATATATACATTTGTTAGACTGTTCTTTTGGCAGTATCCAAGCAAATACACACATATACACTCACAATAGAACAAGAGAATAGAGAAGGAATTTTATTTTCAAAAAAAAAAAACGAAACTACATAAATTATTGTAAAAACGATATAAAAAAAATTAATTAAATTTAAATCTAATTTAAGTTTTAACACTAATTTAATGTATAGTACCTGTTAAGTATATTCTCTATTAATAATATACGAAGTAATTTCTTTTTTCTGTTCTAAACCTTTGTGATTATTATTTTTTTTTTATTTACCACGCATTCAAATTCAAAAATAAAAAAAAAACTCCCAATCGACTATCAGAATAATTTTGATCATCTTGTACATTTTTACGATGAGAAACTAAAAACTGATTCATTTCATTTTTCATTTGTTCCCGAACAAATTTACTCCTGACTAGAAAGATATGAATTTCAAACAAATTGACAACAATTGCATGTGCCTATGGAAAATAAGAACACGTGTACAGAAGTATCCTGTCTCATTAAAATAATTTTCTGAAAGCAAAGACAAGCACTGTTTAGTCTATTTATGTTTTCCGATAATTGTAGCGAATTAATTTATAAACAAAAGAATCAAAAACAAAATGAAACTCAAAATTACGTTAAATTCTTGTACGTTTTCCTTGTTCGAATGCTGAATTTAAATCTTTCTGTTTTAGTTGTTAAATGTTTATGTTAAATTTTAAAGTTTAACAGTTAAGAGTACTATATTAGTAGATTATTCTTTAGAGAGACTACTGCAGCGTAAAGGAATACTGTGTAAAGAGTTTATTCAGCAATATGAATAAAGAATGAAAAAGTAAATAAAAGGAATCTTAGACTTAAAACAAAAGGCTAAAATAAAATGATGTTTCATTGTGTATCTGTTTGGGTTTCTAGAGTGTGTTGCCCTCATTGCGGGGCGCTGTGAAAATGGAAGGAGTGTGAACGATTTCTAATGAAGGTTAGTATATTTGTCAACATAATGAAGCTTTCAGCGTTTCAGTTACTGAAGTGATTTTTTCGGCTCACTTCGGTTGCTTTGCTGAAGAAATGAACACAGGTTCTGATGAAGCCAACCTAAAGGGTTGATTATTGAGAATCCACTAGAAATGTAGGAATTTTGTTGAATTTCAATAATTCAATTGATTTGAGCTTGTGCCACCAATGGAAATCTCGGTTGGTGCACTTGCAAGGCAGGCTAACTACAGGATTATCGAGTCAATCAGATCTACAAAGAGTGTGAACATCGTTTATCCAATCGAATAATAATTTCTCAAGCGCGAGAAATAAGAGAATACCACTGATTCCAACCGATAACATAAATATTATAATAGGCATGGCGGTTATAGTTTGAGGTAGAACTGGGCCTAGCCTATAAGCAACCACCCGTAGTGTTTTTATCATCGTTCCATCACGAGTTACAGAAAAGTTTGAGAAGATTTTTTTAGACAGGAATACTTTTTGAGCGCTGTCTGTGACACGAAAGATGTGAAGCCGTGAATATTGAAAGTTACTTCGGGATTGAACCGAAGGAACTGACGCTGCTTACCAGGAGAACTTTTAATGTGAAAATGACTCTCCGATGTATCTGCTGTGGCAGTTGGAAGATGAACTAGGAAAAAGCTAAGACTTTCTTTTGTGAAATTTTATCAGAAGCCCGCCGGGGTTTCGGAATCGATTATTTATTTATTTTATCTACCGTGTTTACTCTTACAGATGACGGAAATATACTTATAATATTCTTAAATTGTACATACATGAATTTTTTGTGTATTTTTTTTAACACCGAGTAAATAAATATAGACTACGAAATATAATAAATAAATATATAAGTGAATAGAATATAAGTAAATAATAAATTAATGGAATTTATCAGAGATTTTTAATACTTGTTTGAAGTTTTGTCCGTCATCACAAAAGTCTACTTCTTCACACGCAGAATTAAATGTACTAATGTTTTTCATTTAGTTAATGGTTTATTACAGCCATAATTATACGAGTGCTCGAAAAATTCCTTCCGGTGTATAAAACTTAACATTTTGAATAATATGAGGACAATTTACACGATAAGAGAAAATGTCATGAATGAACATTATACAATTAACACCATCATCATCATCATCTTCTGACCCGCATGATCCACTAAAGAGATCGCGGGGGTAAGCCACGCACGAGAGATCTCCAGGCAACTAGATCCTCCGCCATCGACTCTAACTCATCAGGAGCTATGCCCAAGCGTAACCCGGCGACTTGGTCCAACCACCTCGTCCTGGGTGTCAACTGACCCAGCTTGACCAATCCTACAGGAAAGCTCAGCATAACTCCTTCCATCTCTCGTGAAAAAGACCCCGAGATACTTAAACTTCTCCACCTGCTTCAATGGGACTCCACTAACATGCAGAGTGCATTGAACGTTCTGGAAATGACCATAACCTCCGATTTGTCCACGTTAACCCTCATTCCAGCATCAGCACATACGGCCACAAACCTATCGAGTGCGCGTTGGAGTTCCGTCTGGGAGGATGTTAGGATAACCAAGTCATGTGCAAAAAGAAGATGACTTACCCTCAACCTTACCATACCCTAATGTGAAACATTCCTCACCTCGGCAGCGCTGCAACATCCAGTCCATATATACAATGAAAAGGAGAGGTGACAAGACACACCCTTGGCGAAGTCCAACGCCCACGGTGAAAGGTGTTGATTTAGCACCGTTTACCCGAACACAGCTGCTACAGTTTGTGTATAGAGACTGAATGGCCCAAATCTACAAAACAACTGTAGATAGGTTTGGCATACTCCCAAGCCTTCTCAAGTACCATTCTTAGAGTGAAAAGCTGGTCGGTTGTACTTCTGCCGGGACGAAAGCCGCACTGTTCGTCGCCCATCCTGGGCTCGACCATAGCTATAGAATGCGCTTCCAACACCGTAGCATAGACTTTCCCGGGGATACTTAAAGAGATGAGCCCCTGTAGTTGGAGCAATCCCTTTTGTCCCCCTTCTTGAAAAGTGGGACAATCACCCCAGGTTGGTGTCTCACCGCGTTCCCAGGCCACTTTAATGACACGAGAGAGCCATAAAACTCCCTCTTTACCCATTGCCTTAAGCATTTCTGGCCGGATTTCATCCCCACCGGCGGATTTTCCAATTTTTAGCGATTCAATCGCCAAAATGACTTCCTCCACCGTAGGACTATTCTCCGCCCCACTCAAGTCTACGGGTCTGTCATCCTCAGTGGCCTTTTCGGGATTGAGCAGCTCCGAAAAGTGCTCGCTCCATCTGCCCAAGATGTCCGCCTCATTGGAAAGCAACTCCCCATCTTCCCGTCCTTCGATGATGTTGAATTTCCTTCCTCTGAGTCGGCGAATGATTTGCCAGAACACCTTTTTTGCAGATCTATGGTCGCTTTCCAGCTTCTCGCCGAACTCCTTCCAAGACTGCTCTTTAGCTGCTAGCACAGCTAATTCGTAAGTTCTTCTCGCCTCAGTGTACCGGTCACGAGAAGCAGAGTCCCCCAAGAGAATCCAGTCTCTGTAGGTCTTCTTCTTCTCTCTGAGGGCTTCTTGAACTCCGGTTGTTCTTTTCTCACCACCAGCCGCCACTGCAAGCCGCTTCACTCCACGAACATCCCGTGCAGAGGCAATGACTGCTGTTGAAAACAGTCGCCATTCTTCCTCTACATGCGATGGAACAGTTGGAAGTCGCTCAAACCTCTCAGATATGTGCCGTGCAAAATTTAGCTGCAACTCACCGTATGCGTGTAACCACTCTTTGTTTCCGCCTTGGCAGAAATGGCTTTATCAGTGAGGTACAGCGTACATAACACCAGGTGATGATCAGTTGACAGTTCAGACCCTCTCACCGTTTGCGTTCTGATGAGGATCACCGTTCCTCCCAATCGCACTCCCCCAGGTCGTTACGTCCACACCCACATGAGCATTGACAACACCCATCTCCGCTATCCTATCAAGGGCAGCATCAACTTCATCCAGGAAAGCCGCGTACTCTGACTCTAAATTCGGTGCTTACACCTGCACTAGAGCCAAAGTTGACCTTTCAAACTTGAGCTTTAAGATCGCGACTCTCCCTCCTAATGGTATCCACTCCAATACCTTGCCTGTCAGCCTGGGACTTGTGAGTATTCCCACTCCCTAGTGTGCAGACATTTGAGGTGCAACACCCGACAGGAAGAGTTTCCACACGTCCAAAAGGTCCACAGTTCTAGATCCCCTTTGCTCCGTCGAGGAGATACCCACGATATCCAAACGATACCTGCAGCTTCCTCAACTAGCTCGAGATCCTTGCCTGTGAGTGATGAGACGTTCCATGTGCCTATCCTAAGTCGATGCCGTTGGTGTCAAGATTCCACTCCATTATTTTTATAATGAATCTAGTAAACGACTTTTGAACTTTTTCTAGACGTACCACAGAGTTCATATAAAGGGTGATTTTTTAGCTATTATCTTTTTGGTAACACTGGTTTAAACAGCTGACGCACGTTTCGTGTTTTGTTTCACTGTCAAACATCTTCAGTTTGGTCTATAATTTAACCATGAATCGTTGAAAAATTAAAATTATTAAAAAAAAAAATTATTGAATTTTATTATCAAAATGCGTGCTCTGTTAAGAAAGTTCATCGCGCGCTTCTTCCATTTTATGGTCAGCTCATTTTTGGCTCAATGGGTACGTAAATAAGCAGAATTGTCGATTTTGGAGTGAATATCAGCCAGAAGCATTGCAAGAGCTACCAATGCATCCAGAAAAAGTCACAGTTTGGTGCGGTTTATGGGCTGGTGGCATCATTGGACCGTACTTCTACAAAGATGATGCGAATCGTAACGTAACTGTGAATGGTGAGCGCTACCGTGAGATGATATCCAACTTTTTTTTTGCCAAAAATGCAAGAGCTTGACTTGCATGACATGTGGTTTCAACAAGACGGTGCCACATGCCACACAGAAAGCGCAACAATGGACTTATTGAGGGGGGCGAGTTCGGTGAACATTTTATTTCACGTTCGAGACCGGTCAATTGACCGCCTAGACCGTGCGATTTAACGCCTTTAGACTATTTTTTGTGGGGCTATGTTAAAGCTCATGTCTATACAGACAAGCCCGCTTCAATTGACGCATTGGAAGACAACATTGAAGCATTTATTCGTGAGATACCGGCCGAAATGTTGGAAAGAGTATACCAAAATTGGACCATTTGAGGCGCAGTCAAGGTCAATATTTGCATGAAATAATCTTCAAACATTAAATTATATGGACCGTACTATCAATTCAAACCGTACTAAAGATTTCATGCATTTTTCTGAATTTTATGTGTTTTCTTTTTAAAAACTTTCCTATAGCTTTTAAAAAATCACCCTTTATAATGGACACCTTATTACAGAACAATATTCAATATATGAACGTACGATAGACATGTAGACAGATTCAAGTGCGTTGAAACCAAGCATTGAATTCGCTTTTGCAACTATGTAGTCAATATGAAACGAGAAAGTTTAGTGTCAAAAATTACACCAAGGACTTTCATTTCAGTTTTTCTTGAAACAGAAAAAAGGATGAATACACCTACGACAACATCACCACACGTATACAGAAGTCGTAGGTAGCCGCTGTGGCAGTCGAAAAGTTGAGCTAAAAATCATTACCCTCCCTATGAGAATTTTCAAGGTGAAAATTTCGATGTCGGGAAATGCTCTCCAGTGTCTGCGAAACCCCACGGGGTTTCTGGACAGCAGCTAGTGTCCAGAAACTGTTCTCTGCCCTTTCGTAAGTTGAAAAACTCTCGGTTTGTAAATTGAAAGTTGAAACCATAAAATTTGAGTGAATGAATGCAAGTACAGAAATTGAAGAGATAAGGCTTACAGTTGTGTTTAACTTTAAGTGAATAGGATCACCCTAACTCTTTTTGACTTATAGACTCGTACCCAATTCAAAATATGTTTTGTTTGTAACTGCCAATCTGATTCAAATTCAACTCGGTTAAGCTGCCCTATTAACCAGTTGCATCGTGTGTGATATTAACATTGGTGTGCGATAAAATAGCTTAATGAATTTCGCATTTATTTTACACAATTTACAAGTAGGTACCTCCTTTTCCTAGCATCCTCGAAAAAGTGTCGTACACCTGGAAGAAAATAAACAAAATTCGCAAGAGCTCGCAACAAGTGTGTGTCTTGTGAATACAATTGATTTTGAAGTAAATACCAAACAATGTAGTACAATACCAAAAGCTTAAATCAAATCTATATGTATTAGACGAATGTATAGAAGCGTTACACAAATACACGCCACAGCTGAAAACAGTCCGTACCCAAGACAGCACAATATGCAGATCAACCGCAACCAATATAAATATTGAATGTGAAAAACACCTAAGCGTCAAGTTTTTTTCTGCATTTCATTTGACATTTCTCAATTTCAGACTAATTCAATTTGAACCATGGAAAGATACACAATCGAGCTATGCGTTAAAGTTATTCAGGCTTATTATGAAAATGGGCGTTCAAATCAAAATGCATATCGTGCACTTCGTAATTTTGTCGGTCAATTTAATCGTCCAAATGTGCGTACAATCGGAAAGATCGTGCAAAAATTTGAGCAAACCGGGTCTGTAGGCGAAGATGCAATTGACTCAAGAACTAAGGCCTCTTGACCATTTCAAGCGTCGTCAATGGTAACAGACGCAAGAAATGGCAACAGTGGATGATCAATTTTCGAAGACAATCATCTTCAGTGATGAGGCACATTCTCACCTCAGTGGATTCGTCAATAAGCAGAATTGCCGCATTTGGGCGAATGATAATCCAAAAGTGATTGTCGAAAAACCAATGCACCCACAAAGAGTGACTGTTTGGTGCAGTTTATGGGCCATGTTTTTGCCAAAATGAGGCCGGTCAGGCAGTTACTGTGAATGGTGTTCGCTATCGTGAAATGATAACGAACTTTTTATGGCCCGAATTGGAAGATATGAATGTGGACGATATGTGGTTTCAACAGGACGGTGCCACTTGCCACACAGCTAACGAAACAATGGCTCTTTTGCGCGACAAATGGCCGTGTTATCTCACGTGGTGGCGATTTCAATTGGCCGCCAAGATCATGTGATTTGACACCGTTGGATTTTTTTTTGTGTACGTCGATAAGCCAGCAACAATTCAAGAGCAAAAGGATGAGACAATTCGGCACATTAACGGAATAGAACCTCAATTATGCTTCAGCGTCATCGAAAATTTGGACCATCGGATGGAGGTGTGCCGCCGAGGTCGCGGCGGCCATTTGGCCGATATTTTGTTCCATACATAATTGAACCATACCAATATTATCATAATAAAAAGAAATGACAATAATTTCCTAAATAATTTGGGTTTTATTCAAAATCAACATCGGCCCGTACCACGTAACCACCCTTTATATAGAAATAAAACCGACAAACTCCTTCAGTGTGACAAAAGCCCACTGAGGATGGTGGTCGTAGCTCTAATGAGACATAATCATCTGAAGTACCATGACTACATATGCAGAATATGCGGCGATGTGGAAGAACGAGAGGATACTCCTCACTATCTCTTCTACTGCCCAAGCCTCAGCCAACTGCGATACAGTACTATGGGAGAATTCTTCTTCCATGACCTGCAAGGAATCCATAACCATCCATAATGACTATCTAACTTTTTCAGGTTCATTAGGATGTCGGGCTGGCTGGACGAATAGAGGTCAACAACGAATACACGGTCTCGATGAGTGCGATAAGTGTACAAGAGGGAACATTTCCCCCTCTGGGCAAAACAATGGGTCCACACGGACCTAAGTGAGGCGTGCTTCCGCACGTCTACCCACATTCCTATCCTAATCAGTCAGCTACGATAAACTGCTGCCTCTGCGCAGACGGCGCACCCACTGCCGAACTGTCTTGTAGCCTGAGAAGAGATCCTTCTCACATTATCAATATTTCGTCGTAGCCATTAGATCTAATAATACCCCTACTGTGACCAAAGTAACAACAAATCTGCGGGTATTCCCCGAATAATATATGACGAATAGTTTGGTGACAGCGTTGATGATACATATGTACATACATAAATCTGTGTATGGAGCTGACACATTTGTACACATTACCAATGAATTTCATTCGTAATTTTAGCGAAATTCCTTCTCGCACTCAATTTTTACTAGGAAAAACATTAAAATTGCCTTCGCATAACATCCCTGGTCGATGATGAGATCTGAAACAAAGTGGAAAGGAAACCGAAGTGAGAATCATCACCGCCTTGCCATCGTCAGCCATTCTTCGAACGAATTTCGTGCAGTACTGTTCGGGGTTGTTGTGTCTCATAGAAAAACGAAAACCGAAAAATTAGCTCGTCAAGTGAACCTGTGGGCGTCGGGCAATTGCTAGTATTTATGTTTTAAGTTCACAGTTAATTTAATTTGTTTGTTTATCCATATACCGAGTGTTTTTTTATGCGAATTTTATCGTCGAGGTTTTATTAACATCACGTCGATGTTCGACTTAGTGCGTGCTTGGTAGAATTCAAAACAAGTGATTCCAATTTCCAGTACAAATAAGTGGAGAAAGAGAATACAAACAAGTGTAATTATCTAATTGTGACGAAAGAGAAATACAAGCGAAAGAGGAATAACAAAGTGTTTTGAGTTTTCTGTGAGCCAGTGTGTCTCTGATTTGAGTGTGTGGCGATAGGGCAACAAAGAAAATCAAGAAATCAGAAACCAGAGAACCAATGAAATCAGATCTTTGGATGCTGTAGCTGACGTCGGATTTGTGGATACAAATTTTGTTTTCTTTTTCCTTTCTTCTCGTTTTGCTGTAAGTTGCAAATCACTGGTGAATATTCTTTTTTGCATATTTTTGTTTGTTTTTTCGCAGTGAAATGTAGAACGTACTGCCGGATTGGTAGATGGGTTGGTGTTTTTCTTTTTTTTTGTTCACTTGCTAAAGTTTCTCTTTTTTACACATTGGTTGTTTGTTGATGTCCGCTTTTGATGTGATTACTTGTGAGTGGATTCTGCCGTCAGAAAATGAGTGCATTACATGCAACGTGATCGAATGCAGTTCGATCCGATTGAGGACTGTAGGAATACGATGGCTGATGTAATTGGATTGAAAGCATTCGGAATTCTGCATGTGGTCTGGTCATGGCAATGCATAGAATTGGAAAGCGATTACCGAAAGGTTGCCAAGTGTTTGATTACCATTTTTGTGGCATATGTGCACTTGTGTTGACACTTTCTTTTGATGTGTTCATCGTCTAGGAAATTGAGGAATTCTTTCATTTCTCACATAGCAGCAAGCAAGTTAGAAGATTATTCAAGAAACCTTTTCAATTCATGATTTCGGGGATTTCCCGTGTTTCTTGGTTGGTTGACCAGCCTAGTTCTGATTTATTTTACGACGTAAATTCATGAGAATATTTCCGCCAACATTCGAGAACACACCAAGGTGGGAGTGGTGCTGGCTTATTTTCGATAAGCCGCGACTTGGGTCTGTTATCGAGAATGAGAACACTTGTGTTCCGTGAGTTTATCTACGTTTCACAAGGCTACAAGCTAGCTCTTTGTTGTGCCCAGGAGTGGATTTTGCGTTGCTTACGAAGACGATAGGAATACGTGACGGAGCCTTACCTCTCCTGACGTGGGGAGATGTTTACGGTCTGGTTGAACAATTTCTGGGTAAACATCACTGTCACTGTGAGACGCACCCGGTGTAGAGTTTCGGGTGTGATCTCAGCATTAATTCGAAGAAAACAACTGGATAACGCAGTAGGACCCAGTTATCGGTTTGGTGATAAAGAAAGGGAGTGCAACTCCACTCTCTTCTTTCTCTTCTCCTATCACCAAGTCAATAATCGATAAATCGATATGGTTTTAAATTTAAAGTAATTAAACTTAGCTATACCTGCCTGTCTCCTGCGATTTACTTTCCTCTTTATTATCGACTTGTTTTATCCGATCCAGCATTTGGTGCATTGCCAGTTTGACTTTATGTATAATCTTCTCTTCGAATGTTTCCAATTATAGCACGCGTAGCGCCCATTAGGTTAACTGATATTTGACCCATGACATCCGGGAACAGATTTGATTGCCAAAAATTGTGTAGAAAATAAAGTGATGTTCGCCGGCATTATTGAGGTTTATTTTTCTTGGGGGATTCTACAGTTTACGTGGCGCCAAGGTTTGAAAACACTGTTTTATAGATCTCGACGAAAAAAATTGATTAGTCGCTTAGTTTAGGAGATATCGAGGTTTAAATACGGTGGTGGTAATGAATGTCTATATAACGCATGATCCATATAACATACATTTTTTTCAAATGCAGTAGTGTCTGTATAAGACGTACGAAAAACAAGAGTTGGCACTCGATATGACGAATGTTTTTGTTACCTTAGAGAAGAATGACTACCTTGACTGTGGTTGTATGCAAGTTTATGGGCTGTTTGTAAAGCTAGTAGATAGATTAACTTATGTACATTTACTGTTTTGTCAGGCGCACATGATCGACAACTCCAGTGATAGTGCCGTTAATATTTATAATCTCATGATACACAGAATCAGAAATAAATGAGTAAAGAGATAGTCCATGGCGGAAACTTTGAAGGGCAGACCGTGAAGGATTAGTGTGTAGTGGAATTCCCTTGTATTTCACACATACTTATACAAGATTCCCGGTTTGACCACAAAAATGGCGGAAAATTCCCGGATTTTCTAGCAACATGGCCGCCGATTCGTGAATTTGCCCACGATTATGTAGTATTATTCGGAGGGTGTTCAGAAGATGACTCAAATTTTTAAGAGGACATCAAAATGTAATGCTACGCTCTATTTACAGGAATACTTTGCATAAATTTAATTTTTCAGAGTAAAATACAGTACCTCACAAAGTTGAGCGTACACCCATGGAAGAGCCGTAATTATTCCCTTTTCAATGGGAAGGACTGTTTTAAAAATACAAATTTAAATGCAGCTTAGAATATTATCAATTTCATAGTAATAATAGAAGAAAAAAACAAACAAAAAATAATGAATTCATTCTTAAAATAAAAAAACAAACAAAATTAACTACATTTAATCACACAAAATTGAGCGTACAAAGTAAAAAAAAAACGTTTAAAAAACTCAAAAACGGACTTCAAAATTACAGATACATATTTTTTTTAATTTTGTTAATATTTGCTATGACCACCTTTAGCGTCTGTAACCGCCTGTAAGTGTCGTGCTACCAATTTCTTTGTAAAATAAGGGTTGATACTGTTCTATGCCTCCTCAGTTCTATTTTTTAGCTCGGCTTTATTAGAAGAATTCGTTTTTTTGATCTGGTTTTAATCTCCTGCCACAAATGCTCAATAGGATTCAAATCCGGTAATTGTGGAGGAGTTCTGAGCTGTTTTGGAGCATGATAAAGTAGCCACTCCCTAACTACATGTGAGGTATGCTTCGAATCATTGTTTTGTTGGCACCAAAAATCCGTCGGCAAACCTAGTTTCCTCGCAGAGGCGATCATAATTTTGTCCATAGTTGTGTCAATAAATTCAAAATTGCCAGCGCCACCAGCTGCCATTGAACCCCACATCATAATACATCCTTTCAGCGCCGTATTAGACTCACGCCACACAATTTGCCTACCATCTGAGCCAAATAAGTTTATTTTTGTCTCATCAGTAAACATGACACGCTTAAATATTTTTGAGCAAACTCTAATATCTTCTTCTTGTTGGCAGCTGAAATAAAAGGCTTCTTAACAGCAACTCTTCCATTTAAATTGTTTCTCCGTAACACACGACGAACGGTTTCTACTGACAAAGGCTTCTGTATCGTTGTAGAAACTTCTGACGCTAGCTTTGGTATACTAATTTTTGGGCTGCACTTAACTTTACGAACAATTATACGTTCGTCTTGCTCCCATAAAATTTTTTTCCATATTCCATATTTTGTTATAATTTTCTGTACAGTCGAATGAGTTCGCCCTACAGTCCTACCAATCTTTCGTAAAGATTCTCCCTCACAAAATAGCTTAATGATAAGCTTTCGTGTTGAAATATCAGTTTCTGTCCTTTTTTTCTCCATGCCAGAAAGAAAATGCTTTCGAGTACTTCTTAATACAAAAGTCGCAACACAAATGATCAGTAAAAAACACATTTTTCTCCTTTCTTTAACTTGACTTAACAGTAAACATTGTTTTTTTCATAGGATTCATGTGTTTCCCAAGTATTTTTATTTGTGTACGCTCAATTTTGTTGAGTGAAAGGGGTGATTTTTTTGTTCTATTGTTGTTTTTGGAAGGATAATGCCTTAAAATTTTGGATTTTATTTCATGTAATAATAAAGAATATGTGGATAAATCAAATTGCATTTCTAAATTATATTTAAAAACATTTCTTCGCATCGAAAAAGGCGAAAAACGCTCAATTTTGTGAGGTACTGTATAGCTGGTTTATATGCCATGACTGGCAAAAAAACTTAGTTTTATATCCTTCATTCATGATTTGTGAAAACTTCTGTAATTAAATTACATAATTTTTTAAGAACAATGGCAACGATACTATACGTAACTGAAATAAATTTTCAATTAACTTTCATCCCTATTTCTGTAAAACAAGTAAAATTAGCAAAGAAGCTGTTTATTTTAGGTGATTCAAGCAAATGTTTCAATAATATTGTTATTATTAGTTACCAGTACACATGTTTCGTGTGAATGCATTTTTTCGGTTATTATGCATATGCAAAAATACATACACTAGTTCATGTTTATTCATTAACAATTAATGTAAATAATGACAAAATTATTTAGTCCTTCTACCACAGACTGTAACTCGCACAAAGCTACTTCATGAACATGAGCTTTGTTCGTTTGCTTACTCCTCCACAGAGTTGAAAATTCAACACCGAAATTTGAAAAAAGTTAAAGTAGCGAGCGAATTTTCAACTAAGAACTCTAATTCACCCCAATACTATGGTTGGGGCAGGGTATCAGCTGTTCGCAAGATAATAATAATATAATATGGGTGGCGCTACAGCCCGTAGAGGGCCAGGGCCTGGCTTCTCAGCCAGCACTCTTGTTGTGCGTGCTATTGTTCTATCACGAGTGGAAGGGACCTACAGTTTTATGCCGACTCCGAACGGCCAAAGTTGAGAAACTTTTTTTGGACAGTTATACTCTTTGAGCATTGTCAGTGACTCGAAAGGGTTGGGGCCTGTCGTACCAGGAATCGAACCTAGACACGTAGGTCCAAGTACGAAGGAGTCGACGCACATACCCACAACGCCACGGTCCACCAGCTGTTCGCGAGTGCTCACACGTATTCACAGACAGGACACGAAAAAGCGTATAAAAAACGTTGTCAGTGTCAAGGGGCAAGAGAGGCAGAAGTTGAATATCTCTACTCATTTAATCTGCGCAGAATATAATGTTTTACAATGATTCTTTTTCTGTCAAATCGTGTTACGTCGCGTTACCTTCTATTCTGTGTATCATGATTTGAACCCAGCTGCAAATGATGACTGGACCAGATTCTCTACTGTGAAGATATACTCGTATGTCTAACTTCAATTGACGTGAATGAAACAGCCTGATTGGCAATTTTTGTGTGTTAGAGCATAGAAGCTGGTTATGCTCATAGCTTGACGTTTGTCTTTAATGTTTCCTTTGGTTATATATTGTGTGTATATGTACATATTCATATAATGTATGTACAAATGCATTTATGTAACTAACCTTTATGTTTTGTGCAGGATGGTCTCACTACTCTTTCCTTTCTTGAAGTTGTATTTAAGTAATTATGTACAAATTCTTCTTCATCAGATAATATCGAAAAAATCCACTTCCACAATATTTCGCAAGACAAAAATTCGTACATAAACAAACTTTTTAAATTTGACAGTTCGCTTACTTTAACTGGGGAATTACATCTTATCTGCCTCTGAAACGGGCAGATAACTTTATTGGCTAGTTAAATGTTCAATTCCTCGAATAGCTGCTAAACGACTATTGAAAAATGCATTTTATGTCTTAACTGACAGTTAACTCCTATCTGATTGGTTATCTGACTATTGAAAAATCGGCCCTAAGTAACATAATTATTCACCGTCCTTCGGTGTCACCCAAAAAAAATGCAAGTGACAAAATCACTCACATTCTATCTCACTTTTTCATAAAATGTGACTAAGGGAATGCACAAAATCGTCGGGTGGGTGACAAACGTCACATAAAGTGACTGAGAGAACTTCTGGCGGAAATTTGTGATACTAGATGCATTAGATCGAATTCTGACAGTTCACTGGCGGGAGGGGATTTGAATAGAAATCTCGAAATGTGATTGTGATTTAAAAACGTGAAATTAAGTAGAAAATTAATATTTTTAATTCCAAATAATGGTTGATTGTCGAGTGCATGTGCCCATGTTTGGTATTACGTGATTGACAAGCATTTACTTGTGACAGTTTTTGTAGGAGACTGTTCTAAAAAATGCAATAAACCACCAGTTTTACACGAAATTGTTGTTGTTTGTGATTCTTCAAAAAAAATATTATATGAATGGTGAACAATATTATGTGTTATGTTGATAGTTTGTTAACAAATTAATTAAAACAAATTCAGTGAAGTGAAATGCAGCTGAAAATTCGTACATTCATACATATTCTGTGGTTTTCCAAGTATGCGCGATTCCTTGATATTTCACTATTAATTGCAACCGAAATTAATAATTGGATATACACTTTAACAAATTTGTATTTCCACCAAATTTGAATTTTCAATACAAATTCCTTCTCAGCAGAGATCTGTCATAATTCAATGTAATTCATCGGGTACCAAAATTTGTCACAAGCGGCGCTAGGTTCCATGTTGAGCCTAGTGAATACAAATTTGTCACAGTGACATATATTTTTGGGTGACACGACTAAAGGCTCAACTATAATGCGCATGAGCGAGCATTAACTAGTGTCAAACACGCATGGGTGAGTGAGCCAACCCATAATGTCGTCCATGAAAAATTGCCAAAATTTCGTTAAGCATGTGCAAAACACAAGTTTCGTTAAGCATGAGCTTGTGCGAAATTTATTGCAACGCGCATACATATGCGAATGTGACAGATGAAACACAGAAAAGGAATAAATTTGAAAAATGAGCAAATCATGCTCATGCTTGCTCATGCGCATTATAGTTGATCCTTAGGAGAAAAGCACAATAAACTGAATTGAGTGTTTGCAAGAACAGAGTAGTGTGCATTTTTATGCTGTCGTACCTCTTGGATAGTTCACTCAAACGATGTTCACTCAATCTCATCTTTGCACTGTTTTTCTGCTTTTCTTTCTTCTCAAAATTTAATTCATTTTTCCAACGCAGTCTCCTTTCAGCGCAATACACTTTTTCCAACGGTATTAAACATTTCGTAACTCTTCCCAAAAATATGATTTCAGTAAAATGCCGCAATAATGCACCGATTTTTGATGTTGTTCGCCTGCACAAGTTCCTTAATTTCTGGTGTTTTATTGTGTATCCAGGATTTATCAACTCCTAGCAAGTGAGAATCACAGTGAACCCCGAAACTCGCTTTTTGTCCATTTAAAGCTAAGCGTTTGATGGTATATATCTATGGCATTGGGTAGAAGGACAAAGATGCCAGCAAAACATGCGAGCGACATCTTGCATGTTAGTAACCAGCGAACAACCCTCATAAACGTAAAAATTATGCTGGGTTTGAAAGTTATTGTTATTCTTCTTGAAGCTAGGCTCATGTCTGCTTCGGAATCCTGACGCTAACATATGCTGATGAGGATATACTTTTGCTGTGCACATTTCAACGAGAGAATTTTCAAAAACACGCCGTCACAATGAGAAATGTATTGCTAGTCGCTATAAGTGTTCCCTTTTGAAGTGGTCCATCATGAAGTGTGAAACATGTGGAGACAGGCTAAGGAAAAAAACGAACATAAACAAACTGTGTCAGGTAAAGCAGAGAATATGAAAATCTAAAGCTGCTGAGACCTGGTAAAAAGAAACTAACAAATTGTGAAGAGAAACAAAAACATTGCAAAAATTCATACATGTACATATTGATAATACAAGAAGTGAGTGCATGTATTTATTTGTGTCCACATCAAAATACACTTTTACCGAACAAAAAAGAATTTCTGAATTTTGTCTTATTTCAAAGTTACCTCTAATAAGGCAAAACACAAGCAATACAAAAGCAATGCCAAAAATACTGTCGTGCTACCGTTTTTTAAAATTTTTTAGAGAAATGTAGGTAGTAAAACATAAGATTGCACGAAAGCTGCATTCAGCTGACACCTGCCTTACAAATTGAGGGTTTTATTGTGTGTGAACTGACATTTGAGAAATGATAATAGCTGATAAAGTATGTCCGAAGGACTACCTCCGTAGCGAGTGCCACCAAAGCATCATTAAGTTCCTCTCTAAAATGTCAAAGAAATAGTTTAGTTTATCTAATTTCAAAAGTTATCCAACTAAGACGACACCATTTCCGATCACAAAAGGTTAAAATTGTATAACACCTTGGTTTGATTTCTCTTACATAATAAATGACATTTCCAGTTCCAGATCTAAGTCAACATTTTATTTGTCGTTGAATGTCAAGTGTTGAATAACATGTTTTTTTTTTAAATGAGAATCTTAAGTCGACAATTATTTCTTCCCCACATAGGCAACGAATTTTGATTTTTGGTTTACGCATAAGTCACCACCTGCGACCCCGAATTATCGGCAATAACGAATTTTCGGTAAAATTACAGAAATGTGTGCATACAGTAAACTCTTCCCATGATGAATTCTCACGGGATATAAAATTAGCTCGAATTAAAGGGAGTTCGGTTTAGAGGATGTTGCTTGTATACAAAATTAAGGGAAATGCCAAAATGTGGCGGAGAAAAATGTTCGAGTTAGAGGGAATTTCGATTAAGGGAGTGTTTGGCTTAAGGAGAGTCCACTGTATGTGTACTTGCATGCAAACTCTTGGTTCATTTAATAATCAAATAAATGTCAATTTTTTTTCATTTCCTCAGCGACTTGTCAATCTGAAAATGCAATCCACAAAGTACCGGTCGCAGTTCACACGTACATACGTGACAAAAAAAGTAGGAGAACACCGACGGCAGCGATTTGCGACTAAAGAAAATTCCACGAAAATAATGACTTAGCTTTTACGAAGTTCGCAGCTTGCAAGACGAGACGCATGTGTACAACAATTAAAGGGAACTCGTTCAGAACAGTGCGCTTTCAGCAGCAGCGATTTAAGGGCCATTCATATGAGCTCATTACGAATTGCGAACTTCGCAGGCGCAGACACTTTATTCATATGGAATCGCAGAGAACTACGAGTTGGTCGTGAATTTGTGGACTGCGTTTGCCTCTTCGTGTATTGCAGTTCGCAAAGGGAACTATTGATTGGCAGAGCAACAATTTAATATCGTTAAATATGATACTTAAACTAACTTTTGTCGAGATTTTTGTCAATAAGAAACCTCGGTAATTCTATTCCCGTCTGTTTGCATACCAATAAGTATAACTTTTGGTTTGTATTTGCTGGGAAACGGTTGTTTCTGAAAGTTCGCGTTCGCAGTTCGCAGATCGCCGCTCATATGAATGGCCCATTACGCTGTATGTTGCCCATCAGCCAATCTAACATTTTATTGGAGTCCAACTACTCCATTTACATTTCATGAGATAAGTAAACACAGCTTGCTCTTTTTTCTTTCTTCGGTCAACGCTCTAGTTCGGAGTAGCTGTTGGTCTGAACCAAAGTATCTCTTTAATGCCGCATCTCTGTGAACTCAATCTGCAATGCCGCCCTCAAAGTTGGTTGAGGTTCCGTCACTCTATCTCTGAGGTCGTCCATTGATTCAGTGCTCCTCGGTGATTTACTTAAATCCTCCCGAGACCCAAACTTTGGTTTTGTTCGCTTTCCAGCTTTGACAACTCGTGTCTTCTGGAATCTCTTGGCTCTTAACACCCGACATTGAACTTTATTTCCTTCTGGCAGCGCATTTTGTTTTCGCCCTGAAACTGATCGCTTTTATGCTTGCCATCGTTTGGTGACGGAGATCTACTTCGCGGGCTATGGACACATTTATATAGCTTGTATGTTCCAAGATCTTGATCTTCATTCGAATTTCGTCGGAATCCAGCACCACCAATCACCAACCTCTTTCGACTTCACATGTCATTATTTGGCGTTGTTTTGTAGAGCATGGCGTTTATTCCTTCAGAAACGCACAGTCGTGGATGAAACCACAGCAATTCCGGTTGCCAAGCATTATTCTTCATCAGATCCTCACCTGAAGGTAATTTGTGAATTTTTGTTTGCTTCGGTGTAGATGCACTCGTCAAGTTTTTAGATGTCCACGGCCACCTATGTACAAGATGATGTATTGCTCTTGTGCGCGTATAAAGTCATTAGGAAGGAGGGCAGTGGAGGTGCCAATGCACATTAAAAGTCGGTTGATTGAGTTAGAAATATAGCGCTGGGAAAGCCATTCCATATTTGGCAAAAAAAAACAAGTATCCGAATGCAGCAGAGGCCAGATTCAGAAAGAATTATTTTGCTGTAGACACGAACAAATGCACACTATGGCTGTTCCGATTCCAAAGGCACGAAGATGAATGTTGCACACATCATGAAATGTATTCACTCTATTTTCTGCTATGAGTTAACTGCGCATACAGAGTGAACCTCCCCTTGAACTAGTTGGCCACAAAGTAAACAACCCTCTTCACAATTTAGCGTCACACTTTACAAAATAAATAGTGACGCACGAAGTTATGAGCGCAATAAGCATTCTCAACTTTATTTTCTCTCTGCACATTCTTGTCTTGTATTTTAACGTATTGTGATGTCATTTGTTGAATTGTAAACATTTTCCGCAGTTTATTCGCGCTTTCATTTAATTGTGTACACATCACTTAGCGTCCATTAAAGAGCATCCACGGACGATGGCAGCAAGCTAATTCAAAATTCCAAACACAACCAAAATAACTCCCCAGAGATTCCGACGTGTCTTCACCCAGAAGCCCACGACGCAATATTTGTCAAGAAATCGGAAATCCGCGCTGATTGATGCGTTACACATTAACCTATCGTCAAAACAATATCCATTCATCACATTCTACCGATGGCTTTGACAGTCAGCACACATCCCCTGCATTTTGTCTGTAAGCCTCAAAGCGCACCGATGAGGTGAACAACATTTTAATATTTCTCTCCGCGAGAGAACGCTTATTTTTAACTTCGAGACGTCACGCAAACCACACGGATGTGGCGTCTAAACTTGGAGATGACTGAAACTGTGCGATGCATTCACCGGCCGGTGAATCGGTGACATCTGACATAATCGAGGCACACAAAACGTAACTGTACTATAAATTAGATGACCATGATGTTTGACATTTGATGTGACACCCGTTTGTGTTATCAGTTTGTAGTCAAAGAAAACTTGTTTGTTTTGTGTGATTCACGGGAGTGGGTCGTGTTTAGCAAATGGCCACTGGTCTGATTCGATTGTTGATTTGTTTGACACTTTGGCGTGACGCAACTTGACTGGCAACGAGGTGACATTAAGAAAAGAGGCATATATTGAAAGAGCGCCATGTCCGTGTAGAAGAAATCAATAGGTCTTACAATTTGAGAGAAACTGCAGATGACGCCTGCTATGTCGGATGATTTGTGCTTTTTTGTCTGCAAGTATAAGTTTGAATTGTCGTGCAGTGATGGACAAAAACATAAATACGAATACGGCATGTTAGAAACGGTTATGCATCAGTTACAGGAATTGCCTCGAGTAAAATTTCCCTTTGAGCTGCGAGGATGGACTGCCACGAGCCATTTGAATACATCCCTGACCGCCTACTATTGTTTGTCCTTTGGGCTTAGAAGAGGGACCGAACTCCGCTAGTGTGAGTTTGGCTTAAACAAGATTTTATTTCTACACAAGTCGCCTCTATCATTTTGGACGAAAACGATCAATGAGCACCATCTGAATTTCTAATTCCACAAGCCCGAGATTGATTTTGCAGATTTCATGGATTTTGTTCATTCTATTCTCGGCCGTGTAAAAATTCCACGGTTAAAACCACGGAGTCTGCCTTTAGAGGCGAAATTTAATAAGTAGTAAACCATTCCGTCGTGCGTGAATTGTTCATTCCTGAAACGTTTTCAACGACAAATACTCCGGTATCTGATAGAGACCCTCGAGTCCAAAAATGCAGCGATTCTGGGCTTGATTTGTGTGCTGATGCCTTTTTGTTTGCTGTGACTACACTACGCGACGGCATGCCTATTCAAATGGCTGAAGCGATCTTTCTTGTATTCTATCCGACTAGGCACTTTCTTCAGACACTTGCTATTTTCTGCATGCTGGCACTCGTTTAATTGGCTATGGGTGGACTTTTTCATGGGAAAACATATACTCCATGAACATACTTGCCGTTTCCTTCGTTGACATCATCATATGCTGGCGCAGCTACATCTGCAGAACGATATACTGGTCATTCAGGATGTACTGCCAATTACACGATCATTGCAAACTCATCAACTCGCAGCTACGCAAGCTACACCGCCCCTCTTATCATACACGGATCATATGCAGCAGGGAGACCACCTGCGCACTCATCTTAAGTTGCTTGAAGACAACATTTTGGACTTTATAATTGATATTGCTATCTTGACCTTGTACACTGTCGGACGGAATTTGTAATCGTTTTCCTTCAAAGTGAGTCGAACTCTGCCTATAGACTCTGCACTAGTGCATAAGGAGACTTCAACCAACTCAAGCCATCGAGCTAATATACTGTAATCCTGTCAACCATTTCTCTCGATTTCGTTAAGTTTCGTGCTGTTTGCGTACTTAGATATGATATTACTTACTTACTTATCAGGACGGCGACCCATGGAGGGTCCGAGCCTGAGCAATTGCTGCCTTTCATCGTTGACGGTCCTGGGCACGCTGCTTCCAGTCATCAAGACTAAGCTATTTTGCATCCGCGATTACTTGGTCTTTATACCGGAGATTCGGTCTTCCTCTCCTTTTCGTACCAGTAGGCTCGGATTCGAAGACTCTCTTTGCTTTAGCATTGTTGTCCATGCGCTCGATGTGGCCGAGCCAGTGCAGTCGACGGATTTTTGCCTTCCGGACTACATCCACATCCTGGTACAGCTCGCCTTCCTAGTAGACGGGACCATATATCCGACGTAGAACTTTTCTTTCGAAGGTACCAAGAATCAGTTCTGCAGTTTTGCTTAGCGTCCAGCTTTCGGCTCCATATGCAAAATAAGAATTTTGTAGAGCATGATTTTGGTCCTTCGAGTCAGAAGTTTTGAGCCCAGTGTTTTACTACTACCTCGAAATTGTAGCTGTCGATCGTGAAATTTTGTCCAAGGTGGTGTGTGACGGAACGTTTTTTGATCGACAGCATATATTTCGTTTTGTCCTCATTGGCCTTGAGACCAGTTCGTTTCGCCTGTTCTTCAATCGCCGTAAAAGCCTCCACTACGGCACGTTGAGAACGCGCGACGATGTCGATGTCATCTGCTTACCCCAACAGTTGGACCGACTTGTAGAAGATTGTGCCTTCCGTGTTTACAGCTGCACTCCGCACTATCTTCTCCAGTACCTGATTGAAGAAATCACACAACAGCGCATCTCCTTGCCGAAATCCAGTGCAAGTTTCAAACGGCTCAGAAATCCTTGAGCCGAACTGCACGACACAACCGGATCAGTTTTCCCGGGATCCCGAATTCGGCCATCGCATCGAATAGCTACTTGCGATGAATGCTGTCGTATACGGCTTTAAAATCGATGAAAAGGTGATGAAACTCACTGATCTTCTCCAGGAGTTGTCTTAGTGTGAAGATTTGGTCTATAGTCGATTTGCCGGGCCGGAAGCCGCACTGGTACGTGCCGATTAGTGCGTGTGGCTTTAGACGTTCACACAGTACGCTGGACAGGATCTTGTAGGCGACGTTGAGTAGGGATATACCTCTAAAGTTGTTGCAAGAGGTAAGATCGCCTTTTTTGTGGATGGGGCGTATGGAACTGATATTCCAGTCGTCGGGCATGCTTTCGTCTTCCCAAATTTTACAGATGACCTGGTGCATGCTCACCACCAGAACATCGCCACCGGCCTTGAAGAGCTCTGATGGTAGGCCATCTGAGCCTGCGGCTTTGTTGTTCTTCAGCCTTTTAATTCCGACTTCTTCAAAGCTAGGTGGGAGGACTAATTCATCGACTGGAGTTGACATTTCCTGATTCCCTATCACTCTCTCCTGGTCAGGTCCATTAAGCAGTTATTGGAAGTGCTGCTTAAACACATCCACTATTCCCTGCGGGTCAGTAACAAGGCTACCCTCACGATTTCGAAGAGCCTGGGTGCCTTTCCTAAAGCCAGAAGCCAGGCTTTTGGCTTTTTTATAAAAGGCCAGTATTTTTTGTCTATCCCTAGACTCTTCGATGCCCTTGAGCTGGGAGGTTGCGAGAGACCTTTTCTTCAGGCGTAGAAGCTTCTTCTAGCCCGGTACTCATCTTGCGCTGCTCTAGTTTTCAGTTGCAGCGCTTTTTTGGTATGCCACTTCGATTGCACGTCTCTTCTGCTCACACTCGCCATCATACCACGGGTTTCTTGTCGGGGGTGGTAGGTAGCCTAAGGTTTGTTTCCGCTACCTCTTTGATAGCCGAGCGGCAATGCAAACACATCTCGTTGGCGTTGGTGTTCGACGTAGGCATACCGGAGAGTCTCTCGCTTAATTGCTCTTCGTAGGCTCTGGCAATCTCCGTTATGCTCAGGCGTCCAATTTCAAAACTCCTCTTTGTTGGCTGGTGCAGCTTTCTGACATTGGGAAGTCGGGCTCTGAATCGTGCTGCCACGAGGAAATGGCCAGAGTCGACGTTTGACGCATGTCTTGCGTCAATGAGCACATGGTCAATTTGGTTTTCGGTTCGACCGTCCGGAGATCGCCAGCTTGCTGTGTGGATTCTTTTGCGAGGGAATCTTGTGCTACTTATGACCATATTACGTCCTGTCGCAAAGTCAGTGAGTCGGAAGCCGTTAGATATGATATTAGCTGCCAGTAAAACCTTTGAGGCTCTCAGCCCATTGTGATGGCGATGACTTCAGCTTGAACGATGATGACTCCATCCTACATACTGTATCCTATAACAAATGAAAATGTACGAAAAGTTTACAAGTTGTCTCAACTCTCGTAGACAGTCGACGACATCGAGGAAACTTTCCCGACGTCATTCTCGAAAACAGAACAATTCTCGAATCGATTTTATCCACAAGCATGCTTAAGACATCCATTATGGAGAAGTGCCATCTTCGCTGCGTCTGCCACATTAGTTGACAAAAGCAACTTTCGAGTGGAATCAGATTCAAGAGTTGCTGTACACACAAAACTGCCGAGAATGTGTGCACTGCTGTTGATGTTGCAGGGGCGAAATTCAAAAGATCCCCCCCTCTGCATCTCTCCCGCACCAGTGTTGACAATGATATTGAACTGATAAACCATGTTTTTCACTTGGTTTACAGAAGGTCAAGTGAGGGAGGGTGACACATTTCATGTGTGCCCATGCACTTATGGGGCATTTATCTGAGCTGGGGATTGATGCATGCTCTCCCCTCCCCACCGACATGTGCTTTACTTCGTTCACACAATGAGCCAGATGAATACTTTGCAACCGTTGAACACCTGGCAAACATGCACGTCAATGACGTTGATGAACACGTGAAGGCATAACGACTTGATGCAGTCAAAGTCAAACACTGAACATAGCTTGGATAGGCACACAATTATGAGTATTTATGCAAAACACGAGAGAGAACAATTTGCGAACAAAAAAAAAACCTGATTTGCCAAATGGCAAGCGAGTCGACTGAGTAACTATGGACTGACGCGAGTTACGTCATTGGATCTGGATCTTGACTTTTCACTTTCGTGCAAGTGTACGCGGGCTCTTCCTGGAACCATGAAACGTTGTGTGAAGAAGAACCACAAGTCCAGCGTAAAAAGAAAATAATTATGGGAACGATGAAGTTGTGATGCATCGAGACAGGGGCAGATTCGTATTCCATATTTGCTAATGAGACCTTAACAAGTAAGACGTATTCGATATCGCCATGCTATCCAGTTGTCTGTGTCTTGTCTCTGCTCTTTGCGTCTTATAAACCGGAACGAACCTGTGCTGGCAACTTGACTTTAAATCAAATATTCACTCTTCAACAATTTCTGGGAAAGATTATTATGATCTAATGTGACTCCCACCACGACGACACCATTGGTCGCCACGACAAATTATTGATCAATGTGGGTTTATTTGCAAATCTCGGTCGAAACTGTGTTTCGATTGTGTTGTAAGAAAGGACTTTCGAACTTTTTGAATCATTTGGGTTTTTTTTTCCCATTGGGACTTGACAACTTTGAACTTTCACTGTGACTACCGCGCCCTTAGACCAACGACTCAACTGTTAATGTCAACAAATTCAGTAAGATCAACAATTTTATCATGAAACATTAACAATTCAGATTTATTAGCAAAATTCCGAGTCGGTTTGGAGTCGTAATGTCAATTTTTGGTAGTAATTCTCGTCCCAGCAGAGCAAAGCAATACATAGTCTAGTGAACAAATTTGAGTCTAAATTGAGTTCCCGTGGCAGTGAGACATCACGTTAGTCGAAGTACCGAGAATATTGCCTCCATTCAAGCTTCCGCCGCAAATGAGATGCGTGAGAGATGGTAAAGGATTGGGGGTCGCTAAGACTATGACCAAAGAATGTTGGTCTGCACCATTATAAGATGAAGTTAACTCTCGATCAGAAATGTTGGAAGAAGATGACCTACTTCATGGCGTTCATTTTTGTCTAAACAGCTACATATGTACAAACAGAATGTGCGTATTGGTTAGGTGAAAACCGTCGTGTGCTACAGGAAACACCACTTCATCCATAAAAATTAACAAATATGGTGTGGTTTCATTCCGGTTGTGCCATTGGGCCTTAGTGAAAATGGCCGGCACTTTAGAGTCAGTGGAGATCACGGCAGAGATATTTTGCAACGTTATTTCTTTGACCAATTGCATGGACTAGACATTAATGATGTGCGGTTTCAACAAGACGGTGCCAACAGACACAGAGCGGGTGTAATAATCGATTTATGCAACTCAATTCGATGAATGTTTATCCGCCTATAGTGAACATGTATACTTTTTTTTTGGGGCTGTGTTAAATTCTCGTTAGAGGAGCCCGTTAGGTGACCGAGTCTTACAAAATGGAGCTCAACGAATCGCCACAATAACGACGTCGAATTCCACACATGTTTTAATTGTACTTCAAACCAATAATACAATTTTCGAGATATCTCAAATGGCTTGCGTTGCACATATTGTACAAAAGAAAAGTTGTCAAGTCCTTAGGAAAAACCGATAAACTTCAAGAAGAAAGATGATTTTACAATTCATTTGATTCAGAACCGCTAGAAACGCCGATGAGGCTTACTAGTTCAATTCAATGCAAGAACCGGCCTGCTTGCAAATAACTGGTTGTCTTAGAACAACTGCTACGGCAGCATTTGAAGCTATCCTATCCCTCTCGGAGGCTCAGTGAAGTGGGGTTATGGAGGAACAAGCATACGGTTACCCTTCCAAACAAAAATATTGGGCAGCAGCACAGCACAACGGACCAGCACGCTACCTACCACCAACTTTACTCACGGAGAAGACCTTCCATTTACGTTTTTATAAACTGATGATTCAAAGACGAGCGCTAGTACTGACGCTGGGCTCTAGCGGCTGAAGTCTTCTGTGACATTTTGAAAAAATTCCTGACACTAAGGGACGATTGTAGCGTCTTTCATACCAAAGTGGCGGTCATAAGTAAGGCAGCACTGGCGTTTAGAGACCACAACGTAACAGACAAATCGATGACCATTTTTTCTGATAGCCAAGCGGCAATGAATACATTCTGACATCGAAGCTGGTTAGGTGCCAGGTGGAGCACTCGATGACCCTCTGCCGGTTACCAGGGCATACTGCGAGAATCTCTGAAAATCACCGTTTAGCACCATAAGGCAAAAAAACTGGAAGACGATGCTCTAGATAGAACCATAACTCGATGACTTGGTCTGGATGTTGGCGCAAGAAGAGTTCATCATCAATGATCGGTTTTAGTCGCAAGGGAGTGTGCATGCTGAACAGTCTTCACGACTTTTGCACAAGCTGCAGAGTCGATGAAGACATAAAATCTTTCCAACATCTGTTCTGCGAATGCACAACCTTAGCAAAGAAAAAGAGGTAGGTTCTGGAGAAGCACTTCTTCGTAGAGGTGGAGGACTAAAGCGGTGTTGACCTCTACTTTTCAATGGCTTCCAGACAACATGCGCATGCGCTAAATTTTGCAAGTTTCCTTAAAAAAACAAAATACCGGATGTGGGGAAAAACTAACAGGCGCAAATGAAGTGTCCTATTGTTTGGTTTCTTCTTGTGCAAATGACATGGTGTCTAGTGAATTTTCAATAGAAATAATTATTCATTTGGTTCCACTGCCTGGATGCCTTTCGTGATGAATTTAATTGCAGAATATCATCAAAAATGTGATGTAACACCCCATTGTTCGTGGATTTCATCACGTCGTCACTTCGTTTCCTTGTGTAACTGAAAGTGGAATTATGTTTATAATTTGTATATGTTCCTTATAGGAGATGTATGGCGCTGATTCGCTTCCTTATTACTTTGCTGAAAATGTTTCTCTAACAAGATCCCGGCACATAATACGTTTTGTCTTTAACAAAGTGTCAACAGAATTCAAGTTAATCGTGTAAACAAATTCTTCATCGTCGACCGAAATAAACAAACAAAATTGCCGAGTGAGATGGTTTTCAGATAACTTCCTTGTGCTTGCTCTGCAATATCGCATTGTCAACGGATGCCTTCGTAAACATACGTAATGTGCATTTGAATGGAACCCATTTTGTTGGGTAATATGATAGCTTCATTGCTTTGGGGAATTGTGGAAGCTTTTGAATTTAATGCGGAAACAGCAGAACCTGCTTCCTTTAGGTACAACGGAATTTGTTCAATTCGAAATTCGATATCTCAGACGTATTTATGCCAAATATGTTCCATTTTGAAACGCAATTAAGCGGCTTGTCACCAAGCATCTTCGTACATCTGCAGCTTATTTGACTCCTACTCCTCTCCGTCCAGGAAAAGCAGCTCAGAATATTGCTGAGAAAATTCTGCTGCCACCGCTTTAGTCAGTATTAAGAATTCCTCATTGATTTCTGGTGTCAGTGACTGCATTGCGTTGCTGAAAAATGATTGACTGCCGGCACGATGCTAATTAGGTGCATAGACGATGTTTATTTTCACCAGGAATGCACAACAAACAGCTGGTAAAACAATTGTTCAATTGAGTGAGAAATTTGCCTTGGCGTGTGGTTTTCCCAAAATGGACTCCTCGTACAGATCGTTCGACTTGCGAGATATGTTAAGGATAAAGACTATGCCAATGCTTCGTGTGATAAACGAAGAAAATAATGCTGCGGAAATTACAGCTACAGTTGCGAACGAAATTTCATTAAAAGTGTGGTATTTTCTAACAAACCATTTATAACTTTAGGGTTAAAAAAATTATAATAAAGTGAACACTTTTCCACACTTCTTAAAAAAGTTGGGAATTGTAAGGTCATTGCCTATGCTGCTATAGCGGCCTCTGGGAAATATACATCTAGGATCAGGAATATTATGCTGTTCACCCTGGACTTCAAACCGTTGAAAACAGAGCCAGTTTTCTTCATCAGAAAATTTTATAAACTCCCTGACTTTGACCCTCCCTCAATATGCGGAACACCTATAAAGTTGAACGACACACATTTCTGGGTCTTATTCTGGAGACAAAGATAAACTGGAAACTCAACATCGAGGACCGTGTCAAAAATGTCTCTAAATTGACTATAGAGTGCAAATTGGGACTACAGCCTCGTATGGTCCTCTGGCTATTCATATATGTAACTTGGAACGGGTGGCATGCGTATGTAGCAGCGTACCGCGAATGACAACTTCCTCCGCAGCTCTAAACATGCTTCTTCCGCCGATAGACTTAATCGGCAGACAGACAGCGATCAGTATTGAAATCGCTGTATATGTGGAAATAACTTCGTTCTGGATACTTCGCTGTCCTTGGCAAGCTCTCCTTCGAGAAGGATTTCTCAACCAGCATCCCCCTAGATGTGTCCACCAGACGCCTGATGATCCTCTGCAAACCTTCCCGGATGGATCGACAATGGTTGAAAGCGTGGGCATGGGTGACTACGCTAATGATCTAAATGTTCAATTGTGATTTCGACTATCAAATCACTATAGCGTCGTGCCAGCAGAAACTGCAGCTTTTTTTTACTTAAAAACAATCATCAAGTAGTACGCATCTTATCATCTTTTCTCACAGTCAGGCAGCGATAAGATTTCTGGATGCAGTCACATTAAATTTAAAGACTTCCCTAAATTGCCGGCTTTCTCTTACCGGGATGGCCGAGTATTTTAGCATCCACCTTATTGGGGTGCCGGGACATTGTGACATTCCGGTGAATTGTAAAGCGGATGACCACTAGAAAGGGCACTGATTCCGTACTATTTCCGGCTGATGGAGGTCTCCATGCAAATTATATTCCGGTTAGTTCATTTGATTTAAAAAAAATATTTATTATTTAAACCGGCAGCGGTTCTGCCTCCTAAAACGAACTGAACAACATGAATAACTTATCTCTACCTTAAATACCTAATAAATGCTGTCACTGCAATTTGGCACCTTGATGTAGGGAGCGCGTCGATCGTGGGAACGTTGTTGACGTTGGCATTTGCTGACCGGTGTGACGGTGTATGGTACAGCAGACTTGCTGACTCGATGACTCGAATGCGGCGTGTGTTGGATTTGCCTGCTCGTGTTCTCGTTGCATATTATGTTGCGTTAACTTGCATGCCTATCGCTTCTGCAAAACATCATCTACTTCTTCTTTGTTTGGCGCTACAGTCCGGGGTGGACTTGGGTCTCAACCAACAAACCTGTCCAGCCACCACGATCTTTCGCCAGCTGCTTCCAGGTGCGCACACCTGGTTGGTTGAGGTCATTCTCCACTTTTAGGCTCTCTGTTGCGTTGCCCCAATGTCACGGATTCGATCGTTGGATCCGAAGACGCTTAGCTTGTTGCATGCCGCTATACAGCCCGTGCAGTTCGTGGTTGAATCTTCTCCTCCACCAAAGATCGCGCGTATAACTTTTCTCTCAAAACGACCAAGAGCTTCTTCATCCGCTTTCAATAGCGTCCAGGCTTCTGCACCATAGAGCAGGACAGGGATGATCAGAGTGTTTTAAATACATAGTCAGCTTGGTCTTTCGAGAGATGGCTCTGTTGCTCAATTGCCTCTTGAGCCCAAAAAAACAGCGATTGGCTAGAGTAATTCGGCGCTTGATCTCGGTACTGGTGTATCCCTATTTACTGCAAAGCCGAGATAGACGAAGTCCTTGACTACCTCAAAGTTTCTGCTGCCCATTATGACGCTCTGTCCGAGACGTACGTCCTTCCGTGATGACAGCAAGTAGTTTGTTCTACCCTCATCTAATTCTTCGTCCAAAACATATTAAAAACGCCTAGCTTTCACAAAAAAGGATATTTCCACGCCGCAAATATTCTAGTAAAATGTAATTTCTTCCAATGAATCCGAACCAGAAAGCGCTTGTTGTGCAGACCATCGAAAAGACTTAGCCAAGGCTGCGTGCAAAAAACTGTAAGGTACAGAACGGTGTCAGTCATGCTCTGGGATGTTTCTCCTTCAGCGGCGTCGGAAACCTCAGAATTGACATCTTAATGACGACTCCAGCTTACACAAACATTATAAGGGAAATTGTAGGTTAATCTGCTTCAAAAATGTGTGTTGAGAAGTGTTTGTGTCCAACAACATGACAACCCGAAGCACTGCCTACTGGATGGAGTTGGTACATCAGTCGCCATACCTAATCCTGATTGAGCGCCCTTGGGCGATCTTATACGATTGATCTTGAAGAAGCGTCGCAGCTAACCGGGAAGTTTAAGGAATGAATGGGAAGAACATCCCAAGCAACACACGCCTTGCGGCAGTGATAACTTGTCAAGGAGGACTCACTTTATTTTATCCGACGGTGAAACTACAGATGATCAGATCAGATACGAAAAGAAATACCAAAGCCCTTTGATCAAAGTTTGAAATTGTTTTCGAGAGAGTCGCCATGAACCCCATTCAATCATATTCCACTTCCACTACACCCTTTCGCGTTCTCGGTTCTCAATTGAACTTTTTTATTTCCATTTTTCCAATTAGCATCAATAAAAAATGAATACAGATACAGAAGCCTCGGTCACTGCTTCAGCCGCAGACCACCGGTCGTCGTCCGTCCTGCGCTCTGAATGTACACGTACCTTGTTGTCAACGCTCATGTATATTCAGGAATATTCGTTTAACGTGATAAAACTGATCGCGACCAAAACAAATGACTGCTGGAATTTGTAGAATCGCACGCATCACTCGTCGACACCAATTGAATGTGTAATGACAGCTCGGGCGTTACACGGGCAATTGTGTGCGGGAGGAGGCCGTACAAATCGAACTGCTGTCGCTACGGCGATGTGATGGGGGAAGTGTTTATAATTCGCATTGTCGTTTGTAACAGCTCAGAAAGAGATTGATCCGCAATCTAAACATTTCCACCGAGTGACTCAGGTAGTTGAGCATTTTGTAAATGTTCCTGTCACGGCAGGTAGCCGACGTGTGACAGTTTATTGTTTGTTTGATGGCACTTTCGAAGTTGTGCTAGAAGTCATTTTGAGGTGATTTGGGCGTAATCGGCGGTGTTTAGAGGAGTTAAACGTCTCTGTCGAGTGGCGGGGCGAGCGTAAACTCAGGCGGGCACCATGACAATGGACGGATTTCCCAATCGGGGTACGCCATCTGAAATGGTTTCGAATTACTGTCGTACGTGACTTTCGGTTTTGTCTGTGTCAACAGGAAGGCAAATGACTTGTCGCAGAAGGCTCATGTGTTTTTTTTTTTTTTTTTTTGTTGATTTATGGGATTGAGCTGATGAAGAGCACACAGACGATGGTTGGCGAGGCATTGAAATTGGCGACAGTGAAAGGAGGAAGGAACGGCGACATGTCTCAAAATGGTGGTATTGAAACCTTTTCATTTTTAACACTTGTTCGATTTTTGTTCACATTTTTTGTTGGGCTATTTTTTCTGTGGCGTCACTTTGACTTCGGTTCAAATTACGTGACGCGTAATAGAAAGGAGCACTTCAATTGAATTGAAAAACGCATAAAAACACAATTGCTGTGTCATTTATATCTCGTCGGTATGTTTACAATTTTGAGATGCGTTCGTCTAAGCTTAGCGGCAGGTGCGATTGCTGGCACTCCTAAAAATCATTTGAATGTGTGGGGAAGATGATTACAAAGACCAGAGTGTTAGCAACACTCTCCGTTCATATAAAAAAATCATTGCACCATGAAAATGATTCCCTGGGGAATTGTACAGACTTGGGCGGTCTCTACAGCAACGCTTCGTGTTGTGCGTGCTACTGATCATACAGGAGTACTGATCGAGAAGTTTATAAGAAACACCCATGCTCCTTGATTACTGTTAGTGACTCGAGAAAGGTGGTTTAGTTTGGACTATGATTTTATCCACGGATTATTGACTTAGGAGTCAATGCACTTGTCCTCTCCAAGACACGGTACGCGGGCTCTGATCGAGTTCATTTTCTACAACAATTTCGTTGTTCGAGCAAAGCACACATTTGTTATTACCAAAATCAAAAAAAAAATGCAAATCGACACTCACCCCATATTTACCGATTTCAAGGCCGCATATGAAATCGTGCATGTCTAGTTTTAGCGTCAGGTTGAGTTGGATGAGGATGCAGAATTCTCGCTAGTTCGCCAAGCTTGGTAACGAACCCAGTGAGACCTTCAATGTCGAAAAAGGATATACGAGGGGCGTTCAATATATTCTCGGTATCGATATGAAGGAAAATGCGAATTGAATTTAAATTGTTTTTATTTTTCAATATAATCTCCCCCTCTTTCTCTGCAAAATACCCATTTATTGCCGACTTGAGTTCTTCATCATCCGAAAACATTTTTCCACGAAGTCATTTTTTCAAACCCGGAAACAGGAAATAATCACTAGGGGCAAGGTCTGGACTATAGGGTGGGTGTTGGCTTTCTTCGAAACCACAATCTCGCACAATCTTTGAGTCCCAAAAAACTGTGGCCACGAGCTTCCCGGCAGACGGAGTGACTTTGAACTTCTTCGGGGGGTCTGTTCCTTTTTTTATGCCACTGCATGGACTCTTGTTTGCTTTCAGGGTCATAGTGGTGGACCCATGTTTCGTCACCAGTAACAATTCGATCCATAACACCGTCCGCGTTCTCACTACACATCTCCAAAAGCTCTCTACAGCATGCGATTCTCACTTTTTTCTGAGGCGCTGTGAGCATTCGTGGCACCCACATTGCACTGACCTTTGAAAGGTTAAGATGGTCATGAAGAATGGTGTGAATGGTAAAAGCTTGGTGATCTCTGCCATCATTTTCACCTTTATTCGGGCATCCTCAACGACTTCTTTGATGCTTTCTCCCGTACAAACAGTAGCCGGGCGGCCGGAGTGGGTGTCGTCTTCAATGCTCTCTCTGCCTCTCTTGAACTCACTTGACCACTTTTGCACAGTTGATAATGAAGGTGCGGAACCCTGGTAAACAGCCTCCTTGCTTAGTGAGAAATTTAATTACAGTGCGATGCTCAATTTTCACCATCGTCTCAGTTGCCATTATGATTCTGTTTAACTAGAGATAAAACGCGAATTAATAATCACATTTATATGAAATTATTAATTTACATGAATTCACTAAAATAATAGTATTACTTGATAAATAAGTCAATTTATATATACAACCACAGCTTCACCCCGATACCGAGAATATATTGAACGCCCCTCGTACGTTGGTTAGAAGAGTGTGAACCATGTCTCACTTAGTTCCTGTTGGGCCAACATTTCTTTTTACACCAAGCAAGGTATTACTAATACCCTTAAGTGCACGAGCCGAAGGTATAGACGGAGAAAGAGAGAGGAGGTACATGTGTACTATTGGTCCACATACGTGTAGTGCGGCTAAAGAACGACTCTCTAAATTTAAATGTGCGTCCTAAAGAAGGCTTAAGGGTAAACTGATGAGCATTCCTGCCGAGACTAGTATTGCAGGTGAATTCATAGAGAGGAGGAATGCAGTTGGCTAGCTCACTTGAGCATCGTTTGTTAAAGTAGCGATAAAATACGGACAAAGAAGAGACGGTACGTCGATGTTCGAGCAAGTCTAATAACTCTGCGATATTGTTGTCTCCTATAAGTTGTATCGCCAGACCAGATATGAGCGTTGTAGTCAATCTTGGAGCGGATATACGCTTTATTAATAAAAGCCAAATCAAAAGGGATGAAATATTTCTTGCATCGATTAAGGGAACCTAAACATTTCGCAGCATTTTTGGCGACCTCAAATATGTGATAAAAGTGTTAGTGTTGCGTTGATACACATACCAAGGATGGAAAGCTTTCCGGTTTCATCGACACAGGCGCCATTCATGGATAATGGCTGATTATCCAGGGTTCGCTTGAGAGATAGCAGACAGCATTCAGTTTTTGAAGCATTGAATTGCCCAGCCTTCCTGAAATGCTTTTGTTAGATTCTGGTGGTCTTGCAAGACGTGTTCTGAATCTCAACTGGCAGGGACTGGGGCAGTGACAATGTAAGTGTTAGAATGAGAAGAGAAGACACGGGTTAGTCCCATTTTCATTTCGTGGTACTTCACATGATTATGGCTAGTTAGTGCTCAAAGTTTTTGTCACACTGAAGGAAATTGCCGGTTTTTGCACTGTTCAACTTGGGCCAATGCATCCGCGTGGCCTCAGAGAGTTGTTCATTTTATTTGCTGTATCAACGTTCGCCTTTTTCTTGACATTCACGAGAGGTGGTTTGATCCAAAGAATTGTCTGGGATCGGTCCGTTTCGGCCCTTTTTCTGGTAAGTTCATACGCTGCTTGATTGCCGGCTATCTCCCTGTGACCTGGGACCCAGCACTAGCTGTGTGCTGATAAGCTTAACCTCTTCACGGCAGCCTGCGAGCAGATTTGACTTGATTGGATTTAGAGAAGCCGACGCGCTGGCTCGTTTTTCATCGTTCTGGAGCAGATTATGCTGAACTCACTCACCAACACAGAGGTACTGCCTTCTAGAGCTCCGTAGAACCCTGGCATATTGACGTGATTTGCAGAACACATCGAGGCACTGATGAGGCGTTTGCTGACTAAAATCGGTCTGGTGATGAACGAAGTATATGCTGTCCTCTCGAAAGGACATACAATATCAACGTCTTGGACATATCGCCACAATAAGCAGCCATAACTTCGAGGTAGTCAGAGACCTCGTCTCCGGCGTTAAATATATGAACAACAGCTGACTTTATATAAGACAATGATCATGCCGGTCCTGCTGTACGGTGCAGGAGCATGGACAACCTCAGTCATTGTGCTTCACGAGTTAAACGTTTTCCGTACGTACTTCGCCTAGTAGTCAAGTAAACAGTACAAAAAACATCAGTGTTGAAATGAAAAGCAGGATAAATCTTGCCGATCTTGGGGCTCAAGAGGCAGTTGAGTAGACAAATCGAGCGGACTTTATATACAAAATTGATCAACACAGTCCCGCTGTACGGCGCAGAGGCATGAACAATTGCAAAAGCGAGTGAGGAAGTCCTATGCTCCGCCGTAAGGAGAAGATTCAATCACGAACTGTACATCGGTATGAGTCTAGCCAGCCATCTACTGATCAAACGGTATAGGTGCCTGGTCATTTAGAGATCCCGAGGAGCTATTGACGCCGAGCCTTAAGGACATGCAACAGAGGACGACCACGTCTAAGGTGGCACACACAAGTAAGAATGATACATTCCTCATCAATCAATCTCGTCATGATCCTCAGTGGTGTGTACAACTGAGGATAAACTTCAGAGTGATTCACAAATTCGGTCGACACTCGAATCTCCCTTGAATAAGGCCGCAAACAAAGGAATGAATGCGCTTATTTGCCAAATGTCTGATTACTTGCCTATTTATCAACCGATGATTGCATGTAGTCAAGGTCTAGAGTCTGAGAAGATAAATCCTTTCTTATCGAGTAGCTTTGTGTTTGGTTCTCAGTTGTGGCTGTTTAGTATCGCATTTTGGTTTATCTTGCAGAGCCTATTCATATATTGGATGACTACATCTGTGTCGATGGCGTCAGCAGCGTATTTAGACAATCCAATAACTGTAGCCGCGAAATTTGGTGCAACTAAGCGTCAACTTGATATCTGGCTGAGTGCTGGCATTGATGCGTGCTAAGTTAGCTGGTGTATCGTTCAGTCTATGCGACTTTAGATCTGCAAATTACATCGTGTTTAATGAGGTTTAGTTTAGTTTGAATGAAGTTTGGATGAACAGTTGTGTTGAAACGTAAACTACCCGTTATTTGCGATTCATTTATTCATTCTCATTATCGGATATTTACAACGTTCATCTTGGGGCTTTTTAGAGAGTCTCTGACTACCACATTGAGGTCTAGATTTCTACATTTGCAAGATTTGTTTGAGGTCGAGGAAGAAATTGGGACAATAGCAGTTTATTTGCACGAGGCACACTTTTACTGTGTACACTGGCTGAACTCAATTCACAGTACACTTGTCGTGTACTCGATTGAAGGAATCTATGTTTACACGGCCACAAAACTCACGAGATTAAGTGGTGAAATGTATCCTCCCTCATCACAGCAAACCAAGGCATTATCGCATGACATTTCTGTCCTCGATCATCATCAAATCTGACAGGTCTTCACAGTTCCAGCAATGCCCACATGTGCTACATACATAGGTGATGGATTGTGTTCATGACCACTTCACGAATCTTTACGACTATAACAATGCTCGACGGAAGTGGAGCGATCAATGCCATGTTGTACGTCCGTAGACTGGTCATTTGCGGTGGAACGATTCTGTGGCCAATCTGATTCTTAACAATTGACTTTGATGTTCAATTGCACGGCAGATCCTGTTCGCCGGTATCAATGAGGTGAGCCTTCCCGCAATCAAGGAACTCAAGGAAAGGTCTGACATCGGCCTTCTTTGAGCACCGGTAATGCCTCCCTCGCCGCCAGCCAGGCCAGACCTAATCTGCTTGTCATCACCAACGCAGAGGCGAACAATGTTCGCTTGGACGCCTCTGGTGAGCAGTTCACTGTCAGCACCTTCACGTACATCTGCAAACAAGAGCTGACTGTGAAGATATAAGTATGATTTTTTTTTTCGGAACTTGCTCCTGTTCTCCTGTGAACTAGCTTGAGAATAAATCCTCGAAAATACTAGTCATTTTTTGAACGGTACGCGTCATCTTTTTATCAATCTTTAAGCCACTTACGGTAGCATTCTTCCTCGAAATTCGTTGTGCATTGTGCAATTCAGTTCAAGGACTTCCGAGCCGCTTGAAACCTGCGCCAGACATCGGCAATGAGATGCACTGTCGTGTGCAAGACATCATCTTCTACAAGTCAGTCTAAATGTGGGGTTACGTAGATCATAATGACAGCGTCACGCGTTCCCACGAGTCGTTGTGTGAGCTTTCACGGCTTTTGAGGAACACGTGAAAATAACTCTTCTTAAGTTTATCGAGGACAAAACAATATATATGCTGCCGAACAGGAATCGCATGCGGAATATCACGGTCGGCAGCTACAATTTTGAGGCAGTAAAGGAGTTTGTCTACCTCGCCGCGAACCTGAACTCCACTCTACTCTAGTGGAGATCTGACGTGAATTTGTGCTTCGCAACCGGAAACGGCTAAAGACTTCTGAGTCAAAGGACCAAAATCATTCAAACTTATTTTTATTTTTCAACTCACATGTGTTGTGCAGGAAAAAGCACGCGCTTGCTTATGCTTCGACGAGGAACGTGTCGATAATGTAGTGCCCGCTACGCACTTAGGGAGAACTGAAACTGGCGAACTGGTGATATTCAACCGATTCCTGAATAGAAGTGAATGTACAACAGTTGAAGTGAATCGTAATGAATTTGAGTCAAGCTCGAGGCAGTTTAGAGCGATGTCGTTTTGGCTGAACATTGTTGTTATTTGATTCTTATATTAAACAGCAGGTCCACCAAGATAACTGCCACCAGCACAGACTTCTTCCAGAATAAATGACTAGACGGATTCTAGCAAGTGCTGTGATCACCGAAAATACACGCTGAATTGCCCCTATTACCAAGTAATCGTTTGGAGAAGCGGCAGTTCATGCACTCAAGTTCACAATCGTAACCCCTACAACCTGTAGTCTATTGAATATCTTGATTACGTATCTTAATTTACCAAACCATCCCAGCTAAGGGGTCTCTCACTGATTGCCGTATGCCGCTACCGTGGATAAAAGCGTTAATGGAGGAAAAAACCTATTAACACACGACTTGTGTGCGATGTCGGCGGCGAATTGTTCAGAAATCAATTCGAAATCGGTGTTGGCTGCAATCTTTTGATGTTTCATTCTTCCTCTCCGTTTCGGCCGACTGGCAGCAGCATTTCATAATTCCGCGCACCATCCATCCCTGCCGTTGCCTGAAAAAACCACTCAGCATTCATCAGCGCAGCTCTTCGAAGCATAAACTTCCAAAGTCAATCACTTTCAATGGAAAACAAGAAATATTTTTCAACTCTCCGTCGTTAGAACAAAAACTTGTCTGCCTTCACTTCTGCCCCTTCCGTCAAATGCCGCGTTCCCTGCCACCGGTGTAGTTTCAGCTGCCGCGGTGGAATTCCTTCGCAATACAATTACGCTTCAAGTATCTGTGTGTTCTCTTGGGCAAGCAAATGCCGCTCCGGGCACTGCTGGGAGTGTATAAAGCTTCTTCAAATGCGAATGCACTCGCTGCCGTCACCGCCGACCGGGTGTTGGGTAAAACTTGATTTTCTGGATTTTCTTGCCTACTAACTCGAACGCGAACACACTACCACAAGCAAATGGCAGAGTGGAGCGGCCCACACATTTGCAGCGTTGTCTGGAGGCTTCCAGATTGTTGTGGTTACTGCTCGGCGCGGAGTTCATTCGTCCATTTGTTCGTTCCTTCTCGCATTTGATCACAATGGGAGTAGTCGTCGTCGTTTTTTTTCTCGTTTTAATTGTTTAGCCGTCTTCGAATTGTGGACCAATTTGTGGTTTTAATTGAGCCGATTTTTCTCCCTTTCGTGGATGTACTCTGGTATCTGGTGGCTGTGATGACGGCGGAGTCTATTGCGGTTGCATAAGGCCTTTATCTGCGCATCTTCTTTTGCATTCCTTCGTAGGTATTAATTACCAACGGGCTGTTGTGCTGTTTTTTTCTCTGTCGTGGCTGAAACAATGAGCGTCCTTCGTGTTGACAGTTCCAGTGAGATATGCATGCGCTCGTGGAGGAAAGAGATTTTTGCATTCACCCTCTGTCTCCGTGACAGCTGTTGTCACAGGGTGACTGTGTGCGTTGGTTTTTTTTTTGTTGCTTTTGTTTATTCTTGCTCTCAGATCTCATGCGGAATTAATTAAAGTGGAAGCCATTGAATGATGAGCGCCGGCGGTGGCTAAAGAGCACCGCTGCTTTAATCTGTGCAGTGAATTATGAATTCATAAGCTGCACAGGGATGGCATTGAGGATGGTTTTGTGCTCTTATAGATTTTTTTTCTCTAAAATTATTCATGGCGTGTCTGTTGTATCGTCTTTCGTTGTCTGTTAGTGTATTGCGTCATGAGATTACCGTAATGATAGCACTGCTGGGCGGATTTCGAATGCAATTCAAAGTAGACTGCGATGTTGGGCTGGCAGTAATGAATGCAGTGTGAAGGGTGTACAGCTGGCCAAGAGGCACTACCGCGGTAGAGGAACTATGACTGCACTGTACAGATTGATGAGTACCTGAACATGCACATGAACCTTGAAGTAGCTTGTTCGCCGTGAGGTCGACCGTAATTTACCGTGAGATTGTGTTGCGTGGTTCTGGCGTGAGTTGACACAACGAACAAGTTGAAAATGAGCTTGCAACTCTTGAAAGTGATTCAGGGTTTTTCTTCAATGTTCTTGTGTAGAATTCTTAGATTATTCATTTGCGCAGGGTGCTGAGGCTATCAGCGGACCTTCAAGTGAATTTTCAGAAGCACATACATTTTTCAACAAAAATTTAAATATGATAGCAATTTGCGTATCGTTTATATGCTCTGAACTTTATCCCCTGAAGGATAGCTGATTCAGCAATGTGGAAATAAATGTTGGTGCGAAGATGTTGATAACAAGATTTAGCTCTGGACGATGCTGTTGACCAATCTACAGATGGGCTGCTCTGCGTATGCGACTTCTCCATTGAACATTCGTAAATCCGTCCAATAAGTATTGCCCTTGCGTTTATTCGGGTAAGATCCTCATTGGCGAGAAGAGCCATCTCAGAAACGAAGTTGAACTTCGCGTCGTTAGCATAAAGTCCGCAGAGATTTGCGTCTAGACTGATGGGAGATCATTGGTAAACATGCGGAATAATACTGGCCCAAGAATTGATCCTTGTCGATCTTCTTTAAGTAAGGCCTTTAGAGATGACGATCGATTTGCCGCCAGAGGTAACTCTCTGAAATCTTCCCGAAGTAGCTCTGATTTATCTGAAGACAAACAAGTTTTTCTTCAGCTTCCGCTTGAGATCGCTGCGACCCTCCCCATCGAAAGCCTTGGAAAAATCAAGCAACAAAATTGACTTTCATTCACAGCATTCGGGGCTGTCTATTTTGAAGACAGCAGCTCAGCCGGCTTCAAAAATAGCCCAGATCATCTTTCCAGGGCTTAATTCAAGTAGAACCTTATAACTAATCCGAAGGAAAAACGGTTTCCGAGGGCTATTCTTTGTGCAGTCATGCTGCTATTTCAGGTGTGTCCCTTTCTCCTTTCCTCCTTGTAGTTGTCGACCGTGATATTCTGTGCTTGGTGCTGAGTGACGGATGGATTTTAGCTTGACATCCGGGTGTTTTTTTTTTTAAATCGTAGGTTATTTTGACACTGACAGCTGTTTCCCGCTCGAACTCTTGACAGAAAGTCAGTATCATACCTCGGCGGAACGAAATGAGTCGCTTAACGCTTGAACACCGTTGGGAAATATTGGCTTATTTCCAAAGTGAGTGCCGTGTAGCCCAAACAGTGAGTTTTTTGAAAAGAAGTTTTGGGCGAAGAAGCACCTATCGCGACTGCTGTACGCAAGTGTGTGTAAAAAGTTCGTGAGACTGGTATGATAGTGGACAACACTCATGTCGTTGTACAGATGAGAATGTGGCTGCTGCGTCCTTCGAAAATGAGGAAACAACGTTTCGGTCAACGGTGGGCGGTACAGAGACATGTTAACCGACTTTTTTTCCTACTTAAAGTAAAGAAATGGATTTGGACGACCTGATTCATGAAAGATGCCATGCCACACAGCACATGTCACACATCACATGTCGCACAGCACATGTCACACAGCACATGCTATAATCGATCTTTTGCGCACCCAATTCCCCAATTGTGTTATCAGCCGTCTTGGCGATGTCAGTTGGCCGCCTCGGAGCTGCGATTTGACCCTTTGAACTTTTTTTTTTTGTGGGGGACAGATTTTTTTTCCTTGAGCTACAGCTTGAAACCGTGAAAAATAAAAATAATAATAATATGGGTGGCGCTACAGCCCGTAGAGGGCCAGGGCCTAGCTTCTCAGCAACCACTCGTGTTGTGCGTGCTATTGTTCTATCACGAGTGGAAAGGACCTACAGTTTTATGCCGACGCCGAACGGCCAAGTTTGAGAAGCTTTTTCTAGACAGCTATACTCTTTGAGCATCAGTGACTCGAAAGAGGTGGGGCCGTGAAAAGTATTACTTGTCGTACCGGGAATCGAACCTAGACAGGCAGTCGACGTACATACCCACAACGCCATGGGCCACCACCGCTAAAAAGATCTTTGAAAATTGGGGTGGCAGAATGCGCTGCTGCTAAGCCAGCCGAGGCAGCCACTTGAACAACGTTGCATTTCATAATTAATGGGAATGTTTGTTCTTGCTAATAAAGCGATAATACGTAAAAAATGTAATTTTGGTCGTTTTATTGCATTTTTAAAAAAGAAACTTGTATTTGGCCCACCCTTTACTTTGACTTGTCCACATTCATCTTGAGAGCATCTCATCGTAATCGTTAACAAATTTAATCGTAACAAATTTAGTTACACAGCGCAACCGATCACGCGAATCACTTACATTGCTCAAGGAAATCTCAAACTTTGACGTCCGGAGTCGGTTTACATCCTTCTACCAGGTAACAATAGTACGCACGGCCCTAGTGGCTACTGCAGAAACTAACCCAAAATCCACCTCGGACTGTAATGCCAGCCGTAGTGGAAGTGTTGCATATTCTGGCGGAGATTCTTGCAGGTCATTTCGCAACATTCTAAAATTAATCACATCATTTCATGTTCTTTTTTGTTTTGAAAATTGTTTTCCTCATTCATCACTGGGCTGTTATTTGCGTCAAGTGCGTCAGTCGTTATTTTCGTTTGCTCTTCATTATTGTCGACTGTGAGCCTTGGCCCATAGAATATGTTCCATGTGGGGTTTCACAATGCTGTGGTTGCAGTTCTGCAACACAATTTGATGACTCACTGATATCGTTGCATTTGCAAGCCGCATTCATGACGATTCAAAATTAAAAAAAAATAAAGAAAAAAAACATTTTTAATTTCACAGAATTAAGAAATGCGATAATAATTGAATACACTCATTGTAAAAACTTCATAACAACAAAGAAACTAACAGCAATAAAAAAAAGCTGCCAGTTGGCGCTAAGATTGCTTTTGCATTTGTGTTTGCTATGATCGTGCGTGACAAAGTGCAATGCGCAGATATGCAATTCTGTGGATCGGAGGCGTTGTTTTGACAACTCAGGCTTGATTCGTGACATGTGTCAAAGTCAAACGTGCCATTTCATCATGGAAAGTCAATGCTTTCAAATTATTGAATTTTATCATCACAGTTCGTTATAATCGACCTACCTACAAGCAAGCCACAGGAACCAGTAACATTTTGTACCAATTTCACGCTTTTGGACATCAATGCACCCACGCACATGCGTGTGTCTACAGAGAAAAGTTTTGCTGTTGTATCCGCATGTGTTAAATAAAACCGTGCTTGGCCCATTCGTCGACGTTCGCACCGTGGAAACTCTTCAAACATGTTAACTATACCTAAGTTTCGTACCACTTCTTACAATCATTTTGCCTCTGTCCTGTGTATTCGCTTAATGAATAAACTCCCGGAATCGATTAAAACACAGCTCATACCCGGTTTATTTCTAAAGTCCTTAAAAATGTTGTTATTTTACCGTAACTACAATAAAATATAATCTCTTCTCACTGATACTTTGGTCTAATTGTTAACATTAGTATTAAACATGTTATACCAGGAGGTACTTTCAATTTTACCATTTATTTAAAATCATACTTCTTTATATGTAAATATCCCTTATTCTCAAAATATTATACTTTGTTTATATCCTCTTTTCCAAGGTTGTCATACATAAAAATATAATATTTGTTTTTACTTCAAGTAAAGTGACATGCAACTCTATTTTTATTTACTCTTAAAAAAAAATACAAAATGTCACCATAATATGTTATAATGTAATGTAATGTATGTAATACTAAAAAATAAATAAATAATAAAATTGAAATATGTTACTGGACTACGTGCACGATTTTACACAATGAACTTGCTCTTAGACCCTTCCAAATACAGTTCTCAGTGTCTAATTTTCGGTGAGTGGGTCTGGAGCTGTAAGAGATCTGCTTCTTCAGCGATTGAACGATCATAGAGCTGATTCAAGCAATATAAGAGCTGCCATTAGCACTACGAAGTGAATTGCACCGTCATCCCACCGTCATCCCCTACATCAGTAGTTCTTATGAAAGCAACAATGTCGAATAACAGCCAAACGCCGATAGATTGATACAGATTGTCTTCGTCGTCCTTCAACGGCTTGGCCCTGAAAAACCAGTTGTTCTGGAAGAAGAAGCGCGGTCCCTACATGTACGCCACCTCCAGCAATTTGTCGCATCACAAACAGACTTATCGCTGTCTTGACTGCCAGTTGTCCAAAAAGCGCTACGCATGCAGCAACGCGTACGTTTCCATGCCGGCTCTAGCCATCCATCATCTGGTCAACTGCAGTCTGAGTCTTAGCTGCGACATTTGTTGCAAGCTATTCTCCCGACTCCGACTTCTGCAGAGCCACCTACGACTGTAAGAACCCATGTTTAGTGGGGTGACCATTGGCTTGTAAATTTGGAAGATGACCGTGAGAACAAAGTCATCCTTACTTGCACCCGCTATTGTTCAATAATTTCGAACGTTTTTATTTCTATACCAGAATGCATGAACTCTCCAAATCAACATGGGATTCCAACAAGATGGAGCCCAATTCTACACACCACGTGAATCGATGCACCAATTGAGAAATGAGTTCAGTGAGCAATTCATCCTCGTCTTGGACCGGTGACTCGGTCGGCTAGCTTTAGACTATTTGTCGGGGGATTCCTTATTTTTTTTTTGTTAACGCCGATCAGCCAGCGTCTACTGTGGACTCGGAAAACAGCAATAGCAGCTCGATAAAGTGACTTAAAATTTAACTCTCCGTATGGACCTCTTAAAACGTAGTCCTGGCCAACGTTTACTTGAGATAATCTTTAAAAAGAATCAAGAAAATATTGCGTACACTTTTACGGTTTTCTGGTATTTTTTCTGACATTTAACAACCAACCGCTTAAAAAATCTCACTCTGTAATGGTTGTATCTTCTACACCGGTGTCCACGAATTAAATCTGAATATTCTCTCCTAAATCAACCGAAATTTACTTCTTACTTGCATGCATTTTTTCCCACAAAATTCATAAATTTTTGTGTTTTTTCTTTTTTCAGATTAAAGCAGCCAAGTGCTTAAAATTCTCATGATTTCACGGTAAGTTTTTTGAATTTTTACCAATAAATGGTTATAAAAACGGGGGTTTCGAGTCAGTGAATTGAATTTGGATAAAGTAGTATCCAATCATGGATTTTGTTGATGTTTCTCTGGCATTTAAAAGCAAACTTCTAGTGACTACGATTTGAGACCAGAATGGCTTGAAAATTTAAAATTCTCATATGGGAAGTAAACGCCCCAATCGACAGCCAACCTGGAGCGTCTCCTCAACTCGTACATCAACCATTTGCAATCAAAAAATCTCGTGCCTGTAGCTAGCTAAGAGAGATAAATGGAGAGCAATATGGAGTGAGATGCTTCGCAGACCCAGGACATAATAATGATGTTTCTAAAACAAATCTCATCTCAGAGGTTTCGCTTTCTTCTGTCTTTCTGATTGATGGACTTACATGTAGCAAACGCGTTTTGTCTTTGAAGCCTTACATTTATTTTGTGAAGCAATAAGCGTATACAACTCCTTGACTTTAGGTAACCCCACGGAAACTTCTCAAACGTCGATCATTAAAATCAGCTGAACTGAGTCTTTGTGGTTCGACGGAAGATCCAAATCTGTTTCTGAAGATCCAAATGGCGTAGACTTATCGGCGAATGAATGACTACCCGACGAGGTGCAGGACGAAGGAGTAATACATTTCAGCTCAAAAATTATTTTTTCAAGGACTCCTGAGATTTTCATTCTGCTAATCAATCTGGCCAATGGTGGTGGCCCGTGGCGTTGTGGGTATGTGCGTCGACTCATACGAACTTGGACCTACTACCTGTCTAGGTTCGATTCCTGGTACGACAAGAAATACTTTTCACGACCCCACCTCTTTCGAGTCACTGACAATGCTCAAAGAGTATAACTGTCTAGAAAGAGCTTCTCAAACTTGGCCGTTCGGAGTCGGCCTAAAAATGTAGGTCCCTTCCACTCGTGATAGAACAAGATGCATAGAACAATAGCACGCACAACACGAGTGGTTGCTGAGAAGCTAGGCCCTGGCCCTTTATGGGCTGTAGCGCCACCCATATTATTATTATAATCAATCTCTTCAGAAGAAAATTAACGTTCACAGTCCAGTGAATAATTTTCGTAGCGACTGACTGAACAAGTTGAGGTTATGAGGTCCGTATTTTGGGTGATGCACGGACAAAATGTCGCCATCGACTGTAACTCATCAGGAGCAATGCCTAAGCGCAACTAGGCGAGTTTTTTGGATTTTGGGCAAACCAACTCGCCATGAGTCTGCCATGGGATCACATTTAAAGTCTAGCCTCAGAAGTCATGACGATGGAGACATTAGCCACTGAACCGAGAGCCCTTTTTGTTCGAACAAGCAGCTGCTCATTATTTATAGAGCTCTTAATTATAGATGTCCAGCTTGGACAATCCTACACCAAAGCTTAGAATTACTCCTCATCCATCACTCGTAAGTAAAGCACAGGGGTTCTTCAACTTCTTAGAGTGATCTGCCCTCTTTTCTATGGCTTCCTGATAAAACTGATGTTAACCACGATTCTTGCAAAAGAAGCTGTTTGTGCACTTCCTTGTGTGGTTCATCCTTCGAAGCAATGAGACTGCAACCTAAAGCAATAATATTTCCTACGCTTAGGGCGTGATCCCCACGAACTCGAGGAATCTCAGTCGATAGAGCTCTGCTCTGGACTCTCCATACTCGGGGGTAGTCGCTTTGAGGCTGTGTAGAGGTTCGTAAGCAGAACATGAATCGGCTGGCATCATCCATCTCACTATTCGTTCTGTTTGTTCTTCTTGCAATATCACTCCATTACAAGCAATTTTCCCAGCTGCATCACCAGGTCAGGGAGTGATTCTTCGAATAGTCACATGATTCTGTGCCATAAGCGCTCTTGTGACATGTGAATGAGTGCATCGGAGAACTGCCACATATAATGAGTTCCATGGAGCGAGTTATGATTGGATTCATGTAGCGCCCGCAGTTCTTCTCAGAAATGCTGACTGCTGTCTTGACACTCACGATTCAAAATCAGTAATACTTGGCTCTTATCAAGGTTTCGTGGAGGTTTAATTGACCCGACTGTTTCGTGGCTTCGGGGTTTCTCCTTCTTTTTGTGACCCACAGTCCCGGTCGGACCAGGGCCTCTTCAGTTAGTGTGACTTCAGTCTCCAGCATCCTCTGCTGTAGTCCCACGGGTTCGGAATTGAAGAATCTTCGGCCTGAAGCTTGTACTCTACATGGTCTTCCCAACATTGGCGTAAGATCCCTAGACGCCTTGGCTCATGTCACAGTACAACACACACAGTTCGTGGCTGAATCTTCTTCTCCAAGTGCCACCAACACAAACAGGGCAAGTGAATGTAGGTCTTCTTCATCATCCTCCGATGGCGATACAATCCAGGATGGAACTGGGCTTCAACCAATAAGCCTCCACTTATCTGCACGACCGTCGCAGTTTGTTGGGTCGTCCAACTGGCTCCTAGTGGCCGGAACCCGAATAGGTACTCTTCTGGCTAGACTCTAACTAATTTGTGGTTCCCTAGATGTCATCAACCCCAACAGATGGCAAGCAGAACCTTTCACTTGAAGCTACCAAGGACTTCATCGTATGTTACTGAAATTGTTCATACTTTATCGTCATTGACTAGTGTTGGGGTGATCAGTGATTTTTACTTTATGTAACGAAGTTCGAAAATGTTCAAGTGCTTTGCAGTCCTGCTTTGATAAATTCAACTGGGTCCTTCGAAACGCCGGGATGTCGTTCTGCCTGACACGCTGATCTAGTCCTCAACCAGAGCACAAGTTCCAAGGATCTGAAGTCAAATTACATGCAAAATCCAAGGGATGAAGAAATATCTAGTGAATACAGAATTAAATGCAGTCCCTCTCAGCACTTAACCTCCGCCACCCAGGAGAGTTAAAATTAAAAACCAAGTTCAAGATTCATCTGACCCACTCCTTACACAAACATCGACCTAAATTAAGAATGTGTGTCTGTTCGTCTGTTCTTAATTGAACTCCAAATTCGTCGAACACATATCCACAATGTCACGACTGGTTAAGTACAATATTTGTTTCAAAGTCGACTTGCCGCCCCGGAAACCACGCTGATATTGGATTTCATTTAAAAATCGACTGACGTAAGATCTTTGCGGTTGAGCAAGATTATTCCTTGTGAGAAGGGCAAGCAATACTTCAGAGAAATGATTGTTGGGCCATGTTTGCTTGGGCAATCGTTTCACACTGAAATTTGCATTTACAATGTAAAACGAAAATCGGAATAGTTGTTGGTTGCTGTACACCGCAAATTTGCAGAAATAATCAATTTTCAGCCAAAAGTTGCGCATTCAACTATGTGTGACTTCCTCGTTTTGCTCATCCATGCTACTTCGGAGAAAATCATTCATTAGGGCGGCTAACCTCTTAGCATGCTCTACCAGCAGACAGTGTCCACAAATGACACTGTTTGCGGATAGTGTCTCTCGGTTTACTTTGATGTTGAATTGCCCTTTACGATTTGGCGTCACTATGTCAGAAAAGTCTTGTTAGTCACCAGGAATCGATGGAATATGGACGTTAAGACGCCAGACAGGCCGACTTCAATACTGCCGGTCGTAGAAAAGTGGCTCAAAGAAGGAACTGTAAACATTGTGGAAGGTTTTATTGAAAAACCTTCTCTCACCCATGAAAAGCAGCACGGAAAATACATAAATATCGGAAAATTTGTAAAGTGTGTCAACGAATGTTTAAATAAAAGTCTTAAACTTATTTATGGATTTTAGCAAAGCTTTCGCCAGACCACACAAAGCTAACAGCAGCGCATGAACGCATAGCCACTCGAGATTCGTATGGCGAACTGACTTAAATAGTGTTTGATCAGCTGACTGTTTTGTACCAAAAATCAACGAGGTATGTAGTCAACAAGAACACGCTCAATATGGAGGAGTTCCTCAAGGATCAAAGCTGGGTACAATCCTCTTTATACTCTACACCAGCGAGCTTCTTCGGGTATCCAAACAGGACATCCCTTCAGATTATTCCGATGACACAGCCGTAGTGGTGCGTCACAGATCTTTATAGAGAGTAAAAACAATAATGCGGCATGTGTTCTATTCGGCAGTGTGATGGTTTCATGACTCTACATGGGTCGCAAGGTGATAAGGTACGATAGTAAGTCTCAGTACCAACCGAACTCAACGCAACACCTGTCGATGTTTACCACATTTTCGTTTCTCAAGTTGTGACATTCCTCCGTCCTAGTTGGTCCGATTCACTGAAGAAACAGATTTGCCTCGGTGTAATGTTGAGCTTGAAAACAGAGCTTCGTCATCGCCTCTTTGAAAGTTCTTTGAGTCGGTTATCAAATCGGCATTCGCCATTACTGTCTTCTTCACAACTTCGAGTCGGCGTTGATTGATGCCGCTTGTCAAGAGCGTCTTCCGTGCTGACACCTGACCGCACGGCAGTTCCACCACCAGTAGCGCATGCTCGTCCTGAAATTCGGCGCATACACATTTTGAAAGGTTCGAGAGTACCTAACCGCGTATGTCGTGCTCAGCAGCGTCTTCATTCGATGCAAACGCAATTACGAGTTGTACCTATCTATCAGAAACGCGGTCCAAACTCCAAACGGACTGGGAAGTGTTTAGCTTTAGACGTTCACGCATCACACTGGATAGAATCCTGTGGATGAAATACAGCAGTGGAGAAGTGAAGAGCTCCAATAGCCTTTTGTTTGCTGATGGGACGTGAGTTGACTTGCTATTCCAGCAACCAATAAGAACGAACGCAATTTCGCAAACTGTTTAATCTGAGTTTGGATTGCGAAAGGAGCCACTTCCCCCCATCCAAGTGGCACATGGCTTTAATCTGCGACTCATCGAATCCATAAAATAAATGCATTCACCGAATCGCACTGCCAAAGAGTAACATTCGCAAGGTCACCCCAGATGGACAGTCGTCGTCATTTCAGATCCAATGAAAAGTTTTGTCACGTAAGCTAATATCTGCTGGCACCATCTATTTCATTTCAAATCGAAGTTTTTATCGTTTGTCACCTCGCCCGGAATACCAAACGCTGCCTTCCAAATGCGTGGAGGAAACTTTGCAACTCATTCCCCTCTGTATGGAAGTAATCCACCCGAAACGGGTTTCTCAGTCGCGCTCCTCTTTGGGAGATGAACTGGTCTACAACGATACCAGATGCCACGGTGTTCTCCTTCCACTCGCTCCCCAAAAGAAGTGCGACGTGGTAAAAATAGCCCCGAGTTTGTACTGCGTCGCGTAAACAAGTAGTCGCCTAAAAATACATATGTAAGAATTCATCCCTGATTCCATTGTGCGAACGACTCAATTACTTCTTGAAATGTGTTTAACGAATAAATTCAAATCTGGTGGCCGAAGAGGAACACACCGTTCTTCGTCGTGACACTTTGCTTACTTCATCGTTTATTCGTGGCCACCGACGCGGCGTCGGAAAGTTCAACAAACCGTTGACTTGCTTGCGAAAGACTTGTCAGGCGAACAGCGAAAAAGGTACATATTCGAAGAAAGTGTGCCACTGCCATGCGATGACGGTGCGAATATGTCTCTGTTTTTGTAATGTGGGCCATGTGTTTTTTTGTGGTCGTTCCTCACCACGTCGACCTACGAAGCGAATGTGAGCGGTCCGCGAAATGTGGGCTAATTAGTCGTGGCTGCCATTGTGTGCGTTCACAATAAGCTGAATTGATGGAAAGAAAACCTTCGACTTATGCGGAAAAAAAAGTCGTGTAAGATGAGCTGTCAGATTGCAGGAAGGGGAACAAATGCAGTAACTCGTGAGGGTATTCGCTTTTCGTCGTAATTCTGTAAAAAAAAAACTTTGCTAACACGTAGCAAATGCAAAGGTGTGCATGCGAGCTGGACTTTCGATTTTAGCCTATGGAGTGGGTACCCCCGTTTCATTTTGTTTGGCTTTCAAGTAGGGTAAATGCACTAGTTTCAGGACGGTTAACATGTTTTTTTTTTTACTCTGAAGGCCTCCGTGGACGGTTTGTTTTTGAAACTGGGTATTTTCTGATAATTTGACATTGGACACAAGTTTAAAAAGTTTGGAGATTGAATCGGAAAACATACTTGGCGCATTAACCAAACCGAACGGCATTCGATTAAATTCATACCGGCCTGAGTGTGTGATGAACGCGGTGTAATGTCGGCAAGTTTCGTCGATCGGGATCTGACAGTAGCCCGACATGAGATCTAGTACCGTGAAATATTTTTTTCCTGTCATCGTCCAGGCATTGCAAGGGCGTGCAGGGATCGACGGAAGTGTGCAGTTACGACAACAATTCTGCTTGAAAGGCAGTCATTTATTCCGTAAGAATGAAGGAAAGCTAAAACTGGTCGTGCCGTCAGCCATACGGCTGGCGAATCGTCAAGTATTTCCATGACGACATGGGTCAATTCGGAGTGGCAAAAGTTCTGCAGCGTATTAAAGAGAACTTGTGGTTCAGACGAATATGGAATTTCGTCAAGCTTAGGACTACGGCGGCTACAATGGTCAATTAAAACGCAACGAAATTCGACAACTGGATACAGTCCAAGCGAAATAGTTTTCGACTTCAAGCTGAAGAACATTGGTGTTAACCATTTATTAAGGGCAGTTCATGATGAGACATATGTGTGTCTCGTAGGATTCACGAAGAGAAGGAGAAATGGAGGCCGAGGTTCGACGCCAAACACAAGCATCCAACAACTTACGAAGGTGACCTAATAGTAGTGGAAAGTGTTCCATCGCCCACTGGCGAATCGTCAGGATCGCTACGTTCTCGGTGGAATCGAGACAAGTCGACAACAACGAAAGTTTTTAACGGTAATGACGAGCGACAAAATGAAACCATGGTGTTTACTGGGACCAGAGCTTGACGAGGACGATAAGGACGAGATTGAGTCTGGAGTCAGAGACGACTTGTATTTACTATGCAAGTGAATGTAGGTTGCTGCATGGTAGTACAACGGACCGGTTTTTGAGTCTGAGTGATCCAGTGTAGAGTTTTAAAACCTTCGACAAAAAAAAAAAAGCGCACGTAAGGCCCAACACTTAAATCTCTTATTCCTCCTGGCTTCGTTTTGAATTACTTTTATAACGAAATCGGCAACATGTCATAGCTATTCTGATAATGAGTTGTCACCGTCGGGTGAAAACGCATCGGGAGTCTTTTTTGTAGTTCTACCTGTCTAGGTTCGATTCCTGGTACGACAAGAAATACTTTTCACTGTCCCACCTCTTTAGAGTCACTGACAATGCTCAAAGAGTATAACTGTCTAGAAAAAGCTTCTCACACTCGGCCGTTCGGAGTCGCCATAAAACTGTAGGTCCCTTCCACTCGTGATAGAACAATAGCACGCACAACACGAGTGGTTGCTGAGAACCTAGGCCCTCTAAGGGCTGTAGCGCCACCCTTTTTATTATTATTATAACGTCCGCACTGTCCAGACTAACAAAATTTCAAATGGCGGAGTTTGCGCGGTAGGACATTACAAAATTCTTACGTAAAACTTCCTATAAAGTGGACGGACGGAGAAAAAGTTCGTGGATCGTCTTCAACACTCTGCTAAATGGAATCTCAGTGACAATGGAACTTGCAAAGAAAATGTTGTCCCAAACGGTGCCAGTCAACAAATATACAAATTGAGTGTTATATCCTTTCCATAATTCGTAAACGTGTCACAAAAACGTGTAGTCAAACAGAAAAGGAATGTATTGCTTGTTAAAAATTCATGTATAACCCCTTGAAACTCGTTTCGAAGTTCACTACATCTGCTAATTCATTTTGACGGCGAACAGAGAACAAGTTCAATTGTTTAACACGTATCTGTTTATTCTTGAGGCACGACTTCACTGCATTATATTTGTGGTATGTGGTGCTCTTAGTATAGCGGTTCGTGCCTAATACATTTTTATTGTTGAAGCAGCGACGACGTGACGTTGAGTCATTTTTTTGACATTGTTTAATCACGCTACATATCGATGAATGATGACTTGTTCAAGATCATTGGCAAAACTCATGTGAGGGTGGCGAGGTGGACTTGCGCCTAGCTTCCATGGCAAACACTCGTGTTCTATCACGGATGGATGAGACCTACAGTTTTATGACGACTCCGAAAGGCGAAGTTTGACAGGAATACTCTTTGAGCACTGTTACTGACTCGTCGTTGGTGGAGCCGTGAATAGTGAAAGCTTTCTGAATTCTGAGATGGAACCTCGAACCCCCATTTTAGGAGTCGACACACCTATCCATTGTGCCACGGCTGCGGCCGATATTCTTTAAATTATTTAAATACTTCAGTTGGTCTCGCTGATGTTTCTTAATTTTCACTGGAAGGCACAGCCTACCTACACCAATGCTCAAGTCTTTGAATTTCACAAAAACTCGTAGACAAATCTATTTCTAATGACTAGGCCTAGGACTACGCTAATCTTGTTAAAGATTGTGGTTTAGTGAATGATAATAACAATAAACGGCGACTAATACAGGATGTTATGGAATCTTGTGTGTAGTCACCATTCGGTTGTCAAAGCTGCATCAGGGGGTAACATGATTCATCATCATTCCGATCCGGCTCCCTTGCAGGAATTTCTTCCTCCTATCACGATCGTTGGCCGACGCCATCCAGTTATGCACTTCAAGGGTTCTTGAGTTCTGATATAGGCCATCCTTCCAGCGCTTGCATGCTCTGCCACGATGTCTTCTTCCATATATTGTACCGCAAAATACTTTCCACACAGGCTCCTCTTCGTTCATACGAGCTGGATGGCCAGTTCACCGGAATCTGCCGAGCTTAATTTTTGTCATTAGCTTCAAGGTAGAATTTGGTGCAGCCTGATCATTTTAGGCTGGCCCCCTAGTGGAAGCGCCATGGTTGCTGTTGTTCAAGCCCATAGTCATGGGAAGAAGAAGGATATTATACCAACATGTCTTTGAGTTGATCAAAACTAATGAGGGAAGAATGTGTGACGTGAATGGTGAACTATTCACATCGCCATGGAGTTGGTGCTTTGAGTAGCAGAGGTTTCAGATCAGCTTCACACTCCAACAAGGTGGATGAAATGTTCATAAGCAAGACCTCACTTGATGCTGGAGAACCCACTTAAGACGTTGGTTCAGCGAATTGGAACCCATGGTGAATAGACCTCGTGATATACGGGTAATGGATCATCTCATCTGATCACTGCACACGCCGTCACCAGAATTGGGCAGATTGTGATGCCACCCAACTCGAAAATTAGTTCATAATCCTTCGATTCCCAGGAGCCTCAGACTCAAACCAGTCGACAGAGTGTCACAAACTTTGAAGTTTCCTGAAAGGAATTATTAGCCACTTCGTTTCATTTAAAGATTTGAGTGAGTAAGGATTGAGGTTTTGAGGATGAACAGGTTTCGAGGTAATGCGGGATAGTTTCATCCTCCACCTCGTGTCTAAATCGTCTACAGGACTCGATGTAGGGTGACTCCTATTCTTCACCCAATCGATCGATAGAAGGTCTTTAATTCTTCTCGGATTGTAGGTTACGTTAGAGTGGATGACTACCAGCAAGTAGAAGCAGTCTAGCTTAGGTCAGTGTAGGTCTGTTGTGTTACGACGCGATCTAGTCGATCCTATTCCGCAGTTGGTGCCAATGCTTAGTAAGCCCGTAAGTGACTTCACCATCGGGAGGAGAGGGCGCTATACTTACAGAAAAGATCGACAATAGTTTTCTCCTCTTCGTCGTGTTCGCAGCTGTTGCAGAATTCGTGGTAGGGCAGGCTTAATCTTGAGGCGTGAGTTCAAATGACGCAGTGGCCAGTGACGATGCCGACAAGAGTCTAGAAGTTCGAGCTATCTGATCAGGCTGTGTGATCGTCTGAGAAAGAGTAAACCATGATTATTTCGTAGTTAGGCACCCTGTGCCAATAGACCAACTATGATTAGGGTGAACAAGTGTTTCAAGCTTCAGTAGATGTCTCCTGATGGAGGACTCCTAATTCGATGTTAGTGGCATGCCAGTCCTTCTAGGTTAGCTACTTCGTCGGCTCTCTCATTGCCTGGAATGCCCCACGGACGACCTACAGAACTTCAGAATTTAGTTCTGTGAGTCCAAATTGGCGAAATATGTATGTATTCAACAGAATCCGCTGACTTTTTGCCGCGTGTTGGCTACAAAGCACATCACTTTAGTCCCACCCTGAAATTCATGAATGATCCGCCTCCGAATTCTGTTGTGGCTTTAGGAGCGTTTACTCCATTTTTTTTTCATCAAAATACCGCTGAAGTAAATTGCGCAATTTTGGTAAATTTACGCAGCGCAAGAATGAATCAGCGTCGACCAATTATTTGCAAACGGAGGAGATTGGCAATGCAGAAGGTGTGTGTGTTTCATGGGAGTGGCGCCATATCGTTCGCAATCTTGAACAGTTTGCAGAGTTCATCTACCTCAGAATCGGATTCATTTCGATAATTGTTCGATCACGTCATCATTCGTTCGCTGTGCTCGTACAACGGCGTTCAAAGCTCTAATTCCACTTGAGGCAATGTTCCACAATCCGCTTATTCTCGAGCGTCTTTTGTGTGTAACTACGTATTCGATGATTAGCCGGAAAGTGTGAAAATTTTTGTATGGTATGAATTCACTGTTCGTCGTCGTTTGGAACAAATTATGTTTAGGGTGCACGTCCAGATGTGTATATTTGTAGCAAAAAAAAAAAAACAAACTCACTCATCTCTGGAAGGACGGCGTCAAATCTCAGAAAGCTCGAGATTTTGAGATTGAGGCATTGCAAGAAACTGTTTAGTTGCTATTCTTTTTCGAAGATCTACTAGACATTAGCTGCTGCGTGATTGGAATAAGCACAAAGTTAGATCTTATTGTCACAAAAAGGAACTTCATGATGTAAATAAGAGCTGAGGACCCTGCTGGCAGCCTTGTGGAACACCATACTTAACTCTGAGTTCACTGCTCCATTTGCACGACATGCGTAACTGATCTCAAACCGACCACTAAAAAAAATCTTGCCCGCAAATTGATTATCAAATGCGCACCAACACAACATTTGTACATGATTTCCTCTTTAACCGCTCGAATGAACGAAGTTGGAAAATATACGTCCATGATTTGATAAAGCAAAATGTGTGTGACAAGAAAATATGTGGCAATTTTTTTTTTTTGCTCGCAAGGCTTTCAAGCTTGTCCTCGTCGACAGCGATCAAATTTATCATTTAACTTTAGTTTTTCAAGTCGCGTTTATGCCGCATATGTACACTTTCTATGAATGACCTGTAATTTTGTAGTTGTTGTGGAATTTTTGTTTCTGCTTACCCAAGAGTTTGTCGCTCGATTTTGTTTGGAATTGAAACTAAAAGTTGTAGATAAGGAAAAAGTCAAGTATAACTTGAAAGGGTGTGTTTTGACTTTGTTTACTTTTTAGTTCTTGTTTCTCTTATCAAGAAAGTAGTTTTTGATGGACGCACAATCGTGCCTGTGTTGCATCTCAAGATGTTGAACAAAACTGGTATGGAATGTACTTGAAGTGCGATAAATTCTCTAAAACTTTCCTTCTACAGGCTTTTAAAATGTTAATTGTGATATCATTTCTCAAAATTTATAATTAGTAGTAAGGTAATCTATACCACATCTCTGTAAATTGTGCACTGTTGTTTTTAAGAAAATGTAATTTATTGATACAATAAATAAACTAAATTAAATTTTCTAAACCATTTAAGAGACTGCATTTTTTCGCAATAGACTTTTATTATTTAGGCCCTTACTCTTTTCGTTGATGCGGCGTTTAATTTCCTTCGGTCTCCCCTCGGATGGCAGTGGGTTTGACTTTAAATAATGCGAAGCAAGGAAGTACTTCTTCTTCATTGGCTGCAGTCCAGCTGGACCTAAGCCTCAGCCAACATGCCTCTCTATCTAGCACGGCCTTATGCCAGTTGCTTCCAGCTACACAGTTCAGCTGATTGAGCAGCGGTCTTCCTTTACCGAGTTGTCCCTCGGTGTTGGAGGCGAAGACTTTTCGGACCGGAGCATTGGTTTCCACTCTCTACGTGACCTAGCCACCGGAGACAAGATCCTCACACAGTGTTCACAGTTCGCCGTTCAGTCTCTTCCACCAGCCACCGTCAAATCACACGGAACCAGAGATAATACGAAGGACTTTCCTCTCGAAGCGACAATGAATCTCCTTGTCCGCTTTGATTAGAGTCCATGCTTTTGCGCCATACAGCAGGACTGGGAATATCAAGGTCTTGTATAGCTATATCTTGGTTCTTCGAGACAGGGCTCTATTCGTCAATTGCCGTCCAATCACAAAAACAGCGATTGGCAAGAGTGCTCCTTCGTTTTATCTCCGCAGTGGTGTCATTGTTTGTGTTTACTTCGGAGCTTAGGTACACAAAGTCATTCACTACTAAGTGAGGTTTTGTCCAAGACGTCGCTGTTTGTGGACCTTTTTCGTAGACACCAGTCTTCCCTCATTGACCGCAAGACCCATTTTAGCTGCTTCTCTCTCGATGCTCCCCGCTGACAGCCCGTTCTTGTTCCTTCTGATGATGTCAATGTCATCGGCATATGCGAGCAGTTGAACAGATTTGTGGAAGATCGTGCTTCTGGTGTGACGTTTGAGTTACGCCCGATCTTCTCGAGAATGATGTTACAGAAACCGGATGACAGTGTGTCGCCTTGTCTAAATCCTTTTCTGACATCAAATGTCTCGGCGAAATCTTTAACAAACGGTCATTCTCCATCGTCATACTGCAAAGACGGCCGAGTTTCGCAGGTATGCCAAAACTAGACAATGAGCTGTATAGCTCGTCTCTATAAATAATGTCACACGCCGCCTTAAAGTGGATCAATAAATGGTGGGTAACCACTTGCAACTTTTGGGTCTTTCCATGATCTGCAGTAATGTAAATATTTAGTCGATGGTGGATTTCGCTGATCTAAACCCGCACTATTGACTAATCAGGCTGTTGACGTGAGGCTTCAGCCGCTTACACAAGACGACAGAGAAGATAGTGTATGCGATATTCAGGAGACTTATACGTACGTATGTAGTTGGCACCATTTAGATGGTCTTATTTTTTTAGGATCGAGCAAACGATGTCGAGATAATCAGATCTTAGAGATGCGTTTGGAGTATACACTTACCAAATCATCGCCAGCTGCTTGGAAAAGTTCGACAGGTAGTCCATCAGCACCAGCACCAGCAGCTTTGTTTGACTTTAGTTTGGCGATTGCTGTCGTAACTTCACTGATGTCTGGAGGACGGAATATCTCCTTCATCATCGCCAATATTGGACACTCTGCCTGACAACGGACTTTTGGTCGTCATCACCGATACGCAGTCTGCAGAAATGATCTTTCCCTATTCCCAGCAGCGACTGTAATTCCAAAACGAGGGAGTACACGACCAAGAAATGCATCATGCTGTAATGGAATTGTTTTAGGGGCTGTACGTTTAAACCACATATTGGCCACATCAATAACATCCAATTTCAGCAAAAAGAACTGATCAGTGTTCAGCATTTATCAGGTTGCATTATCGTGCACCAGTAACAGCTTGAACAGCCGCAGTTTCAAAGAAATATGTTCCAATGCTGCCTCTGGCCTAAAATCTGCGCCAAATCATGACACGTTGTGAATGCATTTTCATTTCGATAGTCACATATTTCTCCAAACCCCAAACACGGCAGTTTTGGCAATTAACAAAGCGATCAAGGTGAAACTATGCTTCATCGCTTAGGATGGTTTTGCTGATGCAATTTTCGAACTGTTGCCGGCAAACTTTCATTGTTTTTAAGATATTGCTCAATAATGCAAACACATTGTTGTATCGTGTGACGCTCCATTTTTACTAAACCCAAACTATCGCTGTCAAATTGGACTATATTTTGTTCAGTGCTGCCAACAATTTACTGCAGAAATGGCATTAAAATCTTGCGTTAATTGTGAGATATCCCTTTAGAACCAACGCAGTGTACTTTGTGAGATGGTGCATTACTTACTTACTTATCAGGCCGGCGACCCATGGAGGGTCCGAGCCTGAGCTATTGCTGCCTTCCATCGTTGACGGTCCTGGGCACGCTGCTTCCAGTCATCAAGACCGCACTGCATTCGCGATTACTTGGTCTTTATACCGGAGATTCGGTCTTCCTCTCCTTTCCGTACTAGTAGGCTCGGATTCAAAGACCCTCTTTGCTGGAGCATTGTTGTCCATGCGCTCGATGTGGCCGAGCCAGTGCAGTCGACCGATTTTTGCCTTCCGGACTACATCCACATCCTGGTACAGCTCGCCTTCCTCGCAGACAGGACCATATATCCGACGTAGAACCTTTCTTTCGAAGGTACCAAGAATCAGCTCTGCAGTTTTGCTTATCGTCCAGCTTTCGGCTCCATAGAGCAGGACTGGCATAATAAGAGTTTTGTAGAGCAGCTTTGTTAGAGATGGGGCATTATCGTGGTACAGAAACGAAGAGTTGTCTGGGCTGCCTCAAATAAAATGTTAACAAGAATCGACGGTTTTTCCTTATCTGTTCATATTGATGGCCGTTCAAGGCGACATATTTAGTCTTGCTGTGTGTTTGATGGGATTAGCATGGAATCTTCTACTATGAGTTGATCTCCTACGGCTACGACTCTTAATTCGGACCTGTCTTGTGTCAACAATTGGACCGTATGCGTGAAGCAATCGCTTCAAAAGGAGCTAGCTTTGGCCCATAAGAAAGGAATTGTGTTCCATCAGGACAACGCCATGCGACAAATATCGGTAGCCATTTGCCAGAAGTCCTTGTATTGCCCATAAGGAAACAGTAACTCGTTTTACGGGGATTCTAAAGCAAAAATTAAATAAATGTGTTTTTTTATTGTTAAATACTAGCTACAACGTTTTACATTCCATTCAGTTTTCATATTCCCTATTTTCAGGAACGCGTACCCTCATTTTTCATGACGTTCTTACTTCGTTTTGCGAGGTTTCGCTTTGCACGGAACTTTTCATTTCCCTAACCCCACATTTTGACATGAAATTTGACACAGTGACAGTACTACAAGCCCGAAGAAAGTAAATATTAGCCGGAATCGAAGAGCTTTTTTTATCACCGTAATCAAAGACTTCTTTAAAGTGGTCGGTGGAAAGTCTTGTCATAAGTACATACCTCGTCAGATGATCGATTGAAAGAAATTGTCCGACGCAACGAGTGCCGAACGTCAAAATTGACAATTCCATCAATGTAAAGTCGATAACAAGCGGATAGTGGCCAACCATAATTTCTGTTTAACTCTCCCCTCGGTCTAATGTCACCCAGACTGCATTTTTGTTCCCCCAAAAGACATCACATGCGGGTTTATTCGAACAGGCATAGAATTTCGTGAAAACAATTCCCTGCCCGAAGTTCAAAGGAATAATCCCCAAGGGAGAATGCAAGCGAACTAAGTTGGCAGACCAACAACCTAATGAACTGTCACTAATGCCAAGTGTCAGTTGCATGATGGAGTGAGGAGATGTCAACGAAATTCGATGCCCTGAAACCACTAAGTAGACCCCATCGACATTTCGCATTCATCCTCATTAGTTCACCCTCCAAATTCACCAACGCCGCTATGCCTAAAATCGCATGAGTAAACACAGAGGGAAAGAAAAACCAATTAAAGCACGTTCAGCTGACATAATCCGCGCCACAAAAGGAGCATCTAATCGATTTCAAGTTCAATAGCAAATATTCTCACATCGTATCAGTTCCCCCCGGGCACGTGTGATGCTGCTCCAACTTAATATTCCGCGACGATGCCATCTCCTGACATTCACCGTGATTTCATCGCGTTATCTGTCAGTTTAGTTCAGGTGCTGCATTCAGCGACTGCGTGTGCCTAGACAATGATGAATCCCCCCACACACACACCCGATCGTGAATCAATTGGCAACGGCAGGGCACCCCACATGCGCGTGGTTCTCATGCGGCTCACTCACCCGATATCGCTTACAATTGGGAATATCTTATTTCACCTCCAGCGTGTTCCACTTTTTCGAACGACCATGCATCCAGTGTCTTGCCGAGTGATCCCATTTAAATTGACCGCATTTTGCGCTTTGTCTTTGTTGCGCTAGGTGACGCTCGTTGAAACGCTTCTTCCTCTCGTCTCGTCTGTCTGTTTGCGCCAATTAGCTTCAGCCTCGAATTGCATTCGTTTTCATGGATACACTGCGCGCTCAATTGACACGGGGGAGATGAGGAACAATCAAGACTCATTCCACTGCACCACCATCACAGTTGTGCGACAAGGGCAATGACAGCTGATATTTTGTCCACTTTCTTGTCAGCTCGTAGCGTGTTAGTGAAACATGTGCCTCTCTCCTCTCCCCCTAGAAGCACAAAGAGAAATACGGTCAAACGAAACGAAATTGATAAAAGTGCTTGTTGAGGCGGCGATAAACACTTCCGGGGCTCATCTGATAGCGTTGACGTTTAATCTGTCACTTCATTCACTTTCGTTCGAATGCATTTCAATTTCAGTTGCATGCTACGGCTGGAATTTATTGCATTACTCATAAATCGATTGTCCCTGAGTAATCGATGCACTCATCGGAAATGGCACAACAGCTGGGCGGGATTTGCGAACACAACCGTACGCTGCGCCGCTCTGTTCGGGGCAAAGTCCGCCATTCTCCGCGTGGACTGACCGAAATTAAATGTAGGCACTGTTTTGCCGGAGCGGAAATTCCTCTTGAGTTTTGCAATAGAAGTTCGCATGGATGTGTGGGATGTGGCACAGGGAGAGAGTGGGTATCTGCCGGACTGGGGGTGCTTCAGATCGCTACATCGGGTGGGTTCCCAAGCAATTTGCGGAATGAATTGGATGCGTTTTCAAAGGGGGGTTGAGCAGTGTTGTCGGTGCGTTTGTTTTCGTTTGGCGCGAGATTGGGATGTTCCGCATTCGGTGTTTATTCAGTCTTGACTGAATGAACGTGGCTCTAGCATGAAACGAGAGATGACTGCGTCTGTAACTCTGATTCCACGCATACCTCTTTCACTTAAAGATTGTCCGCCAGTACATGATTCACTGTCTGAAGGCTGTAGTGAATCGACGAACTTCCTTCAGTGAGATTACACTCAGTTTTGCACATGAAATCCTCCAAGTCAAGACGATTTGTGGACAATACTGATAGTCCGGCAGTTTCTCTTGACTCACCATGCGATAAGCACTTGACGTAGAACTGACTGACCTGTCTGCCTCAAAGTCACACGGAAGTACACGTGACACAACTGCGATGCAATTCGCTAAGCATTTTGAAGTGTCATTCAGCGCTCAGAACCGCTGTGACTTAGCAAATCGTTGGTGCGAAGTTTCTGCCGACGATTGTTTTGTCTGTAATCACAATCTATTACCCGCTTCTAAGCATCAGGGAAAAGTTTTAAAAAATGTGGTAATTAAATATGAGGTGGTCTATCTAGTGATCTTGTGACAAAAAGTTTCGCAGCCAATTTGTGGGCTGTTCATTTTGTAAGACTTGTCAGCCCAATCCAGTCAGACGTTGAAAATTGATTTTAGAAAGCAGCGTGAGAGGAAAAGCCATATCGAAGCTTAAAGCATGTCGCCTTGGTGAATGCCAGACATGCTACCCGAGGAATTCGGATGGGTTTCTTCTCGATGTGACTATGCATTCCGAAATAAAATGCTGCTGGTATCCAGGCATGTTCTGCAGAAAATGCCTGGATAAAACAACAACTGTGTCAGTTGTAATAGCGATTGTGGCTTTATTTTAAAGCTACATTCATGCCGTTATGTATGTAATGCCATCATGCCATTTGAATGTTGGCAATGCTTCAAGCCGTCGGTTCAATTCAATTTGAGAATATGATTTAATATGTGAGACGTTATTCCGGCAAGAGCGTCTCACGATAGCGACAGTCAATTAATGAACGTTCACCGTGCGATGACTTAGTCGCCAATTCCTCCTCCAGAACTTCCTAAGCCGAAAGAAATAAGGTCCGGTGATGGAACCATGTCATAAACCGCACCAAACTGTCAGTCTTGGTGGATGCATTGATGGTTAGTCATATACTTCTGTACTGCATCCGCTCCAACAATGGCGATGTTGCTTGTTGACATAGCCGCTGAGCCAAAAATAGACCTCCAAGTCCAAGAAGATGATTTTGGCCAAAATCCGGATCTCCAGTCAACATTTGTAGCTCCAATTAGCGAATTCCCGGCGTTGTCTTTGGTCGTCTGACTTCAATTCTCTCATCAGCAAACTCTTACACGGATGTCGTCAGATTTTGGTTTGAAATATGTGCGATGAAAGCAATTACAGTATTGTGTCCTCTTCATATGGCAGTCGTTGCTGCAAATTTCGACCTAAAAGAGGCTAAATATGTTGCCCAATCATAAATCAGCACGACGATCGTAGCCATGTTCTTTCATAGCTGACATCTTTGGTTGTTGAAGGAGAACCATTATATGGAGTTTCTTGGGCCTAATATCTTCATTCCTAACCTCAATAGATTTCACGCCAATTCTATGAGGCGTATACGTTTCAGTTTTCATCGTTCGACTGAGACATATGTATATACCTGAACTGACACACTCATGGAAAAGCTATTTCCATCGAGAGCATTTCCGACACCGGCGCTCTACACATTACCTCGTAACGCAATCCCACTCCATGAGCATCACTTAATCACAACAAACCAAAGTATCTTCACTTGATTCATCAGAAAGTAAGCTAATCAGCATTCCCGAGGCGCAAGTGATCTCGTTCATCGATGCGAGGTGTACGAGCATTCAAACACTCATTCGGCGATTCCCAGAACCAGCCAAGGTGAGTGGGGGTTTATGAATGAAATCGGCCGTAAAATAGAAAACCGATACGCCGCTAACCGAGGAAAATCGCTAACATAGATAATTACATTTATTTTCCACGAACTGGATGACTCAAACCCGACGTCGACAGCACGTTCCGGCGCTGCTGCTGCGAAGCCGCAAAATAATCGCCCAGTCGATAGAGTGACGTTTCATTTTATCTCGCTTTTTTTCCCTTGTTTTTGTCCTCCACTGGCTGTGTTCATGAACAGTTTGTGTTTCGTTCCCCATCATTACGCAAACAAACAGTCGGACGACAAACGCTTTTGAATATTCATACAGATTTGACAACGCATTTATTTTTACAAATTCATTCGGTCCGACGTTTAGGCTTTGCAAAAAAAAAAGCAAAAACTACTCGGTCGCGGTTGTTGGTATAGAATGATATGGTTTCATCTTTGGGGCGAGATTCTCGGAAATGCCGATGAGAATGCTTCAAGAAATAATCGCTTAATGTAATAATTGGGGCAGCGACTCTGCCTGAAGACGTTTTCATTTTCTCCAATGGCACTTCTGATTCATCTCCGAGACGAACGAACGAGGAATTTATGAAGTCTGCGGGAAGTGATTTATTTTTCAATTTTCGGCACTGGAGATGTTAGCGTCTAACGTTCGTGGGGGTGACAGGAAGTTGGACGTTGTCGCGTGTGTGTCAAGAGATGTGTTGTCACATCAACGAGGAGATCCGACGGAGTACACATGTACCCATATGCCTGCGATACTTTCCTAATCATTTCCGATGTGAATTTGAGAATAGATGAGGCGCCACGGGGGGAAGTTCGCAAGATAGTTCGTCTACTTTCTAATGAGATGAGAAGTGACTCGTCAAATAGTACAAATAATGTTCAAAACTTTGATTATCTGATTAGAAGAAATTCAAAATATACCTACATATGTACATACAAGATTCATACGAGGGGCGTTCAATATATTCTCGGTAGCGGGGTGAAGCTGTCGTATATATAAATTGACTTATTTATCAAGTAATACTATTATTTTAATGCATTCATGTAAAATTTCATATAAATGTGCTTATTAATTCGCGTTTTATCTAAATAATAATTAAGTCAATTTATATATACAACCACAGCTTCACCCCGATACCGAGAATATATTGAACGCCCCTCGTATATTCTGAAAGGTCTGAATTTAAGTAAGACAAAAATATACTTACTTACCAGGAAGGCGACACATGAACGGTACGAGCCTTAGCAATTGCTGCCTTCCATCGTTGACGGTGCTGGGCACGCTGCTTCCAGTCATCAAGAGCACACTGTCTTCCATACGCGATTACTTGGTCTTTATAACAGAGATTCGGTCTTCCCCTCCTTCTCGAACCAGAAGGCTTGAGCATTGTTGTCCATGCGCTCGATGTGGCCGAGCCAGTGCAGTCGAGGGATTTTTGTCTTCCGGACTACATCCACATCCTGGTACGGCTCGTAGAGTCCGCGGTTGTGTCTTCTACTCCATTCATCTTCCCCACAGACGGGACCATATATCCGACGTGAAAGTTGCTGGGGGGAGCACAACACACCACCATCCCCAACAAAACCACTAACAACAGCTAAACCAACAAAAAAATCAAAAACAACTACAACAACTAAACTAACAACAACAACTAAACCGTCAACAGCGAAACCAATAACACCAAATCCTTTCCCAGGACACCATCAATGCTGTACTTCTACTTGGTATCATCGAACTTGATCAACATCGTACGAGATCTTCAGAACTACGCATGTACTGCTCATGTCAGTGATTCTGATCACCTGGCTATTAAACTAAGGATACGACTCAGTCAACGGGTTCGTCTACAGCGGCCTATTCCTGAGTTGTATACTGACTTGAACAGGATGAATTGACCGTGATTTGAATCCGAGATTGTTGATTAACTTCAACTGCCAAGGGAGGACTTCTTGTGGATCATGATTTTGGTCCTTCGAGTAAAGAGTTTTGAGCTCAGTTGTTTCGACAAACCGAAATAGCACCGGTTGGATCTCCACTTGTGGAGTTCACGTTTGCCCCGAGGTAGACAAACTCCTTTACTGCCTCGAGTTTTGTCCAAGGTAGTGTACGACGGTACGTTTTTTTTGGTCAACAGCATATATTTCGTTTTGTCCTCATTGACCTTGAGACCAGTTCGTTTCGCCTGGTTTTCAATCGCCGTAAAAGCTTCCACTACGGCACTTTGGGAACGCGCGACGATTACGATGTCATCTGCGTACTCCAACAGTTGGAGCGACTTTTAGAAGATAGTGTCTTCCGTGTTTACAGCTGCCTGCTTCGATCTTCTCCAATACCAGAAGAAATTGCCGAGATTTGAAGATAAAAATATACACTTCAAATATACTGTAAAAATTAAGAAAACTACGTTGAATTATCATGTATCATGTAACCTCTTATTAGAACGTGACAAAACATTTGCAACTGGAGCGACATCAACGCCTAAAAGCATTTCAACCGTTACAACGCAAGTGTTTTCTATTATTTTTTAGTTGAATTGCAAAAGGCCTTAGTGTTCCTATCTTTAAATTTAAATAAAACAACGTGTGTATGGGACGTCATCGACATTTTTTATTCATTTAAAAGGCCTATCGATGGCATTATGTATGGAATATAACATCGCTCAAATGCCCGCCGCAGATTTTTTGGGTGGCACGCGTTCGAAATTACCAATTTTTCATGACTGGCGCATAAATCAGGCTGAATTTGACTGATGGCGTGGGTTAAGCTGGCTTTAAGCGCCGCTGTGGTTTGTGGCATTATTTGACCAGCAACTTCCGAAAACCCCACAAGAATGTGGCGTGTCCTGTTGAAATCACATGTCATCATAAAATTCAGAACGAAAGATATCATCAGCCTAAAACATTCGCCGTTGAAGGTGATGTCGTGGCCACTGTCGTTCTCAATGAAGTTTAGACTGATCTCGTCGTAGATTATCCCACTTATCCTCCTAACCCTCGTAGATGTAATCTACACATGCCTCTCCCCAGAGTCCACAATCGTCCAAGCTGAACACTTCGACTTAAAGCAGCACATTGCATCAACGATAGGTATCTACTCAACTTAAAAATCTCAATATTCGCATATAGCCAGGCAGTAGTCGTAAACAGCTTTACATTAAACCCCAGGGCTGTCTGGAAATGCCACAAAAGGCCGGCAAAGAAAAAAAATGAGGGCAATGAAAAGGCAGACATGCAAGCAAAAAAGGAGGGGGCATAAAACCCTTTCCCTCTTCATGGATTTAGTGGACGTAGACATGCTGTAACACATAAACAACTGGTCAATTAAATGCCGCATCCATTTCTGGAACAGCCAGGAGGGAGTTACATTCCAAAACATTCATGAGGGTCGATCCCAGGAGAACCAGAGCCAGGCCCTAAAACTGAACAAGCTTCACCTAAGGATATTAAATAACTGGCCAATTCTCATGCAAATGGAAAGCATGCCCGATGAGTGGAAAGCATGCCCGATGAGTGGAAAGCATGCCCGATGAGTGGAAAGCATGCCCGATGAGCGGAAAGCATGCCCGATGAGTGGAAAGCATGCCCGATGAGTGGAACCTCAATATCGTTTGCCCGATCCACAAAAAAGGAGACCCCTTCAACTGCGCCTAATACCGAGGGATAAGTCTCCTAAACATCACCTACAAGATCTTCTCTGTCGTTTTGTGCGAGCGCCTAATACCATTCGTGAATAACCTGATAGGTCGTTATTAGCGCGGTTTCAGGCCGGGGAAGTCTACCATCGACCAAATTTTCACATTACTGCAGATCCTGGAAAAAAACCCAATTGTTGCAAATCGACACCCACCACCTTTTCGTCGATTTCAAGGCCGCATATGGCAGCGTGCATAGAGACAAGCTATACAACGCCATGTCTAGTTTTGACATGCCTGCCAAACTCATCAGGTTGTGCAGGATGACGATGGAGAACTCTCGCTGCTCCATCAAGGTCGGTAACGAACTCACCGAGACCTTCAATGTCAAAAAAGGTTTTAGACAAGGCGACGCGCTGTCATGTGACTTCTTTAACATCATCCTGGAGAACAGCGTGTAAAACTCTCTCGCCAACACTAGAGGCACGATCTTCCAGAAGTCCGTACAATTGCTAGCATACGCGGACGACATTGACGTGATTTGTCGAACATAGCGAGCCGTCAATGAAGCGTTTGCTGGTATTGAAACGGAGGTTGCAATAATGGGTTTAACAGTGTATGAGGGCAAAACGAAGTACATGCTGTCATCGCGAAAGGACGCACAACATCGACGTCTCGGCCAGAACTCCACCGTAGGCAGCTTTACCTTCGAGGTAGTTAAGGACTTCGTCTACCTCGGCTCCCAGGTAAGCAGTACAAACAACATCTGTACCGAGATTAAACGCAGAATAACTCTTGCCAACCGCTGTTTCTTTGGGCTCAAGAGGTAATTTAGTAATAGAGCAATGTCTCGAAGGACCAAGCTAACATTATATAAGACCGTGATCATCCCTGTCCTGCTCTATGGCGCAGAAGCCTGGACAATCTCAAGAGCAGATGAAGAAGTCCTTGAACTTTTCGAGAGAAAAGTTCTGCGTTCCATCTTTGGTCCTGTTTGCGTTGATGATTTGTGGAGAAGAAGATACAACCATGAACTGTACGGGCTCTACAGCGACATGCGCCTAGTCAGTCGTCTACAGATCCAGCGCCTAAGCTCACTAGGACGAGCGCACTAGAGCGCATGGACAACCTGCTCCAGTTCGAAGAGTCTTCGACTCCGAACCAGTGGGACAATGCAATAGAGGACGCCCACGCAACCGATGGCGCCAACAAGTGCAGAACGACATCAACTAAACTGGTGCGCGAAATTGGAGACAGCTGGCTAAAGACCATGCCAGCTGGAGAAGCTTGTTGACTGAGGCCCACGTCCACCCCGGACTGTAGTGCCACTAGAAGAAGAATAAGAAGTGAGGAGGCATGCCTGGCAAAGTAGTCTGTGCCCACACTTGTTCAATGCGTCTGTGTTGTGGCTCCCTATTTTATCTAGAGATAGGCGACAGTTTTAATTCCAGATTTGAGTTTAGGGAGATTGATTTCAGTGCATTGGCTTGTAGTAGTTCGCGAATTACCATACATTCCGTTTGAAAGCCGCTCCAATGTTCTAGGAGACTTCGGAACTGCAAACAATTGACCTCTCGGCACTGACGTGCCTGGTGTTTACCGCGTTGCCAAGGTCAAAGAGTTCCTTTACTGCTATTATAGCTGACGCCTGGCATCTATGTTGAGCATGCCCTTCGAGGACAGGACCTGCCGCTAATTTGCAACTAGACACATTTAACCCGCTTTCGTTTAAGTGTTTCAGTCAAACACCTCATTGGCGGTTCTTTGTGTTCCACGAAACATGTCAATGTCATCGATAGGATTGATTTTTTTAAAGATCTTGTCTCTAGTGCTGGTCACGATAATCACTGCCGGCCATGGCTCTATCGCGACAAGGGCCAGGAAACTCCTATTTCTTGAATCCAGAATTCAGATATTTTGTCCACAAATTTAAAGCCATTCTAAGCAACATCTGGAACACGGATCGGAAGAGCAACAGCGTGGTGTACAGTCATTGACCGGTATATAATCACACATGCCCCTTGTTCGTCTTACGAGTGTACCGCCTCTGAATGCGTGTTGCTTACCACCTTTGCTATGCCCTTGCCATCGTGTCAAGGTGTATGACCATGCGGAGGAAGTTTTTCGTCACACCCTGGCCTACCTCTGATCGCTGTCAGTAAATGGAGAGAGGTGGTGTGCTGAATATGTTGTTTCCGCATTCGAATCTACACCTCTTCACATCGACGCAGTCCGCAATATCGTCACTGTTGCTTTATGCTGTTTGCCTTTTCTAAAATCCTGAATGTAAGTTATATAATCATCTTGAAAGCATTATATCAACCACCTGAACTTGTCAAATTCCCTCTGTTCCTCCTCTTTCAACTTCCCACATATATTCTAAATACACAAAATTAAATCAACAGCGACTTGTCGATTGTCCACTGTCACAACAAATGCCGAGTTTGGATAACGAATCTCCGCTAATCCATTGCCCTCGCTTATCACGTATCCACTTTCTTTCGTTTACAAATGATAAGATAGGATTGAATTAAAAACTCATCATACCTCCATGGCGCCCGTTTCGGTACATATTTGTCCTAAGGATCATGTATCTTTGTATTGATACATCAGCAAGTTGAAAGTAAATACATTTTTAGTGCAAAGTCTGAAGTCTCCCAACTCTGTGTACATTTCAATCTGCCCGCATTTCGAATAAACGGATCAGATATCACATACGCAGCTGAAGCCCGCATGCAAGCATAGTCCCCTTCGTGAATGTCATCATCAGTGGTTACCAAAAAAAAAAAAAACCGACGCCGGGCATTTGGAATGGAAATGCTGACAATTAGTTTTTTTTTTTGGTTTTTGACGAAAAAAAAAATCTTTATCGGAGTGATGTGTAAATTTAATTATCACCGACAGTGAAGCGTGGTTGGAGAACGAAAAACAGACAATGAAGGGCAGTTCATGCGTCTGTCTGGTCTTAAAAAACAAACAAAAGGAATTAAAGACAATAAAATGCTAATTGCTAGATTTACACACAAAAGGTGTACAGTTTAACGAGAGAGACTTTTGACCGTTTGAACTTCAGAAGGCGGCTGTGAGATGAGTGGAAATGTTTTCTGATGAAATTGCAAACTTGCCAAAATTGTCATGTACGACTGCGACGGTTTAACACATATTGGATGACGAATGATGAACCTCTGTGTGGTGGAGCACACTGAAGAAATCACGGAGCAGAAATCAGGAGTCATGATTGGAAATGATTGCTTCGTGTTCGATAGGTCAGCTTGTTTGTGGCGTGAATAAAAAAATAGGGTGGCTTATACGCATAGACCTGCGATTTCAGAAAACCCCACAAGAATTTCCAATGTGGCATGAGCTGAGTGGCACGTAGCGCCGTCCTGTTGAAACACATGCCTTTCCACCTAAAACACTCGAAAGGGTGGTCATTGTCCACTTGTGCAAGTAGCAAAAATTGGAAGAATTGATTCCGTTACAGACGTCTTAAGGTCTATCCAACACCGAAATGGAGTGATAATCTACGCGCGACTGTCAAAAGTCCACAAAAAAGTCACTCATCGGCGTGGAATTTGGTCCAGTAGAGTCATTGGTGCAAATTGAGAAAAAGTTTTGGAGACAAAACAGTGCTTTGGGAACACCACCGTTTATTTGGTGGGTATTAGACTGGAACAAAATTTGAATAGAATCATCATCATCAATTCTCATTACTATAGCCAAAGGTTAACCGAAATTGTCTGACCTCACATCGAAGAGGTTGATGATATTGTGGTTCCAACAAGACTATGCCACATCTCCTGGATGATTTGGTGATGTGATGAACTGGCCACCAACATCGTGATACTTGTCATCACTGTATGTCATCCTGTGGATCTATGATCTACTCTTGCCGCCCCAAAAGCGAATATCGTCAAGTTGTTGTCCGATATGTCCAAAAAAGTCATAATTACCTTGTTACCTCTAACACCGCAACTCCCGTGGAGGACATGTGAATGATGTTATAAATATATATACAGGTACCCCCTAAGTCGATTTCTCGTGGGATATCAAAAATAGTTCGACTTAAAGGATGGTTTTTAGAAAATTGAGGGAAATGCCAAAATATGACGAACAAAAAATTCGAGTTAGAGGGAGAGTTCGACTTAGGGAGAGTCCACAGTAATGATGTATTGGAACAAGCTTCTTCTTTGACTGTCCCTAGTCCAGGGTGGACTTGGGCCTTAGCCAACATGCCTCTCCGTCCAGCACGGTGTTGTGTTAGTTGCTTCCAGCTCCGCACGTTCAGTTGATTGAGGTATATTTCCAGCTGTGTACGTCACTTCAGACATGGTCTTCCTGTTCCTCGGGATTCCGGGCCGGAACCTTGGTGTTCATTCCTCTATCATCTAATCGTCTAAGGCGAGATAATCAAACTTATGTGGCCAGATCGATGTTGCTGTACAGTTCAGTCGGGTCTTCCAAACACCATCAGCACCTAGGGGACCAAAGTCAACCCAAAAGATTTCCCTCTCGAAGCGACCAAGAATGGACGAGGGTCCATGTCAATTACATGACTGAGACTATCAGGGTCTTATATAGGGATATCTTGGTTCGTCGGGCGAGGGCTTTATTGCTCAATTGCCTTCGAAGCATAATGGCACATCAATTGGCAAGGGCGATCCCTCGTTTTTCATATCCGCAGTGACGTCATTGATTGTAGTATCATTCTATCGCAATCTAGTTCATAAATGAGAGTCTCTAAAAGTAAGTCTCATCTTGACAGACGGTGGAAGACGACTGGAGGGGTGGGGATAGGAGCCTTTTCCAAACATCTCAGTATTGCCCTATCCGTGGTACTTCCCCGCCATTATATCGTTCTTCAGGCAGAAACCATTGCGATAAAAGAGGAACTGCCCTGACTCAAGAACAATGTGCAGATAGCCAGGCTGCAATTAAGTCCCTCGGCAATTTCAAACTCCGACTGCTCTTAACGAGATGGCTGAGCATTTCAAAATACACCTCATGTGCGTGCCGGAACACAGTGATAAGCCGACAAACTCGCTAGCTGTGGTACAACCCCTTCTTGCACACAGGGCGGAGCTCCACCCTCTATGCTGTGTGCAACCACAGCTAGATGCTTTAAAACAAAGGAGATATGGCCAGTACTCAGTCATAAATGGACACTCTGTCAGACTAAACAGAGACTAATCGGTGTCATGGCAGGACACTGCGCAATTGGCACATACGCTGCATGGGTGAAGAGGCGGTAGAAACTTCACATCACCTCCTCCGGTCGTGCAGTGCTCTGGCTAATCGTAGGAATTCATAATGAATGCCATCAGCATAAGCGAGCTAAATAGCTTAGCGCCAACTGGTTCCAATTGGCAGTAAGTGAATGGACGTGATACCATAATGGACCTACATTGGCCTAAGTTTGACTGTTATCCACAGCCAGCCACTCTACCCTAACATTTTTCATAAATGTGTTTCATTTCAATTTTCGTTGGGAACCACAAAATGGGTGGCCTTGTGTTGTGTCTAAATTTCAAACCAATCGGTGAATCTTTGATTTGGGAACATCTTTGGCATGGTTGACCATTAACATAACACCGTTGCAATTCTGCCAATCGATAGAAAACTCAATTATTCCAACGCGGTGTTCTGATCAATGGCCATGTATTCTTCGTCACTGAAAACCACTCAACCTACGTCCGAGTAACACAACGTCGCGCTTGACGAAAACAAACTGTGTTCGTTGGATGAACGCCATGTGCTTGAGAATTCTCGTGACGCTATGCCGATTTCGACAACAATTTTGATCATCTGCCAACGTTGAAGTCAAACTGGGTTCGGTTGGGTAGCGTGTAAGCAAATTTTCGGTATCGACGCTCAACAGATGGTTGAAATAACTTATCCACACTCGGTAGACGATCTATTCGAATTTGGATCTGTGGACTGTGAGCTCATTTGTGCGCACAATTGAATAGAATGCCAAGAGAAATATTCACTCGATTGGCGAAAAACCGACTTCACAGAGCAAATGTTGACAGCAACAATGGAATGACTCACAATCCATCATCTGTGCAAACTGACACTTCCTTTTGTCTCGAATAAAGCTCACGCGCAGTACTCCTGCAATTTCTGTGTCAAGTTAGGAAGTTCTCATCGTTCGCTTCTTCAAGTAGCCAATTAGATTCACTTACACATGTACGCGCGTTTGTTTAGGTTGCATGCATTCTCATCCCCAGCCCAGAGCTCCGCATGGAATTTCAAATAAACCACAAGAGGAGCGCACTAAGCAAACACTAACTGTTCATGCTGTCACGCTGCAGCAACGACCTGGTTTGTGTACAGTACCGATGCATGTCCCATTTACAGCAGCGTCACATGTTCGTTGAGAACAATAAATGTCATATTTCCAGACATTGAATGGAGTTTCATTGCGTTTCACATTGTTGTCATGGTAGAAACAAAGAAAGGAGGGAACCCAACTGCAACTCGGCGTGTCTGCAAACAGCGGCTACTTGTGTGAGCAATGCGAGAATATTTGCGATCAAGTGACATTTGAGAAGCCAATCCGACTGCCGCAATCGAGCCCGATCAATTGTTCGCAAAGCAAATCCAAACACTAAGTTCTAATCTGCGCGAATATCTTGTTTGTGCGAGGGATTTACTTTTATCTTCTCGCAGATAGGAGTGAAAACATCCGCGTGCGGTATTCACTGCGACAACAGAGGTTACTCACAATGATATTACTCACCAGAGGGCAATAAACAGACGCGGCAAGCAAGCCCACTGACATTCGCGGTGACAGTTCGGAAACAACAAGAACGAAGTAAAAAAAAAAAAACCAAAACAATCTATTCTCGTCCCCGCTCGGGGTAGAGGCAGTGGTGGCTGTTGGATCGTGAGATACTGTACACTTGGGGAGTATGTGCATGATATACCCGTACACACATGTACGTCGTGCGGAAGTCGATAATAATTGATAATAATGTATCGCTACTCGAGTAGAAGTTGCTCCCAACATTGCTTCTATTTAAATCCACTGTCAACTCAACTGACAGCCACGCTCAGTCACGGCTTGAGCGAGAGGAATTCGAATAGGAATAGGGGAGAGGGAGGACACACATTGTTTAGATTCTCTGACTAAAAGCCTAGGGCAAACTGTGTATTTTAGGGCGAAATTTGACATTGTTGCTGGCGAAAATTTTACCAGAAATTGTAAACAATGAATGTGCAGCGGGTTTGGTTTGGCTGGTGGGATTCGACTGGAATTCAGAAAACAGTTGAATGGCATTTCTGACCCTTGGGAACGTGGGTACCAAGTACAGGGTGTTCTCAATGTTTCAGGTGGAAGTTTCTCGTTAAAAGTGATTAAAGTATGCAAATAGAATTCTGTAATTTATGTATTAACTTTAGTGAACTGAATGGCCCGCAAAACAGCTTTGTTGGAAGCGCCAGTTTGTTGCTGGTATACGACATCAAAATAATAGTAGTGCGCCTAGTTATATTGGTTATTTAAGCTTTGTCGAATGACAACAACTTATTTTTGAATTTCATGTACATACAAAGTTTTTATTCTTAATTATAGATATAAAAGGTGTATTTTTACAAAATAATTCATTCTTAATTGACAACAATTATAGCTTGGAAATTAAAAATATAAAGCAACAAAAAACTACAAACAGAATTTCCCTGTTCAAATAATAGTAGTGTTGATTGAAACTAAAAAAAAATAAAAAATATTAAACATCAAACAAAAAAATGGGTATTAAACAAAAGATAACCTTAATACTTGGTTGTAAACCCCTTATTCTCTAAGACTGATTTGCACCGACGTGGCATGGAGTACACCAAATCCTTGCATCTCTTGGTTGTAATATTCTGCCACGCGCTTTGCACTACTTGTCAAAGTTCTCTATTATTGGTCGGCTTTGCGTTCGCCACTGCTTTCTTTAAGTCACACCACAAGTTTTCTATGGGGTTAAGGTCTGGTGACTGTGCGGGCCACACCATAACATTAATCCCACTGACCCGAAGCCATTCCTTGGCTTTTTTGCTGGTATGTTTCGGGTCATTATCTTGCTGAAATACCCAGATTAAAGACATTTCATATTCTGCGTAAGGCAACATTACCCTTGCAAGATTATCAACATATACAGTCTGGTCCATGATCCCAGAAATAAGGTGGATAGGCCCAACACCCTCGTAAGAAAAAAAAGCCCCAAACCATTATTTTTGAACCGCCATGTTTTATGGTCTTTAAGGTGTATTGAGGGAGAACTGCGAACCTATTGACGGTACCCACCCAAATCTGGAAGATCGTGCGTTTAGTGTTGGCGTGTGAATATTGCACGATCTTCTCTAGGATAATGTTGAATAAATCACCCTAATATGAACCTATTTTTTGACATTGGAGGTCTCGATAAGTTTGCTACAGACCTTGATGGTGCAGCGAGATTCCTCCATCGTCGTCCTGCATAACCTGACGAGTTTGGCAGGAATGTCAAAACTAGACATGGCGGTGTACAGCTCGTCTCTATGCACGTTGCCGTATGCGGCCTTGAAATCGACAAATAGGTGATGAGTGTCGATGTGAACTTCTAGGCTTCAGGAGACTGCACAAAACGGAAGAGAATATGTGTTGTAGGCGTTGTCTCTCTATCTCTTTTCTTGTGGATCGGACAAACGATACTAAGATTCCACTTGTCGGACATGCTTTCCTGCGACCATATCTTACAGATGAGCTGGTGCATGCAGATCATCTTCAGCTGCCTTAAAGATTTGTAAAATTTTGAGACACAGTAACAGCTCTCCATCTCCTCGATCGCTTGATTCACGTGGTGTTTCCTTTCGCGTCTGAGAAGCCGGCTCTCTTCAATTCGTATCTGTTTGTAGAGCCCACGAAGAGCTCTCGCTCTTCGTCGCCTAGTAGGCTTCCAACTTCACTGCATGTGGCAGCACGGACTCATTGTGAAACCATACGTTTTTCATTGACTGTTTCGTCAATCCCATCAGTGGCAGCTTCTTTGATTGACAACGCCTCCAATTTTCTTCGATTGTTTGCGTCTTCGACGTTAGAGGTGCGGCGAAGATCCTAGAAGTCCGTTGCGGTTGTAACTCTTCGACATCAGACCGTGGTGTTCTGCCTCGACTGCGCTGTTTTCTCGGTATCTGATATCTACCGAGTCAATGTCGGCTCCTCGGAAGGTTCGAACACCAAGAATGCTGGAGGAGTGCCTAACGTCGATCGCCCCCTGATCAGTCTGGTTCTGATCTTGGTGTCTAAGCCGGGGTATGGAGCGTATATCCTAGGAGATCGCAGAAGTCATCTTTGCTGTTGCTATCATTTACCTCTCGCAACGAGTGCAAAAATCGGGCTGATGTTCTCGAATTTAGTCTTGATGTGGATTCTTGTGAAGCAATCGCTTTTACAAACAATGGTCAAGACGCTTGAACTGCCTAAGTCTGCCTCGAAGAAAAAATCCACATCCAAATACTCACCGTAGTGAATGTCGCAGTTTTTCAACTTCTTTTTGTCCGGCTCATTTCAACGCACTTTCTGGAACGCGGTGGTGTTTGCTTTACAGCAGGCCAGACCCTCGTGAGGTCTCCGACTGCGCATGGTCTGTTAAGGGACCTCTCATTCCACTTGCAGAACGGAACATCTTTGTCCTTTTTTCGTTACCTGGGGTCGTCAACAGTGTATCTATCCATATCCGAGGCATGCGGTCGTCTCTGAACGAACATTTTGTTCGTGGTTAGGGAGTTACCCTCACGCACAGGCCCCAACTGGGAGGCCAGACCCTAAAATGTCTTTGGAGAAACCTTTTAGACCTGAGCACCTGAGCACTTGTTGAGTTCACTCTAATATCAAAAAAACCTCCCAGTATTGATTTTTTTTTGTAAAAATTCAAGCAATACCTTGACTATCACATCAACGTCATTTCAATTGAAACAAAAACAAAAAGCTACGAACAAGCAAATAACAAAACAAAATGGACACACATCGGCCTACAGATCCAAAAATAAATTTTCGTCCGCCTCGACGCCAATCCTTGTACAAGTAAAATTCGTGACGCACGTCCGTTCAATTATGTGTCTCGATTATTTCTTCAATTTCCAGCACCTTCACTGTCCCTTCGATGACCTCTTGTCCCTTCGAAGGTGACAAGACGATGATCAGGAACCACTCAACACCAAGCAGGCGTCATCTAACCTTTGGCACGGATTCCGAAGAAGAATTTAGTGACACGTCGCCGTGGGCTGTGTCGCCAAAGACCGTCGAAATGCCGAGGACTCGCCAGTTAGTCTACAAATTGTCGCCGCCTACATCGAAGATGATTCTGAAAAGCATCATCTACCAGATCTTGGTGGAGCTAGTGACCACCATCATCTTCCTGCTCGCCCTGGCATCGGTGTCTGTGCTTCAGATTTTTAAGCAGGCCTTTATCTGTCTGTACGAGAGGAGGAGGTTGCTGTACGATTGGATTGGGAATTGGACTCCTTATGCATGGTTGGTGGCAGCCGGCTTTTGTGGTTTCTATTATATCTATTGCCAGTCGTGAAATGAGACAGCACATGGAAATTGTGTAATGAATAATAAATCACGACCTTGACACTGGAACTATACGCGCTGCTTGTGGCTAAAATAATTATGGTCTACTTGCATCGCAATTAGACTCGTTACAGGGATGGTATAATGGATCAATAATTACGACTCGCTTTCAAAGTGGTCAACTTGGCGTGACCCGAACAACGGATGTGCTTGTGGATTTGTGGAAAAACCCGTGGTGCTTATTATCTACCGACGTTCGTGTCTGATATACTTTTTTAGGAGGTAAATATTTGTTAAACAGTTTATTTGTTGACATTGTCAACCAAAAAGTCTCTTCAGCCAAGACAATCTGACGCTTCGTACCAATGTAGGTGCAAATGCACTAATATCGGACGTGGATTATCTTCACTTGTTCACTAGCAGAGAACCAACTGCAACCAACAGAGTCAGAGCCATCGTGTACGGTCCTAGGCACGATGGTTGTAGTCACCAAGACCAAGCTGTCTCGCCTTCGCTATGACCGTAGATTCGGTCTTCCTTTTCATCTCAAAAGTCATCTACGATCTCATTGAATCGAGTGGACAACCGTCGTCTGAAAATTACGCGATGAGACACCCGGATTCGAAGATTCTCTTAGCTGGAGCATTTGTGTCCATGGATTTCTGCTTTACGAAAAACAACTGACGGTGGTGTCCTTGGCTCCATTCACCTTCCTCCCAGGCATGGCCATATATCCGACGCAGAATTTAACTGCTCTTCTGTTTTCTTTAACGTCGAGCTTCCAGATCCATATAGCAGGACTAGCAAAGTAACAATTTTTGGTTTTGGTCCATCGATTCAGGAATCTTGAGCACAGTTTTTATGAGAAACGGACATTTCAACCGTTACCAAGGCCGATTCTACGTCGGATCGTCCCGAGGTAGACAAGGGGTATTTTCATAAACGTCGGAAATCTGCGCTAGTGCAACCGCATTTCTTTTCTCATGCGTTTTTGAACACACCGTGTAGAATGTCTGCAGACTTACTTTAGTACAACATTTTTTTTCTTCCAATCGACCCTTTTTGCAGTCAAAAATTAATGACTGCACAATCTGCCCGACATCGATGAGCTATTGACGTTTATGAACAGTAGGTACTGCAGTTCATCTAAGTTAGTACGATCATAAATCTGCATTAATGAACATGGATAACGCAGTCCTTTGTTAGGCTGACGTTTGTAAAAACACCCAAGCTCCTTAACTACTGCCCCAGGTGGTTTGTGACGGAACGATTCTTATTCAACAGCATGTATGTATTTTGTTTTATCCACATTGACCTTTGGGCCAGCTCGTTTCGCCTAAAAACGTTTTAAAAAAGGTTTCCACCATGGCCCATTGAGAGCGCACGAAGTTGTTGGTGTCATCTGCGTAACCCAACACTTGGACCGACTTGTAGAAGATAGTGCCTTCCGCGTTTACTGCCCCATCTTACCTACTCTCGGTAGACCATTGACATATAAAGGGTGGTTAAATTTTAAGGGCCGATGTTGAAGGTGAACCACACCTAAACGTCAAGTTTTTTTTCCGCGTTTCATTTGACATTTATCAATTTCAGGCTAACTCAATTTGAACCATGGAAAGATACACAATCGAGCAACGCGTTAAAGTTATTCAGGCTCATTATGAAAAATGGGCGTTCAAATCAAAAATGCATATCGTGCACTTCGTGATTTTGTCGGTCAATTTCATCGTCCAAATGTGCGTACAATCGGAAGGGTCGTGCAAAAATTTGAGCAAACCGGGTCTGTAGGAGATGTGAAAACACCAGTGCATGCTCGTACTGCAGAAAATATTGCTATAAAATATAAAAATATTGCGTGTCCAACAATTGCACCTCTCACGCTCGTCGTTGATGAACATTATGCATAAAGACTTGCATTTACACGCTTACAAGCGTCGTCAATGGTCAGAATGGTGGCAAGAAATGGCAACAGTGGATGATCAATTTTCGAAGAAAATCATCTTCAGTAATGAGGCACATTTTCACCTCAGTGGATTCATCAATAAGCAGAATTGCCGCATTTGGGCGAATGATAATCCAAGAGTGATTGTTGAAAAACCAATGCATCCACAAAGAGTGACTGTTTGGTGAGGTTTATGGGCTGGCTGCATCATCGGGCCGTATTTTGCCGAGGCCGGTCAGGCAGATACTGTGAATGGTGTTCGCTATCGTGAAATGATAACGGAATTTTTATGGCCCGAATTGGAAGATATAAATGTGGACGATATGTGGTTTTAACAGGACGGTGCCACTTGCCACACAGCTAACGAAACAATGGCTCTTTTGCGCGACAAATGACCGTGTTATATCACGTGGTAGCGATGTCAATTGGCCCAAGATCATGTGATTTGACACCGTTGGATTTTTTTCTTTGCGGTTATTTGAAAGAAAAGGTGTACGTTAATAAGCCAGTAACAATTCAAGAGCTAAAGGATGAGGCATAGAACCTCAATTATGCTTCAGCGTCATCGAAAATTTGGACCATCGGATGGTGGTGTGCCGCCGAGGTCGCGGCGGCCATTTGGCCGATATTTTCCATACATAATTGCACCATACCAATATTATCATAATAAAAAGAAATGACAATAATTTCCTAAATAATTTGTGTTTTATTCAAAATCAACATCGGCCCTTAAAATTTAACCGCCCTTTACTACCTTTAAGAAGGCTTTAGTGAGCTCCTAGACACCATGACCAACTGTCGGATCATGTAGAAATCCTATCGGCGGTGGTAAAAGTGTAATTTTTGACACCTTCTCTTCTATCGCAGACAGTGATCCTTCTGCTGAAGTGTAGAAGATCTTCGTGACTGCGATCAACATCCTTGCGGAGCCTGTATTAAACCAGTCGTTTCTTGGTGAGGGAATGTTTCGAGAGGAAAAAGAAACTATTGGGGATATTCTTTCATGGTACTTAATATTGAGGTAGTAAGCCCCCATTAATCTGATTGTTAGGAGAAGTCACGGAACGTTCAATCAGTCAGACTCGGGTGTACGATACACTAGGAGAGAGGCTTCAAATACACTGCCAGTCGAACAAGCAATCTTTTCCATCTGGGAAGTACTCACGTTGAATCACAGTGGACAGCATGAACTTTTTATGCATTGGTGGAGTATTTCGTAACAGTTGTTGAATTATGGATACACCGCTACACAGCAACAAATAACCGAAACAATGGATTTTCTGAAGGCGAACGTACTTCAAAAAGGCAAAAACTTTGCAACAAAAGCCAAGTACGGGTACTTACTTTCTATGTTGCTGACTTATGGACCAGCGCTCGTAAGTGACGTAACTATATTGGATCGATTCATAGTCTGTTTCCCCACGTTGATTGCAGTCGCTAATTGCTGACACTTTGTAGACTTTGAAAACAAAGTGACATCTTGGTAAAAATTACAATGCGTCGCTGTCACAGAGATCACCTTCGACAGTAGACTTCTCCCTGTCTCTCTCTCTCCATCTCTCTCCCTCTCTCTCCATCTCTCTCCCTCTCTCTCCATCTCTCTCCCTCTCTCTCCATCTCTCTCCCTCTCTCTCTCTATCGCTCTCTATCTCTTTCTCTCTCTCTATCTCTTTCTCTCTCTCTATATCTTTCTCTCTCTCTCTCTCTATGTATCTCTCTCTCTCTCTCTCTCTTCCTCTCTTTCTCTCTCTCCCTCTCTCTCTCTCTCTCTCTCTCCCTCTTCCTCTCTCCCTCTTCCGCCATCTCTCTAATTTTCATCAAACTAACCCATGATATCCATACATCACTAACACTTATCTCTGACTAACACTTGACTGCACCAAGAATGGAGTCAAAGAAAGAGACATTTCCCATGATGTAATCGACGTCCAGAATGCTAGTAGACGTCTATTGTTACTAGATATCACCAAGGAAGGTACGAAGCTCACCCCTTAATCTCTCCAAAGCTTGCAAGTACGCTACACATTAACTTTGTTATTCAAATGCATCACTTCCCAAAGGTTTATTGCTCTTGGCAACAGACTCCTCATGGACCGCAACAGTCGCTGGAAAATGAACAAGTTCATAGTGACCTTTGTTGGCCTCCTCCTTATCTGTGACTCATTCACACTTTAGAATGTGATTGCAGTAGATGCCAATTAGTTGATACATGATGATCAACGTAACGATCAGTGATTGACGCACGTTGTTGATTTCCGTTTAATTGACCCCGAACGCTCTAATCAATTTTCGGAAACTGAGTCATTTCTTAAACAATTGTGTCGAGATTTTTTGAGGCTCAGACACGCTTAAAAGTCAGAAGACAGTCAAGACACTAAAGCAACAAAAAGTCTTCTTCGTCTATACATGTCCATTGTGTTATTGCAGCAAGGACATAATATGCTGCTGCGCTCTGGAGTTAACTCTTGTTTGTCACAAGCTCTGCCTACTCCAGACATTCGTGAAGGGCCGACATGTGAACAGCCGATATACAGTGCTGATAAAACGCAGTTGCAGTAGTGTTTTCCACCACTTTCCAAGAAAGTAGTTAATGTCCTTGAAACTCGTCCTAACTCCCGCTCATTCACATTTGCAACCCTAAACTAAAAATATAACTCTCTTCTTTTTCTTTGCAGCCGAGACGTCTCCGCCGACAGACACACGTTAAGCTCAACTCTTTCATAAACATTCGCGTTCAAAACCCGAATCACTGCCACCCACTGCATTTCGAAAGGAAGCAATGCAAATCACTTCATCCTAGGATCCGTCGATTCCTCATATGCCAATGTGCCGATTGTAACAAGCACCGCAACCAATCACATCATCAAAGTTCATTGAAACCCGTGAAAGATGCACGTCAATTTATTGGCACCCGCCTGCCTGGTGGCGGCGTTGTGCACGCTTCTGGCGATATGCTCAGTCAGCAGTGAAGTACTGCTCTCCGCAGAGTTGGAAGGCCCTAACGTCTGCAAGAAACTGCAGAAGTAAGTACCTCAAGCACTCACGTGCGAGTGGCGCAATTTCTAATTGATTGCTTCTTCAATTTCAGATACAACGTGGAAGTGACAACAACGGAAATGCAATCGTTTCAGGTTCGTGTCTCGAATTGGTGCTGGAATGTGCCACCAAAATGCTCGACATACAAGCTGAAGCAGAAGCAAGTGAACAAAACTCAGATCCTACCTAAGACCCGGGTGGTCAAGGAGTGCTGCGGTAGATACATACGCTTTTCGCATTTCGGCAATAATTGCATTCATTGACTTTTCCATTCTCCCTTTTTGTTGTTGCTTATCCATTGCAGAGGGCTACGAGACAAACGCCGCCGGCGATGGATGCAAACCGGTCTGTAAACAGAAGTGCCAACACGGCACATGCATCTCACCGGATAAGTGCAAGTGCGAACACGGCTTCGGAGGACCTGCCTGTGACATAAGTTAGTATCTGTGACATTTATACATTTGTGCTCCCTAACCAATGTTCGTGACGGGTGTACCTGGGAGTGTGTTTGAACAAGTGCTTTGTGTTTGTTTTGTGATTGAGTTTGTTATTTGTATTTGTTTTTTTTTCTGCTTTTGTTTTCCTTTGTGTTGCTTTCCTGTAATTGTTGCCTTCGTTGTTGTGTTACATGTACATTTTATCCTGTTTCCATTGCTTTACACGTGAGAGCTAACGCTTGCTTCGTAATTGTCTGCACTAACTGCTAGATTTCAGTGGGAACACCTGGATATGGTTGATTAAAGGAAGTGATTAGTTTTAAGGGTGTTCGCAGGGGGTAGATATAGAGCATGCATGTTGAGCTTGGTATACACGATTAAATACTTTTGTTTATTCGAAAGAAAGAAGGGAACGGGGCTTAGTCCGAGAGATGTAAAGAATATAGCAGACAACAAATCGCTATGAGTCTTCAGGAGTTTTATGTGCATTTGCAGTGCTACTCGGAATGTGGTTCGCGGAAATAGTGTATAACAGGATCCAAAACTTGCTGAAAAGCTAGGACAAGATTGTTTGTGGCAAAAGGGTTCCAAAGATATAACCTTTGACGATTTTCTCAATTTCGTGTCATTTGATAAGTCAGTGACTTTGAAATTTCTACTCATTAACTTTAAATGCTACAGTGCAACATTGTCCACTGTCATCAGTTAATAGACTGCGTCATTTAGTTTCAGTTTGACAGACAGACAACCTCGGGAATTTTAAGCATTATTTTTGCGTACAAACAACAACCAAGGAAAACCTATGGAGACTGCATTGTGCTGTGAATTCCCTTCAAATGCATAAAAGAGGTCGCCGCACCAGAAACTGCCGATAAAATCCACGCAATGATGCTGGACGATCGGAGTATTAGAGTGCGTGAGGTTGCTGAGGTATCTCAACTGAGGAGGTACGTACTATTTTGACATAAGAAAGTGGTCCGCGCGATATGTGCCCGCCGATTGATCATATTCGATCAAGAGCAGCGCAACTGTGTGACCACTTCAAATGATTGTTTGGCGATGTTACGAACGCAATTCGAGTAAGTTGACGAAACATTTCTTCTATCGAATTCGTCCGCTTCACAATTTTCTGGGATGTCACAGTGTCCCGGCACCCCACATAAGTTGGATGTTAAAATATTTGGCCATCTCATTGAGAGATAGGCGGCAATTCAGGGAAGTCTTTGAGTTAAAAGCGACTGCGTCCAGAGATTCTCTGCCTGGCTGTCAGAACAGATGACGATACCTCCTGTGCTTCTTTAATCGCTATGGTTTCTGCCTGAAAAACGCTACAGTGGTTTAGTAGTCGAAATGACAGCTGAATGTTTAGATCCTTAGAATAGACACCTGCTCCCACACCAGCGCCCATCTTGAATCAATCCATCTGTGCAGATTCGCAGAGGACCTACCTAGCGTCTGATGATCGGACTCCCAATAAGATCTTGGGGGAATGCTGATAGAGAAGTTTTTCTCGAAGAGTAGCCTGAATGTTACCAGGTCGGTGTCTTCAGGTAGGAACCTATAACAATTTAGAATTGTTCTGTAAGAAGCTCCGGAATCGTTTCTGGCACTGCAACCTCATTCCCGAACAAATATGGGACGTTAACTTTTCGGCCATAACACCGCACTAAACAGACAACACACAGTCTTATTGGGTGTAACTGTTGCCCTTTAATTTTTGGAAATGCGTTTCATCCATTCCATCCACACCAAATCATTATTGCCCCTGCATCATAACAACAGATCGTCGAAAAAAAGTTCAATAAACCTCGAGATCAGCATCCAAATTGGTCCACGCTAGTATGATGGATAGTGATCAGCGTGTCATGTATAGTGACGAGGTTTTGAACAACGAACAGAGTCTGTATTTGGTGTAGAGTACATTCGGGTTGTAAGCTCTGTGAGGATCTTGTTGTCATGATCGATGATCTCTAAGACAAGCTTACATATCCGTTCGTGGAGTCGATTAATCGCAGGTCGGGTTGCTTGAGTGTGACGCGGTCGCATTGCGCTGAGTTATCTGTGAACGTTTCCGAACGACCGAGTCGGTGTGAAGTCCACAGTCGAAGTATGTCGCAAATGGACTCAGGTGGAGATCGTTGAAAAATATGCCGTTCGGCGGGGAATGAGGCCATCTCGGAGTAATTGGCGTCATTCTTGCTAAGCAAAGTCGACAGCTCGGCCATGACATTAGTTGCAAACGGGATCCAAATATTGGCTGGTCTTGATTTGACCCACCATGTACTTTTACTAAATCTGTGAATTTCACCACGAAAATATCGAAGAATTTGTGGAGTGATATGCTCATTGATTTCTGCAGCGTACGTACCCACATTGACGTTAAGTAATTTAATTTGAAATTCTTTTTAGCATAAAATGACATTTGATGCATTACCGGGTAGCCAAACTAAACGAGGGCTTAGCTGTCCGAGTATCGTTTCCCGTTTTTATGGTTAATTCCCCGCATCGTTTTATAATCCCTCAGTATTTCCTTGCCAAAGGGCATGACACTCGTAGTTGAATGTTAATAGAGCAACATTTTGGACTATACTTAAAATGACACCTCTTAGTGGATGTCATTTCGCTGCGTTGTTGTTCCTTAGTTATCTTCTAGTTTCAAATATTTAGGCAATTTGGTGGACTTTATCGTGTATACCAAGCTCAAATATGGGTGCTCCAAATTTCAGATCACACGTGAAACAGGGGACAATAGGAGTCTTACAAAGACTCACAAGGTAAGTGTTTGCAGAGTGCGATCGAAGAGATGATCTACCTGTGAGCGATGTTGACAAACACTTGAACTCTTTGACATTTCCAATCTGGCTTGTGTTTTATTAGTTAGATATTTTTGCCATATCACGGTTAATGCACTCATAGAAATAAGACTTAGTGGCTAATGGTGTTCCCTTGCGGAGAAATATCTCAGCGCACTGCACAAAACGCAATCGATTCTTCGTTTCATTGTAAATAAAGGCTTTTGGTATTTCTGAGTGTGACACACTTGTGTCCGCACGCGACCCTTGACTATAACCACGTAACCACCACCGTCCTCAACTAACACTGCGTTTGAAATAGACCGAAACTAAAACAAACGCAAAATTAAACACAATTTTAGACTGTCCACCTGGCCGCTGGGGACGCAATTGCGATGAGAAATGCGAGTGCATGAACAATGGAACCTGCGAGGCTTACACCGGTGCATGCGAGTGTGCCAAGGGGTATGTGGGTGATAAATGCGAAGAGTTTTGTCCCCCCGATCGCTATGGGGCCAAGTGCCTGGAAGAGTGTCGCTGCGAGAATGGCGGCAGCTGTCACCACGTGTCCGGCGAGTGCACTTGCGCCTCCGGCTACACCGGACCCTTGTAAGTTGTTTGTTTATGATTTTTATTTGAATTTTTCCTCGAAAAGCTGACGTGTATACCTTTTGCAACAAGATGCCAAGATCAGTGTCCAGACGGCAAGCACGGGGAGCAGTGTCAACGCGACTGCCGCTGTCAGAATGATGGCAAATGTGATCCGCAGACGGGCGACTGCCAGTGTCCACCGGGATGGATTGGCCTGGTGTGCGCGAATCGTTGTCCGAACGGCACATACGGTCAGAATTGTGAGTTGAATTGCGAGTGCTTTGGGGATGCATCCTGTCACCACATCAGCGGCAAGTGCGAGTGCCCGCCCGGCTTCATGGGAGAGAAGTGCTTCGATCAGTGCCCAAGCCACAAATTCGGTCTGAACTGCAGCCAGGACTGCAACTGCAAGAACGACGGCGTGTGCAATTCGGCCACCGGAGAGTGCGCTTGCCCCCAGGGATGGGAGGGACCGGACTGCAGTAATCGCACGTGTCCTGACGACATGTACGGCCCGGGTTGCAACAGTACGTGCGAATGCCAAATGGAGCACACTGAACTGTGCCACCCGTGGACCGGCAAATGCGACTGCACCACCGGCTGGAGCAGTGCCCAGTGCACACGGCCTTGCACGTTCCTGAAGTACGGCAAGAACTGCGAGCTAGCGTGCGAATGCAAGAACAACGCCCGATGCTCGCCGGTGAACGGCACCTGTATCTGTGCGCCTGGCTATCGCGGACCCAAGTGCGAGGAAATGTGCGAACCGGGTAAATACGGACAAGACTGCGCCGAGAATTGCAAATGCGAGAACGGGGCGAAGTGCTCCGCGGAAACTGGACAATGCTTCTGCACGCCCGGCTGGAAGAACATCAGATGCGACAGGCCCTGCGACGAGAACCACTATGGAAAGGACTGCAGCAGTGTGTGCGACTGCCAGAACAACGCCTCGTGCAGCCCACAAAATGGTATTGAATTGAATTGAAAGTTATCCTTTTGTAGAATGTTGTGAGTAACTTTTGTCAATCCTCGCGTTAAGGAACCTGCACGTGCGCGGCCGGTTGGACTGGTAAGAAATGCGACCGCAAATGCGAGTTCGGAACTTTCGGACATAGCTGTGCCCAACAGTGTGACTGTGACTTTAACAATACGATCGCTTGCGACTCGGTCGACGGTCGTTGCATTTGTAAGAGCGAATGGGGAGGTACGTGGTTTGCACAGCTCATCTAAGTGTTAACTCAAATCATCATTAACACAAACACACATACACATACACATCTAACACTGAACACATTTCACCACTAAACACTGAAAACAATCTCTGCCTCTGCCAATGAACAAGGGTGGTTGGGAATTTCTGCTTCTATTTTGCTTGCCAGAAAAATGCCTCTTTGCTTGGAGTGGATGATGAATGCTCACTTCTTTACTTTTTTTTCACAGAGAAGGGAAATGGCTTGATTTGAGCTTTTTAAGCCTCGGAATTCGAGTGCTTTTGAAAAGTGCTATTAGGTGGTTGAGTTGATTGTTGAGCCATTTTTAACGGAAATAGATTTTTTTAACGGTTTTGTCTGGACTATGACGTCGGTCAAGTGGCCTTCTGTGTTCATGGCACAAAGGCAAGATCTTTTTCAAACCAATTTTGCCGATGCGACGTCTGCTCTGAAGTTCCGAAAGTGGTTGGTCGGGTTCAGAGTACGTTTGGAACAAATGAATGAGGTTCATAATAATGAGGCCCCGCGCCGAAGGAACTAATCACATTTGTACACTATTTGGCCGAGCAAACATTTCTCGCAAGAATTGCGCCGTGCTCGCTTACTGAAACGCTCGCAAAATCAGATCAGAGAACCTCTCAGCCACTTTGAGATGGATCAAGAGGAGCCCGTCTTTGAAAACTGTTGGCGTTGCTGTCGGAAGTTTGGATTACCCTTGTCCTCTGTTAAGCGACACCATTTCAGATTGAATAATAGGTCATTTTGTATTTGGCCGTCAGTCAGTCAGTTTTGAATAAACAACGCTTCTCGTAGATTTGCGTCAAAGCACGAGGTGCTCGTAACGTTACGCCCTACTGTTGGAAAGCCGTCTAAGTGATTTAATTCGGGTGCCATCAGTGACTGTCACCACACAGCGATTGGCATGGCGTCATTGACAGCTAATGTACGCTGTCGCTCGGGCTTAAGGGCCAACCATAGACATGAGCTATTCGAACGAAAAGTATACAGAAGCAACGTCAAATCGTGAAGTGCACACAATTGCTTCTGGAAGCGATTATAAATCAAAACTGCAATACCAACTGACAGTTACGTGCGCAAAGAAAACTGAACGAACCCAACGAAAAATTGAAGCTTTTAGAAGAGGTAATTAAGTTTCTGTTCATTCACTCGATTCGCCTCGACTTCGTTGGGAGTGCTTCGGTATAATTTTTGTACGTCGTTATTGTGTGTACGTCGTTATTCCGGGAATAGCGCCTCGTATGTTGGTCTCGAGTTCGTCCAAAGTGAGAGTGGTGTCAAGTCACATGCTCGCGGGCCAACTGATGAACCCTCGTCGTGACATGACCCAGTCGCGAATTTTCTCCGAGCGTTGCTTCGCTTGTATGGAGCGCCGTCTTTTAAGAACCACAGCTCGTATATATCGATTTTGTCGAGCTCTGGCCACAGAAAGTCGGTTATCATCGGTCTATACCTGAGACCATTGACGATAACGGTCTATCCATCCTCATTTCGAGAGAAATAGGGCCAGCCAACGCCGGACGCAAAATCCGGCTCTTTGGCCAGCACTTCCAGCGCTCAATTAATGACTCCGAGTCTTGCTGTAGCTCAGTTTTTTACGGATATTGGCCCAAATCGGACCGCAAAATAAGCCGGATTAATTCTTTGGCGATGCTCAATTCAGTGAATTGACAATTCTGGCCGCTACGGTGGCTATAGAGTATTCTTCATTTCGCATCAATCTCTGTCTGGTTGGTGGCTCAAGGTCCAAAAATGTGTACTCACGCTAAAAACTTTGCTACGGTGTAACGAATTGCCGGTATTACGACAAAATTCAGGTTAGCCTTTTACAACTGAGCCTGTATTTCAAACGTCATTGGTCGCTTTGACAGCTGGAACATAATTTAAATAAATATCATTGTTATCTGGTCACCCTTTATTTTTTGTTGCCGATCTTTCAGCACCTTCAGTACGTGAACCGTTACCCGTGTTTTAAAATCAAGAAATTCTTACTACACGTGAATTTGCATACATCCATCTTGGACGCTAAAGTGATCACGTAATATATTGTAGTATAACACGTATGTAGGTACGTGTCACGTGATCACGTTTAATTAGATCCACGTTCAATCAGAATCTGAGGCTCTACTAGAACCCCCTGAAGATTCAGTTTGTAAAAACTCCTTCCTCTCAAGCATTCTCTCATCTTGCTTGAGACTACTTGTGGTGCATGTCCCGACCACTTGAGTCCATTCCCTCTGCATGTGCATCCAACTTTACACACCGCATTACACTCATTATTTTTCATTTCATTTCATTCCATTTCCTTTGCTGCCCACTTTATCAACTTATATTCTTTAATTCACTTGCTTTGTGTTTATTTTTTTGTTTGTTCGTTTTTTTCTGTTTTGTTCGTTGTGCTTGGAATGTTATTTGTTCCCACGTACAAACACGGACTTTGCGCAGGCGTGCATTGTGAGACACAATGTCCACCGGGATATTACGGAGAGAATTGTGATCAAGTTTGCAGATGCATGAACAACTCATCGTGCGATGCGGAGACTGGAAAATGTATTTGTTCCAAGGGCTGGACTGGAACCGATTGCTCTCAGCCTTGCCCGACAGGCTTCTACGGAGCTGGATGCAAGGAAAGGTGTCCCGACATTATTCATGGTAAGCCACTGTGATTTCGCAATTTTTCACATGAAAGCTTATCAGTTTTCTGTTTGCAGGAAAGAAGAGTTGCGACCACATCACGGGAGAGTACGTCTGCCGCCCAGGATACATTGGCATCACTTGTGCGAATCCATGCCCATCGGGATTGTATGGACCCGGGTGTACGTTGAAATGCAACTGCCAGCACGGAAGCGAGTGCAACCACATCAGCGGACAGTGTCAGTGCTTACCCGGCTGGACTGGTGCCAATTGCGAAGAGCATTGTCCAACTGATTTCTATGGTCCCAACTGTGCAAACAAGTGCCGCTGTAAGAATCACGAGGGATGCAGGAAGAACGATGGCCTCTGCATTTGTCTTCCAGGCTTCATGGGCACTAGGTGCGATGAAGGTACGCGCTTGAGAGATCCTTTTATGGCCCGCAGCAGCTTAAATATGAACTTTCCCTCTTTCAGTTTGTCCTGAAGGATTCTATGGCGAGCACTGCATGAAGACCTGCTCCTGTCCCAACCAGAATTACTTGTGTCATGCGGCAAAGGGCTGCATCTGCCGTCATGGTTTCAACGGCGAAAACTGCGACGCTGGTACTGCGTTCAGGATACAGGAACCCGATGTTGAAAGTAAGTCAAAAGATATCCATCCATCTGACTCTCACGTAACTCTCAAATAACTCTGTTCTCCCCTTCTCATCAGCTAGTCGCGCTGGACTCGCTTGGGGAATTGTCCTAGCCGTTCTCTTTGTGGGAATTGTCGTGGCACTTGTGCTCTACTACCGTCGTCGGGTATCGAATCTTAAAACCGAAATCCAACATGTGCAGTACATCACCGACCCTCGTGGAGCGTATCCGGATCGTCATAACTTTGATAATCCCGTGTACGGGTTCCAGGGAGCCGATACACGTCTGCTGAATAACTTACGCCCGAAAATGAACAATTTGGATCGAAGCAGTTCGGAGTATGGAGACGATTCCAATGCTAGCAGTAGAGGTAAGTTGCTCCTCGCATTTTGTTGTCCTATTTTCACTGACTGTGGGTGGATTTGCTTTCAGCTGGAACCTACTCCATAAACTACAGCAGTGATATGCTGCAGAAAAATCTGAATGCAGATCTCACCAATCCAAATGTTTACAACAGCATCGATGATCCTCTGAAGGAGGAGCATGTGTACGATGAGATTAAGCATAAGGAAGGCCTTAAGGATCCTGGTAAGATTGTTTTGTTGTAAATATGAACCAATTTGTTTTGTAGAGCTTTGGTTTTGCAATAGAGTCCCTTTTTTTTGTTGGTTTAAGCTTTCGTAGAGATATGATAATGATAAGTGCTGGATCCCCTAATTAGGCCAGTTTTTCGGCTTTAAAAAAAAGGTCTTTAAACCATGGCCGTCCCTTGATTATCTTCAACTCTTAGATGAGTCCATATCATCAGAAGCTATTTAATTTCAAGAGTTGTAGACACTAGGCACTAAGCCATTGTGCTTCGAAAGTTTGTCGATTTCATTGTTCAACCGTTTCTTCTATTCGTCATGAGCCTAAGTCGACAGGTGCGGGAGGATATTTTTGAATCGTATGCATTGAGCTTCAAATGAGTTCAAGCATCAGCGGCATTTTGTTTCGTCTCAAAGTAACGGCAAGATGATTATACTTAAGGACACGGGTCACTCAACCAGAGTGTGTAATTCTACGTTCAATCCCCAGATGCCTAATACTGCTCATAGTGATGGAGACAGACCGAAGGTAGATGTGGATTGTTACGCCCGCCACTTTGTTGTTGTATTAATGGGCGATGCTTATGGTTTTTTCCTCACTCGTGATTCGTGACATGAGCCAGACATGTTCCTTTATCACTGAAAGAAGTACACCGAACGACCTGAGACCGCATCTACTTTTCGTTGAGTGGATCTTTGTAAAGATTCGCTTTTTTATCGAACAAATTCTATACAGCGACGAAGTTCATTTCTAGTTGAATGGGTATGTTGATAAATAAAACTGTCACATCCGGTCTGATGACAAACCTCAAGCAATACAAGAGCTGCCAATTCACACGAAAAAATCCTCTGTTTGTGCGGTTTAAGGTCCGGCGGAATTATTTCCATGTACGAGGGGCGTTCAATATATTCTCGGTATCGATATGAAGGAAAATGCGAATTCAATTTAAATTGTTTTTATTTTTCAATATAATCTCCCCTAACATGATGCATTTGCATGACAACAATGCATTTGTTACATCTTGAGATAAGCGGTTTAAACTCTCAAAAAATAAATTTCCTCTTTCTCTGCAAAATACCTATTTATTGCCGACTTGAGTTCGTCATCATCCGAAAATCTTTTTCCACGAAGACATTTTTTCAAATCCGGAAACAGGAAATAATCACTAGGGGCAAGGTCTGGACTATAGGGTGGGTGCTGGATTTCTTCGAAACCACAATCTCGCGCAGCAGCCTTGGAAACTCGCACCGTGTGAACAGGAGCGTTGCCATGAAGAAGCAACACACCCGCTGCAAGTTTACCCCGTATTTTCTTTTTAATTTCCTCCCGCAAATTATGCAAAGTGGAAGCGTAGGATGTGGCGTTGATGGTTTCACCTTTTTTTTTTTGTACTCAATGAGCAAGGTTCCCTTTGAGTCCCAAAAAACTGTGGCCATGAGCTTCCGGCAGACGGAGTGACTTTGAACTTCTTCGGGGGGTCTGTTCCTTTTTTATGCCACTGCATGGACTCTTGTTTGCTTTCAGGGTCATAGTGGTGGACCCATGTTTCGTCACCAGTAACAATTCGATCCATAACACCGTCCGCGATCTCACTACACATCTCCAAAAGCTCTCTACAACATGCGATTCTCACTTTTTTCTGAAGCGCTGTGAGCATTCGTGGCACCTACCTTGCACTGACCTTTGAAAGGTTAAGATGGTCATGAAGAATGGTGTGAATGGTAAAAGCTTGGTGATCCCTGCCATCATTTTCACCTTTATTCGGGCATCCTCAAGAACAAGTTTTTCGACTTCTTTGATGCTTTCTCCCGTGCAAGCAGTAGCCGGGGCGCCGGAGCGGGGGTCGTCTTCAATGCTCTCTCTGCCTCTCTTGAACTCACTTGACCACTTTTGCACAATTGATAATGAAGGTGCGGAAACCTGGTAAACAGTCACCATCTCTTCATTAATAGTTTTTTGACTTTTTCCTTGCTTAGTGAGAAATTTAATTACAGCGTGATGCTCAATTTTCACCATCATCGTCTCAGTTGCCATTATGATTCTGTTTAATTAGAGATAAAACGCGAATTAATAATAACATTTATATGAAATTTTACATGAATGCATTAAAATAATAGTATTACTTGATAAATAAGTCAATTTATATACACAACCACAGCTTCAATCCGATACCGAGGATATATTGAACGCCCCTCGTAATTTGTTTTCACAGCTGAACATGAAAAAAGCTTTAGCGTCAATGGCACCCGCTATCGTTCATTGATGTCGAACTTTTTGATTCGATCTGTGATCGTTCTTTGGTTTTACTCTGTGTGATCTTCTTTCAGAAGAGCTAACATTGAGTTGATTTTTTCGCACTTAAGAGATCACGAGGAATATGTTCATCATCGTACTCAATTAAGGCTTGCAACTATTGCCAACATCGGAGCCACATGCATTTTGAAATTCTTCTAGCGGTAGACTAGTATCCTTGCGGTAATTGATCGGATGATCAACTGGCTTTCATTGTTATTGGTGCTTGTTAAACTTTATCCTCGTTCCTGGTCTATGTCAGCAAGTCTGGTGCAACTGCCTAATGGTCGAGGTTGATTCGAAACACAACGCAATCCGGAAACCCGGGTACTAGCTGCTAACTAACGTCGGCGTTGTCTGCTCTATAAACTTTTCATTCTACATTGAAGCACTGTATGTTGTCCTAACTCTGGGCACCTGATCTGGTCAGAGACTGCAATCGTACTCTACAGGTCATCAAACCGATATATTTCTCAGCAGACAGCAGGAGCTTGCTTCCACATGGGTACTTCCATGTGCTTACCTTGCGCTGATTGCATCGGATTGACATTTAAAAGCCCCCACTCCTCATTGATGTCTTTGTGGTGTCCACCGTCAACTGTTTTTATCCCTCGAGGTCTTTACTCGTTTAGATGCCGATTTGTATGTTTCCTTGCAACGTTTGCCTTAAAAGTTAATTCCCGGCTTGAGCGCACTCCCATAGACATGTTGCTGTGTAGAGAAAGTTTGTTGTTTGCATGAATAAATATATTAACTTTCTATCTCTCCTCGTTTTCCTCCCCCCCCCATTTTCCATTAATGCAACCATTTAGTTAAGGAATACCGAAAGAAACTATTCCCCGATGGTAAGATATGCATTTCGGAAACCGTCAAAGTTTGCCTTCATTTAAATAATTCTCACATTCATTTCGATCACATATCGCACACGCTCACCATAGGATTTTATATTTTCTCCCCAGATGAATACGATCACTTGGACTACTCTCGGCCAAGTACTTCATTTAAGCCGCACTACCATCGAATGAACGACACAGTCCTCAATATCAACAGCGACGAGGAGAAGCCAAGCAATTTGAAGGCGATGTCAGCATTGCTCGAGAAGTCCAGTGAAGTCGATGCTGATAGCGAGGGAGCAACATGTGATAGTATCTGTGACAACATGGACCTCTCAACAGCATCTGCCAGTTCCAGTCTTGCGAGCAAAAAATAAATCTTTTTCCTCAAAAACAACTTACGGGGAAAGTATGCAAGAAAAATGAGTGAAACTGTTTTATTATATAATATAATTTTTTTTTTACTAAAAAAAGAACACATTTTGCAGAAAAGTGTGTTGAAAATCTTAAGTTTTATAAACGTTCACGGAAAGGAGCAAAGTGTTTGTATTTTTTTTTTCTATTTTTTTTTAAATTATGTTTGGTTTTAGAGCAATTAAATGTCACTTTAGAGTTGTGATCAGGAAATATCTCGAATTTGTAAATTTTTTTCCCTTTTGTCGAATGTTCATAGAGCATGCGTTAGTGTAAGCAATAATGCGAAACCAATGTTGTATCCACATTCGTGGGTTTAGTGAAGAGTTGTTAATAAAATGTCAATTATAAAAGGATTTTTTCCTTTGAGAACTTAATCTATGCAAGTCGTTCCTTTTCTTAATTCAATCCTTTTGAAAATAAAAACAAAACCTTTAGTTTTTGAAGCAAGTTTGGGCAATTTTTTGGTGTGACAGAGGTTTACCTTGGCTTCGATTTGATTCAGAATATTGGACAGAAAAGCGATGGTCTTAAATTTGATCGAAGTGCTCACTGTTCAGGCACATCGCTTAAAACTAAACATCTCTTGTCCGTGTTCGACAGCACCTTTGGCTGCAATGCCTCCCACATATACAATCCAATGAGATCGTTTTTGTTTCCATCATTGCTTGTTGCTTTGTAGAGTCATGAACTGGAGCTTGAATTTAGATTCCTTTGAATCATGAATCAGTCTAGCATAGGCCACAAAATGTCTGGCCATACTCCTAGTCCTTGACAAAAGCTCGATCCTTCCTGGACATTTTTCTTCGATTTATTAGCATTTAAGGGTATTTCTTCAGCGTTAGCAAAGAGTGCCTCAGATTTGAAGACAACAAGAGCATTTAAGAAATCTATCAGCAATGACAGTAGTTATCACATGAGTGGCTAAAGTGGCGTAGTAGTGAGGTGTGGCTTCACATTCAGCGCCCATCGTTAAGAACTTCTTGAGAAATCAACTGAAGGTTGCTTCTTAAGTAGCTTTGCCCATTCGTTCATTAAATGGCGCATCGGTATAGTCGGTAAGTGCGTCGAATCTCACCCTGAGAGTTCTTGATTCAATCCCTTTCATAAATCACTACTTTACTGTTGAATCACTGACCATGTCCAAAGAAAAAGCTTCTCAAACTTCCCCGTTCAGAGTTACCAAGAAACTTCGGATTTTCTGCTCGTGAGAGCACAAACGATGCAGTGCACTTCCGTTAAATCTAAAAAGTGTTCAACATTCAAATGCGATTACCTACAATAAACAAACTTTGTTACAATGAAGCGATGAAATACGTGTGGACCTTCTAAGCCCTCAAGTTTACAAATCTCTCTCGGGATACATTTTGAATGTTCTGGAACAAAGAGTGCTCGTTCTGAACTGATTTTCACCCACTTTGCGACTGAGCTGCAAGCCGAGGTCGCGACTGAATGGCTGAGTGATCTTCGCTGCAGCAATTACTGGCAAAAAAGTCACGATTGGGGGATTTTAACATCGACTTCGACAAATACTTTAAGTCGCCCCGTATTCAACTGAAACCTTCGCTAAGTGCTATCTAGCGATAATCAGAAATCGGCGCTTCTTCCCTTTGCTGTCTAGCAGGCTAATTAAAGTCAAATTCTTTGCATTAACGCCCTTCTCAGTCATGATTCACGTTTTTCGTTATTCTTCCTAGCATGTGACCAACTATTTGCTGATACTGTTTTGATACGTCTTATTGTGTCACACTTCCTGAATGCTACTTGTTTACTCCGTCTTATGACAACTTAAGACCAGTTTTTTGCATCCCTGAACTTCTTTCTTTGTCTGTTTTTGTTGTAAACCGTAGTAGCACATTAAGATGGATTTAATACATTCTTCTAGTCCCTCTACAGACAATATTTTCAGTTCATCAACGAATCAAAACCATATCCGACACCAATCAGACTTGCACAGAAAGTTCTCACATCAAGTTACCTTTTAAATATTCCTTAGAAAATTTTAGAAACATTCGACACAAAAAATCAAACAAAAGCAATACAAATACAAATGTAAAAATAAAGTACAATTATTAGGAAAATATACACAATCAAATTGTATCTTGGTGATAAGAATAAAAAAAAAGAAAAGAACAAAGCCAAATTAGTTAAGTAAAACATCCCTTTGCTCAATGTTTGCTCATGAATATAATAATGACTGAAAATGAAAAAAAAAAAACCAATGTTTTTATTTTATTCAACTGAGACTTTCCGCTGTATTACATTATTCAAGTCTAAATGTGAAACATAAAATTGATCATCATTTGTACATACTTATACCGATTGTATCTGTTTAATTTAATCAATATTTAATTAATTATGCTTAGAGTAGTGCTGTATTAGTGAGGTTATAGTTTCTGTTCGAATTATCTGCAGAGCTGTTGCAAAACATTATTCGTCACATAGCGTTATTATGTTGCACGTAATCTTAATAATCAAAATATGCGACAGGCGATTAATAAACTTAAACATACGCGAACACACACACCTACCCCATATTGGCATATTTACATTAGTTATAAGCAGAATATATTTACAGGTCCCACCCCACTCATTGGAGGGACATTAAAAATTGTATCTATGTATCTAACAGCAGATGCAGGTGGTTAACAGAAGGTTTTTGTATTTTTATCCCTTTTCTAAATTCAAATTCCACGCAAGTGCGTGAGTAACCTTTTGAGATTAGGCTCGGAAATCAGATTGAATAGATTAAGTGTGCCAACAGTAAATTCATCTATTTACCTCTGAATATATTTTGGAAATAAATATTTACATTAATTAATAAGGAAAATGTAGTTTTTATTTTGTCGGATTCTTTACGTATTGATAGTGGAACAAATCCGAAACTCCTTCAGTTCCCATGAAGGGCGGTCGTCAAGTACGATAATGGCTTGTAGCTTTTCAGAGGACATTTGGTGAACCTCATCGTTACTCGATAGATCTTGAAACCAAACTGAAGCTCTATAGAGTAACGATAAGGTTCACCAACTTTTTTCATAAACGTCAGCCTAACAAAGGACTGCGTTATCAATATTCATTAATGCAGATTTACGATCGTACTAACTTAGATGAACTGCAGTACCTACTGTTCATAAACGTCAATAGCTCATCGATTGCGGGCAGATTGTGCAGTCATTCTTTTTTTTCTACAAATGGGGTCGATTGGAAGAAAAATATTTCGTACTAAGGCAAGACTGCAGTCATTCTGCACAGTGTGTGTGTTCGAAAACGCATGAGAAAAGAAATGCGGTTGTACTAGCTCAAATTTCAGACGTTTATGAAAACACCCGTTATCTAACCAATAATTGTTCCAAACAGAGGCCACACGAGCGAAACGAAAGGCAGAAGCGAAAGCCACGTCTCACTTAGATCCAGGTAGACCCATTTTGCTGCCCAAAGGTGGTGGCAAATCATTTGCACCTTTCTCGTACCCATCATTATCAGAGTAACCGCTTTCAACGTGTTCAATTAGAAATCTATCCGACTACGACTTCTGTACACCTGTAATTATGTGTTCCAACGTGAATTAATCGAATCAGTAGCCCTGGGCATCTGACGATATCGAAAATTTTACGTAAAACAAATCGACACCGGTTGCGAGGTTTTTAAAAATCTTTTGGTCTGGAAATTGATGTCCAGTAGAAGAACTTGTACAATATGGAAAGTATATATGTATACCATATCGCTGAAAATTTACAACTTCAGAACAAACGTACAGTGGATCAATAAAGAAGGACTTATCGACCCCAAATATGCATTTCAAAAAATAGGAAAAAAATATTTTCTTAAACCTATATTGTACCTTAATTAAAAACAAAAAACATACTGAAAAAATATTGATTACATCGAAAAATAGAAATAAAAGTGTAAAAACTTCGAATATTTAATGACAAAAATGAAGTCGGACACAAAGAAGTTTAATTAATAAAATTCAATAAAGAAAGGCAAAATTTGTACTTGGTTGGCAGGCCTTTATGAATTTGAACAGCATTTAATCTACGAGGCGTAGATTGTACAAGTTTTTGGCAGATTGATGTTCGTTCACATCTGGTGATTGTGGAGGCGTTTATAGTACATGAGGGCAGTTGTAAAGTAACCACATCCGTACATTATAAGCCTTATGCTTTGAGTCGTTGTCTTGGTAAAAGTAAAAGGTATCTTTTATTCCAAGTTTTGCAGCACTTTGCACCAAATTTTGTCTTAGAATTGTTAAATATTTTTTTTGGTCCATAATTCCATCAATTATATGCAATTGACCGGGCCCAGCAGTTGACATGCAGCCCCAAACCATCACAGACCCACCACCGTGTTTTACTGTGGCTTTTTAATTTGATTCCTTTAACTCTTCATTAGGTTTTCGCCACACGTAAGATTAATCATCTGGTCTAAACAAATTAAATGTACTCTCGTCAGAGAACAAAACGTTGTCTCAGAAAGAAGATGCATTATTTTTGTATGTTTTCAACCTTTTAATTATGTTGCGCTTATTTATGAATGCTTTCTTACGGGCTGCACTTCCATGAAAATTGTTCTTCCGCAATACGAGTTGTATGGTTTCAGGGTGTACGTTTTTATTAAGGCTTTCCGATACTTCTGTGGCTGTGGAGCGCTTAACTTAGGATTTTTTTCTTAATTTGCTGCACAATCCATCGTTTGTCAGAAGAGGTAAATGTCTTTGGCCTACCTGATTTGTGCCTATTTACTATTGATTTTGTTTTAGCGAACCTTTTTATTATGTCATGCACTGTGGAGTGCGATCTATCGACCAATGCAGCAATTTCCCGAACCGATTTCCCATCATTACTATGTTTTATGATAAGATTCCTAACTTCTAAGGATGTCTGACCACCGGGTAAATCACAAAACCACACTGTACCTCACCTCGTAAACATCTTCTCCAACTGCTTGCGAGCGGGGTACATCTCAAGAGAGGTAACAGTAGATTTCAAACCTAAAGCAGGTAAACCAAGCCACACTACCGCAAAAGACTACATGCCAATCAGTCTATCGTCGTTTCTACTAAAAACCTTGGAAAGACTCCTTGATCTATTCATCAGGATTTATCAATTCCCACAACCCATGCAATACTCAACACGCCTACCTCAAAGGTAGATCAGTGGAAAGTGCACTGCACAGTGTTCTGGAATTTGAGGATTCGCTGAATAATAAAGTATTTACATTGGCCGCCTTCCTCGACATCGAGGGGGCTTTCAACAATGTAAACACAGAAGCCATAATAACAGATCTAGAACATATTTAATTAGTCGAATCCATTCTAATCTGCATCGGTAATATGCTAAACAGCAGAATTATCAACGCAGACATTGCAGACAGCTCTATAAGGAAGGCCACAAATAGAGGCACACCACAGGGTGCAGTTCTCTCCATCCTACTGTGGCTTCTTACAGTTAATAAAATCATTAAAATCTTCATGAAGAAAGACACAAAGAAAGAAAGACAGATGACCTAGTTATCTTGATAGAAGGTAAATTTCTACCAACTATCAGCGAACTAATGGATGCTGCATTGAAGGAACTCTGCTTGTGAGCAAGACAGAACGGCTTGAATATAAACCCCAAGAAAACTGAGCTGGTTTTGTTCACCAGGAGAAGAAAAATCCCGATATTTGACCCCCCCCCCTCCAGGTTAGATGAAACCCCACTCAAACTCACAACGGATGCCAAGTATCTAGGATGCCAAGCTTCTTGACTCCGAACTCTCCTGGAAGAAGAACGTGGAGAAGGAAAGGATGAAGTGAGGATTAAACGCCTTTTATGCTTGATGCGCCGCAAAAAGCACTCTCAGACTAAGGGAATGATCTCTGTTAAAACAATGCCAATTCTGTTTTCCGACAGAGACAAGTTGCTTTCGAACGGCATTATCAACGACCAAGAGATTGCCCTTTTCGCCGACGGATCAAAAACTGGGTACCCCAACAGTTGGACCGACTTGTAGAAGATAGTGCCTTCCGTGTTTACAAACGGAAATCCTTAAGTCGAACTGCACCGTGCATCGCGCATGTGTTAGCGTGGTGCGAAACAACCGGATCAGTTTTCCCGGGATCCCGAATTCGGCCATCACATCGAATAGCTCCTTGCGATGAATGCTGTCGTATGCGGCTTTGAAATCGATGAAAAGGTGGTGCGTATCGATTTGAAACTCACTGGTTTTCTCCAGTAGTTGTCTTAGTGTGAAGATTCGGTCTATAGTGGATTTGCCGGGCCTGAAGCCGCACTTGGTACGAGCCGATTAGTGCGGTGCGGGTTTAGACGTTCACACAGTACGCTGGACAGAGGTAAGATCGCGTTTTTTTGTGGATGGGGTATATGGAGCTGATATTTCAGTCGTCGGGCATGCTTTCGTCTTCCCAAATTCTACAGATGACATCGCCACCGGGTACTTCTCTTGCGCTGCTCTAGTTTTCCGTTGCAGCGCTTTTTGGTATGCCTCGTCGGTTGCACGTTTCTTCTGCTCACACTCGCCGTCATACCACGGGTTTCTTGTCGGGGGTGGTTTCCGCTACCTCTTTGATGGCCGAGCGGCAATGCAACCACATCTCGTTCGCGTTAGTGTTTGACGTAGGCATACCGGAGAGTCTCTCGCTTAATTGCTCTTCGTAGGCTCTGGCAATCTCCGTTGTGCTCAGGCGTCCAATGTCAAAACTCCTCTTTGTTGGCTGGTGCAGCTTTCTGACATTGGACAGTCCGGTTCTGAATCGTGCTGCTACGAGGAAATGGTCAGAGTCGACGTTTGCCCACCTGAATGTTTGCACATCCAGGATATTTGACGCATGTCTTGTGTCAATGAGCACATGGTCAATTTGGTTGGCGGTTCGTTCGTCCGGAGATAGCCAGGTTGCTGTGTGGATTCATCTGCGTGGGAAACTTGTGCTACTTATGACCATATTACATCCTGTCGCAAAGTCAGTGAGCCGGAAGCCGTTATCTGTTGTCGTGTCGTGGAGGCTGTGCTTTCCGATCACTCCGCCAAAGGTGCTTTCCTTACCGATTTTGACATTGAAGTCTCCGAGCACGATTTTGACATCGTACTCCTCTTTCTTTGACGGAGTCTTCAGCCTTATCGGTAGGGGCGTGTGCACATATAAGGCTCATGTTGTAGAATCTGCCTTGGATACGGATCACAGCCAGGCGATCGCTTATCGGTTGAAAGTTGATGACCTTCGACCTTAACCGTTTTCCCACAACGAATCCACATCCAAATATATGCAACCTTTTGTGACAGCTGTAATATATGTCACACTCTTTCTTCTTCATTATTCCTTGTCCTATCCAGCGTATTTCCTGGATCGCAGTAATATCCGCCTTGTACTGCGTGAGGCTCTTTTCCATTTTATGAGCGGCACCTGGAGTGTAGAGTGTTCATACGTTCCAGGAGCACACTCGCTGTCCATTTTCGAGCCGTGTCGTCGTTGTTGTGATTCCGTCCGTTGATCCGAGGGAGTTTGCTCTCTCGTAACTTTGTTTTTTTTTTGTGTGGGCGGGTTGTTAGCCCTCCGCACAACCACAAGGGAGTCGTTGCATACATTCGTTCACCTCACAACGGGTGTTGTGGAGGCTATCCAGGGGGCGTCGCTAGGAGGCCGTATGTCAACTTGATCTATGCATCGACAAGGATCGTTGCTGGCATCCCGCAAAGTTGGGAGCAATCAGCAACTTTGCTCTACTTTGTAGATAGAAAGGGCTCTGTACTTTTTCCGGACGGATATCTGCCATCTATGCTTATCGCTACCGCAAAACATCTAGTAAAGCTTTAAATGCTTGCTCATACAAGCATTGATTGTAAACTGGCACAAAATCCCTAATCACTCTCGATCCAGCTTGATCAAAATGAGCACACCAAATCTCGAACTCGTATCGGGGTCATAACCGGGCACTGAGCCACTGGCAATCAGGCTTCAATATTGGCCACGACTTCTGAAGAAGCTGCAGAGACGACGAGTAGGAGGAAGTCACTTAGGGGTCTACTACTTCAACAACCTGGCCGAACTAAGTAGCATTCAGACATCTTCACCGCTTTATCAAAAGCACCAACTGGTTTGCGGGATAGGATCGTCTAGACCCGCGTGGTAAACCAACGGGCCTACCCTGGCCTAAGTGTGACTGCAATCAACCAGTAATCAGCCACTCCAACCTAGCCTAAGCCAATGTCTATGCAGATTCGTCAAAGCATCTGGATGACTGGACAATGCAGAAAATAATCGAACAGCGGAGAAGGATAGCAAGGGGACAATTTCCTCCAAAGGACCAGATGGATCTAAGCGAGACGTGACCAAAGCCCGTCTACCCACCCAACCTAAAACTTTCATTTCCAGGGAAATTGAGAGCTTTCTCACCGAATTCCGTTCAAGCTGCCGAAGGTGCTGTGAGAAAGAGCACCAACAACTCGAGTCACTCAGGCCGGCTTACCTGGAGTTTGGGACTAGGGACTGGTTTCTGTACGAACCACTCGTGCTTGTACTTTACGCACTAATAGTTCCAGAGTGGATAATAACAGCTGTTCATGTTGGGAATTGAACCCAGCCATCCAGCGTAGTAGACGGCCACACCTTTCCCACCAGTCTGCTGCCGAATACAGCCAAAGTCTCAGTTCAACCGACTAACAAATGAAACAACCAAATCCGTAACGTATTTAATAAATTAGCATTATTATTAAGTCAGTTTTTTTTTGTATCTTTTATGATAATTACACATTTTGTTAGCAAAAAGGAAAGGGTTACGGTAACGTCTCCATTTCGCCATTAAACCTATCGTTGTCACATTTAAAATTAAAAACATTTGGTAGGTTAAAGATTAAGCGGTACAATACAACTAAAACATCTATAAGAGCCTACAGATGGATCCTTAACAGATTAAGCCTAATGCTAGTGATGTCCTCGCTTGATGGAAGCGGGGTGTGCAGCCTAGAGAAATCCGTGACCGGCAACCTCGGCCGGAATGTAGCCCTCGCGGCCGTCGCGAGTCCGCACATAGAACCACTGGCGGCGGTCCTTTGACTCGCGACACTCGCACAGCGTCACGATCTCGCCCTTGTGGAGGGTTATGCTCTCCGTGGCGTAGTCGCTTGTGATAGCCACCAGCGTCTGGCGGAGACTTCGAGCCTGGGCCGACGCTGTGGCCGCTGCTGCTAGGGCGGCCGCCTTTTGGCTCATCAGACACTGCTGCTTCTGGAGAAGCCTTGCCTTCTGCTGCTGCATGGTGACATATTCGTCATTGGACGTCCTGAGGGACGCGCTGCATGAATTGACTACAGCAGGCGACGCTGCCGGAGTGTGGTTCGGGGCCACGGCCCCTCCCTTAGTCGGCGGGGACTGCTTCTTGTTGAGATTGGTTGACTTGAGCTGGGCGTATGCCTTTTCGGTGAGCTTTGGTTGACTGGCGGCGCGCAAGTACAGCTTGTCCACGTGATGCTCCAGCGTGCCGGAGGGTGGAAGGCGCCTGAGCCGCGGCGTGCGTGCGCCGTCGGATCGGGTGCCCCCGCGTAGCCGGATCTCCTTCTCACTGTCGGTCATATTGCCGCAGGGCCGCGGGAAAACATCGCCATTCGTCTCCCAGCAAGGGGTTGGCTTGGAGGCGGAGCTACCCCGCGCTGCCGGCGGAAGAATCCCCAGGGGCAGGCATGTAGCGTAGCCCACGTAGCCTTCCTCGGCGTGCGGCGTTTGGACGTAGAGCCAGTTCTGGTTCTTGAAGACGGCATTGACGACCATGCCCAGCGGCAGGGGAATCTCGATCTGATATCCACCAGGACGGGTTTGGTAAAGCGTGCTTGACGACGAGAGGACGACGGGTATGTTGCCCGGCGAGGCCAGGGAGCATTTTGAGAGGAACTCGTCGACGTTGCGGATCTCGTATCCAAACTTCTGTACGCGGTTTCGATCGCGACGCTTGCGGTGCCTGTGGCGACGATGGTGGCCTTCGCTGGCTGCGATTAGACTAGGCTCGGAGTAGGTTCCCTTCAGGGACTTGGCTTCTTCCTTCTCACACTTCTCTAGAACGTTGCTCTCGCTCGCCTTGAAGCACTTCTTCTCGAGAGCCTTCTTGGCCTCCACCCGGCGTCTAACCGCAGAGTCCGGTGCGGCAAACGTGTCGCTTGGCTTGACCTGCACTGGCTGCCTGGAGGGAGTGCACACAAACATGAGGTCCTTCGATGGCTCGCGTTTCTCCTGGAACTCCTGCAGATTGTGGTTGCTGACGTACTTCTCATTGAACAGCTTGTCCTGTTCCCGGGCCTTGTTCTTGAGTTTCTTCTTGAACTCGAGTCCAGTCGATAGCTTTGGTTTTCCGTCGGGCTTCGTTGCATTGTTGTTGTTTGTGTGCTCGGTGTCTGGGCCGGTCTGTTGGTCCTGCTGTTGCGACTGCTGCTGGTGCTGTTGATTCTGTTGCTCTCTGAGAACCCAAGTCAATGATATACGCGGCCTACGTAGGCTGAGATTCTGACCCATTTGATTCAGCTTCTGTGCTGCACTGGTTTCGGTTATGCATCCTTCGTTGGTCGACGGTCTTTGGTGATAAAGTTCTGGACTGCTCTTTGCCGACGTAAGGACATTATTGGTGTATGCGAATGGAATGTATGACTCGTCGATTTCGGCGTAATCCGACGAGGAGGTAAACGATGCCGCCGATTGGGGGCGTGGCGGTGGAATCGGCCGGTTGTAGGGCGGCTTTCTGTAGTTCGAACTCTGGCGCTCGGGTGATGAGTCAGTGTCCTGGGACGGAAGTATCAATGCGCATGCGTTCAGAAGATCTGGACAATAGGCACCTGAAATTGAAAGATGAGAAAGAAAAGTTGTTATGAGTGACAGTGTAGAGCTTGATGGTCGAATTTGTGTTTTGACGCGGAGAGCAGTGGCTTATCAAAAAGGGTGATAGAATGGGTTTTGTAAATCAGGCTACGGGGCGACGGGACTCCTTGGACTAAATGGTACACATTGGAGTGGCTTTCAGATGGAGATCACGTCGATTAGCTCGAAACTGCCATGCGTTGAATGTGACTAGAATTAGGCGTCAGTATGTCTCACCTCGATTGGGATTGCTGTTGAACTCAATATTCGCTTGAGCTGGTATCCGCGCCAAAGAGACATCCCAAGGAACGGACGAACAAGCCAGCTGCGGAACAACCTTCTCTCGATTGAGCTACCTTCAATAGCAATGAATCTTGTGACCAGCAAACTGTTGCTACCTAGCACCGTGGCCGAACAGCGGCGTGGCAGGTATTACGTGCCAAACCTTCAAGATGATCTGGCGCAGGCAGGAACCTGAACTCCCAGCACCAGCTTTCACTAATCAGATTAAACATCAGTGTGGTGTTATTACCAGGGGACTAGACGTCATGGGAAATAACTACATGGACACCTCCCCGGCCTATATACTAGCAGCAGCTGTTTGGCGAGTAGAAGTAAACCCATCTGGAGTCGATTAAATACCGCCCTAACCTAGGTTAAAAGAAATAAGCACATCTATCATGAAACTGAAGGGCAACAAGGCTGCAGACGCAAACTATCATGCACCAAATTATATGTCAATTCTGGAAGGATGAATGTATGACCGGCAGCTCGCTTCGTTTTGTCACATAAGAAAGTCTTATAATTAATAGCTCTTAAGAGCCATGACTAAAACCGGCAGGACGGAGAAGCGATTATTGAGTGCCGAGCTGCTCTAGAAGAACAGGCGCAACTTGCTGGTCTTAAGGTTAATGAGAAAAAGACGAAGTAATTGCTGTCGAGCAAGAATCTACCCGTCATCCTTGGCAACCGGTGCTAACTCGGTTTGTCGAAACAACTGGAATGAAAACTCCTGACTCGAAGGACCAAAATCATGCACTACAAAACTCTTATTTTGCCAGTCCTGCTCTATAGAGCCGACAGTTGCACGCTAAGCAAAACAGCAGAGTTGATTCTTGACACTGGCTCGGTCACAGCGAGCTCCTGAATACCAATGTTCCAACAAAGAGGTCCTCGAATCCGAGCATCCTTGTGCGAGAAAAAGAAGAAGGCTTGATCTTCGGTATAAAGACCAAGTAATCGCTGGAAGCAGCGTGCCCAGGACCGTCAGCGATGGAAACTCAGACTCAGCCCCTTCACGGGTAGGCCCAATAAGAAGGAGAAGACGAGGAGCTGCTCTTGAAACTCAGAGATGATCCGAGCAGTTTGGACTCTATACGTTAGAATCATTTCAAATTTGCACGACTGTTGGGAGATCACACACTGTTACGAGTTTTTTTTTAGTTTAGTCTTTGAAAATGTGTCGACGCTTGCAACAAAGCGTTTTAGCTGGCTTATGATGATGTTTACAGTTCGCTCAAGTTATTGAAAAAGTAGGTAACTAGCTACCTGTGAGTTCATACTGTTAGCCAGAGCAGAGCGTCATCTCCACCTCTATTCAATTTCTGCAGAAATTATTAAAGACAATGACTTTAAGTGATCTCCTGGCTGTGATTCACATCCAAGCCAGATTCTACAACATCAGCTGTGTACTAACGAACCCAGCCTAAAGAAACAGAGTGTTCAGCTAAGGGTCATTAGTATGGGTTGTACCGTTCGTCAAACCCTACCTTGGGTTCATTATGCTGTTTCTTTGTGGCATGAGTACCTTGTGTACATTCAATAACCTTTCTTGTTAATCTAAGACCACTCTGCGTTTCTTGAAGACTGAAGATGTCTCGTAACTTGATTTGATTCTCATTTCTACTAGACTGTTAAAAGCGTAACAGCTTCTCCTAGTGGACGAGGAGTGTAAGGGAACACAACAGAGCTGATTCTGGATACCTTCGACAACTATCTGATATGTTGACGATATAACCATTGTTATTAAAGGTAAGCAGGAAGACATTGTAGATCTTATGCAAAGAGCCCTAGAAATAACTTGAAACTGGTGCAATGAAGAGGTTACCTCCATTCGATTCACAAAAGGAAGAACAAATACATTTCAAAGAACCAAGGTTGAGACATTCAAATCTAAGCCTGATCAGGATCCCCAAGTCTTCTACCAGCAGAGACGAATCAGTTTCCCAAAAAAACCGTCAAGTTCGGACGCTAGTAGGCCTCTAAAGAGATGCCTATTCTAGCTTGGTCTCTCGACCTATTAAAAATGGCGATCTCGCTCTTTAACCGGGCGTACGCCTAAAGGTATTGTCAGTGGACCTGATCTTTAACAGATATAACGCTCCCGTCCGCCAGCCTATCGAACCAGAGGATCAAACCTCTATTTTAAAACTTATCAGGGTGTGCAACCCAAAAACTAAAGACTTACAGGATTGCAATCATTGTGATCAACGAGGAATCCATTGAGCCTCTAGCAAAAGACGTTTACAAAATCAGCCACGGTTTCGAAAACGCCCCCCAGAAAGATTTTCGGAAAGGAGAGTGACCTGTCTGCGCCCACCCCCTGGACGGCAGCCAAAGAATGCCCTGAAATCAACGCTGCATAGGTTTCCAATCCGGCAAACTGTTCTAAATTGTCCTTCACGCTCCTGAATCTGGGACTGGAATCCGACTCGGACGTGGAAAAACAATTACTGAAAACCTCACAGGAAACTGCTACTACTGCTGGAGAAGACGGGTTGCAAAACTATTGCCGGACGATGTTACCATCCCCTTCTGAGGAAAATATCCCCAAGTCTTAAAGGATCTAATGCAATATCTACTTAATAACTGGGCCACTGATAATGGTGTGGGTTTTAATGCTCAGAAGACCGAAATCGTCCTTTTCAGTAAGAAATGTAAAATCCCACGTATCGGTCCCCTCACTCTAAATGGCACCAGTATTCCGTACTCGACTAAAGCAAAGTTCCTCGGCCTTATACTGGACAGCAGTCAAAACTGGAAGCCCAGAAGAAAGATTAAGGAAGGCCATTACGGCCTTATACATGAACAAGAAGGACATTGGTCACAATTCGGGTCTTCAACCTTATATGACACACTGGCTTTTTGCAACTGTCATAAGACCCATTCTCTTATACGGTCACAGTGGTCTGAGAGCGGAAAAAAGGTGTTTGGAGAAAGTCACAGAAGCCTTTTGAGTTTTACCATATGAGTGCTAAAAAAAAGTTTTGATGAATAATTTTTTAATTTTAAAATTATTTACGCCAAGCTACGCGTAGAGACATACATCAACGTGTGCTTTATACTTTCAAGTTTCAGCACAGAAAAAATCAGCTGCGTTTTTGGGAGTTATGTTTGTTCAAATTTGTTTCGTTACATCAGTTTTAAAAGCCACGGTTTTGACTTTGGTCGTGTTACAAAAGTTGTAATTTCTTAGCTAATAATGCTTGGAAAGGATGCAACTACAACATCATTCTTAAAAGAAATATAAATCTTTCTTTTAAAATAAAAATTAAATTAATCCATTGACGGAGCTTTGAGATATTCAATTTCTTAGACTAGGATCTCAATTAAGCTCAATTTTGCACGGGTGCGTTTTAATGTTTGTTGGTCTGTAAAAGAAAATGTTCAAGATACTTTAACGAGAAACATAGTTTATCTGAAACCTGGAATCGTGTTCTAGTCATTGTGTAAAAATCATATCCGTCTACAGAGAACTTTGGCCTCAAGAGCCTTTTAAGTGTGGCAATATGTTGACCTAAGCTGCAAACCACGTATCAATACAAAGCTCCAAAGGGATTGTATTGATGCAAAATCGAATGGAATCGTGGCGTGGGAATTTTTTGTTTTCCTTTTCCCTTTCCTCTTTCTAACTTATGCCGTGAATGCAACGACACCACAACAATATCAAAAGACGTTCTTTCCACTGTGGTGGCCCATACTCAACGTCGGTATCCATCTCAATAAATTAAGGAAGAGACAAGCTTGCATCTGCATCAGTGCAGCCCTTAGAACAACTACAACGGATGCGCTGGAAATTTGCCTGAACCTCTAGATATCTTTGCTATGCCAACATCAACCGACTGCCGCGCATCTCTTAGCGAGATATCCGACCGGTTCAACATTCGCCTGTGCTGGGTGCCAAGCCATAGGGACATACCGGTAAACTGCAAAGCTGATTAACTCGCTAAACGCGCCACTTGACTACCAGTTTATGGATTCTCTTGTAACATAGGTACCCCTATAGCTACTTTCAAGTTGCAGCTCAATAATCTCTACGCAAAGAAAACCAATGTCACATGATTTACAGGCATCACTTGTCGAATCTCAAAACGAATCTGGCCAAATCTCGTTCCAAAAAGAGCGAGTAGCCTGATCTCCCCAAAGAATTCTAAAGTTAGCACAGCAATTGCTGGAAGCTGCCTGCTAGTCCTTCACGCGAAAAGAGTAGGCCTATTCTCCAACGACTTCTGTAGAAGCTGCCTAGGCGAAGAGGAGGATAATAGTACCTCCACTGCCCTGCTCTTGCCTCACCACCACATGTTCCTACTTCTAGGACAGTCTAAACGTCCTCAGAAAAATACCGGTCAACGCACTAAAAAAAATTGTTGAGAAAACCAGCTGGCTGACAGCCCTCTTTAATTTGAAACACCCACGTGGCGGTACAGTGGGCCTACTTTAGCCCAAGTGCATTAATGCCACTACGTCTGCCTGTCTGGGAATGTCACAAAATACTAAACACGCTGGCAACAAAATAGTAACACAAACTAAAGCTGATTTGGGTTCCAGAACATGAAAACCATGAAGGGCTTGAAAAGGCTGATATACAAGCCAAGTTAGTTGCTGCCCTTCATTGGCGCATCCATCCTTTACATATTCAGTAACAGACACACACATTCATTTACACAAATGGATGATTAAACATAGGAACCAGTTTTGGAGTACAGGAGGATATTAAGCACTCAAGGGCGTTCATGGAACAAAACTAGTACAAGTACTAGAACATAAAAGATCACTGGACACGGACCATGTACTCATCACCACCCACAGAAATATGTAGGCACTGTGGCCAGGCTAAAAAAAAAAATGAATCCCATACTAACCGAGCCTTGCCAGAGAAAGATTCAAAACAAATAAACAGAACATCCGTATCAGGGAAAGACTTTCAAGAGTTTGAAATGCTTGACCTAAGTCCTAGACCAAACGAAGGGGCTACAATAGATCTTCATGGTCTCAGTACTAGTGCCCTTTGTGACACACCCCGATTTCTTCAACTCAATGGTCTTGTCTGCGATGAAGGTGAATGGAGCAGAAGGCCAACACCAAGTAGTGGATGTAGGCCAGACGGCAAAAATTCGTCGACAGCACTGCCTCGGTCACATCGAGCAAGTGGACAACAATGCTCCAGCGAAGCCGAGCTACCTGGCTCGAGAAGGAATAGGCAGACCAAATCACACGCAAGACCGTCAATGATGGAAGACTGCTATTGGTCAGGTTCAGACCAGGCCTGATAAGTAACTAAGATCCATTATTTTATTTTCTTGACACTGTTTAGCTTTACGATGGAACATGACGTCCTGAGATAAGCCTCGGTTTAATTAACTGTGGTGAACGGAAAACAAGGTGTATTGAACGGCTTGTCAAAACCGTCATGTTGTTTTTTTGTGCTTCCCTTCGGCCAACACTGAACGGCTGTGTTCTTAGGCTCACATCACAATTTATTTTTCTAAATAAAAAAAGTGAAAATTGCAAAAAACAATTCAAATTCAAATGGAAGTGCGATGAAGGCATTTAATTCGTAGCAGTTAATGGTTGCGCCATCTATAAAGAGTAGGGGTGTAGTTTTCCTTTTTAAGTGCGTAAATAAATGTTCATATGCTTCCGCCTTTAAATTTGTTATGAGTGCAAACACATCACAAATACGTGCCAAACATGTCGGAACATCTGGTAAACTAAACATCTTTCATCAGCACTTTATTCAAAAAGCGATTTACTCATGTTGGCAAGTGGAAACTGGAAAGAGTACTCGTAGTTCCCTTGTGTTTGTCTCTTAAAACAAGTGCCAATGAAGATGCCACATTTATGAAAAAAAAAAACATGTTACACATGGATGAACAAAATATTCAACAGAAGCAAAATCACTTGTTTAAGTTCAAAGTTTCCCAGGCAAACCTCAAGAGCTATTCAAACAAAACACCACCGCAACAACGAGCAGCAACTAAGCAGCTTTGTCGTAGTCCTTGGGCCACTGTCTGCCTTGTGGCTGGTAAGCCATCAAACAGAATGCCATTAATCATTTCGATGGCTTCTTAGCAAATAATTGAGTAAGACTCGAGTCCGAACCCCCTTCCGAAGTGTGTCAAGTGGCTGGCTGGTGTACACAAGTACTTACGATCCTTGCATGGCACAAGACTTATTCCTTGTGCCCGACAATAGAGTTTTCCTTGACAAACAATGCAGCCAATGGGACAATTTGCATCACAAGCACCACAGCTCCCTTCTTGTTCACCATTCGCAACCACTTTAAGTTGGTTCAAGTTGCCTCTTACCGTTTACTCGAAGAGTAGCGTTTCTTCTTGATGGGAGCCCATTGTTAATGTCATCATCCTCGTCGCTGCTCGGACTGTTGTTGTTACTTCTGCTGGTACGACTGCTTCTGCTTCGACTTCTGCTTCTGCTGCCACTGGTATCGCTACTATCGGACTCATTACGTGCGCATCGATTACTGCCCCCGGCTGAGGGACTTCTCTCCGCTGCTCCGGCACTCCGTCGGTGTCTTATGCCAACGATTGGCACTGGTCTAGTGGCATCATTGTGTGCATTACTGCGGACCTCTTGTTGCTGACGATAGTGCTGCGGCGGCTTCCTCGGTGTGTATGATGGTGGAGGCGTCGATGGCAATGGGTTGTAGCCTCTAAATGCTGGAACTGGGCCGCTGGGAATGCAGCCACGATTGTTTGCAACGACTGCTGCTTCTACTGTTGGTGGTGGTGGTCGTGGTGCCCACACAGATGGACCAGCACCGTCGTCGTCTGGTGGCGGGCGTCGAGTAATCTCCAAAGGATTCAATGATCGTTGACTGCCAGGACTGATGCCCGCATTTCTTTCTGAAAATATACAAGAAGACGAAACAAAATAAATGTAACTGCGAAGACATTGAAACCGGGCTTGGTTCAGTGAAGTAAAACATTTTAATTGTCACTTCTGGTGGCCCTTCTTACACCACGAAAATAAAATAATTGCAAAAGTCCTTCTGCTCCATCAAAGGGCAGACTTAAATCCTTTCCACCAGCATTCAATCAGTCTGTTCACCGCATCGCACAGCTCGTGCAGCTTAAGTCCGTCGGAAGGGGTGGGAAGGGCGGAATGTCTTTCTTTATCATTTTGTTGCCAATTAAGGAGTTTTCCTCGCCCACTGAGCTGTGAAAAGGAGAATATGAACGGTCACAAGCGAGACGCGATGGCATCTTGTTGTTTACGGGTGCGGATGGGTGAGCGTGTTTGGGGGGAGTTGCCTAATTAGTCAACGGCATAGGGGTGGCTTAGTTGGAGGGAAAAAGTTTTACTTTGTTGACAATTAACACTCGTTTTGCGAGGAACGCCCACAATGGCAACGGGTTAATGATGACACAGTAGCAGGAGTAGCCTCTGTTACTGGCGACCGAGGAGACGCAAATGAGACCCCAATTATACGCTTCCGAGTGCTTAGGGCTGAAGGTGGCGTGCTTTCGAGTACTTTCTTTTTGTTTTTTACGGACTCTTGATTTTGGCAGCTTCACAGAGATATCCGCTTGAATACGGCTTGAAGTCGATGGACACAAGTTAAATAGGGAGTAGGTATGTATATGTGTTGGTTGTATGTTGGACAGATTATATTTCTTCTTCGTCACCAGGCGCTGTTTCATTTATTCAGACGCAATGTGTTCCCATGAGACGGTCAAGGTGGCTTGGGGTCTACTTGCTCTTCTCGTTGTTTCGACTTTCTCTTCGACCCAGAGCTTGACAACGTCTATATTTCCGATCTGTGGTTCCAACAAGACAGCGCTACATGTCATGCAAGCGATGCAACGCTCGAAGTTCTAAAGGAAAAATTTGGCGACTTGGTCAAGTCACGGCGAATGTGCATCAATTGTGTGCGGCGATCATAAATGTTAACACCACTCTCTGTACTTAGTCTACGCTAAGAAGCCAACCACTTTGGATGAGCTCGAGACCAACATTCGAGTCGCTATTCTCGGAATAACGTCGTACATATTGGAGAGTGTCATCAAAAGTTTGACTGACTATTTGAAGCAACGCCGATGAAGGCATTTTAAATATGTGCTATGCCATACATAATGTTATGAATGTAGCTTCAAAATAAAGATGGAATGACTTTAGCATCGCACACGATTGTTGTTTAATTTAAATTTATTTTCCTATCGTTCTTATCTGGTCACCCTTTATACAATTGTTCGTTGTGTCGGTAAGTGAAACTAGACACACAGCAGCAGGAGTCGACGCCACAGCACCGACTTAGGATGCTTGCAAAATCGATGACAGACATGCTATTCGAATTAAGTGAAAAACAAGCTGCGCTGAGCGACAATTGCCTCCAATGAGTTCGAAGCACCACCAACACGCTGCAAGGCACGTCCACCCAACCCACCGTCCCAGCACAATCGGGAGCACGTGGCAATGCCCACTTGTTCACCACTTATCCATTAACTGTCGTCAACCGGAAGCACTCTGGCAGCATAAAAGCCTATGATTTTGTTTTAACAAAAAACTTACCAACGACGCATCACTCAACCCCAATGTCCTTAATTGAACCGAACGCGCTCATCACTGCGTGCTACAAGAGCGAACAAAAAAAAAACGCATCCAACCCTCTGCTCTACTATGCATTACATTGTACCCATTGATTGCTCCAATTTACAGCGTCAGGCAATGAAAGGGGACACAACTTTAGTCCAAAACACTTACTTCCGCATAAAAGTTTATTTTTCCTTAGTGACTCACAAAAAATTGCGAGAAAAAAAGAGATAAAAACCCGAGAAAAAACACTTCAACAAGTCTTCCGCCTTAATTCAACTGAGCTGGCAAACGATGGCGTATTGCAAGCAGCCACGTCAATGGCAGCGGCAACGGCGCAGCACACCACCGAAAGCGAAACGGCTGCAGTGACACGTTTTTTTCACGAACATAACTCCAGCAGCAGAAACGTCCCATTATTTTTACGCACCTTTGAGGAGCGACGACGACGGCAAGCCCTACTGTTCCCCATTGCATACAAGTGGCAGCAATTTAAAGTTACTCCTCCGCCGCGTCGGTGTCCTGCTGCCTGTTGGCGGGTGTATGCTAACGGGTGTCAAGTGCAATGCGCGCCGTGCCAGCGCAAGGGACTCTCCCATTCCCCGGGGGTTGTCTTGGTCGTGGGCTGTGAGCTGTGAACGAGATGAACAAAGTTTTACGACGCTCACCATAAGGATGCTGAGGGGTCGAAATTCAAGTGCATGCAGGGATAAAATGTCGAGCATAGGAGTTAAAAATTGCCACGAGGATCCTGCAGGTCCTCCAGAGGCACTGGGCTCTGTGAGGGCTTTAATGGTTCTGTTGCTGCTTTGTATTCGTTGTACTTTCCATTTTTTTTTTTTTTATTTGGTTTCTGTTGTTGTTAGTGGATCAGGTTGCCTCGTTTGGATTTAACGACCAGGAAGGGTTGGCTCTTTATGACGGACGTGCACACTTAAGACGCGCAGTATGTCCAAGAAGATGAAGCTTCCCCTCAGATCGCACGTTACTCTACGAATTCGGTTTATGGTCCTCGTGGCAGTCGTGCTGAAGAGTGCCAAAGAGCTGCCTGGCAGGGATAGTTGACGAATTGTGAAACTATAAACCCATGATTCTGGGGTGATGGCTCCTTGATCGGATAATAAAGCATCCGAATGGTTCATTCGTCGACAACGAGATTTGTCGGAAAATCAATGTCAGGGAGGCGACACGTGTTGAAGGGTAGGTCGTAAAAAATCCCCAACAGGAAAGCTTCGAACGTGGCTAGCCGATAAAAAAAATGCTTTGCTACGCTCGATTTAAGCACGGGAACGTATGAAGCGAAGGTTGGTCGACGTTGGGCAATGGACGGCATTGAATTCTGAGATAAGTCCTTAAAATTGAGCACCGTTGTGTGAATTTCAATAAGACCTCTTTTAACCGGAAAGTTAGTAACGTAGGCAGACAGGGAATTTTATTGATATCCAATGGAATTGTTATCCGATTTGGGCGATGCACGGGGTTTTCTGGATGGTAGTCCTGTGCTTCATGAGCCGCATATAAAAAAAAACCTAGAGACGAGTAAACTTTGACAGTTTGGTGGAATCTTTTTTGGTTTCCTTGACATATGTTGACATCTTGGAGCATCTTATTTCACGATTTCACTTGGAAGATGTTAAATTTAATTGACGTTGCGTACATTTTTAATCATTTTTGTTTGTTCCGTACTGTTTATCAAGCTCACTATAGCTCTCCAAAACTGATCTCGCTTGGTCTCAGTTTCAAATCACTTACAGGTGGCCTTCGGTAGGGGGTTCCCAATCTTGACCTTTATAAATAATGTCAGCCAAAGATCCACTTGAAGCCGAAAGTCGACGGCTCATCCAAGCCATGGCCCGAGTCTAATGTATAGACGAAAGAAGAAAGGAGTGGTACATAACTGTGCAGTTTTGTGCATTCCATATTGGTGTTGTTTCGCTAGAATACGAGTTGCTGAATTTAATTGTTCGTCCGAATGAAGACTTAGGTTAGGTAAGGTTGTAATGGCCTCTGTAGGCCTGTGCTATCACGCGGTTCTAGTGTCCATCAATTCCGCCAGTTGATGATAATGCTGCTTAGTTCGATCAGTTTGTTCAAGGAACATGCTTCTAGGTGGAGAGAGCGCTGCACTTACGAAGAAAACGCTCAATAATAGGAAAGGCCTAGTCTAATCTAATCTAGGTGGTGGCCCGTGGCGTTGTGGGAATGTGCGTCGACTCCTACGCACTTGGACCTACCTGTCTAGGTTTGATTCCTGGTATGACAAGAAATACTGTTCACGGCCCCACCTCTTTCCAGTCACTGACAATGCTCAAAGTGTATAACTGTCAAGAAAAAGCTTCTCAAAATTGGCCGTTCGGAGTCGGCATAAAACTGTAGGTCCCTGACAAAACTATAGCACACACAACACGAGTGGTTGCTGAGAAGCTAGGCCCTGGCCCTCTACGGGCTATAGCGCCACCAATATTATTATTAATCTAGAGACGTGAGTTCCAATGGCGTAGTACCAGGTTATGAATCCGATAAGACTTTTGAGATTCGGCCTACACATTCTGATCAGGCTGTGTGAGTGTTTTGGATCGAGAGTAGCTACTGAGGAATCAGTAGATCTTTTGCAGGTGACAGGTTTTCATACGGAAAGAGTTCATGTGCGGCATAATTCTTTAGGATGTCACAATGTCCCGGCAGCATCTCGTTAAGAGATACGCGACAATTCAGTGCTGTCAGAACAGATGACGATACTTGATATTACATTGTTTTTGCAGAGCTTCCTTTATCGCTACAGTTTCTGCCTGAAAGATACATGGTGATTTGGTAGTCAAAATGACATTTTGATATTTAGATCCTTAGAGCAGATATTCGAGTCTACGCCTTTACACATCTGTCTGTCCACGCCATCATCCATCAGGAGTGTCCACAGCCTATATCTAACAAGGACAGAACGTAGTTCCTTCCACATAGGCAGCGACTCAAATCTGATCGCCGTACTTGCTGCGCGGAAAATTAAGGAGTATGTTCAGAGCTGCAGTGGGGTTGTCCTTTACACTCCTGCACCCTATCGAGCGGTTTGCAGATGATGTCCCCGAGCACAGTTCACCAAATCGCGATTCAATACCGAGGCTGCACCGTATTGATTTTTACAGCAATAAAATCCGTGGAGGCTTTTTGGACACTTTCCTGGGTGTTAAGTTTCCAGCTTAACTTCGTGCGACTGAGCATATTAAGGGAAGGTCAAAGACAGGGATGTTCTTGGTGAAGAGGACTATCTCTGTTTGCTGCCTAATCGTGGTGGATGTACATATAATTTTCCCATCGACTGTACAGAAGCTGGGTCTCCTAAGAACGTGGGGCTACCGACATGACAACGATCCCAAACACACATCGTAAAGGGTGTTTTTTTTAGAAGTATAGAACTTTCAAATGGAATAAAATAAAGATGATTTTTTTTAAATTGACATGAAATTTACTTTTTTGGAAGATAATCTTGTGGCATTATAATTTAAATATGATTTCTGGCATATGACATGTGGAGGTCCAATTTTCGCTGACTATTTCTAACATTTGTTGTCGTATATCGGCAAACAACTCGGCGAATGTTGTCCTCCAAGTGGTCAATCGTTTCGGGATTATTGGCGTAGACTATCGGCTTCACATATCCCCACAGAAAATAGTCAAGCGGCATTAAATCGCACCATCTTGGAGGCCAATTCACGGAGGTCAAATCACAATGTCCGTAACGTGAAACTATGCGGTAACCAAACGTTTCCTTCAATAAATCAATTGTGGCACGAGTTGTGTGACATGTTGCGCCGTCTTGTTGGAACGACAGCACCTGCACATCATGGTTGTTCAATTGATGAAAGAAAAAGTCAGTACTCGTGGCTCTATAGCGGTTACCATTGACTGTAACGTTCTGGCCAGCATCATTTTTAAAGAAGTACGAACCAATTATTCAAACAATTTTGTGGATGTAACGATGTCACAACATAAACTTGAAGACTATCATCACTCCAAATACGACAGTTCTGTCTATTGACGTATCCATTTGACCAAAAGTGAGCTTCATCGCTAAACAAAATTCGCTTATGAATATTGGGATCAACGGCAGTTACGTTTTGGGCCCAAAACCAATTCTTGCAGGAGTTGGATTTTGTAAGCACGCAAACCAAGATCTTTCCGCAAAATCTTCCATAAAGTGGATGGACACATATCCAATTCATGTGCACGATGGCGGACAGACTGATTCGGGTCTTGCTCTATGCTACGCTCTGCAGCAGCAATGACTTCCTCTGTGGATGCGTATTATCATTGCTCTGATGGACGATTATGTTGACCGTAAAATGACCGAACAGAACCATGATTTTCAAAATAAATTTGCATAATTTGGATGCGTTATTCAGGCGTCAGTATATTCATGTTGAAATGCCAAACTAAACTAAAAATAAATCACTTGACAGATGACAGATGATTTGTTTTTTGTGTTGAATAGTGAAGGACCGACTTTATGCCAAAAATCTGGATACGATACAAGCACTTAAGGCCAATATCATCCAAGCAATCCGTGAGCTACAGCCCGAAACCATCAACAATGTCTTGGAAAATTAGGTAGACAGAATGCGCTAATGCCAAGCCAGTCGAGGCAGCCACTTGAACGACGTTGTATTTCTTAGTTAATGGGAATGTTTGTTATTACTAATAAAGCCATGATACATGGAAACAATTTAATTTTGTTCATTTTATTGCATTTTTAAAAAGAAACTTGTAATTGGCCCACCCTATATATCCTATTGAACATCTGTGAAATAATTTAGACAGGCCACCAGAAGAGAAGAGAATGGGGTCAAACTCAAGAGAGAGTCACAAGATACTTGTTGAATCCATGCATCGAAGACTTGAAGCAGTTGGGAGGATGCCACATTTAGCGCTTTTTTTAAGCTCTCTTTTCTTGTAACTTGAATTAATTGAGTAATGCGAGTGCCAGACTACAATGTTCGCTTAAGTGACAGCAGAGAGTATTGAGATTTAGACACACTAACTATCACACTTGTGGCCGCGTGCCGTGGTCTAATGGGTAGTTTTGTCGCTCGGTGTCAACATTCAAGCTGGTAACTAAATTCGATTAGAATTAAGAGACATGAGAGCTGGATCATTTACAAAAAATGAGGACGAGTGGCGGAGACAAGATATACCCTTAAAAATGTAAGCGAGTGTACTGCTAGAACTGAAGACTTAGGCTGGTATAAATATGAAATATAAAACACGGTGGAAGGAAAATTGTCAGAGCTCTTCAAGGCCGGTGGCGATGTTCTGGTAGGGAGCATGCACCAGATCATCTGTAGAATTTGGGAAGACGAAAGCATGCCCGACGACTAGAATATCAGCTGCATATGCCCCATCCACAAAAAAGGCGATCTTCCCTCTTGCAACAACTATATAGGTATATCCCAGCTCAACGTCGCGTACAAGATTCTGTCCAGCGTACTGTGTGAACGTCTAAAGCCGTTTTGCACCGCACTAATCGGCACGTACCAGTGCGGCTTCCGGCCCGGCAAATCGACTATAAGCCAAATCTTTACACTAAGGCAAATCCTAGAGAAGACCAGTGATAAGCACCACCAGATACGCACCACCGCAAGGAGCTATTCGATGCGATGGCCGAATTCGGGATCCCGGGAAAACTGATCCGGTTGTGTCGCACCACACTAACCCACACGCGATGCACCGTGCAGTTCGGCTCAAGGATTTCCGAGCTGTTTGAAACTTATACTGGATTTCGGCAAGGAGATGCGCTGTCGTGTGATTTCTTCATTCTGGTACTGGAGGAGATAGTGCGGAGGGCAGGTGTAAACACGGAAGGCACTATCTTCTACAAGTCGGTCCAACTGTTGGGGTACGCAGATGACATCGACATCGTGGCGCGTTCACAACGCGCCGTAGTGGAGGCTTTAACGTCGATTGAAGAACAGGCGAAACGAACTGGTCTCAAGGTCAATGAGGACAAAACGAAATATATGCTGTCCACCAAAAAACGTTCCGTCGCACACCACCTTGGACAAAATTTCACGATCGACAGCTACAATTTCGAGGTAGTAAAGAAGTTTGTCTACCTCGGGTCAAACGTGAACTCCACAAACGACATCACAGTGGAGATCCGTCGTAGAATCGTCTTTGGCAACCGGTGCTACTTCGGTTTGTCAAAACAACTGGGCTCAAAACTCCTGACTCGAAGGACCAAAATCATGCTCTACAAAACTCTTATTTTGCCAGTCCTGCTCTATGGAGCCGAAAGCTGGACGCTAAGCAAAACTGCAGAGCTGATTCTTGGTACCTTCGAAAGAAAAATTCTACGTCGGATATATGGTCCTGTCTGCGAGGAAGGCGAATGGAGGAGTAGACATAACCGCGAACTCTACAAGCTGTACCAGTATGTCGATGTAGTCCGGAAAGCAAAAATCCGTCGACTGCACTGACATGGACAACAATACTAAAGCAAAGAAGGTCTTTGAATCCGAGCCTACTGGTTCGAGAAGGAGAGGTATAAAGACAAAGTAATCGCGGATGCAAGACAGCTTGGTCTTGATGACTGGAAGCAGCGTGCCCAGGACCGTCAACGATGAGAGGCAGCAATTGCTCAGGCTCGGACCCTCCATGAGTCACCGGCCTGATAAGTAAGTAAGACTTGAGGACCAATGTTAAAATCTGAGTTTGTTTGAAATGGCACCGATGGAGACTCAAGATATTTAATAGGAATGACAATAGTCACCTACACCAGTTTATCCTCCGGTTGTTCAGTGGAGCATACCCAAATGATCCGAGAGGGAGTACAAAGGACTAGCACGATGTTCGAATTGGCCACTTTCCATGTATGGACGTATATAAAGGGTGGTTAAATTTTAAGGGCCGATGTTGAATGTGAACCACACCTAAACGTCAAGTTTTTTTCTGCATTTCATTTAACATTTCTCAATTTTAGACTAACTCATGGAAAGATACACAATCAAGCAACGCGTAAAAGTTATTCAGGCTTATTATGAAAATGGGCGTTCAAATCAAAATTCATACCGTGCACTTCGTGATTTGGCACACTTTCACCTCAGTGGATTCGTCAATAAGCAGAATTGCCGCATTTTGTCGAATCATAATCCAAGAGTGATTGTCGAAAAACCAATGCCCCCACAAAGAGTGAGTTTTTGGTGAGGTTTATAGGCTGGCGGGATCATCGACATCATAAGCCAGCAACAATTCAAGAGCTCAGTCGTTCACAGACCTCCAGCAAGAGCAGACGTGTTTCGGCTAAAGTGAAAAGTGATTATTACATGTGCGCAGAATAAAGAAAAATACATAAGAGCTCCATAGCCTAGTGGTAGTGTCATCGCCCGTGACGACGCGGTGCTGGGTTCGAATCCCAAAAAAAGCAGTGACTTATTTTTTAGCCACAACTAATAACTTCACAAAAAAAATCTAAGCAAAATAGAAAAGTGGCGTGATGGAATCAGCAGAGCGGCCCGCGCTCTTAAGCACGGGTGAGAATGCTGAACCTGAAACATCAGGCCACCGAGCTAGTGTATCAGGCCACCAGCCAAATCCACAAGAGGAAAGGAGAAAGAGGAGGAAGAAACTGCATCCGCAGTCGAACCTGGTGAAGCGCCGCCCCACTGTAACCTCAGGCGATAGGAATGTTGCGGGAAAGCCTACAGCAACAACAACAGCAGTAGTAAAGGCGAATGAAGAAGCAACAACAACTGCAGCAGCATCAGCAACAGCCTCAACGGACATAATCGAGGCGAAACAACAACAACATCCAATCGACGACGTGCAATACGAGTCGGCAGAGGGCGAGGGGAGATTCTCCTATGGAGGTAGAGGGAACTCCTACAGTGCCCTAATGTCATCCGATTCGGATGACGAAGAGGAGGAGGATCTGGAGCAATTGAGGGAGATCCAGAGGAAGAGGGAGGAGCTGGATGCCCACATACAGGCCCTCCAAAATAAATTAAAGGCCAGGAGAGCGGCCAAGGAAGCTGCACAGCAACAACAGCAGCAACAACAACAACAAGCACAAAAACAACAACAACAGCAGCAGCAACAACAGCAGCAACAACAACAACAATCACAAAAACAACAAGCACAAAAACAACAACAACAGCAACTGAAGAAGAAGAAGCCGCAGCAGCAGCAACAACAACAGCAGCAGAAGAAGAAGCCGCAGCAGCTACAACAGCAGCAGAAGCAGCCACAGCAGCAACAACAACAACAGCAGCTGCAACCATCTGCAACGAAGAAGGAGAGATGGCCGCCGATCAATGTTTTCGGGCTGGAGACGAAGGAGGTCGACACTCTGTGTAAGTTGGCCACCAATAATTCCTTTTATTTAAAATATAAAGGGCCCTTACGAATGTCTGTCCACTGCTCGTCAGGGGCAGACTTTCACATTATAAAAGAAAGGCTAGCGGCGGTAGGGGCCGAGTTTTTTTCGTACACCCCAAAAGGGAAGAAAATTCAGACCATGCTCCTTAAGGGCGTGGATCCTGCTACTGATCCCGAAGAGATCCTCGCTGTACTGCGCCAGGCGCAGAGCGACGATGTCACGTTCGTTGGGGTTAAGCCCTTCACCACTGCGGTAACGAAAAGGGAGAACAGGAAACTTCCGTTCTTCCTTGTTCAGGTCACCCCAGACAGTAGAATAGAGAGCCTAAAGCGAATGACTCGTTTAGGCTCCAGTTCTGTTAGTTGGGAAACATTAATAAAGACGAAGCACATACTCCAATGTGCTCGCTGTCAGAGGTTTGGGCATGCCGCGGCGAACTGCAACATGGAGTCTCGCTGCGTCAAATGCGCAGAAACCCACAATCCAGGGGAATGCCGTTTAGGGAAGGAAAAAGTCGAGGACAGGGCTATGCTCACATGCGTACTCTGTAAGACCAATGGGCACCCTGCTAATTATCGGGGATGTCCTAAAGTCCAGGAGATCAGGAGAAAGAGTATAGCGGCAAAGAACCAAGTCAAAATGGTAGAAGCGAGGCCTGTGCCAGTTCCAGCTACCACTGTTACGCCGGCCGTCTCCTACGCCCAAATGGCATCAGGAAGGCGACCGGTACAACAGACAGTGCCGAAGGTGACCCCGGTCCCAGTGGCCAGGCAACCTGAAGTAAATCTGGATATGATGGCGGTACTGCTCTCTATCCAGGGGCAGATCGCTCAGCTCGAGAAACAGTTCCAAGAGCAAGCAGCGCGAGTAGAATTAATCTACTCGACGGTGTTTGCCGTGCCAAACGCATCATCGGTCTAATGGCTGCGCACGCAGCCATTAGACCGATGTAACCTTAAGATCCTAGCAGTGAATGTGAATTCGCTGATTATGACAGAACGCAAATTAACGCTCTGCAACCTTATGCAAACTCACAATCCCGACGTGCTGATGGCCAGCGAAACTAAGCTGAACCAGACGCGCACACTCTGGTACAAGAATTACCACGTAGTTCGAAGAGACCGTCCCCAATCCTTGCGAGGGGGCGGGGTCGCTCTCTTAATCAAAAAAGGCCTCTGTCATAAGGTCATGTATAGCAGTGAAGTGCGAAGATTTCAAGTGCTAGAAACGTGTATTGCACGCATTCCTCTTCAGGGTGGAAAGCGGTTATATGTGATCGCGATCTACGCAGCTGACAATCCTGCACTCAATCGCAACTTCATTTCAGAACTCGATACTCTTTTCACTAGCCTTCGACTGAGCTCGGAGGAAAACTACTATATCATTGCTGGGGATTTGAACTCCAAGCATAGAGAATGGGGCAATAGAGTGCATAACGACAGGGGGACCCCACTGTATAACTGGTTGGCAGAGCACAATATTGAGTTCAAGCTAGATTTGCTTGCAACTGATAGGCCATCGTACCCCAGATCCGGGTCCTATCTGGATCTGTTGCTGATCGACAGACGACTGACTATACTAGACGTGGAAAGACGCACGCGGAACTGTTTAACTGCGGTTGAGTACGAGAGTGATCACTGCGGACTCTTCGCAGCTATTCAGCTCCCGAACGAGGTGGAAGAACTGGAGGAGTATGTCCAGAGGAATCCTTATAATTACAATAAGGTCCGCTGGCCTCGCTTCTCCAGGACGTTATCCACAGAACTACGTTCGAGTGGGATCAATCCTCCATCAAACAGAAACCTGACGAACGAAGAGGTTAACAGGTACCTCATACAAATGAACGACGTAATTAAACGTACCATGGACAAGACTATTCCGAAGGTAGTAAAAAGCGATGACAGCGATGTTTATCGAAATGCTACCATCGATGCACTTCACGTGCACAAAAGTAGGCTGCTGTCAAGACTCAAACTCTTACACAGGCGGTTTACAAATCCACAAGACGCGGCAGTCAGGGAATTGAAGTCGGAGATCAAGAACCTCCAACAGTTAATACGTATGAACTATAGCTTGGCTATAAGCTTGCACTGGGGCAATAAAATCCGGGCTGTACGATCTAACAACCCGGGTATGTTCCCACAAGTAAATAAAATATTCCGGAGGAAAGATCAAAACGACATTCAGGCCGTTAGACTTCCCAGAACGACAAATAACGAACAATTACTGACTTCAGTTGGCATCGATCCAGATGGAGCAGTGCTAGACAACGACTTCTTCGTAGTTGAAGATCCCCAGGAGAAGGTGAAACTAATTGGTGCTGTGTTTCAGCGAGTGTATACGGTCAACGAGGTTCGTAGACCGAATCACGACCTGGAGCATAGAGCCTCGCTAAACCACTTCGAGCTCCGAAACGAGATAAATCAATGGCGATCTGAGAATCCTGGTTTTACCAGGTTCAGTGACGATAACACGGCAAATAATGCCGTCGCCAATGATGGAAATCACATCTTGATTTCTCAAGAAGATCTTCAGGGTATCTTTAACTCGCTGAAGAAGAAAAAGTCGGTGGGTATCGATGGTATACCAAATATTGTGCTTCGCTATCTTCCCCCCGAAGCCGTGCAGATTTACACAACACTGTTCAATAATGCGCTGAGTAATGCTTATTACCCGGTACACTGGAAAACAGCTGTGGTGCAACCAATCCCTAAACGGGACAAAGACAAATCTATCCCGACAAATCTTCGGTCGATTAGTCTTCTTCCTTGCATAAGCAAGGTCTTTGAAAAGATAGTCATTCGAGTTCTGAAACAATGGGTTGAGGAAAATAAAATCATACCGGACAACCAGTTCGGATTCAGGGCGGGGCATGAAACTATACATGCCGCGTCCAAACTGGTATCCGACATTCAGTGGAACAAAGACAAAAAACAATGCACGGGTGCTTGTCTGATTGACTTGGAGAAAGCGTTCGACACCGTTTGGTTAGAGGGCCTCTTCCTCAAGCTGGTCAGGCTCGGCATAAGCAAATCATTGCTATACATGATCTATGACATGATAATAGGTAGAAAGTTCGTCGTGAAAAGTGGCGACGTAACTTCTTCCACGGTCTTTGACATCAAAAATGGTCTGCAACAGGGAGCGGTTGGTTCGCCGATCTTGTTCTCAATATTCACTGCAGATCTTATAGGTTCCATGCCGCACTTAATTGCGTACGCCGACGATCTAGTAGCGTACAGATCAGCTCCGAAGGTCGAAGTAATAAATAACTTGTTGCAATGTGACTTCGAACAAATTCAGCGATTTTGCGACGACTGGAAGTTGATTATCAACTTCCTGAAGTGCGAAACTATCCTTTTGAGGACCCCGCTGTACATGGCAGCATGGGATACGCGCACAAACTGGCGCAAGTTCGGCATAGTTGACCCGCAGGGACGGCCGTTAGATGTGAAAAGTGTAGTTAGATATCTTGGCATTTGGCTGGATCAATATCTGTATTTTGACAAACATATAGATATTGCTCTGGCGAAAGCTAAAAAGGCCTTTGCTGTGGCAAGGGGGTTGTTTTACAGCAGCCAACTTGACACCAGAGTAAAGGTAATCTGCTACATGTCCCTCATCCGCCCAGTTATGGCCTACGGTTGTCCACTGTGGTTCAATGTGAGTCCTTCCCAGATGGAAAAGATGAGGTTGTTCGAGAGACAGTGTCTTCGCACTTGTCTCCGGTTGTATCGTACACCCGAGTCTGAGTACAAGAAGTTCTATCCTAACGAGGTCCTGTACAACGAGGCAAACTTGAACAGGATAGATAATTTTATTATTAAACTGATCAGAAGGCATATTGCACGAGCTATGACTTCTTCCAACAGTCTGATCTTTGGGGCTTACTACCCCAATGTTATGTACCATGAGAGAGTGCGCCTCACCGGTTTTATTCCTCCTGAAGCGTTTCTCTATCTCGACACAATTGGCCTAATACAGGATCCACAAGGATGTCCTGTCATCTTCCACGTCGTACGCCGAACAGTGGACAGGCGACTCCAATACGAACGGGATGTCGCTCGCATTCATGAGGATCTCCTCCGGTTCAGTAGAGCGATCTCTGCTCGAGACAGGAGAGAGTCTGCCAAAGAACGGCAATTTTACTGGTGGCTACACCAAAACCAGCCCCCGCCGCCGCTGGATTTTCAAAATGACGCGGTAGTTGACCATAGTGGCCAACTTACATAGATCTTAGGGTAGCGTAGGAAAAAAAAAAAATAAAATAAAAAAAAAAAAATTTTAAAAGAAAAGAAAAAAAAAAAAAAAAAAAGGTGCACCACGGCGTATAAATTTTATATGTTAGGCATATACATAACATATACGCCCTGGTGCACGTGCCGTACTGTTACGGACATAGTTAAGTTAGCTCATAAGTTTTTATATTAGGTTACGTAAGTTTAAGATAGGTTAAGATAGATATATAATGCCAAGTTTTTTACCAGTTTTCTTGGCCAATCTAATCAGAAAGTATATTCAGACAAAAAAAAAAAAAAACCATAGTCTAAGCCGAAAGGCACAAAAATTTAGTTCAGAATAGCTTAGAGTACCCGTATAGGGTCAGTAGGTTAGATGTAAGAACGATTGTTAAGTTAGTTAAGCTAGTTTTAGTTATTTTTGTCTAGCATGTAAGAAAAATGAATTATAAAATAAAACAAAAACGAACTAAAAAAAAAAAAAAACAATTCAAGAGCTAAAGGATGAGATAATTCGGGACATTAACGGCATAGAACCTCAAACCGCCGAGGTCGCGCCCGCCATTTGGCCGATATTTTGTTCCATACGTAATTGAACCATACCAATATTATCATAATAAAAATAAATGACAATAATTTACTAAATAATTTGTGTTTTATTCAAAATCAATTTTTTTTCTGCTGGCTCAAATTCAATCACCTTAAAATTTAACCGCCCTTTATAAGCAAGAAAAAAGCATGACGAAAAAGAACTAACTAGGTTGCGAGATAATACGATATGACCCATCCTTTCGTCGTCTTCCACACAACAGTTCCTAAAAAAGTCGCAATACAGATGTCCCACTGCAGATGGAGCACTCACTGGCATTCCTTTGATTACGAATTTTCCATATGAGCAATGTCTTCCTCTGACTATATACGCAGAGCTTTCGTCGCTCCTTTAAAGTATCAAATTACGACTTACATACATCTTTCAAAGAAGATTTCCGACATTGCAAACAATATTTGCTCGTCAATGAATAGCTAACACGTATGTAAGTCCGTTACGACCGATTGTAAAGGATACTAATGTAGTTTGACTGGCCAACAACTGCCTCAAGCCGATTAGGCCAATCACAGCAAGCCGTTTATGTCCAGGCAACCATAAGTCCGCCATAAATCTGAACAAAATTCTACGAGATACTCACGAAAATTACCGTCATTATGCCCTCTATCGCCGTCACATGAGCATTAGTGAAATAAAAAGAAAATCAAGAGAATTACGATTTTTACTAAATTTAAATAGTTTTATTTTGTTGGGCAAAAAAACAAACCGTAAACTCAAATAATTTACGGCCGCCATAAAGCCCGTCCACCCATTAAGGCGGATAATGTCCCCAGGATACCGCACATTGCTTGCGTGGAAAATGTCAACGCAAACCCATAAAACTCCGTGTATAAAGCCACAAGACAATAAAAATCAAAAAAGAACAAAATATTCATTTACTGCCAAATATTTGATAATTTTTATTGATTTCCCCCCCGACGCGACGCTGGCTTTTATGACGACCGTAAAACTTGATTCAATTAGTTTATATCCTGGAACGGCTTGAGAGGGGACATCGGAAGGGAGCAGCAGCGCCTGTGGGTCTCTTTAATCCGCATTGAAGCCGAAAATCCGTTCTCAACAGAAATGTAGCCGCAGGGAGAATTTCCGAATTTTGGATGTCATCAGACAGGAGTGAAATACACACACACCCACTCGCATACGTCAAATAGTCCGTCTGTGACGCTAGTGAGTACCATCAACCCATCAAGCTAATCCGAGGACAATGTGAAAATTAAACTCTAATCCAAACCGTCCACCCATAAAAGATACTTAATTTCAATTCGTCCGGATTTGCGGAGCGCTTCGTCTCGGTCCGTCTGTGAATCTCTCTGTGTATGTGTGTGTCAGGTTGAGCGGGAGGGTTATGAGAAAGGAATTAGCAAAGGACTCGACTTGTGGAACTGGTTATTGCCAAAAAGGATTTTCGAATGAGGCAAGGTTACCTTTGTTTCTCTCCTCACCCAAGGCACATCGGTACGATTTCGTATCATTTTTTGCTGCTTCCCGGGGTTGGGTTGTAGGGGGATGTTAAATCAGTCTCCATCATCTCATAGTCATCACCGTCATCAGCCGAATTCTAAGACATCACCGCCGCATCGGCCATAGCTGGAAGATGTGAATTCAGATGACCTAATCTTAATTGCGATCTCGCCATGGTTGGTGAATCTTTTATGAACGTGCAGCAGCCGCAGTCTGTGTATCGAGAGGCATTCGCTTCTCGCAGAAATCTGAATCCGCTTCGGGCGGAGCTCATGATTAGAAATCGCTTGTGTGCTTCTCCGTTTAATTGACCTAAATTGGAAATCGCTTCGAAGCGAAGTGCACTAGCAGGCGCGCACACTTTTGCATTATTTATCTCGAATGATTTCTGTATGAATTCCTGATCTCGAAATAAACATAAAAATTTAAGATACGACTATGGTCACCCACCCACAACGTTCTTAATTGGCGGCTTGCCAAAACAGACAGTCGGACTTGAGAGTTTGGCAGCACTTGCGTGGATGTGTTGCAGTTGGACTGAGACTGAATTTCTGCTCTGATTTGAATTTCGGGGTTTCAAATGAATGCCCGAGCATTGAATGGAGTTGTTGATTTCAGCTTGTATTGTTTCTAAATTAATTGTCGTTCTAACCACTCCGATTCTCTTAGCCGTGTCACCCAAAATTATATGTCACTATGACAAGTTTGTATTCTACTAGTCACTTTATGTGACATTTGTCACCCGCCCGATGTGCATTCCCTTAGTAACATTTTATGAAAGAAATGGTGTCACTTGCACTTTTGTGGGTGACACCGAAGGACGCACAATAAAAATGTTACTTAGTCACACTTAGGCCGGAGTAGGCCCGTTGCGATACCACGCGGATCTAAAACCCTATTCCGCCAACCAGCTAGCGCTTTTGATAAAGCAGAGGAGTTGACTGATAGTGATGTTGACCAGATCGGGCTACGTGAGCGTATTGGTGCTGTGATGTGTCAGAGCATTTTTGTAGTGCAGCATTCTACAATTTGTGTTGGTAAGTATTTCACACTTTAGTAGATGTTTAGCAGTAGCGATAGGCATGGATGGAATATCACCATCCGGAAGGCGTACCACCTTGGTACCCCCTCTAGCGAGTTCGTCCGCTTCACAATTTTCTGGGATGTCACAGTGTCCCGGCACCCACATAAGTTGGATGTTAAAATATTTGGCCAGGGATGGGAGGGACCGGAATGCAGTAATCGCACATATTTGGCCATTTCATTGAGAGATTGGCGGCAATTCAGGCAAGTCTTTGAGTTAAAAGCGACTGTGTCCAGAGATTTGATCGCTGCCTGGCTGTCAGAACAGATGCCGATATCTGTGCTTGATATTACATTGTTTCTTAGCCAGGACAGCGCTTCTTTAATCGCTATGGCTTATGCCTGAAAAACTCTACAGGGTAGTCGAAATGACAGTTGAATGTTTAGATCCTTAGAATAGACACCTGCTCCCACACCATCGCCCATCTTCGATCCATCTGTGAAGATTCTCAGAGTACCATTCAGCGTCTGATGATCAGACTCCCAGTAAGATCTTGAAGAAATGCTGATAGAGAAGTTTTTCTCGAAGAGTAGCCTGGGTGTTAGGAGGTCGGTATCTTCAGGTAAGGGCCTAAACCAATTTAGAATGATGGAGTGTCCGAATCGGTGTTCTTTCCACATGTTTAGCGATTTCAGCCTTATCCCCGAGCAAGCATCAGATTGTCTACCCAATAATTCTATCGGCGAAAGGTTAAGGAGTTTGGTTAAAGCTTCGGAAGGGGTTGTCCTTAGCGCTAAATTAATGCATACACACGGCATCCGTTGCACTATTTCGAGCGGTTTGCAATTAATGTTTATGTTAAGAGCGGTCCACCAGGTCGCGACGCCATATAGTAGTATGGGCCTGACTACAGAGATGAATATCCAGTAGACCATGCGGGGTTATAGTCTCCATTTAGAGCCTATAGCTTTTTTGCAGCAGTATAAAGCCGTATATGCCTTCCTGACGCGTTCCTGGATGTCTGTGTCCAGTTAAGGGTTAAAACTACAACAAAACAACAATTTGAGTACTTGGCCTCTTCAATGGAGGTGTTTAGCCATTGCAAAAGGACGACCAAAAATTGTTCAGCTTCGCTCCTCCATTGCTCGATTGTGAGGGTTGGTAAAAAGTTCAAGTTCAAAGGAAATCTATTTTTTTTTTTTCTAAAATGAAAATTTGCATTGGCTTTTATCTTCCGTCATTTGAAATGTAATCCATCTGGGACAATTTATTGTTTCCAGAATTTGTAACACTTCGACTAAATTTTTGAGAAAAAGTTGATTAAAACCATTCCCAGTTGCTTGTTCCCAGAATGCCTTCATCGATAATCTGAAACAATTTTAAACCTGGGCTGGAATTGGCTTAAGTGATTGCTAAGCGAGCAGAACTTCCCATCGACATCTAACAACGAGCTGCATGGCTTTTATCAGAGCAGCGATAGCAGTTATCATCGAGGCTAAATTGGCTACCACATCACCACCCCATCCTAAAAGGACCAACATGGACCAACAAGGACTTGAACAACCCTATGTAAGCAATGGACATTTTAGGATATAACAAATAAACACTAAGCCGATATTACAATATCAAATGCTGAATTAAGCAATTTAGATCAGTTGGGCCCCTATTGTTGAGCCAACACCCTAACCCTTTTTTTTAGGTCTGAGGTGTTTTTAACGCTAGACTGAAGCACTCAGACTCAAAACTGAGTCCATTGTACTACCAGCAGCAACCTCGGTAGGTAGATAAGTGGGCTGTCAGCGAAATCGCCAGCACACTTGTGATATCTGTAGTCAGACTACGAACACTGATCGACAACTCCAGTGATAGTACCGTTAATTTGATTCCAAAGGCAAATGATTACTGGACCAGATTTGAAAACCGGCTAAAAGCATTGCTTTCACTGGGATTCGAACCGGGGACCCCTATAACCAAGGGCAGGCACTCACCCAACTCCCTTTACCCTAACCCTTAGTATTAACCATAAGGTCTGTTCCAATTGCTGTGAAATTCACCGAAAATCACCGAAAAACTTTCTGTGGGCAGAATATTGAAGACTGTCAAATTCAAAATAAAAAAAAACGACATTCAATTTTCGTATATTTTTTTTTTTGACGTTTCGTCCAATGGCGTTCCATTTGGTAAATTTCTGTGGGCAGAATATTGAAGACTGTCAAATTCAAAATAAAAAAAAACGACATTCAATTTTCGTATATTTTTTTTTTTGACGTTTCGTGAATTCTGTGCATTTCTAAGAAAAGTCGTTCCACAAGTTTGTACACAGTTTCTCTCTCAAAGAGAGATTTTTACCCCCACTCCTGACAATTTGCTCAACTACGAATTTCTGCGCAGAAATCAATTGGAACAGACCTATTGTTGTAATCTCAAATTGTAAAAAATCATTTTTTTTTTGTTCACAATAAATGTTTAAATCGATAGTGATTTGTGACGGTTGATTATCAAAATCATCGCTTTAAGCTTGAGTAGTACCATCTATACACATTTATCATCGAATATGAACTACGAAACTAATACCACAGACGCACTCCAACATCGAAGTTCTACAACAAAGCATTCTAAAACATCAAATTATTAGCAAATACATTGAAGAAAACCCTACAATTGTTTAGCAAATACACCAACCGAACGGAAAGTTACTTGATTACTACTTAATTGCATTTCCCTGCCATGATAATTAGTATGGATTTGTGTCACCTCACTTGCATTTAAGAATACAAAATTCTGATACGAGGTGACAAAAAATGTGACGTGCCAATTTGTCACTTCGTCTAAGAGAATAGTGGTGAATGAAATGAAAAATTGAAACCTTAAACATGGTGGAACGAATATAAGGTATGCTGGATTTGTCAAAACCGCCATCTTTTTGTTTTGTGACGTCAATCAGGGTACATTTTGACACTCTATAGATGTAGTGCTTAAGTTTATATCACAATTCAATTTCGTATATTGAAAAATGAAGAATAAAGAGCAGGAATTGAATTGCAAATTGATGTAAGATGAAAGGATTTACTTCATTTAGAATTGGTATTATATACGAAAATGCAACAATGTGCAGTAAAAGGTTGCAAAAACTATAACGAGTAGGAAAATGTTGAAAAGAAATCCGTTTTTTGTTTTTATGCGTGTGAAAAATGTTTATTTGTTTCCACCTTTAAGTTTCTGTTGACATACAAATTCCCGCGTCACAAATGGTCTCAATAGAACTGATTTCAATTTGTAGTTCACTGTTCAAGTTTAACGAGACTATACTGCTATTTAATCCTCAGTTCTGCCAGACATCTTATGAAAACTTATTTCCTTTCTATATTCCTTCTACTATATTCCTTTCTATTCCTGCTATTAGTGCTTTTCTCTGGCTGGTCAGAATCAGGGGTGGATCTTTCTAAAGTGATTGCTTGATTATGAACATCGTTGTCTTCGGATAACAATGAAGGTGCACTGAAAAAGTTCAACGGCATTTCAAAACTACAAAGGAAGCAAATACATCGAAAAATCATACAACTGTAGCAAACACACGCTCTTATTCGATTGCATTATTCAAACCAGATTCAGCTGAACTTAAGTTTGAAATGTTGACTGTGAAACTGGGCATTATTGTTTCTCAGTGGAACCACCGAGATTACCAAAACTGCATTTCAACATTTCCATTAAACCATTAGAGTCGGAATATAAATTATCACAAGCAAGTGCCCACAACCTCTCACAACTCCTTTAACAGCCGCAAAGCTCCCGGCCCGGACAACCATTATAATGTCGGTGGAACTGTTCAAGGCTACAGCAGTACCCAGGAGGCTGATCCTGTACCCGATTATCCGCGCCGATCTGAAACTGAAAATGTATTGAACGTCGAGTCCCCGACAGCTGGATAGAAGGTGTCATTGTCACCATCCCCAGATGTGGAAACGTGATTGAGTGCAAAAAGTGGAAGGGCATCTCACTCCGGAATGCTGATCCTACACGGAATTTCTTCAACTGAGCTTTCGACATGGTCCGACGAGAAGCCATCTGAAACGCTCTGTCAAACAATGGAATACCGCCAACCGCCAGAGCTCTACCGGGAGGCGTCTTGCATGGTGTGCTTTCAGGGCAAGGACAGCACCTCCGTCACCAACACTAGAGGATATTATTAAGGGGGTATATTATCACCCCTTACTTACTTACTAAAGGTGGCGCTACAGTCCCAGGTGGACCTGCGCCTCAACCAACAACCGTCTCCAGCCAACTCGATCTTTAGCTAGCTGCCTCCAGTTTCGCACGCATAGTTGGTTGAGGTCACTTTCCACTTGCGTGCGCCACCTGAGTCGCGGTCATCCTCTACTGCGCCGTCCCTCGGGGGTGGATTCGAAGACTTTTCGGGCAGGAGCATTGGTTTCCATCCGCTCTACATGACCTAACCATCTCAATCGTTGGATCTTAACTCTTCTGGCTAAGTCGATGTCGCTAAACAGCCCGTATAGTTCGTCATTATATCTCCTCCTCCACTCGCCATCTATGCAGACGGGACCGAAAATCACACGAAGAATTTTCCTCTCGAAGCAACCAAGAGCAGCTTCATCCGCTTCTGACAAAGTCCATGCCTCCGCGCCATATAGCAGCACTGGGACGATTAAGGTCTTGTAAAGGTTGTTCGAGAGAGGGCTTTGTTTACCAATTGCTTTCCTAGTCCAAAGAAGCAGCGATTGGCAAGGGTTATTCTTCGTTTGAGTTCAGCGCTGGTGTCATTGTCTGAATTGATAGCGGTGCCTAGGTAGACAAAGTTTTTGACTACCTCAAAGTTATATCTGTCTGCTGTGACTTTCTGACCGAGACATCGGTGTTGGGTGTCCTTTCTCGTTGACAGCATATACTTGGTCTTACCCTCGTTTACCGCTAAAGCCATCTTCGCGGCCTCCGTTGCAATACCCACAAAAGCGCCATTGACATCACGCTGCGTTCTTCCGATAATGTCAATATCGTCGAGTAGTTGGACGGACTTCTGAAAGATTGTTGCTCTGGTGTTGGCGTTCGAGTTTTGAACAATTCTTTCAAGAACGATGTTGAAAAAGTCGCATGACAGCACGTAACCTTGTGTGAATCCTTTTTTGACATCATAGGTCTCGGTTAGGTCTTTACCGACCTTGATGGAGCAGCGTGCATTCTCCATCGTCATCCTACACAAACGGACGAGTTCGGTAGGGATGCCAAAACTAGACATTGCTCTGTATAGCTCGTCTCTATAGATGCTATCATACGCGGCCTTAAAATCGATGAAAAGGAGCTGGGTCTCGATTTGTTGCTCCTGGGTTTTCTCCAAAATCTGCCTATTTGGTCGATGGTGGATTTTCCTGGCCTAAAGCCACACTGGTATGGACCGACCAGGTTGTTGACGAATGGCTTTAGGCGTTCACACAGTACGGCAGATAAGATTTTGTATACGATACTTAGGAGACTGATGCCTCTGTGGCGTAGTTCAAAGGGTCGCCTTTTTTATGGATCGGGCAAACAATGCTGAGGTTCCATTCATCGGGTATGTTTTCCTCTGACCATATTTTACAGATGAGTTGGTGCATGCTCCTTACCAAATCATCGCATGCTGCTTTAAAAAGCTCGGCGGGTAGGCCGTCAGCTCCCGCAGCCCCTTTGGATTTCAGTTTAGATATGGCAATCCTCACTTCATCTGGGTCGGTTGGACGGAATTGTTGATCTTCATCGTCCCTTTCATTGGGGTTGAATGGTTCGTTCTGCCTGACAGCGGGATTTGGTTCTTCGTCGCCGTTATACAGTCTGCAGAAATGGTTTCTCTATATCCTCAGCATCGACTGTGACTCTACTACGATGTTCCCTTGATCATCGTTACAGGCTTCGGTTCGGACTTAATAACCTTGACTGGTTAACTTTACCCTTTGGTAAAACCTCCTTACCTCATTCCTGCAGTAATATCCCTCTATTCTGCCGTTCGCTCGCTTCTCATGCTCCTTCTTTTTTCTCCTGAGAAGCAGGTGTTCGTCTCTCCTCTTCTGCTCGTAGAGCTCCCGAGCAGCTCTTGTTCTTCTTTGCATTATCTTCCGCATTTCGCTTGACATTATTCTAGACCACACCAACAATGCCGCTTCCAAAGAAATCCAAATGAAATATCCCTAAAAGAGAAACTCCCCGACTTCGCCTCCTACGGCAACACCTTAGGCAAACTAAACGCGTTGGACCTCAATGCTAGAAGAGCTGGTCTAATACGAAGCTGATGACAATCGGCTCAATATGTGAGTCACCTCTCCTGCTAGAGGGAAAACTAGTCGAGAATGTCTATAAATTCTGCTACCTCGGCACTAGTCTCGTATATGCAAGGACCTTCACGCTTACTACTCGTTTGGCAACGTCTAGAGGTCCAACCAGCTGTCCACCTCACTCAAGGTTCGGTTATTAAATTTCAAGGTGAAATCCGCATTGCTATACGGATGCTAATTTTGGAAGACAGCCACTATCATTGTTCGCAAGCTTATAATGAGATATTGCCTATTTTTGTGCATAAAGATACGTTTCGGCGCCAGTAACTCCATCTGACACATTGGCGTCACCGTTAAATTCCTTGTCTAACCACCCCCAACAGAAATTAAAATGCATCCAACCAGTTGCAAAACTTTTCATCCCACTGTTCACGAACTCAGCGAATTCCAGTGCTCGCTAGCAGTGCGCTCCCAATGTCCGCCCTCCTCCACCATAGTGCACCGCACCTCCACGCCCTGGACTTGCGTGAAAACGTGAAGGTATTTCGAATTCGTTTGCCGTCATTTCAGTTTGATCGAACTCATCAGAGGAGACAGCCGCAAAGACTGACCGTGTCCTGCCACCAATAATCATGTTGTCTGCCCGTTCCCGGTACTCTGTGTGCAGTATGCTCTCTTGTGGGTAGTATCCAACCGATCATGACACCACATGCAGCAGTAAAGCGCGCGCTCATGCCGCTTTGCTAGCGCGCCAAGCAATTTAGTGATCCCGCACGTATTGCATAAGTGCATACGTCATGTAACGCGATGTGATCTCCTACATGATGATCACCTAATCACAAGTTATTTTCCCTGACGGAGACGGAGTGGATTTGGCGATGATCCTTTCCTATTCCTTGCTCGACCGCTAGCACCGGAGCTGAAGCTGAAGCTGGGGCTGGAGCTGCGGCCGCAGTCTCGTGTCGTGTGGAGGGAGGCAATGGAAATGTTTCGCTTCGCTTTAAACAATTTAATGGAATTTACGTGAGGTGGAGGGTATAATTGCTGGGTTGGCAATGTTCCCGCAACGAGAGAAGCGGCGGCGACGACGACGACGACGACTCGGTAACCTGGGTGGAGGAGATCTAATGAGGTCTTCTCTCTTTCATTTCGCTCCTTTGCATCGGTGAGTTGGGCCGCGGCCGATGATGGAGTCCGGCAACAGCAGATGTGGCAGATGGATTCAGGAAGAAGATTGCTGCGGAATCTGGTTCAATGTAGGAGTGTGCTTTCAAGAATGCAATCTAAGTTTGCTTGGCGAAGGGGAACACAAACAAACTCTCGCAGCCATCAATTTGTGAGATGATGGAGAAATAAATAAGAGCTGTTGACGCTTGGAAATGTTTCTGGCGGGCTTAGTGGCTGTGGCTAGTGACTGATAAGGAACTGCTTTGGCGCATCACGTGAATTCCTGTACAGGAGACGTGGAGTAGCTTGTCTAGCGTAGTGAGTGGCACAACAACATTCATTCCCACGGCACCACCAGGACCGAGTCACTGATAGTCTTCTCAGACTATGCATTTTTGGTATCGGCATAAAGCTGTTGGTTCACTCCAGTCGTGAGTGGACGAGTGGCTTGCCAAAGAATCTTTGCCTATGTCAACCCCCAAGTACATCCGATGAGGTCTATAACTAGCTGTCAAATGATTTCTAGGTTCCACTCAACCTGGACTATAATAGACCAGAATAACATTCCCCCGAACTAGACATGCTCTGGACCACGTAACACGAGACTGAAGTCTAATAAAGTCGCTTTGTGAACTGGTTGTGTTCAAATTTTTTGGTCATCGCAGGCCCCTTACCCAGCGCTACGTTCTCTTAGCCAATTCCCTCTGAATCGATTTACGCAACACTTGTTTCTTGTCGGATCATCTACCATTCTTCTAATCAAGGCTCAATAAAATAACACTATTTTTAAATTTCAATCGAGATAAAGCTAAAATCAAGTTCGATGCAAAGTTCATTAAATGTTGTTATGCACCTAGTAATAAATTTAAATCCGGCAAAAACCACCATAGTACCATTTACAAGAAAACATAAACTGGAACGACTAAAACAAATTAGTCTATCAGGCACAATACTGGCTCCAGAAAAAGAGATCACCAGGAAGGCGACGAGTGCTTTAATGATTTGTAGAAGCTTAGCGGGCAAATCCTGGGTCTGTAGGCCAAGTATCCTAAGAGAGCATGGTCCAAAAGAACTAACCTGATAAGCGCAAGAGAGAACTCAACAAAGTTCAAAGGTTTGCATGCCTCTGTATTACAGGGGCCAAGAGAACTTGCCCAACTGCCGCCATGGAGGTGCTGCTGGAGCTGACTCCACTGCATCGCAGAATGTGCAAATAAAAGAATCATGAGAATGGCAAAAGAAGAGATAGGGGAAGACAGGTGCATTTCATCGACACAATTCGATGCACTAGTCAAAAAGCTACCACTCCTGGCCTTTCCGAAGGATAACGGGATTAGGAAATTCAATTTCCAAAAGGAGTTTACCATTAAGCTCAGTACCAAAAAAGAGTGGAGCAATGAATCCACAGTCCACAGTCTGAGCAGGAATAAGGTAAAATTGTATACGGATGGATCAAGAACTGATGAAGGAACAGGAGCAGTAGTATTTGGACCATGAACAAATTACTTCTAACCCATGGGCAAATGCACCAGTAACTTTCAAGCAGAAGTCTATACCATAGACAGATGCGCTCGGATCAATCTTGACAGGAACTATACTAACTGTGACATACTGATAATGTCGAACAGTCGTGCCGCTACCCTGGCACTTGACTCCTATATCATCAAATTCAGGCTCGTGGGGGAATGTCTACAGAAGCTTAAGAATCTGAGTAGAAGTAACAGAGTAAAATTCCGTTGGATACCTGGGCGTACAGGGATAGAAAGCAATTAAATGGCCAACTCCCTCGCTAAGAAAGGAGCATCGGAACATTTTATAGGCCCCAACCATTCTGCGCTGTAGGAGATCACGTCCTCAGGAAAGAGTGCAGGGAACTAGAAAGAAGGAACAGGGCAGATACATGGAACAACGCTCATGGTATGAAGCAGGCCAAGAAACGCTTGGGTCAACATAACCGCAAGAGGTTTGAAGAATGTATCAGATTAAGCAAAAACAACCTCCGTATCCTAACAGGCTTCCTAACAGGGCACTATTAACTCAAGGAGCACCTAAGGAAACTAGGAGTATCAGAAGAGGGTCTCTGCAGATTCTGAGGAGAATCTAATGAAATACCAGAACACACACGGGGATTTTGTGCTGCCCTAGCCCATAAAAGACGAAGATATCTGGGCAAAACACTTAATATCAGAGAAAGAATTGATGGCACTAGAAACAGCTCTCATTGAATGAAACTAGCTTAATACTCTAGGACAAATATTTTCCATCTTCGCGCAATAGGAGCAAATAACCCTTAATACGACTCTGAAAAGAGCTCTTCTTTGTCCGTATTTTATCGCTATTTTAACAAACGATGCTCAAGTTAGCTAGCCAACTGCATTCCTCCTCTCCATGAATTCACAACACCGAAGGATTATCTATCAATCCCTGTAAGACCGTTATAGTGCCCTTCTCAAGGAGGGCACGAGTCAACCTTGAACCCATAATAATCAACAATAGAACACTAACATATTCCAGCGAGGTTAAATATCTGGGAGTAATCCTAGACAAACAACTTAACTGGAAAGCACATATTAAGTCCGCCATATAGCGTGCGACCAGAGCAGTGTGTGCAGGACATGGGGTCTCTCTGACAAACTCATTCATTGGTTGTACACAATGATGTCGAGACCCATTATTACATATGCAGCCATTGTTAGGTGGCCCAAAATGCTCCAACCACCGACGGTAAATAAGTTGCAAAAACTACAACGTATTGCTAGTCTTCGAATAACAGGTGCCATGCGCACCTGCCCCACAACAGCTCTAGAAGATATAGTCGGGCTAACTCCCTTACCAATCTTCATTAGGAAGACAGCTGCTAGTATATACTCAACTCGATCCCCAATAGAGACATGTTTTGTACAATGCCGGATATAATGGTCAGGCAACACTGTTTCGGAAGGCGTTTCGAAGTTGAAATATTGGACCGCACTGGCTGGTCCAAAGGTGTCCGAGCACAAAACTCTAGAAGTCTGGTATGGTACACAGACGGATCAAAGATGGAATACGGTGTGGGAGCAGGAGTCTTTGGACCAAACACAAGGATTTCCGTACCAAGGGAGTCTTATTCTACAGTGCTTCAAGAGGAAATCCACGGCATCGAGATCTGCTCCAGACAAAATCTCCACAAAGGCATTAAGGGCGCTAGTATACTGATATTCTCAGACAGTCAAGCAGCACTAAAGGCACTGTCGTCTAACAAATGTTGCTATAATGCTCTACAATCCCTTGCCAGATACAACAGAGTGAAGCTTAGCTGAGTCCCTGGACACAGGCGGATTGCAGGCAACGAATGCGGAGATGAACTCGCGAGGGTTGGCTCGGAATCTGCATTTATCGGTCCACAACCGTACTGTAATGTCAATTGCACAGCAGTCACAACTCTGATTAGCGACTGGGAAAGCAAACTTCGCCTAGACCAGTGGACATATGGTCATGGTCTTAGGCAATCCAAGCGTTTAATCAGGATCTGAACAAAGAAAACTTAAGATTGCTAACAAGCAACGGGTCATATTGGCCTGAACTACCACCTTAACAATTTAAACCTGTGTCAAGACAAGGTCTGTTGGCTTTGCCTCGAAGACGATGAAACTTCTGAACACATTTTGTGCGAATGTCCGTCACTAATATGGTTAAGGAAACGTATCTTCCATAAGGAGATACTGCAGTGGGTTTAAAAAACTCCACTACTAAAGACTTACTAGCTTTCACTAAGGAAGTAGTACGTCTTTTGTGATAACTTCACCCCTCCGATACAATAGATCTATCCTGGTCGAGGTGTCGTTGGCTTCACGGCATGGGTTGTACAAGAGAAAACAAAATATTACCGAATTCCATCACCTTAGCCAAGCCTGAGGTATTTCTTTTTGCATCAATTTGCAACCAACATTCCGGCCGGTATCTCACGAAAAAATGCTTCAATGTTATCTTCCAATGCGTCAATTGAAGCGGGCTTGTCTGTATAGACATGAGCTTTATAATAGTCTAAATGCGTTAAATCGCACGATCTAGGGGGCTAATTGACCGGTCCCGAACGTGAAATAAAATGTTCACCGAACTTGCCCCTCAATAGGTCCTTTGTTGCGCGTGCTGTGTGGCATGTGGCACCGTCTTGTTGAAACCACATGTCACGCAAGTCAAGCTCTTGCATTTTGGGCAAAAAAAAGTTGGATATCATCTCACGGTAGCGCTCACCATTCACAGTTACGTTACGATTCGCATCATCTTTGAAGAAGTACGGTCCAATGATGCCACCAGCCCATAAATCGCACCAAACTGTGACTTTTTCTGGATGCATTGGTAGCTCTTGCAATGCTTCTGGCTGATATTCACTCCAAAATCGACCATGCTGCTTATTTACGTACCCATTGAGCCAAAAATGAGTTGACCATAAAATGGAAGAAGCGCGCGTTGAACTTTCTTAACAGAGCACGCATTTTGATAATAAAATTCAATAATTTGCAAGTGTTGTTCGTTTGTAAGACGATTCATGGGTAAATTATAAACCAAACTGAAGATGTTTGACAGTGAAACAAAACACGAAACGTGCGTCAGCTGTTTAGACCAGTGTTGCCAAAAAGATAATAGCTAAAAAATCACCCCATATAAGGAATGTCTATACGATTAATGGTGTCGTTTGCTTGTTAAGCTCGTCCTACGTCCGACTGTGTAGGGTGACGTCGAAGAATTATTTCTGCTCTATCAAGTTCAGGAAAGGATTCACTGTGACCTGCAACGTCGAAAAATATTTTAGGCACGTCGACGCACTGTTGTGTGACTTTGTTTTCAAACAGTCCGCCCAACCGCTCGTACACGTGTATAACATTGGCGTGATTGGGCGAATAAAACGAGTCGTCAATGAGGCTTGAGATAGAAGCGCCGTTTAACGAGGGGGAAACGATGCATCAAGAAAGGACAGATCACATGGACAGTGCGTCACAATGGGCAGCTATAACTTCGAGGCAGTCAGGGACTTCGTCTGCCATGGCTCCGAAGTGACCAGTCCTAACAACGTCAGCACTGAGATCAAATTCAGAATAACTCATGCCAATCGCTGTTGGTTGGCCCACAAGAGGCAAATAGAGTAATAGAGTCGATTCTCGAAGGATACATCTGACTTTATATGAGACATTGCTCATACCAGTTCTTCTCTACGACGCAGAAGCATAGACAAGGAATTTTTAGTCCTTTTTTGCGTTTATGGCCAGTTTGAGCATGGACAACACACGACTCCAGTCCGAGGAGTCTTCACCAGTGGGACAACGCAATGGATCACGTCCGCTAACCCGATGGCGCACACAAGTGAAGAAGAACCTCAGCCAACTTGGCTTGCGTAATTGGAGTCACCTGTACAAAACTCGAGCCAGCCGGAGAGGTACGAGTTGCGTGCTTACGACTACCATCCACCAAGCCAACGATGGTGTCTACACACCACAAACTAGACAGAAACAGTTGTTCACATTTAGCCAAGTCAACAGTGAGTTACAACCCTACGAATTACAGCCACCAGTAAAGGAAATTGCTGCAAATAGAAGTCGGACTGTATGTAGCGTTCAGAATCGCATGCGTTCTTCTTAACATACGTGCTTCAGCTCAATATGTGCAAAGTCAGTCGATTCCAGAGGACTGTTCTGTTCACACTTCTTAATTTCTCGAGGTACACTCTCACGTCATCAAACAAACTCAAAAACTGAAGCCTCTTGATCATTTGAAGCGCCGCCACGTCGTTCTTAAAAAAAACCAGTGATTTGGTATTAAGTCTGCACTGCATCTACTCGAGTGAACCGGCGGATTGGTTACATACATCGCATCCCTCTGCACAACCCGTCCAACCACCGAGCACCTCCGGTCAGCGTCCTCATGCCACACATGAAAAGCTTCTCAGGGTCTGGGCCAATAAATCAAGATCTCCGTTCAGTGATTACGGAAATTGCGTTTTGATTGACGGCTACTTGGTCTGTGGTTTCGCCCCGGGTCCCCACAGTCGATACCGATCGTCTCGTCCTTCCGTGCAATATGCTGCGGATCGTCCGCTATCGGCCAAACTGGATCTCGGTGCCTCCCATCGCATCCATTCCTAAGCACTTTGCATAGATGCATATCCCACATATATGCTGCCTGTCTACCGCTGCTACCGCCGATCCCAGCCCAGTCGATAATGCGAACAAATCGCATACGGACCACCCAAACGGACGAGTCCACAAACGTAGAAGTCTTCCATTTTATTGCGACGCGGACTCCTGCAGCCGAATCATTGATTTCCATCGATGGATACCAACCGGAAACCAGTCGAATAAGACATCTCCCGATAAGCGGACTGAGGCTCCCTCAATTAAGCGGTTCCCCGTTCAATGCTGTGATTTACGGTGCGCCAGTGCGCGGTTCGACTCTCAGACGGCAATTGCAGATACGATTGCTGGGGCCCGCAAATACCGGACAAGTGGGTACCTAAACGCTTCGTGGAATTCGAGGAGTAAATTTTGATTGGAAAATCGTGCCCGAGGTACACAGCGAGGGTATATAAATTGCAGGCATCCTTGGGAATTTCACGACAACGTACGAGTATTGTGCTGATCACGGTGCAGCTGCTGAAGGTGTAAATGGAGTTGAACTTCTCACTTGCCCCACCACAGACTTTGTTGCGAATCTGATTCAGTTGATCGCGACACTTTGCTGAGTGAGCGTTAATTCAGCCTGCAGCGGCTTCTGCACGTTCATTTAATACTGATAAAGTGTCGATTGATCCTCATGTCTGTTGATTATTCAATTCTGCTAAAGTATCGATGTCTGTGACAAAGGTCGTCTAAAATTATGGATCATGCACAACTTCGAGTTCCATCAGCCTCAAGAGGCACCGCGAGGGCGGAGTTATCTCATCCCTTGTGTGGGTACTAGGCAATAACGACGTCCCTGATAAACTCTAATATTCGCAGTTGCTTCTCCCTGTAGTCAGAGTTGTGAGTTAGAAGAAAACGCAATAAAACCCTACTCAGATAGACGAAATCTTGTGGTCCTGAGATTAAGATCCTGGACATCTCCACTCAGAGTCCATAATGCGTCCTGTGGCCTGTGTCTGATCACCAGGATATTTGGTAAAAAATCGGTACCTAACTCCAAAATAACCATCTGGTCACATCGATTGTCAGACCTATCTTGACTTATGGCATCTTAGTCTGTTGGCAGGCCTCCATGAAAACCACCAACCTAAAGATAAATAATCAGAATCCAGAGACTTGCACGCCTGGGTGTTGCAGATGAATGCTGCAAAGAGCGCTATAAGGATCAGTCAATCCATTGGTTGGCCCCTAAATTCGACTGGACATGCAAGTATACTAGATCGAGTACAAATTGAGTCGAAAACGACTTTCCCAACAAGGGAGGAGTGGAACACAAATGAACCCATCAACAATTCGATCATTCATGTGTGTACAGCGGAAGCGGGCGAAATGACATCAATGTTGAAAATGCCACCGGCTGATGTCACCAACTGTCAGTCAAGTAGCCATTAAAACAATTTCGGCAATAGAAATCAAGTTCAAGCTGGTCGCATGCTGCCGCGAAGAGCTCAAGCGTCTCAGCGCACAGCACTCGAATATGGAGCCGGCAACAAGGCAGCGAATGAACTTGACAGGAAAGACAATCCCAGGCAATCCTATGTATCAAGCCACCTCTTGTGGATGTCAAGAATAAAGTGGATGATCCGAAATCATAGAGGAAACTAATAGAAGGTGGAACTCTCTAACCACCTGTGAGACCACTCGGGTGCTATGGCCCAAGTTGAACAAAAACCGACGAAACTTCTTGAATGCGGCAAAAAGTTGCTGTCGATGGTAGTTGACTTGCCATAATCATCTCAAGTACCATGATATGAAAATGGGACAAGCCAACGACTTAAGTGGCATGAAGGAAAAGGAGGACGCTCCTCACTACTTCTGTCACTGCCCCAGCCTCAGCCTGTTCAGACATAAAATACTGATACTCTCTTTTTAAGCTCATCAGGATATCAGGATGGCTGAGATATCCGAGATCGCACCAACATGAAGTGGGACGAAGTAGAAGCAAAGAGGTTACAGACTTTGCTTATCAAGATGGGAAATGCTTTTTTTTTTCATTTTTGTATACTTAAAACTGGCTTAACTATCTTAACAATCGTGTTCTTACATCTACCCTACTGACCCTAAGCGGGTACTCTAAGCTATTCTGATCTTAATTTAAGTGTGCCTTTTGGCATAGTCTATGTCCATTGTCCCCTGTTCGGCGTACGACGTGGAAGATGACAGGCTATCCTTGTGGGTCCTGTATTAGGCCAATTGTGTCGAGAGAGAGGAACGTTTCAGGAGGAATAAAGCCGGTGAGGCGCACTCTCTCAGGGTACATACGCCCAAAGATCAGACTGTTGGAAGAAGTCATAGCTCGTGCAACATGCCATCTGATCAACTTAATAATAAAATTATCTATCCTGTTCAAGTTTGCCTCGTTGTACAGGACTTCGTTGGGATAGAACTTCTTGTACTCAGACTCGGGTGTGCGATACAACCGGAGACAGGTGCGAAGATACTGTCTCTCGAACGATCTCAGATGGGAAATGCTTCGGAGGGAACGATGCCGTTGCCGAAGCCCTCTCCTGATATTGGGGAATGGTGTGGTAAGCCCCAGAGATCAGATTATTGACTATGTTCATCGCTCTGGCAGTGCGACCACAAATCAACTTCAGCAGGAAATTGTCCATTTTAATCAGGTTGCCCGAGCTCTTCTGTAAAGACGAAGGCTTGAGGCAGGCCCTCTCAAACACTGACTGTTTTCATTGAGCTTGTGAACATTGGCCAGACGAGGGCCATGTAGCAGACCAGATTTTCACCCTGGCATCGAGTTGGATGTTGTAAAAGATTCTCTTTATAAAGCTGAGAGCGCCTTGGACTCAGACCAGAGCAGCATCTATAGCCAGATCCCCGGTATCTGACTACAGTAATTTGCGGCAGTGGCTGCCCGTGCCTTCTAACCACTAAAAACGTTCGCCAATTCTTTTTCGTATCCGCAAAGGCCTTATATGGCCGCAGGGTCCTGAACAGAATGGTTTCCGACTTCTCGACGTTGATACTCAACATCTAGTCGTCGCAGTTTCGCATGAACGAGTTGAAGTCACCCTGCGCGAGGTTGGTAATGTCCGCGATCTATGCCATTCTTGACGATGAACCATCTACTGATAAACATGGTACACAGTAGCTTGTAGAAAAACTTCTGTCTTCTGGGTCTACGGTTTCAAAAGGGCTTCAAAATGTAAATTAAGCACGCACCCGTACAATGTTGCTTGCTCCTGTTCCATTCGATATGCGAGGCTAGTTTCGACGCATCATGAATTTGTTATCTGGAATGATATACTTGTCCTCAGCCTAGTTAATCAGGGCTCCATTGAAGTATCTTGCCGATGCTCGGCAGAAGAATAACTGACCGGAGATTAAACGGATTCGACGAATCTTTTCTTCGCATGTATACGAGTGCCTGCGTTGTTCAGAGCATTGTTAAACAGGATTGTGTACATATTGACCACATCTAGAGGGAGATGTCTTAGCACAGTTCGAGAGCCCGGCAGAGTTTCAAAGACCGTTTGGAGCTCTGTCTTCGAAATGAACAAGGGATGGACCTCTTCGTAGGCTTCTCGAAGTTGAGCATTGTTAGACAGTACGCCATTCTCCATTCAATCTCATCAACCTGAACACACGTCCTGAAAGACCGCGATTGGTACCACCCGCTGATTCCTACTGGCCTTCGACAAAAAAAAAAGTTATCGTCGAGGATGACGTTATCTGGATCAATACCTGTACTCAATCAGTATTTATTCGTTGTTCTCGTCGGTCTAGATAGCTTAAGACACGGAAAAGTGCTAAGCTTCATGAAAGAATATCTTTGAAACCCACAAACCCCAATTCGATGATAAATATCCCGAATATCGCCGTTGACAGTAATTCCCTACCTCAGCTCATTTGCTACACATACACGTGCCGAGTCCAACAAAATGCTTGTCAACAAATAGAGTTTGTCAGTAATTTCGAAGAACATCACCACCTCCTCACCGTGTTCCTTTCGCAGAGCAGATTTCCTGCATTGCCCCACACAGAGAGCACCAACATAGCGAATTTATGGCTCCCCACTCGTTTCGATTTCCAATTAAATTCCGATTAAAACTTTTTCCCCTCAATAACCGTGATTTTACCGGCAAATCTCGCATCACCCCGTCTAACTATCACTGGAACTTCAATAAAATGCCTCCCCCCTCCTGGATTCCGAGTGGCCGTAACCATTAAGTCAAATCGCCAATAAACGCAAAACTCCATGCCCAGTGAAATTATCTCTGAACCAGATTACCCATTGCCGGGGTAATTGAATCAAAGAGCGCCAGCAGACCGACTGCGCGCTGCTACCATGCTAATCGGTTATCCTTGACCACCGAATGCCGGCAATTGTGTCGTCCGGCCACGTCGACGTGGCCACGTACGACCGTTCCCAGTGCCAGCTCGGTTGTGGGACAAATTAAATTTCCAAAATTATGTCTCCAATAAATACGACGACTTAAATTGTCGGGACTCCTTGGAGTCCCACTTTTGGGTGCGCGAACGTCAACCGGAGCGCCGTCGCTTGGCTTGTTGCCGATTTTTATGACCAGCTCAGCTCACTGGAATCGCCAGCCGAGTGTGTGTGTGGTCTAAGACAGGCATGTGGGTCTGGCGAGGTAATTGTTGGTTAATGGAGGGCTTAATGCCAATTTACTATCGATTTAAGTGCTTCTATGGGCCTTGGTGGTCGGGCTGTTTAGTGGCATGCATCCTCGGGACCACTGGTGGTGTGAATTTATTTGTCTGCCAGTGTGTTTCGCTGGATTTTACGAGCCTCGCCAGGAGTGGATTATTAAAAACGTGGTTTATTGGAGATGATAACTGCCTGCGGAGCCGTTGAAGAGCGCTCTCGTGCGGGACTGATGCGGAATCAAGATCAGCGGATCCTTTCGTTAAGACGTGGCTGAGAAGTGCCACAATAAGGTTTGTTGAGTGGTTTCGATGTTTTTTTTTTTTTGTGAGAAACGTCTGAAAATGGCGACAAATCATGGCATAATGGACGGCGGATGGAGGGTGGACATGACCGCTGAGCTGACTTCAGCTCAATTAGAGTACTGTAGTCTGTAGGTAGTTCTCCGAACTACATTTGTTTATAGATCGCTTGGTAAAATTCTTCGCCTTTCGTTTTAGTTAATGAAGCTTGACAGTCCGAATGACCGCAAGTGGAGCATGAACCACACATTTTTACAGAATTCATGACGATCCAGATATGTGCACTTACTTTCAGAATCATAAAATGGTTGATCCAATACTGAGTACATAACCACAATGGGACCATATTTTGTATTCTGTTAAGGTCAATGACTCTTGGGAATACATTTCCTATGAAGAGACATGAAGCTAAGATGCAGCTATCCCCTGCTTCCCCTGCCTAATCCAAACTACTCTCATCCTATCCGATGGAATGGATCAAGGTGTCATACGTACCGTGCCGATGATCAGCTTGGGGTCCACTTGAAAAACTAGCTCTGTAGTGAACGGTGTGCGACCCTCCAGGCTGATCAGTCTTTGCTGATTGCATTGCGGATCTCTGCGCAGCCTGATCTTCTTTTCTCCGCTACTCGCAGGACCACACGAACAAAAACAAAAATCCAACAAGACCGCTGTTCCCACACTGACTGGGAAACCAAGGTTTAGTGAACCCATGGGTTCAAAACCAGCTCTTGAAGTGGCGGGAGGTAGGAAATCGTCTAGCTCCACACCTAGCACTTCCAAAGGCGGCCGCGTACCCAAATTACAGACCTGATACTGATCGAAATTGCAGTCCAGGAAATGTTGAGCCCTCGAAAGAGCGGCGATATGCTTGACGCTTAGTGAAGCGTCTAAAAGCCATCTCTCCGGAACAGCTATTCGAAACTAAAATGATATCCATGGCAGGATCTACAAAACTTCGGTCCCCACGTCCAAGCGTGCCAGGTGGCCTAAAAAATTCAAGTCGCCCCGGTAGCGTTTCAATCACTGGTGAGCTGTATCGGCAGCACTCATAGACAACCGGCATCATGCCTTTATAGACCAGAATGATGCTGACTGCGGTATCTCCCCCTCTAACTGGAGGAAGATATATATTTAAAACGCACGACTTACGTGAGCCTGGTACCTAATGGTACCACTAAAAGCGGAAACCTATGCGATCCTAATGGCCACGAACTATATTGTGAAGGAAAGTGGAAGGGGCAAAATATTTGTGTCTGTAACGACCACCAAGATGTGATTGCTCAATTCTTTAACCACTTCGAGCTTAGTTCAGGAATGATAGTCTTCTTTGAATTTAATCGGAAGTCTAAATTCGCTAAGATTTATCTGGGTCCCGGGCTACTACGCGATCACGGGGAATGAGATTGCCGATGAACTTGCTAGACAAGGATCCGAAGAGGCACTCTTAGGACCCGAACCTGTGCTGGGACTACCTGTGTACTTGGTTGGGGCTTCCATTGATGTTTGGGCCTCTCGAGAGCACAACCAGAGGTTACCAGTAAGAAATCCGCCGCATCCTTGTTATCTCTTGACACAAAACACTGCGGGGCCACTACCCTTTCATCAAACACATAAGTGTGTATGGCCTAACCGATGAAAAACTCTGCGGCGTCTGCGGACGACACTGCAGAGCCATTCCTCTGCCACTGTCCCGTCTTTACTCGGATCAGACGGCAGTTATTCGGTGCTAATGAGGTGAGAGCTGATGATATAGGTTCCTTATTCTATTTTTGACAGCGCTCCCGTGGCATATGTCAAAGTCAAACATGCTCAGTTAATATTGCCATTACTTGTACCCTAACAACGGTTACAAATTATTGAATTTCAACACAAAAATGCGTACTCTGTGAAAAATGGTTTTTTTCGCGCAATTCTCGCACATCTACGCTTCCACTTTGCATAATTTGCGGGAGGAAATTAAAAAGAAAAGACGGGGTAAACTCGCAGCGGGTGTGTTGCTTCTTCATGACAACGCTCCTGTTCACACGGCGCGAGTTTCCAAGGCTGCTGCGCGAGATTGTGGTTGCGAAGAAATCCAACACCCACCCTATAGTCCAGACCTTGCCCCTAGTGATTATTTCCTGTTTCCGGATTTGAAAAAATGTCTTCGTGGAAAAAGATTTTCGGATGATGAAGAACTCAAGTCGGCAATAAATGGGTATTCTGTTTAACTAGAGATAAAACGCGAATTAATAATCACATTTACATGAAATTTTACATGAATGCACTAAAAGAATAGTAGTATTACTTGATAAATAAGTCAATTTATATATACAACCACAGCTTCACTCCGATACCGAGAATATATTGAACGCCCCTCGTAGATATATGTTTTTTGTTTCATTGGCATACATAGCTTGTAAACTTGTCTGCATCAATTGCATATTCACTCGATATTGCTTTGAGTAAAATGAAATGGTAGATCAAATCAATGCTGATGCCTGTTATATCTGCGCTCATCTTTTAATGAAGGTTTTTCGGTAGCTTTTCCTTCTATAGTAATAAATAATTAATTTTGATATATTTTTGTTAGCTACAATAAAGGAAGTTAAAAAAAAAAAAAATCTGCGCTCATCTCAATGTCTCTAAGAAATGATCGCGCTGTGTTACCATCATTCGTATTGCCTGCTACTTGCATTGGCATGCCAACTAACAGCCCCATTTCATCCCGAAATCGGCTTTGAATGTGGCTTCTCTTCTTAGCAACTAAACTTTTTTCTTCGTGTGATTTTGCTTGCCGTTTCTTAATGTCTAACTTGAAAGAAATGTGTAATAGACATTCAAATGATCGAATCCAAGAATGCAAGGGAGAAATCTCAAAGTTGTACATTTCTCTTCTTTAGAGCAGCCGAGTTGTATTGGTATACAGATAAATAATCGTTAATTATTTGAGTGATATTAACTCACAAAAAAAAATGTATGCTGTGCGCAAGAACCAGTCTGAAGAAGGTAATAAATAACATCTCGAGGCGGCTACACGCGGATACATTTTGAAAACTCTGCACAAATTTAGAATATAAATAAAAACGGATAATTCTAAGGCCTTCAAGCAAATCGGTAATCACTACCATTTGCTGAGATCGTACAAGGTTCAAACTTACAAAAATATTCCTTAGATAACAGGCAAGAAATTGGACAGATGGCTTTGCTACTTACTTCACACGAACACGATGAATTTGAGTCACATAATGCAACTAATGTTTTACATTTCTCTTGCTCAAAAATGATTGCTGTTTGCGATGTCACACCACAGTAAATACCATTTTTTTTTTGCGGAACGTTAATACCTTGGTTTATACCTGTCGTTTGATACCAAACTTTTGTCATTCGGACGACTTTAATTTTTGAATTAAGTTCCGCTAGATTCGCATAAAATAACACACTGTGCGTCGTCAAATAAATCGCCTTTCCAATGGATGTGGATCCTAAATTAAGGGTGAATTAACTTAAACTTAACATTTCACAAATTGGACTCCTGTCCTGTGAATAACGCGCAAACTGTCAGGTTCGCCGGAGGGTCACAGGGAAAAGGACGAAAAAACAGCCAGTTTGTGCTTTTTCCATCGGCAAACTGTTGCGTGTTTTGCAAGACCACTTGTTGTTACCATAATCCACGCCACACGTGTACTGCCGGGGGAGACTTCATTAGTAGTTCTTCATTTAAAATGCAGAGAGCTAAGGGATAGCACATTCCAACATGAACGTTGTTTGTTGGTCGGCTGGCGGACTAAGCGACGGTAAATGGGACCCCCTACGATAGATCAATATTCAACCCTACTTGTGAATACATGGTGACCAAAGGAATTTCTTTAAGTTATTCTACCCTCCGTGTCCATGATGTGAGGGGTCCACTAAGTTTTCAGGCACTATCAACTGTGTATCCTTCCCTCGGCACATTTGAGTTAAGTAACATTCCTTGTGGGTGACCTCTTGACAAAACGAGAGCAGGTTAGGGGGGATCAAATACCCTCCGAGGGTCCAAGCTCCGATGTCAATGGCCTATTAAGGATTCAAATCCCATCGCACACACAACCAAAAAAAAAAAATGTATATGATCTCGAGCCCAATTGCGAGCACAAAGCACTCTCGTTCGAGCCCTCATATCGGATCCATTATTCAAATACGTAACGCAATATTACAAATCCTTTTATGTGCTCCTTCATTTCCTCTAAATAATTGAATGTCAACCCATACCCTACCCTCTAACCGTGTGCTTGGCCTTCCGTCGTCTTCTCATCTCTCGGCACATCCGTCACTTCCTTTACAACGGCAATTATAAGTAGTCGACGACGACTCGATATGCATGCTCTTATTTGTAAACCATCCCCCTGCAGCCCACAGCCCCTCTGCACAGGCCTCGTGCACACATCAAAGCAATGTAAAGTGAATCTTTTCGACGCACACATTGTCCTCCACCCCCCGGACTAGCAAGTGAAGATGTAAGGATCAGAAAAAAAACTCGCATACGAAATTAAACAACACGAAAAAATATAGAAGGAATACTCGAATACACAGCAGCAACAACAACGAAAAACAGAGGACATAGAACAGAGCACAGAGCACAGAAACTCCTCGAAAATGTCCCTGCGGGCCATTGTTTTATTACAAAAGCCATGGAATGTAAGAGGAACCACTGCCATAGCCCTCTGCAATGTCATTCAAAGTAAACGAGAAGTTGCCACCACTCCCCTGCCGCCCACACCCCCCGGTATTGGCTTAGACTGTCATAAGGACCCGCTCACTTACTTTCTTGCAAGATGAGAGCGGGAGGAGTCCTTTCAGGAGTGCTCTTCCATTTGCTTTTTTTTTTTTTTTTTTCACTTTGTACGATTTTTTTATGGGATTTCTCGGTTCGGTGTTTTTTCCTCCCCTCCTCCCACCCGCCACCGGTCTCCGCAAAGCCATATTTACACAGACAAAGCAATAAAAGGACAAGTGCCTAAAAATTTACAAAAAAGTAGACATCTCTCCGGCATCTTGTCGAAGGACTTACATCAGATATCGCGCGGTGAACACAAGAGCTGTTGCCTTGTTGTTGGATTTTACATCTCGCGGTTGCGTCTCGGAGCACCGCACTATCTGCTCGGAAATGGGGGTAATCAAGTAGATTCCACCTAATACTCATCAAGGGATTTTATGATTGTTTGTTCATTAAATGGGAAGTGGGAGTGGATTTTCGGGGACATAAGCTTGTTGATTACAATGAATGAAGACAATCGACTGAGCTGGGGGGATGCCGAGTGGGCGGGATATCGAGCCTCGATACAGAGGAGTTCGTAAACTCGCTCACTCAAGTGGTTGGACGTGCATTTGCATAGTTAATTTATTTAAGACGGATTCATGGCCCATATAATTTACTGTCCACTTTTTGGCTTTTTTTTTTAAGTTCCGGTCATAAACTGAAGAAGTAATCAAGCTCTGACGTATGTATGTCCTTGTGGCATCGATGTTCCCGGATAGATGGACTTTTGAGTGGCCCCCAGCTGGTGGGGGTGAGGTGGCAGTCTCCGTTGACACTTTGGCGTCTCTGCTGCGGAGTGCGCCGATAAGTGACCACAATTCTTGAATTTTAAACACTTTTAACTTCGTCGTAATGGACGGTCTATTCTTGAAGAACTTCGTAGCACGTCTCATGTGCCTGGGTGTGGTAAACTCACTGTAGATTCACAAATATCGTAACAACTGGCGATAACTTATTTGTTGGGGCACTTTGGTCCGTTGAATTTGGTTCGGATGTAAGCTCAAGCTCCGACGCGCAATTCAACAAGTTAATATCTGCGATAGCCCGTGCTCTCATATGAGACGCTTAATTGACTGTCTCGGCTACACAGCGGCTGTCATTGACATACGGCCGTTGAAAGATTTTGAACTGAATCACTGTCGATTGTACTGGGAGGGACGACCGCGCCCGACCTTTGTCATAAGAGAACGCCCAGTTGAACGTTTTACCTAGTTCATGTGCTGCTCGTTGCTGTGCGACGTACATTGCATAAGGATACATACAATAATTTAGAAGATTATCGTGTTCAAACATACCGATCTCATCTCATCTTTAGTGACACGCATGTTCCACTCAAGCGGTCACGGGGCAAAGTGTTCTCCAGGTCACTCGATTTTCCGCTATCGACTCTAACCCGTCAGGTGTTATGACCGGCGAGTTTGTACACTTCGTCCAACCACCTCGTTTTGGGTCTGTCAAGCGGTCGCCTACCTGAGTGAATCGCATTCAAGGCACGCCTCGGAAGTCGTGATTATGGGGAGATTCGTGACTGGTATCTCGCTAATGGCACGCCTAATGTTGTTTTCCAAGTTTGCAAATGACTCTGGCTTATTGACATAGACGAGGCGCCAAATCGTACGACATAGACGGGAAATTGAGCGGTTCACAACGAGAAATTTATTGATCACCGAACTCATCTCTTAATTGATCCATCGGTTCACATACTCTGTGGCTTGTAGCGCCATTTTGATTGAACCATATAAATGCCGATCGACCATATAAATCCAGCTCGTGCCTATTGAGCAAAAGAACGTTCGATATCGTTGGACGATAGATTGCGCCATTGACGGTTATGTTGTTCTCACGGTTATCTTTGAAGGAATACAGGCCAATGGCCATCAATCAGTGAATTGACAACTCTTGTATTGCCTTATGTCAATAGCAAAAACTCACCAATTATAGGCGGACAATGCTTTTTCCTTGTTAAAATAGAAGAACTTGGATGTCTTCATAAACGTCAGACTAACAATGATGGGCATCATTGCTAAGACGGCAGGCGTTTGAGATAACTCTCGCCCCGCTCGCCCAATTCTAATGCCCACCTTATGACACAGAAACATGGCCCAACCAAACGCTGACGAATAACGCTTCGTTGGGCCATCAGACAAGTAAAGGGTCCTTCGTGGGGAACGATATAGTCGTCGCATGTATCAGCGGCGCATCAAGGATAACCCCCTATACAGTTTTGAATACACTCCTTACTGCTTCCCCCGATAGACCTGATCGGTAAACAGATGCCGGTCAACACGGATTTTAGACTGCACATGTCGGAGGAACTCAGTTTTGGGTACTCTATAGTCTTCGAATGATGCTCCTCTTCCTGCTTCCACCTTAGTCGCTCTTCGAGAAGAGTTTCACAATTATAATCCCCTCCAAGGAATTCAACTTCCTTCCTAGCGACACTGACCGCCTAATACTCCAGGCTAACTTCGAGAAGAAATTCTCTATCAGCATTCCCTTCAGATCGGACTGGATGTCTGATAGGCAGACGTTGGATGATCCTCTGCGTATTTTCACAGACGGATCGAAGACTAACGAAGGGGTGGGTGCGGGTGTCTATTCCAAAGATCTCAAAATTTCTATCTCTTTGAAGCTCTCTGATCACTGTAGCATTTTTCAGGCAGAAACCATAGCGATTAAAGAGACGATGTCATGGCTGTAAAATCCCTGGACAATGTCACGTTTAACTCAAAAACATTCCTTAATTGCAGGCTGTCTCTTAACAGATGGCAGAGCATTTTAACATTCACCTCATGTGGGTGCCGAGACACTGTCCATGAACTCGCCAGCTGTGGTACAACCTCCTCCCTATCAATAGCAGAGGTACCACCTTCCATGCCGATCGCTACAGCCTACCATCTTTTGAAGATTCCTACAATAAAAACCACCACAATGGCCACAAATGGCTAGAAGGCTGGTGCCTTCTGCCTTAAAACAAAAGAAATCTGGCCATCACTTAACCTAAAACGGTCACTCAATCTACTTAGGCTCAGCGAACACTCATTAAGGACTCTCATAGGAGTCATAAACAGGCATTGTGCAATTGGACTCATGCTCGCAGGATGGGTGTTCAATATAGAGATTTCTGCAGAAGCTGCATAGATAAAGAGGCGGTAGAAAGCACTCATCGCCTACTTTGCTCGTGCAGCGCTCTAGCTAATCGTAGGTTCCTACACCTAGGAGCCTACTATTTCAGTAATTTCAATGAGCTAAACAGCGTCAGCATAGAACAGCTAAATCGCTTCACTGCAAGCACCAACTTGTTCCGATGTTAGGAGAAGTCAATCCGCGTGGTATCACAATGGGCTTACTCTGGCCTAAGTGTGACTGCCCTTAGCAGTCAGCCTTTACAGGCTAACCTAACCTAATCCCCTCCAGATCCTATTGGAAGTCTAACTACCAGAGTCTGGTTGGCACTCTGTGAATCTTATCAGATTTATCGAAGATGAGTGAAGGCATGTGTGTTAAGCATTTAAATATCCAGCTTTCACCGGCGAACAACTGTATCGTCGTACAGGTAGAATCTGTAGCTATCAAGGAAGCTTGACTGTCTTGACCAGGGCACAACGTCATGTACTCTGATAGTTAGCCGGTGATCAAGTTCTTGGATGCAGTCACTTTTGATTTGACTGAACGGACACCTATCTCCTAACGTGATGGTAGAGTACTTTAGCGTTCATTGTACTTGGGTGCCACTGTGACAATCGAGAAAATTTCGAAGCTGACGAACTCGGTAGATACGCAACAGTGCTCTTTCCGGGTGAAAATTTGCCACTCATGCTGCATCTTGATGCTAGAAACGATTGATCACAACAGTCGTAGATGGTCTGATGGCACAATGTGGCTCATTATAAAACAATTATGGCCTACTGACAATAAGAGACGGTCACACGAGCAGGTCGACTCTCTGGTCACTTATTGGCGTTAACATTGGGCACTGTGGCATTGGAACTCACTCTTTCAAATGGGATCAATGCATACTGTGGAAGATACAGAGTTGATGAAGAGGACGATACCATTATGCACTTCATTTGTCCTTTCAGCGGCCTCTCCTTTCGAAGCAAGACCCGCCTCATATTCGATTACTTGGTAAGCGACTAAGCGACATTAAAGTCAGGCATTGTTAGAAGCACCAACTGATTTGCAGAGAAGGATCAATTACATCAACGGGCCTACGATGTCCTGAGTGTGACTGCTGCATGTTGGCAGTCAGACATCTTGTCAAACTGGAGGACATCAGTATCCTGTTCATCTCAAGCAAATTCATCCAAATGAAAACCAGGACTGAAAGTCGACTTGAACTAATCTAGATGTGTGTACATATTGTCAAACAAACAAAGTACGCGTCCTATAACGTCTTCCAGAAAAGCAATAGCAAAAGTTTACACTTTCCTCCACCCATTAACTTCGCATGGACCAGAGTGAGCATGCCCCCACATCGTGACCTCAGCAAGTCCAAGCCTAGTCACTTTTATCCCGAAACAGACTCGCCACAAGACGATCAAGAGCACAACAGTCTGTCCAAATTTTTCCACTCAAAGAAATGGAAACCAATTTCACACGTAGCCACGGCAAGGGAGACGTGAAGTAATTTGAAAGAAACACACAAAAAAAACTAAACACCCTCCACTCCAGCCCCGCTCTAGGTGGGCAACCACAAAGGAGAACCTTCAACAATACAACTCGGGCTGCCAGTGCGGAATTTAAAGGCATTTCCTTGTTTACCTGACCAAAGGCGAAATCCACGAAGCGCGTTCATTTATCGGTAATGGCTAGATAATAGCCAGATTCATCCGATCCCCGGCAACTGCAAGAGCCCGACTGTAAAGCACGCCACCGAGAGCACGGCATTCCGGCGACCACAATCTAGACTAACAATGGGGAAGACCAGTGGAGTTGGAAATCTGATTTGTGAAACAACAGAACACGTCCCAGTCACTGGGAGGCAGCAAAACAGTGCGTAGACTTCTTGTGTTCTTTTGTGGCTGAGAGCGGATTCCATACGTGCCGCGGATTGATGGTGTGCCCTGCGATTGGACAGGAGTTTCCTTCTCCCTCTCTCTCTCTCTCGAATGTAGGTTGTTGTGCGGGGAATCGAGCAATAGATACACGAGAACGCCTGAGTGGATCGCCTGCGGTGAGTCCACCAGATGCGGAATTGCATACTCGTATCTATTTGCGCTCGAGTGCAGATGAACGCATAATTATTTTGCAATTCTTTTCGAGCCCCTTATGGGATTAACTAATTTGTGGAATCCACAAGGGACCGCGGAGAAAAAAAGTGCTGCTGACGTTCGTGCGACGGATGTGAGTGAACTGCGAATGAGTCGATGGGCCGGATGGAGGCTGCAGATGGGAGTTGGATTTTTTATGGGGATTGTTCTGAGGACCTGGGAAGGTTTGGTGAATTTATAGAAAATGTGTGGGTAGACATTAGAACGATCAAAAGTTTACAGAAGTATGTACTTGGAAGCAGACGAATTGTGGTTGCAAGTGGCCTTGGCGAAGCACTTTGTAATACTATTCGATTGGAAGCTTTTGAAGGTCATCTTTGGAAGGAAGCGTGATGTTGCAAAGATCAGCACTTAATCATGGCAGCCAACTTTCCTCCCCTTCTGTTACGACATCACATGTAGGTCAGTGACCATTGTGAGTATGGCTGTGTGATCCAGTATGGGTGAATGTCCACCATTGAGCCCTGTTGTTCTTCGGACATCTGTACGAACTCTCTTTGGAAGACCTTACGTTCTTACTATGCTGTAAACAGGTCATGTCTTCCACAGCTTGTTGGCCCAGTCCATCTAATGCTGACCTCTTTTAGAAGAAATGTGAGATAAGGACTTTTACTGGAACTAGAAGTGGAGTATGGCGCTCCATCGGAACTGAGCAATAAGAGAACCCTGCCCGGGCAGTACGAGGAGCGTTCAATATATTCTCGGTATCGGGGCGAAACTGTGGTTTATTTAAGTGCATTCATGTAAAATTTCATATAAATGTGATTATTAATTCGCGCTTTATCTCTAGTTAAACAGAATCATAATGGCAACTGAGACGATGATGGTGAAAATTGATGATCGCGGTGTAATTAAATTTCTCACTAAGCAAGGAAAAAGTCCAGAAACTATTCATGAAGAGATGGTGGCTGTTTACCAGGGTTCCGCACCTTCATTATCAACTGTGCAAAGAACTCAAGTCGCCAATAAATGGGTATTCTGTTTAACTAGAGATAAAACGGGAATTAATAATCACATTTATACGAAATCTTACACGAATGCACTAAAATAATAGTATTACTTGATAAATAAGTCAATTTATATATACAACCACAGTTTCACCCCGATACCGAGAATATATTGAACGCCCTCGTACATCAGATTAACGCTTATCATTCTGAATAAGATTTAAACCACGATTTTCATCTACAGGGTGGGGCATCTAGTGGTTCTTTTTTAAATCATATGTTATTTGAAACTGGCACATATCTCTCGCTCAAAATATTGACAGAAAGTCCGCGGAACGAAATAACGTTGGGACATGTTGAAAACTTATTTCCAAAGTGAGTGCTGTGTAGCCCAAATAGTGCGTTTGTTGAAAAGAAGAAGTTTTGGCTGCGACAGCTGTTCGCAAGTTTGTGCAAAAAGATTGTGGAACTGGTGTGCTAGTGGACAACACTCATGGTCCCCGTCGTCGTACAGTGTGCACAGATGAGAATGTGGCCTTCTTCGAAAATGAGGCTGGGATTAACATTTTGGTCAACGGTAGGCGTTGTTAACCGATATTTTTTTTTACTGAAATTGAAGGCATGGACTTGGATGACCCCGGGTTCATGCGCTTTGCGCCACAACAGATATTTTGCGCACTAATTTTTCAAATCGCGTTATCAGCCGTCTTGGAGATGTCACCGCCTCCGAGCTGCGGTTTACCCATTTGGACTTTTTTTGTTTGGGGAACCGTGAAGGACAGATGTCATACCAACAATCTGGAAACGATTCAAGCACTTAATGCCAATATCATCCAAGTAATCCGTGAGGTACAGCCCGAAACCATCAACAATGTCTTGGAAAATTGGGGTGACAGAATGCGCTACTGCAAAACTTAGGCAGCCACTTGAACTACGTTGTATTTCACAATTAATGGGAACATTTGTTCATACTAATAAAGTCGTAATACACGGAAAAAAATCTTATTTTGTTTATTTTATTGTATCTTTAAAAAGAAACTGGTATTTGGCCCACCCTGTACATATAATAGATTTGGTATCTGAATTCAACTCCATTCGAAACGACACCGATCACCGACTACCTCAAGCCATTTTCGAGGAAATTTTTTTACCACCTTCTCATCCAGATCGGACTGGATGTCTGACAATCAAACGCTGGATGATCCCCTGTCTATACGTCTAGACGGACGAAGTGAAGACTGATAAAAGGGTGGGCGTAGGAGTCAACTTCAAAGACCTCAAAATTACTATCTCATCGAAACTCCCTGACCGCCGTATCATTTTTCAGTCCGAAACCATTGCGATAAAAGAGGCACTATTCTGGCTCAAAAACAACGTCCAAAAGAGATCAGTATCTTTTCTGGTAGTCAAACCGCAATTTAACCCCTGGACGATGTCATTTCCAACTCAAAAACATTCCTAAAAAGCCGGCTGTCACTTAACAAGATGACTGAGCATTTCAGTATACACTTTATGTGGGTAACTGCACACTGAGTAATTGGCATTAGCCTTAGGACCATTTAAGGAAGCTGGACCGGACGCCTTCAGTAGGAATCTCAACTACCAAATTTAAAAATAAGCTTTTTGATTTATTTCACCACCTTGATAAGGTGGTGAGGCGGACTTAAAACCGCTGCTACTCTTTGGATCGTAGCACCCGATTTTAGTTTGTAACTCCACACAGATTTGGATCATATACCTTTCACGTCTCAGAATCACCCCCCACCAAGGTTGACTCTCAGATATGCAGGTATAATCTCCACCTCTCCCCGCGGCTTTGGCTTTTAAACCACAGCCACCACGACGCTTCCACTTGGGGGCCAACCTCAAGTGATCAGACTGAAACCTATGCAGGTCTCTCCCGTTGTACCAGTATATAGCCTCTGTAGGATGCCATAAACATGCCATAACATCCTCAGACTGGCCGCTAATATAAAAGTTCAAAAGCTCGTAGACTATTCAGTCTATGATTGAGATAGGCACGTCCTTCTTAATTTCTTTGCGAGCTTTCAACCGTTATATTCAACGTGCACTGGAATAGAGACGTATCCTAAACCAGTTGCTCTCAGCTCCTGCATTTTAGTCGCCTCTTACGACAGGCATGCATTACCTTGGGTAAATTCTAACCCCTACCCGAAGGAGGAGGTGACTGGACACAGATGATGTGGTACAACTGCCTCTCTCACACCGGGAGGAGATCCACCATCCATACCGCTCGCTACAGTCTACCATCTCATCCAGATCCAAGCAATCAACCACAAGTGGCTAGAAGTCACCACCTGCCTTAAAACAAAGGAAATATGGCCACCCCCACCTAGGAGCCTACGTTTACAACTACCTCAGCGAACTGCATGGCATCTATATAAGCCAGCCACACCGCTTCGTTAACAACACCAACTGGTTCCACGTATAGGATCCGCGTGGTACCACAATGGACCCATGTCGGCCTAAGTGTGACTCCTATTAGCAGCCAGAGTGGCCTTATATATAAAGTTAATGAGGTCTGAGATGGCAGGCCAGTGGGACTCCAAATTTGGAGTTTTTTTAAAGTTGATTGATAAATGCATGTTAAATTTTAAGAGCCGATGTTGAATGTGAACCACTCCTAAACGTTAAGTTTTTTTCTGCAATTCATTTGACATTTCTCATTTTCAGACTAACTCGATTTGAACCATGGAAAGATACACAATCGAGCAACGCGTTAAAGTTATTCAGGCTTATTATGAAAATGGGCGTTCAAATCAAAATGCATATCGTGCACTTCGTGATTCTTTCGGTCAATTTAATCGTCCAAATGTGCGTACAATCGGAAAAATCGTGCAAAAATTTGAGCAAACCGGGTCTGTAGGAGATGTGAAAACATCAGTGCATGCTCGTATAGCTCGTACTGCAGAAAATATTGCTGCTGTTCGCTATAGTGTGGCCCTTCAGCCGTCCACCTCAACTCGTCGTCGTGCCCAACAATTGCACCTCTCACGCTCGTCGTTGATGAACATTTTGCATAAAGACTTGCATTTACACGCGTACAAGGTGCAATTGACTCAAGAACTAAAGCCTCTTGACCATTTCAAGCGTCCTCAATGATCAGAATGGTGGCAAGAAATGGCAACAGTGGATGGTTATTTCAATTTTCGAAGAAAATCATCTTCAGTGATGAGGCACATTTTCACTCCAGTGGATTCGTCAATAAGCAGAATTGCCGCATTTGGGCGAATGATAATCCAAGAGTGATTGTCGAAAAATCAATGCACCCACAAAGAGTGACTGTTTGGTGCTGTTTATGGGCTGGCGGCATCATCGGGCCGTATTTTTTCCAAAATGAGGCCGGTCAGGCAGTTACTGTGAATGATGTTCGCTATCATGAAATGATAACGAACTTTTTATGGCCCGAATTGGAAGACATGAATGTGGACGATATGCGGTTTCAACAGGACGGTGCCACTTGCCACACAGCTAACGAAACAATGGCTCTTTTGCGCAACAAATTCAATGTCCGTGTTATCTCACGTGGTGGCGATGTCAATTGGCCGCCAATATCATGTGATTTGACACAGCTGGATTTTATTCTTTGGGGTTATTTGAAAGAAAAGGTGTACGTCGATAAGCCAGCAACAATTCAAGAGCTAAAGAATGAGATAATTCGGCACATTAACGGCATAGAACCTCAATTATGCTTCAGCGTCATCGAAAATTTGGACCATCGGATGGAGGTGTGCCGCCGAAGTCGCGGAGGCCATTTGGCCGATATTTTGTTCCATACATAATTGAACCATACCAATATTATCATAATAAAAAGAAACGACAATAATTTCCCAAATAATTTGTGTTTTATTCAAAATCAACATCGGCCCTTAAAATTTAACCACAGTTCATATTGTTTTGTTCGTTCACGTGGGATATCGGCAAGTGGGCAGACAGAGTCGAACAAGCACAAAGTGCATGCTGTGATATTGCGACGAATTGGTCAATAGTTGTATATCATCGGACCGACTGCTAGATGTGTTGGCAACGGTGTCGAAAAGTGAAGAGAAACACTATTTTTTACAGTTCAGGGGTAATTCGTGGCACGTTTTAAAGTGAAACATGCTCAGTTAGCATCATGGAAGGACATACACCCAAAGAACGCTTACAAATTATTGAATTTAATTCAATGACTTCCTTCAACGTCATTTCTTATAGAAAGGGTATGCTAACAAACAAAAGTGTCGTATTTGGTCTAAGTTGCGTTTTATGGCCCGGCTGAATCAGAGGCCGGCATTCCTTCAAAGATGTCCGTGAGAACAACTCAACCGCCTATGGCGTCCGCTATTGTTCAATGATATTTTTTGGCCAAAATGCATGAGCTAAACCCAACAAAACATGCTACCTAATAGATGGATCAATTGAGAAATGAGTTTATTTTATTAGTTTCTAGTTTTGAACCGGTGAATTAATGAAATTGCCAGCGAAATCGTGAATTTTACGCCTTAAACAAAGTTTGGGAACACGTGAAATCATTCACCATGTGTTTGTATTACACGTGATTACATCATTACACGTGTCATTAACGAGATACCAGCCAATATGTTCTAAAAAGTGACTCAAAACTGCATTCTCTGTGTGGCCCAATTAATCGTGGTCAACATTTACACGAACCAATTATTTTTCAGATGTTAATGGCAAGCAATGATTTAACACTTTTGCAACTTTCCCATTTATTTTTTGACAATTAATACCCACCTTGCTAGAGGGAGGGTCCCATCCGAAGAATTTCCTACGTACTCTATACGAAGTGTTTGCGGCAGTGCCCACATCCTTCCAGTATAGATAGCAGCAGTAGCAAATCACCAGATAGGCGACACGCGGTCTATTGACGTTTCCAGAATAAGCATGTCCAGTGCTTCAGAGCGTCGTTAAAAATTCAAAGCAAAGGTCGTAATTTGTGTCAATTCTTCGCCTACGATCTTCATCAGAGACAACATCGCCTCGTCAAGATTTTCCTAATTAAACGTTCTGCTTAAGACAGCATCGTCACGCCACCCTCAGCTCGCAGCTATCAGGTCTCGGGCTAATCACCAGGAAGCGGCCGAGGCCAACCAAACAACCATCGCTTGTGTAATTCAATGTGAATTTATGTCCCAAATTATAGAGATTCTTCAGGCAAATCCTTGTCGAACATCGACACCAACATCGGGCAGGTTGTAATTACCCTGTGTGTGCGCCCTTGGTGTCACTCCCCCGGCGCTGGGGCAACACAAAAATTACATCTAATTAAAATACCGGCAAGAAGAAAGGAAGGTGTCTCCATCGCGACTCACTCCGATGTACAGTTGCAGCGGAGGCCATAGCCACCCGAGCCGAGCACGAAAGATGTGCGCTTCCCACTCGAGGAGACATTACACCACAATGTGTGTCTTGCGGGGACTTCTTGTCTCTTTGCACTTGTCGGCAGTCCTGTCAGAGTTTGCCGGCGCCAGCAGTGGACTGCATGCAAATTCTGAAGGTTAACGACATCAGATGTCCCCATTATGCCTGCGAGCGGAAGGGCAATCGCATCCTCCTGCACTGTCACCTGGGGTCCAATCAATCGACGGCTTCGCATACACCACTCAGCGGCAGCGGCGCACGGATTGATTCTATCTCTCGTGCAAGCGCTTCCGTCTGTCTCTTGATTGTCTGATGCCGCCATCGCCGCCATTGTGTGTGCACTTGTCAGGAGGGTGCCTGCACACACTGCCCGGCCATCCGAACAAGACGTCCAACGGCCATGTACCCCAGAGTTTTTCTCTCGAATAAGGTCCGTCGGCCGCGGGGAGCAAGACACCGCCTCGCCAGGGAGAGGGGCGAGCCAGGGATTCACAGTGATGCGGGTTGGGTTTGGTTTTCCTCTCAATCAGCGGGCAACAATGTTGTCGACCATGTAACCCTAAACCGAATATGCTCATACCTGGATTTGGACAGGAGAAAGGATTTTCCTTGTTTTGCTTGCCTCCTGCGATTCGTTGTTGTGTTCTTTTCGGCTGAGGTCTGGTCTGGTCTGTGTGGGCAACTTTGTATGGGACTGCACCCAGAGGGCCGTAGTGTAGCACCGCCAGTCGGTTTAACTGATGCCATCAGCGTTGTGACACCACTGACGGCAGACCAAAGTGCAGACAGTAATTCTTGACTTCGGGAATACAAAGTCGCCGAAGGTGTGCTGAATGGCAAGATGAAGAACCAGTTACTTGACTTCTGCTGGATGCCTGCTGACGTCTTTGATTATCTTCTACGTTTGGGGGATGCCCATCGATGCTCATCAAACGGGTCGTTGGCCGTAGAGTCACTATTTCATTGATGACCAGGAACACCCAGAAACGGAACATGTTTTTTACGAATTTCAATTCAACTGCAGAAGGAAGCGATGAAAAGGGAGCGCTTAAGGGGAACATTTTTCTCCACTGAGCCTCTTACAAATGATGCATAGGTGTTTCGTTAGCTAGGGTGGGCCTGCTGACTAAGAACGACGAGGTAGAAGAGTCTTTGAGCTTGAGCGCCTTTCCAATTGAGAAAGTGTAACTTGAAGACAACTCGGGACGACTCTTTTGTATGCTAAAACAATGCTTGTCAAGACTCTGGTCTTTTGAGGTTCCCTAGGTCTTCCCACCAAGTGTGAGCTCCTTACAATTCTCATGGCGATTTGCGAGTTTTTGATCTGTTGAAGACATTTTTCGAGTATCTTAAGATTCTGCTGCAGCAAGTCTGATAACAGCGACTGGTAAGTGTGTCTCACTAATCAGCTTTATCTATATATAAATACGTGCTACCGATTTTTGTGGTGCGCTTATACGCTGTTCTACTCAACCGAATGGCAGGATACTTACACCATTCGAAATGTAATTTTGTGTAGATGTGCACAATTTTTTGTTTTGCCAAACGATTGAGTAGAACTTTGGTAAACATATTCACAGAATTATGTTATATTATTACGAGAAAATATCTTAGCACGCATAATCGTCGATTATCGACCACGGGCAAGCCTAGTTTTACTAAAAACAAGGGATGTACGGTCAGTTCACAGAGCGCTCCATCTCGTAAGACCACATACCACAGAACAAAGGTAACTTTGGCAACGGATATCAAACCTGTGCTGCCATGAAGAAGACATAACCAAGAAAACGACGCGTGCTCTAATAATAGGTCGTGGCCGACAAATCCTAGGGATGCAGTCCAATCATCCGAAGGTTGATGTACATACAGAAATAGCTATTGTCAAAGATTGGCATGCCTCTGTATTACAGAGCACATGATACCTTGCCCAACAGCTACCATGGAAGACCTATTGAAGTTGACTCCTTTACATCTGGTGATTGGAGAATGTACAAACAAAACAATCATGAGAATGTCAAAAGAAGGGACAGGAAAACACAGGTGCATTACTTCGAGACAATTTGATGCACTAGTCAAAAAGGTATCCCTCCATTGTGATGGATTGTGACATGATTAGGAAATTCAATTTCCAAAAGAAGTGCACCGTTGTGCCCAGCACCGAAAAGGACTGAAGCAATGAATTCATAGTCAGGCGGATACAGAGGTATACAGACGGATCATGAACCGATGAAGGAACTGGAGCAGGAGTATTCAGACCCAGGACAAAGTACTACGAATCCATGGGTAAACGCACCAGCAGCTTAAAGATGGTTCCAAGTCAATCTTGCCAGAAACTATACCAATTGGTACATAGCAATGTTGCTACCATGGCACTAGCCTCCTACAAAAGCCGAACGAACTGAGCAGGAGAAACAAAGTAAACTCTGCTGGATACTTGGCCACATGGGGATAGAAGGCAATGAAATGGCCGACTTCCTAGCTAGGAAAGCAGCATCGGAGCCCTTCACAGGCCCCGCTGTAGAAGACCATGTCCTCAGAGAAGAATTCAGGGATCTAGAAGGAAGGAACCGAACAGAAACCTGGAACAACGCTTATGGCATGTAGCAGGCCAAGAAACTCTTGGGCCAGTATAACCGAAAGAGGTTTGATGCATGTATCAAAATGAGCAGAAACCTCCTTCGTATCCTAACGAGCTTCATAACACGGCACTGCAGACTCGGGGAGCACATAAGGAAACTAGGGGTATTAGAAGAATCTCAGATTTTGTGGAGAATCTAATGAAATTCCAGAATTTTGTGCGGTACTAGCTTACAAAAGAAAAAGATATCTGGGCAAACATCTAATAACAGAGGAAGTATTGAAGCCACTAGAACCATCTCCATCTCCTAACTGTCTTAGAGAGAATACTTTAGAGGAAATCCTTTTCACATTTGCACAAAATGAGTCCACAACCCTCAATACAACTCTGTAAAGTACTGTATGTGAGGGGAACTCGTAAGAGAGCAAGGGTATCAAAAGGGGGCACAATAGACCTATTGGACGCGGTGCAGTATACCCTCAACAATAATAATAATTATAGTGGAAGTGCTCAAGGCAATTCTTTTTTACTGAGCACTCACAGGTTATAGGCATGAGTGAGTTGATTTTTTCTACTGTGCGCCTAGGAACTCACCAAACTCTTCTGCAACCCAATTGTCGAAGTTTAACTATTCACGTGGCGGCCGAAGCAGAAAAATTTAGTAAAAGCGTTGGTAAAGATCGCCTAAAGCAGTGTTTTGTCAATTGAGTTGTTATAAGGCAGGCAGTAAATGTGGTGAATAAATTCTGTAGTGTAAGATTTTTTGAGTAAAAAATACTTAAAAAATAAAATTGTGTACAATGAACAGTTACATTGGTGGCCTTTATTTCGTTACAATGCAGTGACCGAACCTTGGGTTAGGTTAGGTTGTAGTGGCTGATCGCAGGTTGACAGCAGTCACAATTAGGTCAGAGTAGGCCCGTTTTGTAACCACGGCGATCTAATTGATCCTATTCCGCTAACCAGTTAGTGCTTTTGATAAAACGATGGACATGACAATAATGATGCTTAATTCGGGCAGGTTGCTGATAAGTAAGTCCCTAATCTCTCTAATTCTTCTCCTCGTCTCTGCAGCTTCTGCAGAAGTCATTGTAGGGAAGGCCTAATCTAGAGGCCTAAGTTTCAATGGCGCTGTGCCCGGTTATCACACGTATACGAGTTCTGAGATTTGGCCTACTCACTCTGATCAGGCTGAGTGAGCGTTTTGGATCGAGACCAGGCAGTAGTCGTTTCGTGATGAACCCTTTTTCAAGCAAGGCTCCATCCGGAAAGAGGACGAAACCATTGCCCTTTCTAGCGAGTTCGTCCGCTTCACAATAGGGAATGTCACAGTCGGAATTGTCACAAGTGCACAGACATAAGTTGGAAGATAGTCGTCAATTCAGGGAAATTTTGAGTTGACAGCACCGTTAATTGATCGCCACCCGGCTGTCAGAATTGATGACGATATCTGTACTTGTTGATACATTGTTTTTAGCCAGGACAGAGTTATCTTTATCACTCTAGTTTCTGCCCGAAAGACAGTGATTTGATAGTCCGAATGTAGACACCCTCGCCCACGCCTTCATCCATTTTCGATCCATCAGGCATCCAGCACCTGGTATTCAGACTTCCAGTATAATCTGCGGGGCGATATGGGTGTCATGACATCGGTTTCTTTGGGTACAGTAGTGAAAAGTGTTCTTTCCACACAGGCGGTCTGATTGCCGTCTTTAACGCTGCACGTGTCACGCTTAAGTCTAGGAAGATTGAGGAGTATGTTCACAGCTGCGGATGGGATTGCCCTCAATGCTTCGCTGATACATATGCTTGCTATCCGCTGTACCCTAATGGGCAGTTTGGAGTTGATGTTATTATTGAGCGCAGTCCACTAAATCGCCAGTGGATAGCCAATGGAACTGCGAGGCTGTAGGTCCCATTTGCACCCCGAACCTTTATGTGCAAGAGGTAATCAAGATTATGAGACGAGACGTAACGTAACAATACCTTGAAATGTCGAAGGAACGCCGGAAACTAAACACAATGGAATTCCTCATAGAATAGAGTAGATGAATTCTATCAGGTGTGGACACTCATTCTTACTCTTCTAGAATGGGAACAAGGTTGTGTATCCTTGTTTTCGCATACTCAACTGAATGCATACTTGTTGAATCCAGATGAAGATCAGATTCTGTCGAAAGACACTCATCAAGAAGACAATTGAAGTCTTCCTCCATGTCTGCTTACGTACCTGGAATGAAAAAAAAAACAAGGAATATAGTTATTCAAAGGTTTATAAATTTGTTGAATTGGTGAAATGGAACAAAATAATGAAGTATGTTTAGCCTAAGGCTTCATCGCTCTGGATTAACAGCTAATTCTAATTTTAATAATTATATGTTAGCTTCTTAAATAAATAAATAAATAAATAAATAAATGAAGTATGTAGCTTAAAAAAATTCAATACAGTCCTTATGTATATTCAACGTGCTAAGGATAAATACAAATTGTTATTTGAATTGTGTAAATGAACAATTAAACTGAATGCGTCCATCAGCTCCTGGTGCAACCAGGGCTCTATCCTATCCTATCCAACAAGCATCACTAGGGATGTGCCTCGCTACCCAACGGGTAGATATGTATTTAACAGGGTAAATACCGGGTATATTCTATCCCATTCACGTGCATGCGTGCTTCTATCTGCTGCTTCAGCCACCATTCGCAAACAGTATCAAAACGTTTCCTTCTACAATATCTTTCTACAATGTTCATGCATCACCGCCATCTGGCAGGATTGCGACGACTAGTGATTTGTACGAACTCAGTGGTGTCATGTTAACGCTGTCATATGAGGCCTTGTAATCGACGAAGCGACGGTTGTTATCGATTTGTGTTTCCTTGAATCTGGCCTTGTCTACTATCTTCCGCTGTGTGTCGTCAACTCATCTCAAAATCAGTTGTCAATTCTTGCTACTCCTTGTCTAAATCGACTCTCCAACCAACTGTGCATCGGAATATGCTGATTGATCCTGAATGATAAATACATTTTCCCCATTTCGTATTCCTTTCCTCCCACAGCCGGACATCACTCCTAGTCACAATAAATAATTGCCATGTTTTTGTTAAGGGCTCAATGCGTGCTGATCACCAATTCAAAAAATATGACCCCATTCGGAGAGTAGTCTGTGCTCATTCGGGGCATACCGCGGTACGTGGGCAAGTTTCCATTTAGATCTAGAACAGCACCAGCAACCAGTCCAGCTCTCTCGGCCATCTGAGTCACTGCATGCCCATCAATTGGTGGCATTACGGATCACGGCCGAGTCAGCCTTAATGCAGCATCACCGACACTCTGGACGCCGCGATGAGGTGATGATGGCTTTTTGTGATGCCTCGAGAGGAAAAACTCATCACAGCGAATTACCTGAAAGCCCATCGACGTGAAACGATGCGATGACAGATATGGCCTCGAGGAAAATGGAAGTGAACAGAAAAACCAAAAAAACGTAATTAACGTGACGCGAGCAACTCACAGACACGATGACGACAACGACAACAAGACAACCAAGACGATGATGACGCTCGACGATGACTGTGACTGCAACAAGCGCTGAAACACAAATCACGCCAAACGATGTGCAACTGGATGTGTACACGCTACCAAATGTGCTGTCGTCTCTCTCACGTAACACTTGGCAAATTAACGACGCCTCTTCGAGGCCAAAGATGAAAGCGACTATCTAATCACCAAGTGTTGGATTGATCTGAATGTTGTCCGGGGAATGTTTTACTTGATTTGATCAATCGGACGCGGCGTACTTGGCGGTGGACTGGTTGCGCGGTTGTCAGTCAAAGCGGCGACTAACGACGAGGAATGCCTGACATTTCCATCAACGAAAATGGCAGCTGTCATATGTGAGGAATTCACGAAGCGCACGCAGTGTTGCCGCTTTGATGAATTTTCGGAATTTAACACGTCAGTGAATTCCTTAAAGCACACACATTGATGGACAGAGACAATTTTGGTGGTCCCAGTGGTCGATATGGAACCGCTAAAAACAAGTCGCTAGTGGTCCTTAGTTGGTCTTTCGAAATTTTGGGTTCGAAAGATCTATTAAATTTCCTGCCCGACATGGCAACCCATGCATATGGGTCAAATATGTGGTCATCAAATTCATGGTCCGAATTTGACGTCCATAATTCAGTCCAAAACGTGAAACCGAAATGCCACAATGAACTGTCATCACACAGCAATCGCTGGATGTGTTAAAATTGGGAAAAGTTACAACACTAATAGTGATTCTGCAGTAAGCACGCATGTAATCATCCATCTGAGCGTACTATAGGCAGATCCATATAAGAATTCGGAGACAATGGCTTTGTTACAGATGTCTTAAGGCATGTCCATCATCAGAATGTACGCTCTGGAGATAGTATGACTGCCCTTAGTGCAAGTGCTGAGGAAGATGCGAACATTAATGTATCATCTTCACGGAGAGACGAACATTTGGAGGAAACATTTCAGCGTTTCGATGGACAAAGGTTGGTTGATGATCAAGAATGGAAAGTGTGTCGATAACCGAGCTCTGCCAGGCAATCAAAAATCTAAAAAAAAAACAACAAGGCTGCTGGTTATGGTCTAATAAACGGAGAAATCCTTACGAAGAAGGCGCTAATTAAGCTCATCTATTTAATTAACGCTTCCTCTAGGCAATTATATGTTCCAGATTCATGCAAGGTTGCGGAAGGGATCATGGTCCCAAGACCGGGCAAACCGTTAAACAAGAATAACTCGTACAGACCCATATCGCTGTTACCAATAATATCCAAAATATTTGAAAAACTTTTGTTAAAACGCATTCAAAAATTTATCGAAGAGATGCGACTAATACAGTAATACCTGATCATCAATTTGGGTTTCAAGCAAAACACTCGACTTTTGTCCAGGTAAACAGAATAACAAATGAAATTGAAGGAGCTTTAGGGGAGAAAATATGGGATCTACCGCCATACTTGACGTTTTCGAGGCCTTCGACAAAGTCTGGCATGAAAGCCTAAAAAACAACCTTAGCAGGCTTCTTCCGACAAGCTATCCTATCTCGATAACAGGCTATTTAGAGTTAAACATGGAACTGGATACTCCGATTTTAAGGGGTTCCGAGCAGGAGTCTCTCAAGGTAGTGTCCTTGTCCCTACATTATATTTATAGAGATCTACGTCAGCCAGATGACGCACAGCTATCCTGGAAACGGGATGTTCAGTTGAGTCCTTAACTGAAAAACTGCAACGAGCTCTAGACAAAATAAACGAGTGGTCAAAACAATGGCGCATTACTCCCAATGACACAAATCAACGCTTACACATAAACTTTACTCATCATCATCATCATCTTCTGACCAGCATGATCCAATAAAGGGGTCTCGGAGGTAAACCACGCACGAGAGATCTCCAGGCAACTCGATTCTCCGCCATCGACTCTAATTCATCAGGAGCAATGCCCAAGCGTAACCCGGCGAGTTTTTGGACTTGGTCCAACCACCTCGTCCTGGGTCTGCCAAGCGGTCACCTACCTGATGGAATCGCATTCAACGCCCGCCTCGGAAGTCGTGATGATGGGGACATTCGTGCCACGTGACCAAACCGTGACCACCGAAGCATAGCCCTTTCCGTTCGAAGAAGCAGCTGCTCAATGTTGAGTTCCTCGCGTATTGCCGTGTTTCTCACCCTATCCCGGCGAATAATTTCCACAACAGCATGAAGAAATCTCATCTCAGCAGCTTGCACTCGCGATCTTATTCTTTCGGTCATTACCCAAATTTCATGACCATAGGTGAGAGTTGGAACAAATACTGAGTCGAAAACCTAACTTGGCTTTGACACCAAGCTCGGCCTTTCTGATTACAGAACTACCAAGCTGTGTCAAAACTGACCCAGCTTGACCAATCCTACAGGAGAAGCTCAGTATTACTCCTTCCATCACTCGTGAAAAAGATCCCGGGATATTTAAACTTCTCCACCTGCTTCAATGGGACTCCACTAACATGCAGAGTGCATTGAGCAGGCATTCTGGAAATTACCATAACCTCCGATTGATTTGTCCACGTTAACCCTCATTTCAGCATCAGCACATACGGCCACAAACCTACCGAGTGCGCCTTGGAGTTCCGTCTGGGAGGATGTGAGGATAACTAAGTCATCTGCAAAAAGAAGATGACTTACCCTCAACTCTCCCAATGTGAAACATTCCTCACCTCGGCTGCGCTGCAACATCCAGTCCATATATACAATGAAAAGGAGAGGTGACAAGACACACCCTTGGCGAAGTCCAACGCCCACGGTGAAAGGTGTTGATTTAGCACCGTTTACCCGAACACAGCTGCTACAGTTTGTGTATAGAGACTGAATGGCCCTCAGAAGAGGGCCATCAATCCCATACTCCTGCAGGACAGTCCAGAGTTTACCTCGAGGGACTCGGTCATATGCCTTTTCCAAATCTACAAAACAACTGTAGATGGGTTTGGCATACTCCCAAGCCTTCTAAAGTACCACTCTTAGAGTGAAAAGCTGGTCGGTTGTACGTCTGCCGGGACGAAAGCCGCACTGTTCATCGCCCATCCTGGGCTCGACCATAGCTCTAGAACGCGCTTCCAACACCTTAGCATAGACTTTCCCGGGGATACTTAAAAGAGATATGTCCCTGTAGTTGGAGCAATCTGTTTTGTTTCCTTTCTTGAAAAGTGGGACAATCACCCCAGTTTGCAAATGGCCAGGTGTCTCACCGCGTTCCCAGGCCACTTTAATGACACGAGAGAGCCATAAAACTCCCTCTTTACCTATTGCCTTAAGCATTTCTGGCCGGATTTCATCCACACCGGCGGATTTTCCAATTTTTAGCGATTCAATCGCCAAAATGACTTCCTCCACCGTAGGACTATTCTCCGCCCCACTCAAGACCACGGGTCTGTCATCCTCAGTGCCCTGTTCGGGATTGAGCAGGTCCGAAAAGTGCTCGCTCCATCTGCCCAAGATGTCCGCCTCATTGGAAAGAAACACCCCATCTTTGGATTTCCTTCGATGATGTTGAATTTCCTTCCTCTGAGTCGGCGAATGGCTTGCCAGAACACCTTTCTCGCAGATCTATGGTCGCTTTCCAGCTTCTCGCCGAACTGTTTCCAAGACTACTCTTTAGCTGCTCGCACAGTTATTTGCAAGTTCTTTTCACCTCAGTGTACCGGTCACGAGAAGCAGAGTCCCCCAAGAGAATCCAGTGCAGAGGCAATGACTGCATACACATTACTGTTCTAGAATATTCTCTCTAAGCCAGTTTCCCTTAAGGAATCTGAGAATGAGAGCTGGTTCTCGTGACTTCAATTCTTCCTCTGCTATTAGATGTTTGCCCAGATATCTTTCATTTGTGTCATTTGTGGACTAGTGCCAAAAACCATAGTCCTGGCACCAGTCGGTGTCAAGGGAGGAGACCACCAGGGACACGTCAAACTTGTGCCTGCTATTATGTAACTCCCATTTCTATTTAACGAGATGCCTTAGTCAGCGGAACACAACACTGTGATGTATAGGGCAATTGTAAGACCAATATGCCCAACGGCCACTCTGTCTGCCCAGCGAGGTACTCCGACTCTAAGGACTCTCATCGGCGTCATATGAGGACACTGTGTTGAGCATGTGCGTCCCGTACAATGATTTCTGCAGAAGCTGCATGAATGAAGTGAAGGAGAAGCTCACAGAGATACGCAGTAGATTCTGATCTAGACGTGACATTGTCCCACTCCACTTGAAGAAATTCACTATCATGAATTTCTAGACTCTGTGAAGGACTCTTTAGCAGGGTCTATCCTGGGGAGATGAGATAGTCGGTGTATGGCATACACGGCATGCCTCAGAGTGGCATTCTCCTCCGATTTCCAAACGGAACGTAGTGGTAAATTAACTCCTGTGAGAGTTCAACGCCGTGTAAATGTACCTCTTCGCCGAGAAATACTCGAACCGTCAATGATACGATTATGGCTGACGCTAAGGGACAAAATCAGCCAGGCCAAGGTAGAGATCTACGTCAGCCTTCGTTCACTGTCGTCCACAGTCATCTAGTCATCCAATGATGAACTCATCTCGGCAATTGAGAGGACACATGATCGAAAAGCTGCTGGTCCTGAGGGCATAACAAATCGGGCTTTAAAAATAGCGATGAAGGCCCACCTAGATATTTTCGTTAGCACGTATAATGCATGCTTAAGCGAGGGTCTATAACCGGAACAATGGAAATATTATTACCGAAATTAAAGAAACCGCTGGAGGAGCCCTCATCTTATCGGCCCCTCTGTATGTTCGACACTATGGGCAAAATATTGGAGCGAATTATATGCAACAGACTACAGCCTATGATTGAAGCCAATGATGGGCTCGCAGAATACCAGTACGGTTTTAGAAAGGGCCGATCGACAATCGACGCGATTCAAGTCGTAATAAACAAAACCCAATCAACCATAGAAGGTAGGCGATGGAAAGGAAGCAATAAACAGTACTGCGCCGTGGTTACACTCTGCAAACTGGTCGCGTATTTTACAATGCCTCGAAAGATTAAATGTACCGAAGTACATATTAAGATTGATCAGGAGCTACTTCACCGATAGGTTGCTCCTTCACGACTCCGACGACGAAATTGTATAAAATTACAGGAGGCGTGCCCCAAGGATCAGAGTTAGGTCCTTTACTGTGGGAAGTGCTGAATGACAACATTCTACGGCTCCCAGTCCCCAGGGAAGCCACCATTGTAGGTTTCGCGGACGATATTGCTGTTGTTGTCGTGGCGAAACGGCTCGAAGAAATCGAGCTGTGCACTGATAAAGAAGAGTTTAGACCTCGCGGATCATAAAACGGATTCCGTGCTCATTACGAGTAGAAGAGTGCTAGAGACGAGAACGATAAAAATCGGAGAACACGACATTATTTCCAGAAAATTTATAAAATACCTGGGAGTGGCAATTGATATATAATACAATAATAATATGGGTGGCACTACAGCCCGTAGAGGGCCAGGGTCTATCTTCTCAGCAACCACTCGTGTTGTGCGTGCTATTGTTCTATCCCGAGTGGAACGGACCTACAGTTTTATGTCGACTCCGAACGGCCAAGTTTGAGAAGCTTTTTCTAGACAGTTATACTCTTTGAGCATTGTCACTGACTCGAAAGAGGTGGGGCCTTGAAAAGTATTCCTTGTAGTACCAGGAATCGAATCGAGAGAGGTAGGTCCAAGTGCGTAGGAGTCGACGCACATACCCACAACGCCACGGGCCACCACAGTGACAATTGATGCACGGTTTAATTTCAAGCATCACCTAGCATATGCTTGCGGGAAATCGTCGAAAGCGATAGGCTCCCTTTCGAGAGTCATGTCGAATATGGGCGGTCCGAAGCAAGGTAAACGAAACAGAGTTGTAGCCTCCATACAGCTGTACGGGGCACAAATATGGTCTGACGTCGCGCGTAAAACATCGCACACGAAAGGAATCAAATCTGTGAATAGATTATGACAATTGATATCCTGCCTTGCTAGGCGACTCTATGACAATCGCGTGCAAATCGCTTCAACCGTAAATCTAGTGAATAAACTCGAAAGAAGCCGCTGTGTATAAACGTGGCAACAACGATGGAATGAGTCCCAAAAGGGGAGATGGACGTACCAACTAATCCCAAGGATTGAAAATTGGGTAAATCGAAAGCACGGCGAACCAAATTACTAGCTTACACAGTTCTTGACTGGTCACGGTTGTTTCCGGGAATATCTTTACAAGCGAAACCGTGATTCGAGTCCATCATGTCCTCGCTGAATAAGCGTGGAGCACGTTTTCATCGAATGCACTCGGTATGCAAACGAAAGAGCTATATTGCGCGAAGAATTTAGTGAACGGCCAAGACCAGAAAACATGTTGAAATCCGAAAAACTTTGGACTGTTCTGAACGATGCAGCAGTACGAGTAATGTGCGATCTAAGAACTTTAGAACGGCAGCGGATCGCGCGTTCGCCAAATTCTCCTTAACGAAGCAAAAACCTCGAGTCCGTCCCTCGCGAAGTAATACTTTCGGTAGGTGGTTTTAGTCAGTAGGAATCTGACACTACCAATGGACGTCGGACCATTGGTGCCTATGCGAGGTTTCTATCTAACCACGCCAAAAAAATCTAGTCATCCACAGACATCCCTCATTCATCCACAGCCGTCCCTTAGTGTCCACAGTCGTCTACAGTCGTCCACAGTCGTCCACAGTCTCCCACAGTGGTTCACAGTCATCGACAGTCGTACACAGCCATCAACGGTCGTTCACAGTCATTCACAGCCACCCCCCATTCGTCTACAGCCGTACCTTAGTGTCAGTGTCGCCACAAGCCACTATCCACTGTCACCCGCAACTTAATGGGTACATTCGGATAGTTGCCGGCAATTAGACGAATTCCAAGGGCATTAGAATGACACGAGTTTAGGAAGTGTTATGCGGCCCCAATACCGTGGATATGAGCTGCAGAGCGCATCTAGAGCTCCGGGACAAAGAATTGACTCCAAACCTGTGCCAATTGACAATACAACAGACGACATCCACGACTCAGGTGGAGATGTCAACTATTGGACCTGTGCGCCACTGGGGGCTTGTTAGTTGAAGCCCAGAATAAGAGGAACTGTCCGTTTCCAGCTGGCACCACCGGTTTCATCCTCCTGAATCAAGAAGTTATCAAATTCAAGTCCAAGTCAAGCATTTCAATCACTCCTAGTCCCTACTTAAATTTCACGAGGTCAATTAAACAAAACGCCGAATGGACACGGGCGAGTCGATGGCTGTGCACATATATTCTTGGTCTTCTTCGTCACAGAAGTGTGACCAAAAGTCGGTACTTTGGGTACTCGTTTCAGCTGCTGACCTTCCAAAGTACACACATTTGATAACATCTTCCACTCTGAACCGTATCCGGTGTCAACACTGGCAAACGTCTGCGTGCGTATCGCATGCAAATGCCAGCCGACTTTAGTGCAGAGAAAGTCCGGCGGAGATTAGCACGCCAACTTTCGATCATAAAATGCCTTTGCAACAGTTTAGCGCTCAACCCAAATGGCACACAAAACAAATCAAACTGGTTGCAGACAGTGCGCCCGAGCGACGATGGTTCGCAGTCGAACGTGTCAACAAACCGTCCGTTATCATCTGTCGGCGGACAGGTTGACACCGTTCACTTTCTCCCTCATTATCATCGTCGTTTTGTCAACACCCACCTACCGTCAAATCAAGCGACATCTGTATCTAGATGGTTAAATTTTAATTGGACACGGGAGCTCTTCTTCGATTGTTTGTTTTTTTCTTCTTCTTCTTCTTCTTCGGCATTTGTAGGCAATCCCTGTCAAATTGTCATCATTACCGAACGGTGTGACATCAGTTGACACTCACAATTCAATTACAAGGACCATCGCCCATCGCCCATCGCCCGCTCCGGTTCAGTTATGGAAGTTTGCATTCAGCACACGTAGCTGTCCCTCATAACCCACTTAAGCGAACAATGCCGCATCGTCGATAGAAATCTTCTAAATTTTTACGACCACTGCCTAGGACGAGGAGTGCCAATAAAAGTAAGAAGAGCCAGAAGAGCCGTCCGCTCCCACTGCCATCAGCAGGCCCATCACCCTGGGTTCCAGATAAAATCTCACTAATAGATGTTTAATGGTACGTGCCGTTGTCCGTCTCTCGCCGGGGCACCAGCACACCGGACATGCTGTTACACGACCGAGATTCATGTCCATTCTCAGCCATCGTCTGGCAGCAGCCAACAGCCATCGTCGGACAAGTCGACGACGCGAGCGTTCCTTCATATTTCCGTTCGTGGAAAACCTTAAATATTCTGCATTGTGACAAACGAGTGCAGAGCTGGAGGTGACTCCTTCCGTGGAGGCCACATCTTAATTTGGCGCAATCGGTGATTGAATCATTGGTCCTGGCGACCACGACAACGACGAAGGGTTACCGGCTAGGCGTTTGCTGGTGTGTCTGTGTTTTTATGGGAACCAGCCGGTAATTGCTCTGAGGCACGAAGGTATTCCCCTGGGACTGCCAGTGCTAGTGCATCCAGCGGGCAATTATAACAACCAGATGAGGCTGTGCCATATGGTGTTCTAATGCACCGTGTGGTGGGGAGGGGAAGGGCGCTCTTGTTCATCGATCACGGCAGCAGTGGTGGCCATTGGGGTGTCTCACGTCAGAGCCAACGTTCGACGTCTGAATTATCATGTCTAGCTGTTCCCCTCATGATCATTGTCGGTCGTCAGGCGATGGACGCGCGGACACACACCGCAGTGCAGCGACTGGATGCTGCTCTGGTGGATGGCGGAGCCCACACGACATCGTGGTCTATGATGCGTGATACTCTTGACAGACAACGCATGCTTGTGGTTTATCTTTGGAATTCGATATGCGACGATGGGTGATGTGAAGTGATGATGGCGGTGGCGGTGGAGATGGGCGCAGATAGCGCGCTTCGCGTTTGCGGTGGACTGGATTTTGATCGAAACGGAATCCGATGGATGCACATGTAAACAGGAATTCGAATTCGAAATCAGACGATTATTTTCTGTTTGCTGGTCTCGGGAAGTTGTCTGGTTCGTTTTGACGGGAGCTAGGAATGATTTCTGTGATTCGCTGGAAATAGATATGCATTTTAAAGGCATTTTAAAGGAGAGCTACAGGATTCAGGACTCAGTCGGATGTTTGCAATGGCGACGCAGTCGTTCAGTCAGCGATGCAGAATACGTTTAAGGAAGTGGAACAAGGGATAGGTCAAGATATTTTGGGCATTTTTCGGAAAGCGCAAGGAATCTCTTGGCAAGGAATGGTGGTCTAGTGGGGGGAGGGAACCTACAGTCTTATGGGGTCTCTGAAGTGCGAAGTTGAAGACTGTCTGATGATTGTCAGTGTGTCGATGGAGTCGGAGTCGTGCGATATTAGAATTGTTCATGTCAGGATGTGAACCTAGACACTCAGTGTTAGGAGCAGACGCACCTAGTCGCTACGCTGCTACATGGTAACGATGAACCGAAAGAAAGGCGGTTGGGTTGAGTTCAGCAAACAGATGATTGAAGACTGTGAGAGGCGCTTTTTTGGATGTGGGTTGTTATGGAAGACATCTTTGACAGGGTCATCAGGAAACGCACCCTTTATGACTGCACGACTGCACGCATGCACAACGCGACGATATTGGCTTAGGCTGGTGAAGTTTTTCACGCGAAACCTCTTTGTAGCTAGGTTGCTGTTCTCTCATCTCGTCATAAATAAAGAAACCTGGCGGTCATCTGACAAATTAAGAGTCACTCAGACTGACGACATTGCGACCCGCGGCAGAAACTCGTCCAGTGTTTTTTTTGCATCACAACCGTCCGAGTATCCCACAGGGAGACACATCATTTGCTTGTTGTAGGGCACTGACATCGAGCGAAGAACAAAGTCGAGGCATAGCACAACAGTTTGAAGTCGGATGTCTACAATCGCAGCAGAATGCGACGAAGCAAGCCTAAGTAACACAGGAAGCAAGACAACTAATGTAAGGGACCTACTCTACTGCTTAGAGTCATGGAAAAATCCAAAAGTGCATGAAGAAGTCTATGGTATCATGGTACCGATAGCAAGCAACGCAGTATTAGCTCATGCTCGAAGTAATGTCCATCACACATGAAGAAGGATCGGTCCTCGTTAGGTATTCAGTTCTCCAATAAAATTGGTTGAGGTCTTTCCCATGTTCGCCGCCTCATACGGTGGCGTTCCTTCTTGCATTCCCAAGTTGGCAGTCATTGTCTTGCAGAAGCAGACGAGTCTTTACTAAGTTATCGTATAAATACGGTCTACATAGCCCAGTCACCTTAAGCGTCGAATCCATAGACGCTTGGCTAGACTGAGGACTCATATCGCTGCACACACCGTACAATACATGCTTGAGTCTCATCTTTCAAATGTCATTATACTACAAACGAAACAATCAAATCAGTGAAAGCAATTCGATGAACACATAGATTCGTGTGAACGACGAATGAGTTGTTCCCCAAAGGTTTGTGATTTGACACCGCGTGAACATTCTTTTGGACATCATTTACTTCTATAAAAATAAAATTGGATTCGATGTATAATGTATATGTATCTGCCTAAAATTGTTCGAATCTACCTAACGGATTTGAGTGCACTTATCTCCTATAGATTCAGAATTCTTCTGCTGAGTTTTTTATATAACACATTAAGTTTCTTTTAACAAAGCTCTTTTAAATAAAGAGAAGAAGTATTCAATTTTACGCTTTCTTTCTCATTTTTCGGTGGTTTATTTTATATTTTTTTCTTAGAGAAAAGCTGACATGCATGACATTATTACAACATAAAACAAACATATATTATTTGCATTGTATTGCGAATACTATGAGTGGAGATGAGTATATAAAAACCAAAAAAAAAAAGAATATACATTTGTTTACACATGTGTACACTTGTGTACTTATGTGTATACCCATGTATATTAAGGACATATGCATATATATGTGCGTATATCATAATATACACATATATATATGTATATATGTTTAGCTTAAGGTAGTTTAAGTTATTTTGAGGTAGTAAGTAAGTATATAAGTTTTAGTAAAATCAGTTCTGATACTAAGTTTTTTTCTAATTTTCTTAATCTTAAATTACAGTTAAATTTATTTACTTTTAAAAATGCATTGTTAGGTTAAGTCGAAAGACATAGTTTAAGATTAAGTTTAGCTTAGAGTGCCCGCCTAGGGCCAGTAAGTTAGAAGTAGTAACAATGTTCCCCCAACTAGGTTTAAGCATTTTTGTCTTGTATTTAAGTGTTTGTTATGAATTCAGTAAATAAAAATGAACCAACATGAAAATGATGATGAGTGGAGACCATTGCCACTATCGGTGACCAAGTGGCGTTCGTGTTAATGCGTGTTCATTCTGTAGTTATGTATTTATACTGTATTTGTGTATTGATACTACTTGAACTATATATAAAAAATAACAATAATTTTTGATGCTTTAGGGCACGGCAGGGAACGCATTGTAACGATTCAGTAAATTTTTCAACAGAATTTTTAAATTCTACGAATCCAGCAGGACACCTACCACGGCACTGATTTTCCTGAAAAGTTGGAGAGCCATTAATTTTTTCCAAGAAATTTGTGTCCTCCAAAGCTGTGCAATGGAAAAAGTTCACTGGTTAAAGCTTTAAAACCTAATGTATTGTAATTGAAGCGATTATTATAACAGCATCAGGCCCAGATGAAAATGTATTTTTCCACGAATACCGATTTTTTTAAAAGTCTGCAGTTTGCAATTAAATTATATTATGCTATGACTATCAATAAAGTCAAACTGTTAAATTTTGAATATACCGGCATTGATTTGAGTTATGAATGCTTTTCGCATGTACACCTTACTCATGACTAAATAGGCAGGAAAATTTGCTTGTATTAAGAAGATTATTTCATGCAAATGTTGACCTTGACTGACTGTGTGACATGTGGCACCATCTTGTTGAAACTACATGTCATGCAAGTCAAGCTCTTGCATTTTGGGCAAAAAAAAGTTGGATATCATCTCACGGTCCAATGATGCCACCAGCCCATAAACCGCACCAAACTGTAACTTTTTCTGGATGCATTGGTAGCTCTTGCAATGCTTCTGGCTGATATTCACTCCAAAATCGACAATTCTGCTTATTTACGTACCCATTGAGCCAAAAACGATTAAATCGATTAAACTGACCATAAAATGGAAGAAGCGCGCTCTGAACTTTCTTAACAGAGCACGCATTTTGATAATAAAATTCAATAATTTGCAAGCTTTGTTCGTTTGTAAGACGATTCATGGGTAAATTATAAACCAAACTGAAGATGTTTGACAGTGAAACAAAATACGAAACGTGCGTCAGCTGTTTAAACCACTGTTGCCAAAAAGATAATAGCTAAAAAATCACCCTTTAGAAAGAATTAATTTAGCTGTCTATGTCAGTACGTATTATTTAAGTACACAAATGCATATATAACTTACTGCTTTTTACTCGCAGGTAAATTCTTGTCATTTCCTTTTATTATGATAATATTGGTATGGTTCAATTACGTATGGAACAAAATATCGGCCAAATGGCTGCCGCGACCTCGGCGCGCACCTCCATCCGATGGTCCGATTTTCGATGACGCTGAAGCATAATTGAGGTTCTATGCCGTTAATGTGCCGAATTATCTCACCCTTTAGCTCTTGAATTGTTGCTGGCTTATCGACGTACACATTTTCTTTTAAATAACCCCAAAGAAAAAAATCCAACGGTGTCAAATCACATGATCTTGGCGGCCAATTGACATCGCCACCACGTGAGATAACACGGCCATTGAATTTGTCGCGCAAAAGAGCCATTGTTTCGTTAGCTGTGTGGCAAGTGGCACCGTTCTGTTGAAACCACATATCGTCCACATTCATATCTTCCAATTCGAGCCATAAAAAGTTCGTTATCATTTCACGATAGCGAACACCATTCACAGTAACTGCCTGACCGGCCTCATTTTGGAAAAAATACGGCCCGATGATGCAGCCAGCCCATAAACTGCACCAAACAGTCACTTTTGTGGGTGCATTGGTTTTTCGACAATCACTCTTGGATTATCATTCGCCCAAATGCGGCAATTCTGCTTATTGACGAATCCACTGAGGTGAAAATGTGTCTTATCACTGAAGATGATTTTCTTCGAAAATTGATCATCCACTGTTGCCACTTCCTGCCACCATTCTGACCATTGACGACGCTTGAAATGGTCAAGAGGCTTTAGTTCTTGAGTCAATTGCACCTTGTAAGCGTGTAAATGCAAGTGTTTATGCATAATGGTCATCAACGACGAGCGTGAGAGGTGCAATTGTTGGGCACGACGACGAGTTGAGGTGGACGGCTCTTCAGCCACGCTATCTCGAACAGCAGCAATATTTTCTGTAGTACGAGCTGTACGAGCATGCACTGGTGTTTTCACATCTCCTACAGACCCGGTTTGCTCAAATTTTTGCACGATTTTTCCGATTGTACGCACATTTGGACTATTAAATTGACCGAAAAAATCACGAAATGCACGATATGCATTTTGATTTGAACGCCCATTTTCATAATAAGCCTGAATAACTTTAACGCGTTGCTCGATTGTGTATCTTTCCATGGTTCAAATCGAATTAGTCAGAAATTGAGAAATGTCGACAGAAATGCAAAAAAAAATTTGACATTTAGGTGTGGTTCACATTCAGCATCAGCCCTTAAAAGTTAACCACCTTTCAGAAGGCACGTCGTACTTGAACTATATTGTGCAGAACAGGTGGAAGGAGCGAAGAATTTGTATCTGTAGCCACAGCAATAAAAATCAATAAATGAAGTGAAATGAAGCCTAATAGTATAAATATTACATATCATTGAATTTCATTTGATGGGTGCAAATACATATGTGTATATTTACTTTGTACTAATAATAATTTATTTATGTAAAGACGAATGGTTGTATGCATGTTTGCCTTTTATTCATATCCGCTTTAGGCTAATTGCAATAAAATTTTGCGCACTAACAGTTCAAAAAAAGGAGAAAAATCTCCGTCGACATAAAAAAATGTAATTCGTAATGCCAATATTTTATTTGAAGGAAAGTGTTTTTACTGGGTGAACATACCTGCCGCTATGTGGGAACATCCATAGTGTCTTTTGAAGACTTGTCTAAATATACACAAATAACAAGGGAAGTAAGGGGGCGAAGCAAAGTAAGCTTGGGTCAGGTAGTACTTACATACAGTGTCCGTTGATAAATCAACAACAATCGAAGCTTTGGAAACAACTATTTTTTGTACCACCACATGCCTGAAGAGTTGAATGAGAACATTCCCCATTGGAGGATATTCACCCGATGTTGGTCGATATGTGCCCAATGTATGCGTCGTACTGTTGCTATCGATGTTCTGATCTAAATAAAATTCGATAATAAGAATATGTGGCTGGCGCTGCAATCCAAGGATAACCTCCGCGTAGCAACAGCTTCTGAGTCAAAATTAGTGTGATTCTTTTGCTGTTTCGGTTCTTCAGTGTTCTTTCGAACATCAAGCCACCTACCCGTACACGTAAAGTACGTACGAATATTGCTGTTGCATCCGCCAGTGTTAATGAAGAACAAGATTTGTCCATTCGTCTCCGTTCGGTGCAATTGGGACTCTATTACTCTGGAAGATTTTAAAGCAATGGTCTTGGTTTAAAACCTTACAAAATACATGTAAAGCCACCTGTCACAGGGTCTAAGGCCTCGGCTTCAGTTTCACCTTCAGCGACTAAGTTCATTTCAGCCTGAATGAGTACGTTAACAAACAAAGCTACCGTATTTCTCTCGGTCAGATAAAAGAAGCACTGCTAATGCACCCGCAAAAATGCACTGGTTGGTGTGGTTTACGATCCATCGGCATCAGTATTCTCAGTATTTTTTGTAAAAATTAACCATGAGGACAAAGTTACAGTAAAGGCCGCTATTGTACAATGACTTCTTTTGCCCAAAATCCGAGAGATGAGCCTGGTCGACATGTTATAGCGGTAAATACCACATAGCACGCCAAAGCGATCGATTTCTGGCTTCATACAGAGCTTCGTCTTCCACTTTTTTTTCTTATGGTACTCTGTGGCGTATATACGGCTAGAGTTTCCCTCCAGTTCAGATCCTTCTTTCGCGAAACTGTCTGCTTGTTCGTTTCCTTGGATGGCAGTAGCCAGTTCCGGTAGCCAGCATAAGGTCACCGTGTTCACTAAGGATATCCCACTTAGGAGCTTCGATGTTAGAAATGACGACTTTGATTGCCGCTGGGCTAGAATTGGTGGTAAATAGTCTGTTGTGGTATGCGAGTCCGTATGGTATATCAATTTAAAACTCTGCCACTTAGCTATGAGGCGCCTTGTAGCCATTTCAGGTCAATCATTACCAGGTTCCATTCGATAAAAAAAAAACCGAAGGCACGTTTGGTCGTATGGAATTCCACAGGGATGGGTCCTTTATATGGTCTTCCGAATTTTCCCTCCAATTGTGTTTGGAATCAAGCAAAACACGTAGATATGTTGTTGTCTTTGAGTGTTTGACTTCAGTTCCATTTACATTTCGGTCGGCAGTTGAACTCAGGTGTAATTCTCTTTTTAGTAAAGAGCAGCAATTCGCAAATTTGACGTTTCAGCCTCGAGTTTGCACCCAATTATTTACTAGAATTAGTCCATGACTGAGATGCTCGCCTAGCGTTCCTTGATACGTCGTCCACGTTTGCGGCTACTTCGAGTTCATCTCTCACCAGCTTTTTTTTTTATGATTTTGTCAACCAATAGGATCCAGAAGGATTTTGCATCACAACCCAGGATACATTTTTCTGTTACCGTGTTGGGCCGTTGTTCTAAGCTCTCTTAGTACTTCCGAGCAAATGTTCAAGCCACCATCGTGGGCTGGAACGAAAACGCTCACGCACGCACTACCTCAATTGCAGATTGCACCTTTGTTGTTGCTGCAGCGAGTGTTGTAGTTCTTTGACCCAAATCCCCTGTTGTTGTCTCTTATCCAAGGTTCCTGAATTACACACAATGGACGATGATAGAAGAGAATTCCGTCCCCCCGACCTCGACGAAGTCAGGATAGCGATATCGAGACTGAAGTCGAGCAAAGCTGCTGGTGCAGACGGACTGCCTGCAGAACTTTTTAAAGCAGCTAGAGATGAGATGGTAGTGTACATGTACCAACTCATGTGTAAGATATGGTCGTAAGAAAGCATGCCCGATGAGTGGAACCTGAGTATCGTTTCCCCGATCCACAAAAAAGGAGACCCTTTCAACTGCTCCAACTACCGAGGGATAAGTCTCCTAAACAAGATCTTCTCTGCCGTTTTGCGTGAGCGCCTGAAACCATTCGTGAATAACCTGATAGGTCTTTAGCAGTGCGGTTTCAGGCCGGGGAAGTCCACCATCGATTAAATCTTCACACTACGGCGGATCCTGGAAAAAAAAAACCCAAGAGATGCAGATAGACAACCACCACATATTCGTTGATTTCGAGGCCGCATATGACAGCGAGCATAGAGACGAGCTATGCAACGTTTGACATTCCTGCCAAACTCGTCAGGTTGTGGAGGATAACGATGGCGAATTCTCGCTGCTCCATAGCGGAGGGCAACGAATTCACATTGAAGGTCTCTATGTCTCAAAAGGACGCGCTGTCATGTGACTTCTTTAACATGGTTCTGGAGTACGTTCAGCTTTAAGCATACACGGATGATTTACTTGATTGACAGAACTCACCGAGCTCAATGTGACGTTTGCTGGTATTGAGGCGGAAACAACATGAATGAGGCCAAAAAAGTATGTGCTGTCCTCATGAAAGGCTACATTGTACATCTTGGACAGAGCGGCAGGGACTTCGTGTACAACATCAATACCAACTCCAATTCTGTGGTAGAACAGTAGAGCGTTGATAGCATCTGGAGGAGAGGATAGATCCACACACTGAACAGGCCCGGACAACAGCAACATGAGCGTAGAGCCAGGCGTCCACCAATACAAAGCCTAAGGTGGCTGGGTTTTGTAGAGCACATGGACAACATCGGTCCAGTGGGACAACGCAATAGATGACGCAAAAATGGGACGCCCGCTTTTAGGTGCACCCAGGTAGGGAAGGACACCTGCAAGCTCGGTGTGCGTATCTGGAGGCAGCTAGTCAGAGTTTGCGCTTGCTGTGGAGCATTGTTCGTTGAGGCCCACCTCGGACTGTTGTACCACACAAAGAAGAAAAAGAATCTCTAAAAAGTAAATGGCAAGTACCGAATTATCAACTCATATACAAATTGTGTACACATTTGCAAACTTTTTGGTATATTTCTTGAAAATTGAAAACCAAACGCTAATAAAATCGAAGTAACTAAGAAGAGTGGCAGCTCCTAAGCTCGTTTCATTCGTAGAAGGCTCCAAAGAGGATTGTATTTTAAGCAGCCTTCAACCAGCCGTCTTGAGCGATGAGATGTGTCACCAGATATCCTTAACATTCATGAGACTTAACAAACGACGACCTTCCTTCATTTATTGATGCCATCAGAAACACAAGCAGACCTTGAATGCAAATCGACTCGTAATTGCATTCGTCGACTTCAATGGAATGTACTTAGCTCGTCACCGAATATATGAATCATATAATCCAAGCAAACAAACTACAAATTCTACGAGACTTCTTCGAAAAACAAATTAGAACTAAATCAAAAACTACGAAGAAAACAAAATAAAATCCCGATAGTGACCTGTCATCGATCCATCGTGTGATAACCTTTCACTTCAACGACAATCAGCACTAATTTCCCGAAACCTGAAAGCCATTAGAAATCGACCCACCTCGCCCTAGGCCATTAACGACTCATCCCTTGTCCAGGTACACGAGCGCATTCCAATTGCGTTCCGCTTTTCGTATAAATAGCCTCGTTCTTTTGCAGAAGTCACATCAAACCGAACTGATACTCCAAGATGGTAAGTACCCTCGCACGTAGCTCCGTCCGACTTCAGAGTTTTCTTTCAGAAATTCCTCATTGCCGCATCACTCTTGTGCTTTGCACTCATCGGGCAAATCCAAGGAGGTAGTCTTCGCGGATATACGTACTCGGTTCCAATTCCCCATGAGACCTACGGTGTGCCAGTCAAAGATGGGCCCACGATCACCGTCGAACTACCCATCGTCCATCAGGCTCCTGAGGTTCAGAACATTCCCCTTGTCGATAGCCTTCCGTTCGTCGATAGCGTTGCGAATTTCGTCATCCCAACTGCGCCCCAGCCAGCAGCAGTTACTCCTCAACCTGAACTCCCCTACTTGCAGCCCGGTCTGCCAGTCCTCCCGGAACGTCCAGTGGTTCCTGTGGTTGTTGACGAACCACTCCCAGAAGTGCAGAACACCTACTTGCCTCCAGTAAGAGACATTTCTGGCACCCCAGCCACTGAAGCTTCATACCCAAGTGATGTGGCCCCAGACGCAGAGGTGATCGAAATTGCAGCCATCCCAACAGCTCATGCTCCGATATCACACGTCTTCGAAGTCGTTCCTGCACTGCCTCAGATCTCTGAGATTCCAGCTCTCCCTGCGGCACCTGTGACTCCATCCGCACCAGTGGCACCTCAACCGAGCGAGACCTATGGACCTCCCGCTGTGCAAGTCTATGAAGTGCCACACCTTCCAGTACATGTCACAGTTGCTTCCGAACCGAGTGCAGTCTACGGACCACCCACTGAGGCTCCAGCAGTTCCACAAATTTCCGAAATCCCTGCTCTCCCAGCAGCTCCCGTCACTCCGTCTCCGCCTGTGCAAGTGTACGAGGTTCCAGCAGCTCCAGTAACGCCGTATGTTCCAGTTACTGCCACTCCCACACCAAGTTCGGTATATGGACCACCCGCTGTAGTTAAGGAGGCAGTTCTTCAAATTTCTGAAATCCCAGCCCTGCCAGCAGCTCCCGTCACTCCTACGGCACCAATTCAAGTGTACGAGGTCCCAGCAAGACCTGCAGTGGAATATGGCACGCCAAGTTCGGTCTACGGTCCACCCACAGTCGCCAACGAACTTCCACTAGCTCCGCAAATCGCTGAGATCCCAGCTCTCCCAGCAGCACCGGTCATTCCGTCGATTCAAGTGTACGAGGTCCCAGCAGGACCTACAGTGGAATATGGCACTCCAAGTTCGGTCTACGGTCCACCCACAGTCGCCAACGAACTTCCACTAGCTCCGCAAATCGCTGAGATCCCAGCTCTCCCAGCAGCCCCTGTCATTCCGTCGGTTCAAGTGTACAAGGTCGCAGCAGCTCCAGCCGTTCTCGCGCCATCAGCTGAAACATCGGGCCAAACTCCACAGGCTACGGTTCCCACGTTCAGCATTCGTCCCATTGTCACGCAAATCGTCAATTTCGCCAGCTCCTTCCTTCCAGTCGGTTCGGAGTCCTACACAGATTCGGTGCCAGTCGAAGTCCCAGCTGAAGTCCCTACCAAGGCTGGCTATCACTACGAGAAGCCAGTGAAAGCTTTCCCAACTCCTGGCTCTGACGGCCTTGTAAGCCACGTCCAAAGCTCGGAGCTCGGGGCAGCCGAGGTATCAGCTGAGATTCCGATCAAATCCGGTTATCAGTACAAAAAGCCGGTGAAGGGATTCCCAACGCCCGTGTCGGTTGGATTCGTCAGCCAGGTTCAGAACAGCGCCAGCTCCTTGTCATCCTCAAGCATTCACGTAAGCCAAATGCCCTCCCATTAGTTTGACCTGCATAACGTCCTGTTTCTCTTCTTTCAGGTCAACCACGTCGTCCTTCCCAGCTTTGTGCATCCTTCAGTCTCCGCAGACACTGTCTTAGTTGAGCAGCCATCCGGACCAGGATTCAACATTCAATCGGTCGCCCAGAACTCCGAACAGACTTCCGCGGGCAACTTCAACCAGGTCTCGTTCATCCAGCACGGCCTGCCTCAGATCTCACCAATCAATGGCTTCGTGGGAGTCGGTGTGCCGCACAACGTCTTCGCTGTACCCAGCTTTTAATTGAATTACCGTTTGTATCTCTAAATAAACAAGAAGCAACTTCATTTCTGAAGAACTGCTCCACATTTCGATCCCAAGGGACGGATTGTTCACTCAATTAGAAAGCTTTTCCAAGGGACTCCGTTCCCAACCTCAAATTGCACGAAACACGACCCTCCCTTCCGCAGGGGGCATCTTGATTAAAGTAATTCCTTGCAATACCCGAGATACACACATGGGATGCGGGGAACCGAGCCCAACCGGGCACAAGTAGCCGCAAACAATGCCCAGCTCGAGCAAATATCATCTCATGCACTCCACCCCAAAAGAGAGTTATGTGGCTGAGGTGGAATGGAGGGTAGGTGCCTGCGAGAACGTCGTAAAGAAGTTGCTCCGAGGGTAGGCCTCAAGGCGGAAGCACACGAAGCAGGGGACAGCACAAATCTGTGGAATTCTTTTTCCATTTTTTTCTCTTCTCTTTGTTTGGTACTTCCTTGGGTTGTAAATTTTGACCAGATTAGGTGTATCCGTATCTCCGTCGCTTGCAGTGGCCCCCAACAGGAACGACAAACGACGTTGGCCATGACATATGACAGATAACAGGTGGATGCGTTCGTAGGGTTGCTTGGGGTGGAATGGAAGGAAAACAAAATACCAGACGATTGTTTGTGAGGATTGCTTGGAATCTATCTTGGAGCAATTGGAAGGTTGAGGATGTTTATGTTGACATAGATGAACTACAGGGTGTCTCGAAAGTAAGTAATTTTTTTTCTGTTTTGGCTTATGGACACACCACCATAATGTCATCAGTTTATTATATTTCATTTCGTGGAGTGAGATCATTGAACGATGCTAAACAGTTTAAAAAAAAATAGTAATTCAATGTTTAAAGTGAGGGACGGATTTTGTTCACTACCAAACACAGAATGTCATTTGTATTAGATTTGGTTAGGGCTGAGTGCTAACATCAGCAAGCAGAAAAGTTGCACTATAGTTTCCTCCTTTTTCTCGTTTGTGCCGCTTTTGCAGAATTCGTTATAGGCCAGATTTAGGGTAGGACAGCCGGGCCTATAGATTTCGAAATTATTATTTAAATATATATTATACATTAGATTCTCCGCCGAATCTGCAGAGACCTTCTTTCGATACTCATAGTTTCCTTATGTGCTCCCTGAGTTAACAGTGCACTGTTAGCAAGCTTGTTAGAATACGGAGGTTATTTTTTCCTCATTCTGATACATGCTTCAAACCCCTTGCGGTTATGTTGACCCAAGAATTTCTTGGCCTGCTGCATACCATGAGCGTTGTTCCATGCATCTGTTCTGTTCCTTCTTTCTAGTTCCCTGAACTCTGAGGACGTGATCTCCCACAGCGCTGAATGGTTCGGGGCCTATAAAATGTTCCGATGCCTTCTATCCCTGTATGACCAGGTATCCTACAGAGTCTTACTCTGTTACTGATACTCAGCTTCCAACACGAGCCTTGATTTGATGATATAGGAGTCTAGTGCCAGGACAACGACCCGACTGTCCGACATTATTGCTATGTCACAGTTGGTATAGTCCCTGTCAAGATTGATCTGTCTGCATCTGTCTATGACATAGACTTCTGGCATTTGCCCAATTCGTTCGTAGTACTTTATTCGGGTTCAAAATACTATTGCCCCTTTTTTTGAAACTGGGAACAACGTTTCGGTCAACGGTGGAAGTTTTTTACTGAAATTGAAGACATGGATTTAAACGACCTCTGGTTCATGCAGCCATGCAACAAGCCCGTGCCACGATCGATCTTTTGCGCACCAAATTCCCAAATCGTGTTATCAGACGCCTTGGCGATGTCAATTGGCCGCCTCGGAGTTGCCATTTGGGAACCGTGAATGATTGATGTTATGCTAAAAATCTGGAAACGATTAATGCTAATTTCACCCAAGCAATCCGTGAGCTACAACCCGAAACCATCAACAAGGTCTAGGGGAAATTTGGCGCTACTGCGAAGCCATTCGAGGCAGCGACTTCAATGACCTTGTATTTCATAATTTATGGGAATGCTTGTTCTTTCTAATAAAGGCATAATACATGGACACAATTTAATTTTGTTCATTTTATTGCATTTTTGAAAAGAAACTTGTAGTTGACCAACCCACTCAGGTGTTCTAAAGTAGCACACTGGCTCTACAGTGCAATAGTACGACCATACGGACTTACTATGTTAGACGGCACTACGAGCAAAACAAAATCTGCTGATGCACTATAGATGTACTATAGATACACATATGTAAATCAACGCCCACAGCTGCCTTAGGAATGTTATTGCATCTTCTCCCCATGGATATCTACTGGAAGTTTATGGCTACGCTTGCCCCAATATGGCTAAGAGAATGATATCAATGGGGTAAAACTATACAATGGAAATTTACACAGATGGATCTAAATCGGATGAAGACACAAGTTCCGGTGTATACGCCAGGTCGCTAGATATTTCTATAGCTCTCAGTGTATTGCAGGCAGGAGTAACAGCTGTTCAAAAGGCAGCCCTCCCACTATCAATGAGTCCGATAGAGGGAAGAGCAATTGTTTCATAAATCAACCGACAATACAGGCTCTACAAACACCATCAATCTCAACTCCAAGATGGTAAAATGCCGACGCTTATCTCCAAAGGTAATATCGGACAGATGCAACCTTACTCTATGCTGGGTCCCTGAGCACGAGTGTCTTCTAGGCAACCAAAAAGCCGATGAATTTGTAATGACTGTGCCGGGTTTGCCACTGGCATAGCATCAGGAGACCCCAACCCCGGGCAACTCTTTACGAACTTTACCAGAAGAGATCTGCGAAAAATTGTTGCCAAGAGTTGCCTTGGCACTTACTTGTATTTTTTGCCATAATTCAGCTTCTAACCGTTGGAGCAAAATGCACAGTTTAGGTCCCATGGAAAAAACGAGAGGACCCCCCATAATGACCAATCCAATCAGGATCTAAATGGGCCAAAACTGCTTAAGTTACGGCAATCACACTACTGTTACCTAACCTCCACCCAATCCACCCAACTTGTCCAGAGCAGCTGCTCAACGGGTTAACACCTAGACCACATTCTCTAGTCCATTTTTCTAGTTCAGAGAGGTCCGATTGTATAATATCCCCGACCATGTGTATTTCCCAGAGGCAGCAATAGCAACGTCATCCGAGTAGGCAATTTCGATCCCGAGCCTGTTGAGTGCTGATTTGGGTTGTTATTAAAAGCTGTGAAGGCGTTGGTGGCCATGGTGTTTTAGGATCTGTGCGTCAACTCGGCATTTGAACCTACGGTGTCTAGGTTCAATTCGTTGATAAAAAATAATGTTCACGGTCCCAACTCTGTCGAGTCACTGACAATGTTCAACTGTCTGTCTCGATAAAGTTTCGCAAACTTGGCCGTTCGGAGTCGGTAGATTCATTGCACTCGTGAGAGAACAATAGTACACAAAACATGAAGAAGAAGAAAAATACTCCAAGTTAGTGTTTCAATCTTAGTCCATGGCAGTAGGGTTATACTCAGTCATATAAGCTAACGCTGAGCATGTTGAAGCAACGCTTGGCGATCGAAAATACCCAGCAAACTCTGCCGGGACATATCGACGCTTTACAATCGATATCTGGTCTCAAATAGGATCCGAATCCAACCTGCAGACGTTGCTATGCTCAGATATTTTTAATTTAAGTCAGTAGTTACTAAACCTCGAACGTGGCAGTATAATTAAATACAAAAAACTATGCCTCAGACAAATCAAACTAACGTAGTTTAATTTACAATCCCCTCTAATGTCGACGCAGCTAGTTTTTGCTGCGAGAACAATTTCTTAATACCCTCCGACACAAGGTAACCAAACAAAACATTCTCCATCATAAATTCCAAGTCCTTACAAGTACGCAGCACTTTCGCCCACAAAAAGCATCCTAATCCATGAGATTGCCTGCATTTAAGTCCCCCCGGCGACCACGCAGCTCCGCCACTCACAAGATAAACTCTGAATAATTGAGTATTTTTGTTTTGACACAAAGTCCCAAAGTATCTGCAAAGTATTCTTTGAGCATCTTTGTCGAACTAATTAATCATTTTCTTCTCTGCTCCTTGCCGCATTTGCGAAAGCACTCATTTACTTACGAGTGTAGTGCGCTCGAACTTTGTGGCAAATTTGCGTGTACGCTTCTCTTCTCTCACAGCCTCCCCCCCCCCCCCCCCACCCCCATCGCATCGCATCATGTGAAAACTTGTTACTTGCTACATTAAGTAGTTAAAGTTTAAGCATCTTAATTCTTAGTTGAAGGCAAGGAACTTAGTTTCCTTCCGTCGGAGGGTTGCCTCTTGTTGCCGTCCATAAAGGGTCCGTTTCATTTAAAATTCTCCGGGATTCCTACCATTTTCTCTCCGATTCTATTAAATTAATAGAAAAACTCCTTTCCCACACACACACACACAGGAGATAAAGAGTGGAAAACATTTTTCTCGGTTGGTTAGAAAACTTAGATAATTTGCTGCACACGGCTCCTGATGCTGCAGAGGATATCGTCTCGTGCTCTGACGCGTGTGTACGGCACGGTGCTGGGGAATCTGAAATTCTCAGGTCATAGCTTCTGGGAAAATCCTTTCGTTGCTTGTTTGCTTGCCTTTACTCCGCCGATTCTTGTCAGACTACATGCACTTTGAAACTTTGTTGCATCGCCATCGCCATCGGTATTGCCTTCATCATCATCATCGTCGTCGTCGTCATCATTATTTTCGTTGTCGTCGTCGTCGGTGGTGTTGTTGTTTTCGATGGCCATCGCTTTAATCCACTGTAGCCATTTGGAATCACCCGAAACGGAAAAGCCGGTAGCCAGCCAGGAGACATGATGTGAGATAGAACCACGCCACGCAGGTGGCTCGGATTTGGTGGTCATGGCCATGACCAAGCAGCTGCTGTGCACAAATTGACTGGATTGGGTGGACGGCACAGTGGCGTCGATTCGTGGGAGCAGTCATTCGTAAAACTGAATTGTTACAACAATACGAGATTTCGTCGAGAATTCAACAGAAATTGACACTCTTCTCGTGGGTCTGCTGAGTTGTTAAAGAAATATATTAAAATCTCGTGCGAAAGCTAGACAGTCTATGTGTTGTTTTTCCGTGTTAGCTATTGCCATCGAAAGTATCAGTTTTCATCCTTTTGCAGCTGTAACCTTGGAAGGTCCAATCAGTCCAACTGTTGGACATCGAGGTGGTCGCGCGTTCACAACGTGCCATGGTGGAAGATTGAAGAAGAGGCGAAACAAGCTGGTCTTAAGTACAATTGGAACATATATGCTATCGCGCTAGAATCGTCATCGATTTGCAACTTCCTCAAATGTGAAACTATCCTTTTCAGCACCCGCTGTCCATGGCATCATGGGATAAGAAGTTGGGCATAGTTCACCTGCAGGGACGGCCGTTAGCTGTGAAAAGTCTAGCATTTCGTTGGATCAGTATCTGTATTTTGACAAAAATATATAAAGAGTGTACCATAATTAGCGCAATATTTGAGTTTTGCGCCAATTATAACACAGTGATGCCAACGCAAAAAAAAAACAATGTGAAAGCGAAGCTAAAATGGAGCGCTTTACGAAAGAATAACTATGAGTCAGATACAGTCCGCAATTTTCGTACATAATCATCTTCAGTGATGAAGCACATTTTCATCATGATGGCTTCGTTAATCGTCGAAATTGCCGCATTTGGGGATTAGAAAACCGACGAGTAATTGTTGAGAAACAAATGCATCCACAATGCGTGGCATTCTTTTTCGAAAATGCGGCTAGACAGGCAGCAACAATTAATGGTGTTCGTTATGATGATGATGATGACCCAGCGTTTTAGTGCCTAAATTACAAAGTATGCATGTGACCAACATGTGGTTCCAACAAGACGGTGTCACATGCCATATAGCCAGAGAAACAATTCAATTACTGCATGAGTCATTTGCTAATCGTGTAATCGGCCGCTTCTCCGATCAGAATTGGCCATCCAGATCTTGCGACTTAAAGTCATTGGATTTTTTTACGCAAACAAGCCCACGACCACCATCGCCGTGAAAGAGGAAATTGCGAGGTGTATTAATGAAGTTCAGTCACATTTATGCGAAACGGGCATAGACAATTTCAATAACTTTCATCTTCAACTTCATAAATGGCCGTACGTAGCCATTTATCCGATGTGCTATTCAATACATAACCCCAATCTGTATAATCTATGGGATCCGCTAGTTGGATCCCACCGAACTTCGCGACGCATGCTTATTAACAATTAATCAAATTCATTCAAACCTAAACATGATCAGTCACTGACAGCTGTCAGTGTGGATTGGTGTATGCGCTACAACGTGTATTTGCCGTACGTACGTATTTGTTTTCGATTTTCTTTCTTTTAATTTGGACAAAATCAGATGTTTACATAAACTCACGAACATGTTGAGCAATTTTTGTGCAAGCTTTAGATAAACCACTTACATGCCCATACCAACAAACCCTAGGAGTTCGTGAGTTATAAAGTCACAACGCGCTTGAAACAATTTGTTTAGGAATATTCGCTGAACTCATTGCTTATCATTTTGTGTTAATTTTCGTACCAAATTGAATTAATATTGTACCTTTAAATTTTGATTTAACTTGAGCTAATTCCCTGAACTCAATAATCTACTACATTAATCGCTGTATAACGCTTAGAAGAACAAGTAATCATTGTATAACACTTACATTTGTGCCAAGCTTTGTATAACGCTTTAGTTAATCTCTATTTGTCAAAATCTATTCTCGTCCATTTCGATCGCAACCAGGCAACAAGCAATATTAATAAATTACACTCGAGTTGTAAAGTATTTTCGTTTTCACATATTCATTTTACAATACAATTGTTTATACTCATATGTATATATGATAAAAAAATTAAGTTTTCTAATTAAAAATTATCGGACACCCTTTACATACACAGTGAACTTTCTCATAAGCGGACACTGACAGTTGGAAGACTCTGGATTTTTTTAGGTGAAAATTCGATGTCGTCGGATGCACTCAACCAAGACATTTGTCCGCTCATGAGAGGTGTCCGGTTAAGAGAGAAAATACGACATTGAAAAGTCCAGTCTCATCTGCATTGTAAATGTCTTCAGGGACTCCAGGGAGTTCAGGGACTTTCACAATACTGCTTGTAACATCGGCCTGGTCAACATTTGCAGTTTCCCCAGTAATTGCACGAAATGTCAAATTGTGCCGCTTCTTACGTATCTCTAGCCAGAGAGGTGGCATTAAAATTTGGATCTTATAAGGGGGATCATCCAATAATAACAAAGTCTGTCAATATTGAAACCTCCAGCTTAAAAGAAGGTAAGGCTAAGGCTTGAACAGCTTCAAATTATGCATGCACTCACAGTTTACATTGATGTGACAATCTTCGAAAGATACTAATAGCCCGGGCTATCAGCATGCACGATTCGCAAACGCAAATACTCGATTTTGGGAATACGCCTACGTACTAACCCACACCCTGCACTCTTCTACCACTCTCCCCGCGGAACTGCCGTTAGGTATTACTTCGCGGGGCTGGTTAGCGTATCACGCTGTATTCTCAATGTTTGCCGATTCAGCTTTCCTTACTCTTCCGAGCCTTCTTAGTTCTATCTGCACGCTAGTTAAGATGCAGATCTCCAGCCATTTGTCTGCTGACTCTGTCACATGGCTGTGTAGGAGCTCGGGGGTATGGTAGACTTGTTCTCGCTACAGTAAAACCCCTGCAATGAAAAATTGCGTGCTCTGCATCTCCATCTTCCACCCCGCATTCTGGACAGAAGGATGAGCCATCGTGACCAAATCTATTGAGATATTTTCGATAACCTCCGTGGCCCAAGAAGAACTGCGTGAGATGGTAGTTGCAGGTCCCGTGAGCTCATGATGTCCAGGCTTCTACGGCGGGTATCAGTTTATGGATCCATCTGCCTTTGGTTGTGGTGTCCCATCTGGCTTGCCACAGTGCCACAGATGTTGCCCTTTATTCTGTCTTCAAGCGCCTCCGAGTGATTTGGCGTTTGCCTTAGGTATACCCTTTGCATCTCGTTGGCAAGAATGTCGATATAGATCATACCTGCAATTACACAGGCTGCTTCGTCCGAGATTGTTCGGAATCAGCTGATTGTTCTTATTACACATAGCCTGTATGCTGACGAAATTTTCTTTGTTGTCTCATTGGTGGTGAGAGCTCATGCCCATACTGGTGCAGCGTAGAGAAGGATTGAGCTTACCACTTTGGAAAGCAGGATCCTTCTCGCGTACCCCGGCCCTCCTATGTTCGGTAGCATTTCGATAAGTGCTGTCTGCATCCTTGATGCGTTTTTGCTGCAGTACTCAATGTGAGTCTTGAAACTTAGACCAGTTTACACTGTACACACAAACCTGTGCAACAGGAATTGTAGTCGGATATAGCGATGGGTTAACACGAGTTTATAAATCGGCTCAAACCGAATTACATCGCAAGCTAGTTGAACCGAGTTAAATTTATGACAAATCGAGTTGCCAAAACAAGGACAAAATTAATGTACAGAAAAATCACAAGCCGTACTCAACAGCCGTCTACAAGGAGTACTTTACGTGTTGGAAAGGCGGGCCGACGACTCAGAAGCGATAAATGCTGCATCATGATGAAGGCCATCGATTTTCTACGTTTCAAAGTGGACTCGTTGGGCATTATGTCCTCAGCAACGAAGGTAGAAGCCAGCCCCAACCGACTTTTCAATTAAATCCATATTGGTGATGGCTCCTATCATTCCAGACCCTACTCCGACCAGGGGAAAGTTCTTCAGCAGTTCGCAACCGATTGCACCACCGACGACAATGAATACTTGATAGTTTCGTTTGTTAGAATATGGTGATCTGTCCTTTGGCTGGGTATCTTTTTCGGAGATTTTTTCCTCCAGAAAGCACCCGATTGGTTCGTAGTACAGGAGCAGCTTTTGAGACAGTAAACACCAACTTTTCGTTGATGTCCGGTTTCACAGATTTACACAGCTGAAGGAACTTCTGTCCCAGGGCCGGGGACAGTCCGCCCGCATGTTCAATGACTTTCTGAAGTGCAGCAATGTTAGGTTAGGCTATGTTAAGTGATTGCCATTTGACCATTGTGATATCACTATTCGGTAGCTTACGCACCAGTTCCTCTTTAGGGAACTAACCAAAAACCTGAAATTACCTACTGGTATGCTAGTGGCATATCCTGGATGAAGCACTCCTTTGCTGGTTTCTGTCCAGAATCCTAATGACATTTCTTCTAGGCTATTAAATGAATATCGGCCTAGCGTGCTTTTCCTTGCCCTTGCAAGTGCTGGGCAGGTGCCGAGGAAGTGATTTCCTTCTTCTTTTTCATACCTGCAGCTCCTGCAGAAATCACTGTAGGGAAGTGCAGCAGTGCAGCGGTGTGAAATCTGCTGGTGTTGGAGCTGACAACTTCCATTCGTTAGGATTTCAAACTGGCAACGCCTCTTAAACTCCTATATTCTATATTCCTTCCGCCTGTCAAAACCTTTTCTGTCATTCCTATCCTGTTCTCTGTGGCGTATTGCAGCACACGTATAGTTTAAGTAAAATATCCAAATTATAAAGGAAGCGTTTATTATTTCCAGCAGCTGGGATGGTAGAACTTTGCAAAGTCTGAGAAGACGAATTCGGGCTCCTTTTCTGTCTTATGGTGAATGTATTATGTTAAGAGTGTACCAAGCTAACCGGAGTAGAGTAACAATCCATAGATCAAATAATACTGTTTGAGACAACTCGAGTTGCAACTCGGTTCGCTTTAATTTCAACTCGGGTTGACTCGGTTGAAAAAAGTTTCGGTTTGGCACATCACTAGTCGGAAAGTCTGCAGATGGCCTTATATATTATGGCATTATATAACGTTTCTTTTTTTTATTGTGTAAATAATTCTGTTCTTTGAAGTTTGTCAGGTTGTGAGATGCGTCTGCTTATGAGGAGATTCCGTTAGGAGAGAGTACACTATGTATCGCTCTGATGAAACCTAACAAGGCCTGCATCCAACTTGATTTCACGCTAAGGTAATCTGCTAGATGGTCCTCATCCGGACAGTTATGGTGTACGATTGCCCACTGTGGGTCAAAATGAGTCCTTCCCACATTGTATTGACTAAGAGTTGTTAAAATTAAAAAAATCTCACATTTGTTGGAAATCTTCTTTCCAGTTCTAACACACCCGACTCTCTGACAATGACTCAATTTTTCCAAATTCTCCAGATGTGATGTCTTATCCAAACTGCTCACCATAGCTGCGGTGACACATTCAGTTCACACATCAAAAGTATAGATGAGAAGACGTAACCCTATGGAAGACCAACGTTTGCTGGGATCATGTGGCAGTTATTCGGTGCTGATGAAGTAGGCCCCTCATCATAGAAGCGTCTGCTAGTCTTTCGGAGGAGAAATTTCAGCAAAAGTAGGTTGCTGCCTGGTAGTACGATGGACCAGTTTCTTTTTTTAAGTCTGAGTGCTCCAGTACAGTGCTATAAACCTCCGACAAAAAAAGGCTCCCCAACCTCAAGAACACTATAACAGTCCATGGAAGCCTTCAGATTAAGAAAATCAGTTCAAGCCACAGTTAGAGAAACAGGTAGACTTTCCGGATACTCGTGCCTTTACCCTAAAGCTTTGCATTGTTTGGGTGAAGTTGAGGCTGTTCAGGTGATCATCTTGCTGGATACAGAAGGAGCCATTTCTTGACGAATGCCTCCCTCTGTCTCTGCAGTCGTGATCCTTATGCTTAGAGTAGTGTGATCAGCTCGCCAAGAAATTGGCCACATCACACACTCCGTCTACCTTCTGACCACCACTCACTCAACCATCTATTGATTAGCAGTCTTGAATGTCAAAGCCTCCCCCAAAACAACAGTCTTTCATGAATGTCCTCCTCCATGACCTCTTATCACGACGAATCTTACGAGCCCACAAACTATAAAACTCACTTAACCATCATCCCAGTTGGCAGTGAACCTTTTATCTCTCGCTAGTTCCTTCACCCTCTCCAGTGGCCGCAGCGGTGACTGTTGACACAGCCTACAACACTCGCCCCGGCTGCCAGGGGAGACATTTAGCGTTCGCAATAAACAAACACGCCAGCCATCATGGTTCACGAGCCGAATAATGGACTAATCGAAAAGAATGAATAATGAACAAACACAGATGGTGAGATGAGGATGATGGCGAATCTGTGCACCTTCATTCACACGCGACACTACATCAGATTAAAACACTTCATTCACCCCAGTCGGTCCCAAGGACGGTGATGACGCGCCTCGCCATGATGCACTCATGAATAGGCGACGACTAGGAGGACAACGACAACGACGACGACGTATCCCGGACGAGTAAACGTTCCACATTGGGGTGCCGGAAATCCAGAGTTTTCCATTGAATTCGATTGAATGGCAACCTCCTGTCCGCAGATGGAGATGCGCTCCACCATATCTTATTCAACGCTCTCCTGGGAGGGGTGAGGGGAGCCAGCGATGCATCTCTGGCAGCTGTAGAATCGACGCCAGCTACCCGTGACAAACTAAAAGTGATTGGCTACCATTTGGGGTTGTGTTACGTTATGCATGCATACACAGCCACACACACGCACACAGCTAGACAATGCAGGACTGAAGCTGCTGATGCGAGATCCCCGTTCGGGGAGCAATAGTTTGACGCTACAGCTGTAGTAGTTTCCCGTGTTGGGTTATGGAAAATTCGTGTAAAAGCGGAAGAAGGTACTTAAGTGGATTGCTGGTGCAATGCTGGTGTTGCTACTGCAAGCCCTCGTCGATTCTGTGTTTCGTCGAGGACGAGGACGTTGTTGCCTTAGAGGTCTCCTGGCGCATTTTTTTTTTTTATGTGCCATCCCCTCCCCCAATCTCTGTTTTTTCGTTCTGCCTCTTACAAGTGGATCCTGGCTGCCGGCTTGCCTGCATCCTGATTGAATGAGGCTGCGAGAAATGCAGGGCTGAACGGTATGCACGCGGTGTTTATCTTCATCAGGAATAGATGGCGAAAGAGAGAGAGAGAGCGACGCAGAGCCGGTTGCTTCGAGCTGTAAAGAGTGGCAAAATCCTTTGAACAAGGATCATGGCTAGGTGCTGAAATGAATTCACTTGTGTAGAATCATAAGTGTTTTGTTGATGCTGCTTTTTTTCCGGTTCCGTTCCTTTTCTTCTCCATTGTCTGCATCGCCGCGCATGCATGTGTTGGATGCGAAACGGTTGAGCTGCACTGAAATTGATGTATCACGGAATGTGGGCGGGCGAATCGATGGTGAACGTTTTGATAGTTCTGGATTTAGCATCAGATTGATGCGGAATGAATGTGATTGATGATGGTGGTTCAGTGGAGATACAGGGCGCACCATCGTTGATTTGGACCGTCTGAAGGAGTAAATGTTTCGAGTAATGCATGCGAACTTTTCATATTCATGCCATGCCAATAGGACATGAACTTTGAGGTGTTAGAACAGCCTGCATGCCACCAGCCAAGTTGTGCTAATGTCAGTGTCCCGTCGCGAAAGAGTTCTCACGACACGATTCCAGTGATCGCGAAAATAAGCAGAGAATGATCTCTAATGAGGTGGTGTTCGTCTCTTTTCACCACACTTCAAGCGAGGGTCAAAATGACAATGTGTTCTGGTAACTGTTCTGAAGAAGTGTAAACATCTGCACAGCGGCCGCAGCAGGTTGAGTTCAGTAAAAGCGTTCGGACTGTTCAGTAAGGAGGTTTATAGAGATCGCCTCAAATGCAACAGTGTGTTTTGTAAACAAAGTTATTACAAGAGTAAGCAGTACAAGTGGTGAACTGGGTATAGTGGACATTTTAGGTGTAACTGGGGTTTGAAAATATATTTTGTTGTGATTTATTTCGTTGCAATCCAGTGATCGATCCGCAAAAGTTAATTAAAACTACGCATTTGTGAAAAAAACTTAACAAAATGTTTTTATTTTCTGCGAGGATCACTAGGAGTCTGGACCACAATCTAGAAGTACATCACCGGGCTAAAAGAACCGGACACCCATCAGGAAACTGCTTCTCGAACATTAATACTCCTGAACACGGGACACAAGGACGATAAACTACTGTAGGTTGCCTCTACCTCTGAGCGAACTATAACACGCACAACATGAGCGATTGTTATTGAACCATGGTGCTACTCCAGCACGGACTGTGGAGCGAGCCTTCCTGTAGTTCTTTGCGTCACACTACAGTCTGAAGCGAACCTGGTGGATCTCAATCCTAATACCCTCCAGCAAGCGCGATCTCTGAGTAGCTGCCTCCACTTCAGCACACCGCGTTGGTTGAGAACCTTCGCATCTTGTGTGCGCCAACAACGATGACCCCCAGGTTCTGAGTAGTAGCGACTGAAAGTACTGGACTGACAGGGTCATCTCTAGCCCGGAATCGGAACCGGGGCCAGGATTTCCATACTCTCCAAGTGGCCGAGGTACCTTACGCGTTGGTTACATAGACACCTGGCTAGACCCATGTGTCTGTACAACCCGTACAGTTTTTGGCTGAATCTTCTCCTCCAGAACGGAAACCAAGATCATACGGCGAACTTTTATATCGAAAAGACCAAGCACCTCTTCACCTGCTCCTGGTACTGTCCATGCTTCTAATCCTTACACAGGATAGGGATGGTCAATTAAACAAAGCCATCTTGAGCCCTAGAGAGACAGCTCTATTGTCCCTTGAGCCCGAAGAAACAACGGTTGACAAGTGTTATTCTGCGTTTGATCTCAGTACTGACCTTATTAGAAGTGTTCACTGCGGCGGCGAGGTAGATCAGGTAGACGATGACGTTGAAGAATTCATCTCACAGCATATCGCCCTGTCTGATGAGTGAGTGAGTTTGATGATTGCTCAACGTGACGAGGTTGGCAGAAATGTCAAAACGAGAAATGGCAGTGTTTACCTCATCCTTGAAATCGAAGAACATGTAGTCGATGTGGTGTCGCACAGTGGTGCCTTTTGTATGGGAGAGCGGAAGAAAATCTATAAAATCGAGACCAGAGTACCGATTTCAATGAACATATTGCATATGAGAGGAGTTCGGTTCGTAGTCCAAAAATTATAGAGGTATCTTAAAAATTAAAGTATAAGTTTTAATGTGAAAAATATATTTCTAATCTCACCCTTCATGTTGAGCTATGTCTTACAATTGATATATATATATACGTGTATATAATTTTCATTTGACATACATTGCGTGCAAAAAAATGTATTAAACAACTCCATATTACAAATTAAATATTTCGTATTTTTTCCACCTCAGCACCACTGTGCGCTGCTCTGCACTTCTTGGGTATATTCAGGATAGCCGTGGTATATGGATCTGGTCTATTTTGGCCTGAAGTAACCCTGTTTAGGGCCCGACTGTTCAGAAACGGCTTCAGGCGAGCACACAAAACGGCCGAAGGATGCATGTGGTTTCAACAAGACGGTGCCACATGCCACACAGCACGCGCAACAAAGGACCTATTGAGGGGCAAGTTCGGTGAACATTTTATTTCACGTTCGGGACCGGTCAATTGGCCGCCTAGATCGTGCGATTTAACGCCTTTAGACTATTTTTTGTGGGGCTATGTTAAAGCTCATGTCTGTACAGACAAGCCCTCTTCAATTGACTCATTGGAAGACAACATTGAAGCATTTATTCGTGAGATACCGGCCGAAATGTTGGAAAGAGTATGCCAAAATTGGACTAAGCGGATGGACCATTTGAGGCGCAGTCAAGGGCAACATTTGCATGAAATAATCTTCAAACATTAAATTATATGGACCGTACTATCGATTCAAATAAAGATTTCATGCATTTTTCTGAATTTTATGTGTTTTTTTCTTTGAAAAACTTTCCTATAGCTTTTAAAAATTTTAATAAATATTACTTTATTTTAATTTAAATGAATTAATATCTTCAACAGGCTTTGAATTTAAATCTAAATTAAACATCTTGATATTGTACACAAGAAATAAATGTGTATTAACATTTTCTCCGTGTAAATTAGCCCTCCTATCAGCATAAATCTGTCTGTATTTTCACAGAAAATTCAACATTCGGCTTCGGCAAAATCTTCGGCCTCAGTTGGCCGAAGCCGAGTGTTTTACTAAAGGTGATATTTTTAGTCGAAGGTGGCCGAAGCCGAAGCCGAATGTTCGGTCGGACTCTAATGAGGTGTGCTCTGAGATTCCCCTTACATTAAAGGGTGATAACAGTTTTTCCAATTATCATGTTTCAGCGGTTGCCGAGGGTTATACTCTGTCCAAGACATCAATGATGTAATTACCTTTCATGAGGACAGCATGTATTTTATTCACCGCCGAGCCCATTTTAGTCGCTTCCGTTTCAACGCCTTATTGACGATTCACTATGTTCTGCCAATCATTACCAAATAGCTGTCAAAATATTCAGTAAAGTTTGTCATTTCATCAACGGTCACATTGTGTCACGCTTATCGAAATTCTGGCTCAGTTATAAACAAGCAACGTGATTTTCGTTGTGTGGCCGGTCGTCATCATAGCTTCAGCATGCAAGCTATTCGTCGCACCGCGCTGTAAACGTGGCTCCGTGGAATGTTTTGAAGACTGATGCGAAATGGAGACAACGTAGCCATCATAGCACCCGGTATCGAAGAAGACTGAAATGTCGGTTCGGCGCGGTTTAGTTGAATTGGGCATCGCCACAGAGCCAACCCCGCTTATTTTGCGCTTCGAATTGGTTCCTGGCGGAAGAATTAAAGCCAGACTACCATGGACAATACGGCCAGTTCGAGAATTGGGCATTGGTGGTCGTTGGAGACCCAGATTTTGGCTCGGACGAGGCTGTAGTGTCGGCTCGCCGGTACAACCGCTGCTGTTGGTGTTCAGATCACAACAACCCTGAACAAGATTGGACATGCACACAAGACAACAAAGATAAGAGCTAAGATGCATGTGATCAGTATTATGACATATCGACGAGCACCTCCACCAGTGTTACCAATACACTACAAGGACCATTTTTGGTTCCAGCGTACTCGTGGTTATTTGAGCAAACACTATCCACAAGCGTCGGACCAAACATGAATGCACTCACAAAAATTGACATGACGGCATCATCGGACCACATTTCTTCGAAATGAGGAATGAGACACCGATACCGTCAATGGTCTCGGGTATAGAGCGCTGTTAAGCGACTTTCTGTGGCCGAAGCTCTATAAAGTCGATGTAACCGTGCTGTGGTACAAACAAGACGGTGCTACATGCCATACAACGTTCGAAATTGTTATAGAATAAATTTAGCGACTGATTTATCTCCGGGCGAGCGTTCATCAATTGGCCGTCGCACTCATTCCAATTGACTCCAGTCGAATATTTTCTCTGGGGCTACGTTCTTATTCTACGCTCCCAAGCGAACTATTTTGGACGAGCTGGAGGCCAACATTCGACGCTATTGCCGGAACGACGCCGCACGCATTGGGTCGGGTCATACAAAAAAAGGACCGACCGCTAAATCGAGTCGAACGATGTGCTATTTTATACATAATGTATGTAGATTAAAAATAAAGTCGGAATTTGATGTTTTATTCAAATTTCTTTTCCTATTGTTCTTATCTGGTCAACCTGTAGAATATACGATTCCTAGTCTAAGTGTGTCTGGCTCTACAGGGGAGATGCTCTTCTGTCCATGCGCTCTATATAGCTTAGCGACGACGTTAGGATCTGTCGATGCCGGACAAGATTCATGTCTCTGCATAGCCCGTATAATTCGTGGCCCTGCTATTGTCGAACATCTGCCGACTAGCCACTTGTTCCCTTTAAATACCTGCTCACAGAATATCATAAGCATCTAAACTGGCTTGCAGAGAAGTGTCAGTCTAAATTTTATTTTCAGTGTTCTACGTTTGTACATTCCCGAGACGAGCACAATTTCTCAACTAAATATGGTATCAATTTTCAAACGCAGCTATTCTCCTCCTCCTCTAATAGCGTCTGTTTTCAGAAAGCAATTGAAATAACCCTCATCATAAGCTTGATAATTCAAGTCGAAGTGTATGGCCATAAAACACAGAAGCGTATCATCAATGTCCTCTACCGCAGTCCAGAAATTGTAAATGCCACAGAGACAGCTCCAAAAGCAGCTGCGGTGGAGTACAAAATGGAAAATGGGACTAAGGAAATGGTTGTCGAAAAAGCACGGCATGACTCTGGGATTCTTCACCCAGCATCTGCTGAACCTACTTTCAATAGCACAGGCGAAAGGAAGAGCCAACAGTATGACATCAAACAATCCGAAGAAGCTCCAAACGAAAAGGACTGCCCAAAGTATCTTGCTAAGACCACTGCTAACGCTCAATCGACAGATTCAAAGATCTCCAAGGCTGTTGAATTGGGAACTCATTCACCTCCCAAGGCTCATGAACCGTTGAAAAACCTTGACGAAAAGAAGAACGCTCCAAAAGCATTTGAGGGTGTTAACGACGACGAGGATACGGCGCATTTCTCTCTAGAGACTGGCTACTTAATGCCACGGGATGTTTTCTTCGCCACAGCTGTACGAGATGAGCTGAGATCACCATTCTTGCCAATTATCCCCGACGAGGATGTTTTCTACGTAATTCAAAAAAAATTTAAACGTTAATCCGGCCCGTTGCCCGGTGGCCTACATTTATTCTCAACAAGTTTGTTATCGCTTGTTTTTTTGTTCATATTCCAGGAAAGCAAATACTTATCCCGTTGTTAGGAGAGGTTGAGAACATTTTACGTTGACTGGAATACAAAATCTGTAGTCTCTTTCCTTTAATAAATTTATTTTTTGTTTCACTTCACTTTTGAGCTTAAATTTGTCGGACTTTTAACAGAATCTGACTGTAGATATTTTATAAAGGGAATCAAACTCTGATGCCAGAGGCATTGTGGGGCATCATTATAACATCTTTCATAAGAAACCATGTGTAATTGAATAAAGGAAGTTTTTTTCTCAAAGCGGGAGCCATTGTTTCCGTGACATTTGATTTGACTTTGATTTGGAGTGACCGAAAATATAAAGTTAAAGGTAAGGATAAAGTGAGTTCATGATTGCAACATTGTTTCCCCTGCATTAAATATTTTCTCGATGCATTTATGAATACTAATACTGCAGCAGGTCAGCATCGTCAAAAATGTGCTCATAAATGCAACATAAATAGGTGATACAAGAAGTGTTTCATTGACGCTAAACAAAGTTTTGTGCACAAAATACACAAATCAACAGAGCCGACTCTACCCGTCAGCTTGAACTTCCTCTAATAACACACCTCGCTGTCTTGGAATTTGGAGCTATTCAATTTAATCCAACGAAAAAGGACCAATGTACGTCGAAAGAACTTTGAAACTGCAGTCTGCGCCATACTCAGTAATACATTTGACCAAACATTACACTGGCTGTTGAAAGCTACAATACGTGTTGAATATCTGAATAGCAGTCTATCTGTATACTACTTAATTTCTGGTAAGAAAACCTGGAATTTTTGAATTGTTAATAAAAATCGGCAAAATGTGACATGATTACTGCCCATTTTTATTGCGTTGTCTATAACAGAGCTGGATGCAACCTTGATCCAACGATTGGTGGTGCTACAGCCCGTAGAGGGCAGGCAGGGCCAAGCTTCTGCAGCTACTACTCGTGTTGTGCGTGCAATTGATCTATCACGAGTGGTAGTTTGGTGATTATGATGGCCAAAATAGTTGGAATGGAAAATATTATTAGAAAGCAGGGAATATTCCTGAATTCGATATAAAAAATATTGCGTACCTTCAAAAAGGAGAACACATCAAGGAAGACCGAAGCATCGTATCGAGTTTAATTTCGCGCAAACCATCGTTCTTTTTTTTTATTTATTTATTTAATGTACAAACTACATAAGTGTTAACGGATATTTTGAAGTGCATTACTCCTTCGATTTGTCAAAACAACTGGGCTCAAAACTCCTGGCTCGAAGGGCCAATATCATGCTCTACAAAACTCTTATTTTGCCAGTCGGATATATGGTCCCGTCTGTGAAGGAAGGCGAATGGAGAAGAAGACATAACCGCGAATTCTACGAGTTGTACCAGGATGTGGATATAGTCCGGAAGGCAAAAATCCGTTGACTGCATTGGCTCGGCCACATCGAGCGCATTGACAACAATGCTGAAGCAAAGAGGGTCTTTGAATCCGAGCCTACTGGTTCGAGAAGGAGAGGAAGACCGAATCTCCGGTATAAAGACCAAGTAATCGCGGATGCAAGACAGCTTAGTCTTGATGACTGCAAGCAGCGTGCCCAGGAGCGTCAAGGATGGAAGGCAGCAAATTGGTCAGGCTCGGACCCTCCATGAGTCGCCGGCCTGATAAGTAAGTATGTACGTATAACTCCTACTTTAAATTAACAATATGTTACAGTTAAGTTCACAATTTAATAAATTGTTAAAAAATAAAAAGGCCTTATAAGGAATGTGGTTTCAAAATGTTCATTGAAAACTCGAATAATTCTTATTAGTGGTTCGTTTCTACTATAGCCCGGTACCCAAGTGCGTAGTGACCATGGAAATATGAATGAGGATACCCAGGTCTTTGACACTATTAGTATTTGAAAGAAAAAGCCAGTTTCGTGAAAGAAATTGAATGGCATTTATTTAAATTAAGCTTAAGTTTATTATTTTCGCACCACTACATGATGTTGTTAATATCCGACTGTAACAGCAAACAGTCATCAACATTCTGAATAATATAATATGGGTGGCGCTACAGACCGTTAAGGGCCAGGGCCTAGCTTCTCAGCAACCACACGTGTTGTGCGTGCTATTGTTCTATCCTGAGTGGAAGGGACCTACAGTTTTATTCCGACTCTGAACGGCCATGTTTTTCTAGACAGTTACAGATACTCTTTGAGCATTGTCAGTGACTCAAAATAGGTGGAGCCGTGAAAAGTATTTCTTGTCGTACCAGGAATCGAATCGAGAGAGGTAGGTCCAAGCGCGTAGGAGTCGACGCATATACCCACAACGCCACGGGCCACCACAATTATTAATTAACAATATTAACAATATTTTCATATCATCAGCATATAGCAAAGATTCACTGGGTTTGATTGAATACGTAATATCATTGATGAATATAACAAATAATAGACGACCTAAGTGACTGCCTTGCTGTACCCCCGAGCTTGTAATTGGCTTTGATAAGCAGTTTCCAATTTTAACTCTTAGGCTTATATTTAAGATGAAAGAAGACATCCAACTTAGAAAATGGGAATAGAAACCAAATGCATTCATTTTGTTTATCAGTAGTGAGTGGTTGACCAAATCAAATGCCTTACTGAAATCCGTATAAATGGCATAATTGTTTTCTATCTCATTGATAACAAATGAAGTATAAATTGATAAGTTAGTAAAAGTTGAGCGTCCAGATATAAACATTTATTGTACAACATTTAACATATATATATATATATATATATATATATATATATATATATATATATATATATATATATATATATATATATATTTATATATATATATATATATTTACTTAAAATATCCTTAAAATGAGGCTTAAAGTCCGAAAAATAAATGCGAAGGTCTGGAGCTGTATCCAGTCTGTTTCTGTATTTTTTTTTTGTGTGTGTAAGCTGGAACACATCGTCCTCGTGTTGTCAGAAGTGAAGCATCTCCGTAATTAAATCACAGAATCCTCCTCGCGATCATAAAGAGAGACTTTCTTTTCCGACGGTGGAGACGATTTCGGTGCACGGATATGCATAATGAATATAAAGCATGGAGAAACCACGTTACTCTGCTGATACGTTCTGCTAAGAGTAATTATTACATAGCAAAGTTTAACAACGACCGATCATCGAGGTTTCTCTGGAAGCAGGTGCGAGATATTGGACTAACCAAAATCAAAAAACAACGTAACGATGATGGCACAGACACCGAAGATTTAAATATTCAATTCACCTCTGTGTCCTCTGTTACCCCCCTCAATGTTTCCTTGCCCTTAAGAAACAACACTCGAGAAGATTGGTTTGAAGTAGGAAGAGTAGATACATACTCAGTCGGTTGTGCAATATTCTCCATAAAAACCAAATCTGTTGAACTATATTCACCGCGACTATATTCACCGCGACTTTGTAAAAGTATTGCTTCCTATTATACTTCCTCACATCACCCACATTTGCAATTCCATAATCATGACCTCGACGTACCATGTACTTTTGAAAAAAGCCAAGATTATTCCGGTTCCCAAAAAAGAAAAACAGCTTGAATATCGGCCAATTGAAATTCTTCCGTTTTTGTCAAAAGTATTCGAATCTATCGTCAGTCGAGAGATTAAAGATTACATTGAGGGACACAATCTTTTACATCCAATGCAGTAATTCCGTAAAGGACATAGCTGTGTTATAGCCCTACTAAAAGTAACTGACGACATACGACAAGCTATTGATGAAGACAAAACAACCTTACTAGCTTTACTTGATTTTTCGAAAGCATTCGACAGTGTTAATACGTCAATACTTTCTCATAAACTGTCCACCCAATTTAACTTCTGTAATCTGACTAATAAGCTAATCTTCTCGTATCTTACTAACCGTCTTCAAGCTGTTTTATATAACTCTAAGCTGTCGTCTTTTCGTGATGTTCACAATGGAGTACCACAAGGTTCTATTCTCGGTTCGTTGTTATTCTCAATGTTCATTAATGATCTTCCTAAAGTGTTATCGTATTGTAAATTTCATATAAATATATGCAGATGATGTTCAAATCTACCTAAGTTTTCCTCTTGGTATGGTTGAAGATTCAGTTGCTAAATTAAACGAGGATCTGAGCTCAATTGAAGTGGCCTGAAGAAAATTACCTCACGCTCAATCCTTACAAAACCAAAGTCGTTCCATTTTCAAAACACCACCCCTCCCTCTCAAATTTTCCCCCCATAGAATTAAACTCTATTGCCGTTGAATGTGTCAAGAATCTTGGTATAATGTGCAACAGTGAACTAACATGGACTGACCATATAGACAGTGTAGTGTCAAAAGTATATGCGTCCCTTAGAGGTTTGTCTATTAGCAAATTCATACTCCCCACAATGTCAAACTAAAACTTGCCAAAGCACTCATAGTACCTCTCTTAACCTACGGCTGTGAATTGTTTGCAGACTGTGATAATTTATCTCTACAATAATTTTTAAAAGCAATCAACGCGATTGCACCTCCGAAGATTTGATCATGTCTCAGACCAACGTCGCATTCTCCTTGAATGTGAACTGGAAGCATTATTAAGCTATAGATCATGCATCCTACTCTTCAAAATCATTCACAGAAAACAACTAACTATCTATATGAAAAATTAACCTTTTGTCGATCGAGTCGTAATATGACGTTAAAACCCTCTGTTCATACATGTTTAACATCGCGCAGGCATTTCTTCATTCATGCTGTGCATCTTTGGAACCATTTACATTCACAGGTACGGTCCAAGACCGAGTACAGACAATTTCATTTTGTTTACTTATCTGTAGAACATGAACTGACATAATTTCCAAAATCTACTTTTAAATTGGTTGCATGTAAATTTAATTTTAATATTGCTGAATTACGCCTTCATAATTAAAATTTTAAAATATTCAAATCTATAAATTGAAATGTATGTAAAATGGGTCACTATCACGTTACTCATATAATGTTATAATTATGACCTGTACTATTAAAAGAGTAAAGCACTCTTAATGTACAGCGATACTACCTAAACAATAAATGAAATGAAATTCGGTCTCGCATCGGTAAGTTGTTACAAATGGAAGGAGAACCATAAGATATATTTCTGCGACTTCGGAGTATTCATCTTTCAGTCCAACCCAAAATGTATTCAAATTGGAATCTTCTGATTAAACATTTTTTTTCAAGATGGGATGAACATTTGATGTCGATTAAATGTTCATACCCTGGCACAGTGGCACAGTTAGCATCGATGGTTTGCTAGAATTTGCAAATAGATCTTGTACCCAGTTGATGACATTCATTTCCTCGGGGAAATACTTTTAAAGGGTAACCAAATTTTGATGCTTGATTAACACATTCTATCCAGAAAGATAGATTTTAAATGAAGATGGTTGTGGTTGGTCCCTTTAAGGACTAGCAAATTACGTTGAGGCTATCGAATACATCGGCCAAATAAGCCAATTTCACCAACCATTGCTCATCATACAAGGGTTCAGCAAGCGCACTTACGGATGGAGAAATGGGCTGTTCAACGTAGACCCTCGTTGCGCAATTCAAATCTCTTCTATCTTCCTCCTCGAAAGCCATCTCGCTGCCGTGTGTAGTAAAGACACACTTTTTTTTAAAAAGCCCTGACTAGAGTGGACGTGATTTAACGGAATTAAACATTTGTACGACTTTATCGAGAGCTTTATTTAAATCGGGTGAAGATTTCTTCGCAACAAGAGCATGACGATGTAAAACGGATTAACTGCTACCACATTTCGAGGCAACATCCTTTATTCTTGTCACAGTTCTTTTTATTTTGCCGGTCATAGGTGCTGCTTCATCGCTGCATACGTCAATACATTTGCTCTATTGAATATGGTGTGTAGGTAGGTAGCTAGAAGTGGTGGTTCATATAGAACCTTAATAGAATGAGTTGAGATATCACTAAAACCAATCTGAGGATTTTATGAAGGACATTAATTCCCAAATTGTGGAACCTCCTCTCATCAATTGAGTTAAAGAAGGTTCTACCAAGCGCTCGCTGTCTGGCTCTTGCAAGTGCCGGGCAGTTACAAACGAAGTGTGGTAAGGTCTCTCTTTCATCGGTGTTGTTGCAGCTGCGATAGATAAATAAAGACCGCCACCAGTCTTGAGATATCATGTCGGTTACGTCGTAGGAGATCGTTTCTTCTGGATCGTTTGTACGCAGACAGTTTGTTAATCTCGCCAATCTGTGGTTAGCAATTTGAAGGAAGTGCTTAGAGATATTTGCCTTGACTACTTGTAGGTACAAGTACTTCCTCTGCAAGCGAGCTTAGAAGGGCAGAAGTTAGCCTAGCCAGCTCATCAGCCAGCTCATTTCCTGGGATGTCACTATGACCAGGATATAAGTTAACGACCAAATTGTTGCCCAGAATGTGCCGACGTAGCGTCTGGGAAATACACATTCCAGCGAGGAATGCAACGGTCACCGAGTACCCCCGGCAGCGAGGAATGCAACGGTCACCTGAGTATCAACGCCAGCGAGGAATGCAAGGGTCACCTGAGTATCCACGCCAGCAACCTGTACTCGTACTATTTAAGGTAGTTCTAAGTCGAATATTGTAGAGTTTAAGTTTGATCGTGTAAGGGGAAGCTCTACGCAACAGAGCCACGAAATAAAAATATTGTTTTTAAGCACAATATAATAGAATAGTTTGATTTATATTGAGTTGGCCTTCCATTGTTGTCAGCTCGGACCGGCAATTTTCTACAAGTTTGGAGTGTGTGGTATTTGAGGCATTAGCTTTGATGGCAGCCTGGATATCAATACATATAGCCACCTTTTGTCCTGGCAGGATATGTGGGTGTATTTTGGCCTGACGACAGGTTCCCGGATAGCTCCGCTTGGAATATGGTGTTTGCTCATCAATGACTTTATAAACAGCCCCTACCTACACATTATGTGCATACACATGCCATTATTCCCAATACGCAACACCTATTGTGACACCGGCACAAAAAAATTCAAAATATTTGTTTCGCCGATGACTAGAATATGTACATATGAATTTGTTTGATGTATGAATATCGGTGCGACGCGACGGCACTATTGTGTTGTAAGCTTATGTAAGTGAGACTATGATTTGGTTTAACTGCCGCGAATATTGTTGACGTTCAAGCGTCCGTCACAAAAACGAACGAAAACGAACGTCGCGAATTTTGCGAATGGATCTTGGTCGGCACCCTTATTCGATGAAGTTAACTCAAGAAAAGAAGTCACTCGATCGTATGAAGTGACGTTGGGGTCGAGAAATTTTGGAAGAAGATAACCACCTTCAGTGACGAAGCCCCTTTTTGACTAAAGGACTCGGCAACGACACCGCGACCGGGATCGCGATTTATTATATCGGAGGGGTGGAGTTATCCCAAAAGACGTACTACTTCCCTCGTGAAAGACAGTAAGTCCTTAGTAGTAGAGTTTATTTAAACCCACTGAAGTGAGTATCTTCGTATGGAAGATACGTTTCCTTAACCATATTAGTGACGGACATTCGCACAAAATGTGCTCAGAAGTTTCATCCTCTTCGAGGCAAGATCAACAGACCTTGTCTTGACAAGGTTTAAATTGTGAAGGTGGTAGTTCAGGCCACCATGATCCGTAAGAAAGCTTGTTAGAAACCTTAAGTTTTCTTTGTTCAGATCGAGTATGTCCATATAAGGACTGATTAAACGTTTGGATTGCCTAAACCCATGACCATATGTCCACTGGTCTAGGCGAAGTTTGTTTTCCCATTCGTTAATCAGAGTTGTGACTGCTGTCCAATTTGCATACGGTTCAGGACCGATAAACGCAGATTCGGAGCCAACCCCTCGCGAGCTCATCTGCGGATGCTATGCTTGCAATCCTCCTTTGTCCAGGGACCCAGCCAAGCTTCACTTTGTTGTGCCTGGCAAAGGGATTGGAATGTTTTGGAGCCCAAAAGGTTAGACGAGAGTGCCTTTAGTGCTGCTTGACTGTCTGAGAATATCACTATATTAGCGCACTTAATGCCTTTGTGGAGGTTTTATCTGGCGCAAATCTCGATGGCGTGGATTTAGTTATTGCACCGTTGCAAATGTGCTCAAGAAACACCACTTTATCCAAAAAAAATAACAAATGTTGTGTGAATTTTTTTCGTTAATGAGAATGACCGTCACTTTGGGATCAGAGGCGATCGCTACAGAGACATGTTCCAACATTACAGTCATTCAACAGAGTTGCATTATTCGAAGTGATTGTAGGGTCTCTCCAATCAAGTCGCTTGGTGTGGTAAATTCAGGGTTGTTTCTTTGTTCAATACATGGACCATTACACCCGTAACAATCGACTTATTGAAAACACAATTCGATGAAAGTCGGTACATCGGTACTATTGATTGGCCGGCTAGATGTCAAGTCTTTTTGTTATAGCGTCAAGTTAAAACAATGATCTATGCCAACAAACCGGCGTCGTTAGAGTCAAAATGTGTAGCCGATCATCGTCATCGAAATTGGAGTTCAACGAAGCGACCGCTGCAAAAGTGCCCATGGTGGACTTATAAAGGACTTTGAATTCCATACAATTATTGGAAAAACCCGATTCAAAAAGGGACTTATAAAGGACTTTGAATTCCATACAATTATTGGAAAAACCCGATTCAAAAAGGGATCATTATCCCTCAAAGCCTTTATAATGCAATTAGCCTTGTCCCCGACAAGATATCCCATCGGTAACATTCGGAACATTCGGTAACTCGGAATCAAAGTTGAAGCAACTCATCATTTCGCAAACCAAAAAAAAAAAAACGCATGTTTCTAGTCCCATCTAATTGCTTGAGAGCCAATTTATTAAGTAGGCTCTACGTGCTGAATGGGGATCATCCAGTACTCCTAAAACTGTTCGAATTTCCCCCACAACCCTGCATTTGCCACACAATGAGGCTTGATTGGAGAGACTCTACAAACATTTCGTTTAATCCAAATAGTTGCCCAAAATCAGCGCACTCACTTGTTAATTGCAAATCTGTTGAACGACCGTAAAACACCGGACAGAACAGCAAACAACGCTGAGAGCCACAACAAAATCGAAGCACTCACTGAGTTCGGGCTCGTGAAATTCTTGTGTGCACTCCACGTTGACCACTCAATTCAATCTCTGCACAAGACCCTCGAGTAATCGAGTTAAATGATTAATGAATGTCATCAATACAGAATACTGTCATCGGCGCGAGTAAACATCCCAATCGTCCAAGAGACACATGCACGCATTCTCAGCGCCGACCACAGCGGATTACCCCGAACGGCACATACCACCCGTGGTCTTTATCGACTTAATTAAATTCCTCTCCATTCGTTTATTTTAATTACCCCATCATGCCACCGTGTAAGCCGCAATCCAGCGCTCGTCCTGGCGCAATGATTTGCACACCTCACCCCCAACACCACGGCATCGCATGTAAATAGCGCGTAAATCAGGGAAAAAAAACATATAAACCAAACCAAACAAAAAACCAGAAACACACACAAAATACCCAATTACGGATGATTTAGCCGACATCCACGAATAACATAAATTCCACCCGCCAAGTAACTCCCTCAATGTTTGGAGCCGACCCCCTCCTTCGGGGTCCTTGGGCCAGGAGCAGACTTTCATTTGAATGTATCGCTTACAATACGACAATTCGAAGAGTTTTAACGGATCTCATTGAATTTTCCAATCAAAATTCATCGAATATTCATCGGGACTCAAAGCGGAAAAGCCCTCAAACCAGTCGCGGTGGCCTGGCAGTCTGGCACACCCCCACCCCGGCGAAGGACTAAGTAATGATGAGGCCACATAAACATCAACAAATCCGTTGTCGTCAATTTGAAATTCAAAAACCCCCAGCGACTGTGTAGACAACAAATTATTCCACCAACCTTAGGACACACGCTCGCTCACAGGATCCTCCGCCAGTACTCCATTTGGATCAGTTTCACAAGAGGTGCGGGGCGAGACAAGGATCCCTTCGTTTTATTCAAATTTTACGTTTCCTCTTTCACTTCACTTCAATCCACACTTCACGAGAATTTTGAATTTTGAATATGATTTAATTATTTTTTTCCTTCTTCCTCTGAATTCACCTCACTTGCGTTATCACTCGAGATAATAGACGAAATCAAGGACCGTTCACATACCCACTAACAAAATATCCATGCGAAGAGCACTGTCAGAGAAACGAACCACCCGCGTTCGGATACACGATGAGACTGAATATTGTGCACATCCCCCGACATGGAGTTTCGCGAAAATCTGTATCTTCCGCCGGCTGGAGGTTGTCGGTTGGCAACCTGCTGCATCAGACCGTCTCATACATGTCGGTATGATGTTGCGATGGGGCCGTGGGCAGTGGGCTCCACTTTCATTCATGGTTACACCGTGGTGGCCAGTGCCAGAGCGGGAAACTAAATCTGATTTGTTTACGTTCCACACAAGATACACGCAGTCACGAACATGGAATGCGTTGCTTCTGGTGGTTGGGGCATTGGGGACTGACTGACTGGCAGATGCAGTCTCATTTCCCTCGTCAGGGAGTTTGTGCGAGATGAATTTGTGCACAGTACAGTGAGTTGAAGGATGTTGTTTGGAATTTTGCAGTAATTTGGGAGACACTGTCACAGCGAGTCTGATGATTGGATTGGCATTTCCGGGGGGGTTTACTGTTACGCCTCAATTAGGTGGTAAGCAGCTCAAATATCCATCGAGCATTGGTTTCTTTTACAAGGTTACTGTTCAAATCCAAGGTCATCCATTTTGTGGTTTTAAAACTAAATTCAAACAAAATATATTCACGATTGAGATTTCGATGAAAGTTTTGCTTCAGTGTATAGTTTGGATTTTGCCATTATAGGATATAATATCATTTAAATGTTGTCCGTGGGAGGACTTGCAGGACACATATCGGGCAATAACTCGGCCATAGCTTCACGAGCTTCCGAATTGTGTACATGAAGACGATATTTTTCAGACCAGTTCACACGATCTTAGTGGCTAGTTGACATCACCGAAACGCGAAAAAAAACTGGTCCAAGATGTGGCACGGTATGATAGCACCATTCTTAACTTCGGATTATCTCTTGATGATATGGCCGACCAATTTCACACTCACCTCAAGTTGGTGCCGGAACACTCTTACATACGATCATCACACAATCACCTCAATCTACGTGTCCCCATTACAAAGCAAATTCGGTCGACACTCAGTCTAAAACGTTCACTCAGTCTTCTCAGATTAAGGAGGCTTATTGCACAGCCTGATACTGATCGGCATCATAGGCACATACGCCTCTAGGATGGGTCTCTCTCATAACAACATCTGCATAAGGAATGAAAAGGAACAGGACACCATGCACCGAAAGTCTAAGCAAGCGAGCAAGTTACAGCAGTATAAGCCTACTTATAGCCTAAGATAGACTAACCTAACCAAATGACAGCAGCAGACCGAATTGCACACCATACAGTGACTTCTTGTGGATGGTCTTTTGATAGTTGGCTTCTTCTTTCTTCTTTGTGCAGGGCTACAGTCTGGTGTTGGGCCTGGGTCTCAACCAACTTCTCCACTTGTATGAGTCACCTTAGACGGGTGCCTTGTTGCCTTCTGCCCCACTGGATAAAAATCGACGACTCCTTGGGCCGAAGCTAAGTGGCCAAGGGCTTTACATAACCGAGCCACCTTAGACCTTGCGTCTGTAGAAGCGTGGCTACGCTCATGGCGCTGTACAGTGAGTGGCTGACTTTTTTCCTCCAGATGCCATGAACAAACCAATGATCGTACGGAGGACTTTTATCTCGTAGACACCGAAGACTTCCTCATCCGCTGTTGAGATTTCTATACCTCTGTGCGGTACAGAAGAACTGGAATGATTGTCCTAACCAAAGTCAGCTGGACTGATTGGCATGCCGGTTCTATTACTCAATTGCCTCTTGAGCAATGCTTGGCAAGAGTTATCATGCGTTTGATCTTCGCACTGATGATTAATAGTGTTCGCTGCGGAGCCGAAGTAGACGTAGTCCCTCGAAGGTATAGCTTGAAGGTGACGCTCTGTTCATGGACTCTGTATGTCCTTTCATCTGGACAGAACAGACTTCTTTTTCCCCTCATTCATTGCTGGACCCATATTAGCCGCTTCCGTCTCAATGCCAGCAAACGCCTCATCGATGGCTCGTTGCGTTCTGCCAATCACGTCAATGTCATCCGCGTATGTTAACAGCTAAATGGATTTCTGGTCGTGCCCCTAGTACACGCCTGTGACTTTGATCGAACTTTTTCCAGGGCCATGTTGAGGATGTCACATGGCAGCGTGGTTGGTAAGTATCGATTTGCACGGGCGGGCCAAACACAAGATTTTTTGCGATAAAGTGAACAATATTTAATTTTTGCCCATGTATTATGGTTTTATTAGTTATAACAAACATTCCCATTAATTATGAAATATAGCGTCGTTCACGTGGCTGCCTCGGCTGGCTGCTCAGAATCGCATTCTGTCACCCCAATTTTTCAAGACCCCGTTGATGGTTTCGGGTTGTAGCTCACGGATTGCTTGAATGATATTGGCCTTAAGTGGTTGAAACGTTTCCGGATTGTTGGCGTAACATTGGTGATTCACGGTTCCCCACAAAAAAAAAAAAAAAAATCGCAGCTTCGAGGTGGCCAATTGACATCGCCAAGACAGCTGATAACACGATTTGGAAATTTGGTGTGCAAAAGATCGATTGTGGCATGAGCTGTGTGGCATGACGCGCCACTCTGCATGTACCAGAGGTCATCTAAACCCATGTCTTCAATTTCAGTCAAAAAAAAGCCGGTTAACATGGCTCTGTAACGCCCATCGTTGACGGAAACGTTGTTGCCAGCCTCATTTTCGAAGAAAAGTGGTTCAATGATACCACCACTCCACAGTCCGCACCAAACTGCCACTCTCTGTGGATGCATTGGCTTCTCGACAATAACGTGCGGGGTTTTTTCCGAGATTCCGCCGAGGTAAAAATGCGCTTCGTCAGAAAAGATGATTTTTCGCCCAAGACCGTTGTCCAATTCAAGCTGCACTAAGGCCCAAACTGCGAAGCGATAACGAAGCGGATGATCGCGCGCCTTCAATTGCTGAGTCAATTGGACCTTGTAAGCAAAAAATTCGAGATCTTTGTGCAGAATTCTCCTCAGGCTAGTGCGTGAAATGTTGAGCTGTTGAGATCCTCGGCCACAGTAGCCACACTCTTATTGTGACTGATACTGGCTTTCTGTTAAGATTTCGAGCGAGAAAAAGATGTCAGTGTCAAAATAACCTATAATTAAAAAAAAAAACCACTAGTTGGTAGACCTTGTGGACCTGTAGTGTGGACTTCCTTGACTAGAAACCACGCTGATGATGCACCAGATTCCACCAGACACCAAACTTCAGGCTGCAGGCGAGCAAATGCCAGATAAGATCTTGAAAGTGATGTCAAGGCCAAGGTCAAGTGTGTCATCATCATTTTTGACATGATTCCTGCCATAAAACGTCTCCATCTCCTCGACCTTTCGTTTATCATGCCCTTTCTTCGGTTCTCTTCGTTGAGCTCATGTAAAGGGTGGTTAAATTTTAAGGGCCGATGTTGATTTTGAATAAAACACAAATTATTTAGGAAATTATTGTCATTTCTTTTTATTGTGATAATATTGGTATGGTTCAATTATGTATGGAACAAAATATTGGCCAAATGGCCGCCGCGACCTCGGCGGCACACCTCCATCCGATGGTCCAAATTTTCGATGACGCTGAAGCATAATTGAAGTTCTATGCCGTTAATGTGCCGAATTATCTCATCCTTTAGCTCTTGAATTGTGCTGGCTTATCGACGTACACCTTTTCTTTCAAATAACCCCAAAGAATAAAATCCAGCTGTGTCAAATCACATGATATTGGCGGCCAATTGACATCGCCACCACGTGGGATAACACGGCCATTGAATTTGTCGCGCAAAAGAGCCATTGTTTCGTTAGCTGTGTGGCAAGTGGCACCGTCCTGTTGAAACCACATATCGTCCACATTCATGTCTTCCAATTCGGGCCATAAAAAGTTCGTTATCATTTCACGATAGCGAACACCATTCACAGTAACTGCCTGACCGACCTCATTTTGGAAAAAATACGGCCAGATGATGGCGCCAGCCCATAAACCGCATCGAAAATCACTCTTTATGGGTGCATTGGTTATTCGACAATCACTCTTGGATTATCATTCCCCCAAATGCGGCAATTCTGCTTATTGACGAATCCACTGAGGTGAAAATGTGTCTCATCACTGAAGATGATTTTCTTCGAAATTGTTGCCATTTCTTGCCACCATTCTGACCATTGACGACGCTTGAAATGGTCAAGAGGCTTTAGTTCTTGAGTCAATTGCACCTTGTAAGCGTGTAAATGCAAGTCTTTATGCATAATATGCATCAACGAATAATATATGAATAACTTTAACGCGTTGCTCGATTGTGTATCTTTCCATGGTTCAAATTGAATTAGTCTGAAATTGAGAAATGTCAAATGAAATGCAGAAAAAAACTTGACGTTTAGGTGCGGTTCACATTCAACATCGGCCCTTAAGATTTGTACAACCCCAGTAGTTCGTAGTAGACTTGCGATTAATTGCCGGCATTAACATTCGTGGCATTCTCAAGAAAAAAAATTTAGCAAGATTCATAGGTTCGCATGGACATATTAGTATCACGGGCGACCACTGTTGCTCTGAATACAACTCGTCATTTGTTCCCAATGGACATCGTGGACAAGTTAATTTCCGTATACGCAGCGGTAAGAATAAGGGAGAGCGAACGTGGAATGTCCACAGAAAGGGTCAAACTGCAACATTCCTCAAAACGAAAAAAGGACACTCCATAAAGGGAAATCTCTATTCGACTAAGAGAGGACTGAACAGCGGGCTCGGTTGGGAGCGTGACTAATTTGGAAGCCGGAACTGGAACTCCAATGTCTTGCTAATCACTGTAGTGCATTCCCGGCTGCACGCTTGCTGGCAATGGATTACATAAACGGCACATTCGAAACTCTAAAAACGATAAAAGGCCATATTCTAACGAACGACTATACAATGGCTAACCGTAGATACAAATTAAAGGATGCTTGTGAAACGGCAAGACTTCTATGGCCCTCTCTCAGCTCAAAATTATCCAAAACCCTCCCAAAGACACAGGGAATGAACATCGGAATGATACGGATTAGTGTCTCATGAGCACATGCGAGAAGAATAGAGGCTCCCTTCCATTATCTGGGCACGTGACCACGCTCGGCCGCACCACGAAAAAACTCCTAGGAAAGACACACCATCAATAGCCTGCCTGAAGTGGCTGAAGTAAGCTTAAAGAAAGCAGGGTGGTTCGAAATACCCACCAGTTAGACATTCTAATCCAGAAGTCACAAATGTTAGCTGGTCTATGTAATCTTTTCTGACCTGGACTTGATGGAAAGTCGACCAACTGGGAAACTGAGGCCAATCCGAAACTACAGGCAGCACAAGTGGCCTATCCATGACACCCAGTGACACCTACCTTGATTGGTCATCCTCCAGCATTCGTACACACTCACCGCCAACAGACTCACTGTACATACTTCCCGTCTAATGATCCGTTTCAATGGCAAAAGAGTATGATAATCGTAGCCAAGGTTCGAACTCATTCCTTTTTCTCCATCAATTCCTTTTTGCTCATTTAAAAGACCGATCGTCCCCTCCGCCAAGCGTTCATGTTCTCTGCGCGCACAGCGAACGAATCAGTCCATGAAAACCCCGAAACATCCGAACAAATGATTGAACCACAATCCAGCACAGACCGAGCGGCGGGAAACTTAGCATTTCGCAGATAAATAGATGACCGGACACACTGGAACACGCTGCCGGGCTCTGTGGTCTGTCGGTCTTTCGTTCGTCCCTTGCATCGTCAGTGTTGTTGGCAGTGTTGCGGATCGTTGGTTTATCGGATGAATGAGTAGATGGATGGATGTATTTCTATCTGTTGGCAGGTTTCGCTTGGGAGATTCGTTTAGTGAATTGAGTCTGAAAAGAGAACAGAAACGAATTTCCACTCCACCCCAACCGATGCAGAAAGATGTTCAACCTCATAGCCACCTGCTTTCCCAGGAAACTTTGCGAACACGAAAAAATGTGCGCATATTTCCTCGGCAAGTGGAACACACCGAGATACGCGAAGCTGGTCCCCGAACAGACATCCCGTCTGCGGAAGTCGGAATAAACTGCTCCCGCCGGAGCGGGATTCCCGTGGATTTATCGAAAACTTTAAGCAGTCTTTCACCGTGAAACGGGTGGCTTCTCTAGGTAATGAGTTAAGTGTCCACATACTCCGGGGCCAGGATCCAGGGTCACCGACCCACATCGACAGTCTGTCAGCTGGCCCGGTGTTTGACGTTCCGCCTCGTTTCAAGGGTTAAGTTCAGTTAAATAAAAAGTGAGAAACTTTCAACGACTCATTACACGAGCCTGCCCGAAAATCCCTTGAGGAATCCACCTCTCCGCCCCCACTGCGCTCTGGAATTCGCTGACTGTTCTTTCTGCTCGCCTTTGTTTTGTTTCGTTCTCTCCCCGATTCAGGGTTGAAATAGCACTCAGTGGGACGGATAAAACTTCGGTTACCGGGTTTGGATGGGTAAATTTAAATAAAGATTAATGTGGGAATGCTACCTAGAGGGGGTGGCGAGTGGGGACACCGACTGCGGAATGAAATAGGCACGGAGTTGGCCTAAAGGTGAGTGTGGGTCGATGGGTAGTCACTCGTTAACCTTGGCGCTTGGGAGTAGTGACTGCGAAGTTTTTGACTTTGCTTTACTGGCGGTAGCGCAGCGGTTGTGGTCAGTTATTATGCGAGCGCAAGGGTCGGAGCGCACACAAATCGTGAAATCGTGAAGGTTCATGGAATGGTTGAAAGTGAATTTGGATGGATTGAGAGCAGCAGACTCGAGTTAGCTGGCTCAAGTGCTTGCCACGGAGCATAGTGAATTTGTGAGTTAACTGAACTTAGTCATTAGCTGCTGTGTGTTGTGTGCTGGCTTGTGTGAGTGCGGTAGTGAGGTAGTTAACTTTCGATTTTTAGAGAAGAAATCCTCTGAAGCAGACTCCATGTGATCACTTGTGTGAATGCTCATTTGGATGGTTGAACAAGGCAGGACTAGAATGCGTAGAACTGTGACAAGGTCACATATTTTTAAGTTCCCTCTCAATTTGACGTAAGTTGAACAAGAAGTTCTAAATGCGTTTGCTGCTTTCACTTTAAGAAGAAATACACTTATACTGCTGTCATTATGAACAATTTGGAAGTCTAAATGTTTGTGGAGGTATATAACTGCAGCCACTCAGCGCTTACTGCATCCTTATCCCGATTGTCAGTTCGATGCTAATGTAAGACCCCGTCTCAGTGTGGTGGACAGCACTAAGCAAAGCTGTTAACTGTAAGCCACTTAACTGGGTGCATGGACTGGCCTGCATTTGTATCAGAAGAGCGATGGAAAGCACTTCGTCTGATGCACACACTTCTCCACCTTTCTCCATTCGAACTATTTGGGAAACAAGTAGCAGTTAGCACGGCCCTGAGACTCGAGACACTCCGAACGTGGTAAAGAGTGATTTAAAAGCATGGTTATTTCACGCTTAAGCAATGTTAACCGGCCACTGATACCATTCGACCAATGAAGTGGCTAGTGGATGTTAATAAGCAACTGGTGCCCTCAGGCCGATTCCATTAAATTTAGCTTTTCGATTTTCGCGCAAGGATCAGTTCAAATTGGACTCTCTTGAACATCTCAACATCCACCTGTCTCTATTGCAAGACTCTGGATAAGGAACCATTTGTCGAAGTCCATTGGCTTTCGATCACGGACGACAATGTGATTGTTTATGGGTGGAACAGTCGCCTGAGAGCATTCGGAGTCAAACAGCTTAAAAATGTCTTGTTACATATGTAATTATCGGCATACGCCGATTAACCTTAAATTCTTACCACGATGCGGACGCAGCTGACCTTCCCCGGGCTAAAAATATTATTTGGATATTATGCCCATAGGGTAGGAGAATTGAAAATCACAAGGTCCTGGTCACCGTAGAAGTCCACCCCGGCAATGCCAACGCATTCACCTCTGGGCCAACTCAACTGCGCCACTCGGTCTAGTGTCCGCAGAGAGTGGATGCTCCTTTTGCCAACCCAACACCATTGAGACCAAACTCCCAATGCAATCTGGCTCGGCCTTCATCCACCGGCACCCCCATAGCCGCCCCTAAACACGGCACTTTCCATAACAAGAACAGCGTTTTGTAAATAAATTTGTTTCAAGTTTTTCCTCGTTTTTTTTTTTAATTAAGTTTCTCTCCCATTCGGTGGAGCTTGCGGCAGTTTGATAACATTAAAGCAGTCCATACCTTGTGCTCTCCGGAATGCCAATTCAAAGCCCTTAAGATATTTAATTACAGAAATTCTATGGCATTACAAACAAACCCGTACACACGAGCGCGTGTGTGTGCGCTCCTGTAACGACCCCATAAATGAATGAAGCTGCCCCGGGGTGGGGGGCACACCTCCAGCACACCCCGCGCCTCACCGCACACCGGAGCGGGCTGAAACAAGGGGAATTCTTGCAAATTTTCTGTGAAACTCCTCGTGCCCGCCGCTCGCATTGAACTCTGAAGCTAAGCCCGCACTTGACATTCACCGTCGAAGCACCCTGCTGCTCCCATTGGAAGACGCCAGGATACTCTGCAAACGATGATAATTGTGTCGTCACCCAGACTCTTGGTATCGTGGAATACAAAAAAAAAATGGAAAACTTCACCACAATATCCCGTCTCCAGACAATCTGCCGTGGGCGGGGGTGGGAAGGCGCTCCTGCAGGAATTGTGACGAAGCTGCAGGTTGTGCGATTCTCAGGGAGTTCTGCTGCTGGATAAACAATTATCCTGGATACAGGTGAAATTCGTTAGAGTAGGAGATTTTGTTTTTCTCTCCTCCTTCAACGCCCATACCAAGCCCGTCCGGACCCCACAGCCTAGGGGTGACTTTAACCTTTTGTTGTGGAAGGTTTGCCTAGAATAAAGGATTGCTCTGAGAGGTGGGCGCTGGGGCGCTGGGACAGTGCGTAGTGAATTCTGACATTTGGCACTGTTGCTTACCTTTCCGGGCTTCCGAGGCTTCCTCTGTGTGAGTTACGTTGTGTGAAATCTGACGTTTCTAATGATTGCACGTACATAAGTTGCTCGTGAAACCGTCGCGTCGTCGTCGTTAGATTTTACGGTTGCGTGGTCTCCTGTTTGGCCGTTTAGGCGGTCGTGAGATACCGAAATAATTGCTTTAAAATTCATGTTCCAGCTGCTTGAGGGTGGTATGTGACGAATGTTGCTAAGATTGGTATCAAGCGATGGGACACATTGTTATGGAGTTGAGAGAGTTTGCGTTTGCAAGTGGTTGGCATCACATTTGATCCTGGGGTAAGGTTGAAGTGGAATCCTATGACATGCAGAGAAAAAAAATGAAGAATGGAGCGCTTGTTACGGAAAAGGAACGTATGCACGTAGCAAGATAATGGGTGTGTAGGGAATGTGTGTTGGCGCAGGAGTTTTGCCAGCAATGGGGGAACATGAACAATCGGTAAAACTTGAAGGGTCAAAGAGCGTTTCGTTCGAAATTGATTTCAGTGTCTTGGCAGCTTCCGTTTTATGATAGCATGACGCTCAACGACCAAACTTGCAAGTGGTACAACTTCAAAAGTCGAATCGAAGACACTTTAAAGTCTGTGAGTCGACTGAAAGATAAAACTGTGACGTGATTGCTGACGACGAGTGCAGGCGACGTGGGAAGCTTTCTAGGCAATGATGCAATGAACAACGAAGGTTGCTTGTGAGCTCTACGAACAGAGATGAAGGGAGGATACCCAGGGCTTCTCAAAAGGAAAAGGGCAACGGAGCATGGTGATGGAGATGTTTTACGGCAGGAATGATGTCCGAAAGTTATATCAGAGGATGAAACATGACGAAAGGAATCGGACTGCAAACTGTTAAATAGCGATGAAGACACCAATACCGCTGCGAGGCAGAACGCTTCACTCAATGTGGACGCTGATTGACGAGGTATTATTCGTTTTCTTCCACTGGAACAGCCCGGCATGGACCTGGCCCTCAACCAACAAGCCTCTTCAGGTGGCACGAACCTTTGCCAGCTGCACCCAATTACACACGCCAAGTTGACTGAGGTCCCACTGACTCTACTTGTGTGCGCCATCGGTTTCGTAGGCGTCCTCTTCCTATGCGACTGGTGCGATTCGAGAACGACATCAAGGCAGCAATTTCAGACAGACCCATGTCTAACAAAGCTCCAGGTGCGGCTGTACAATGAAGTTATTACGGTAGCTGGAGATAAATTGGTGAAGCGCATGCACCTTCTCATTTGTAAGATATGGTAGGAGCAATGCGTGCCCGACAAGGGGAATATCGTCCGATCCACAAGAAATTATACCCCTTTGACAGCGCCAACTATCGCAAGATGGGTCTCCTTAACATCGCACGCGACCTTCTCTCCCATTTTGTGTGATCGCCTGGATCCGTTCATGAATATTTGATAGGTTTTACGGCCTTATGCCACGGAAATTCACAATAGAAGTGCAAATCGATAACCGAGACAAGCTGTACGTCGCCATGTCTAGTGTTGGCATTCCTCCCAACCTCGTCCAGTTGTGCAGGATGGCGTTGGAGAAATCTCGCTGCTCCGTCACGGCCGGCAACGAATTCAACGAAACCCTCATAGGAATGAAAATGGTCTTAGACAAGGCAACACGCTGCCATGTGACTTCTTCAACATCATTCTGGAGAAGATCGTGCAAAAATCAGAGACCATCACTAGAGGCACGATCTTTCAGAAGCCCTTTCAGCATACGCAGATGAAATTGACAGAACACTGTGAGGCATCAATGAGGGGTTTGCTGGCATTTTAACGGATGGGGCTAAAACGGTTCTGCCGGTGATCGAGGGGAAAACGTAGATTATGCTGTCCTCAAGTAAGGAAATACAACATCGATCTGTTGGACGGAGCATCATAAAAAATATAACACCGAGTTCATCAGAAAATCTACCTCAACTCAAGAGGCAATTGAGCTGACTTTATAGACATAAGTCCTGTGAGATGACAGTGCTCTCAGGTTTTCATATCCATTCCAAGACTCACGACCCTGTCCTTCCACCGTACACTTACAACCGCAGCGTATGCAAAGCATACCGATCGTCAGCATAATCAACTGGGGTAAGAGCAATGGAAAAACTCAATGTTGTCTGCTGTCACTTAAGCTGTCAGCCATTATGGCGCTTGTGTCGATGAAACAGAAACTCTTTCCATCCTTGGCATACGTATCAAAGCGTTATAACGATCACATATAGAGAGGTACATTTTAAGGGCCGATGTTGAATGTGAACCACACCTAAACGTTAAGTTTTTTTTCAGCGTTTCATTTGACATTTCTCAATTTCAACCAAGGAAAGATACACAAATCAAATCAAAATGCATATCGTGCACTTCGTGATTTTTCGGTCAATTTAATCGTCCAAATGTGCGTACAATCGGAAAAATCGTGCAAAAATTTGAGCAAACCGGGTCTGTAGGAGATGTGAAAACACCAGTGCATGCTCGTACAGCTCGTACTGCAGAAAATATTGCTGCTGTTCGCTATAGTGTGGCTGAAGAGCCGTCCACCTCAACTCGTCGTCGTGCCCAACAATTGCACCTCTCACGCTCGTCGTTGATGACCATTATGCATAAACACTTGCATTTACACGCTTACAAGGTGCAATTGACTCAAGAACTAAAGCCTCTTGACCATTTCAAGCGTCGTCAATGGTCAGAATGGTGGCAAGAAATGGCAACAATTTCGAAGAAAATCATCTTCAGTGATGAGACACATTTTCACCTCAGTGGATTCGTCAATAAGCAGAATTGCCGCATTTGGGGGAATGATAATCCAAGAGTGATTGTCGAATAACCAATGCACCCATAAAGAGTGATTTTCGATGCGGTTTATGGGCTGGCGCCATCATCTGGCCGTATTTTTTCCAAAATGAGGTCGGTCAGGCAGTTACTGTGAATGGTGTTCGCTATCGTGAAATGATAACGAACTTTTTATGGCCCGAATTGGAAGACATGAATGTGGACGATATGTGGTTTCAACAGGACGGTGCCACTTGCCACACAGCTAACGAAACAATGGCTCTTTTGCGCGACAAATTCAATGGCCGTGTTATCTCACGTTGTGGCGATATCAATTGGCCGCCAAGATCGTGCGATTTGACACAGTTGGATTTTTTTCTTTGGGATTATTTGAAAGAAAATGTGTACGTCGATAAGCCAGCAACAATTCAAGAGCTAAAGGATGAGATAATTCGGCACATTAAATTGAACCTTATCACAATAAAAAGAAATGACAATAATTTCCTAAATAATTTGTGTTTTATTCAAAATCAACATCGGCCCTTAAAATTTAACCACCCTTTACATGAGCTCAACGAAGAGAACCGAAGAAAGGGCATGAGAAGCGAAAGGTCGAGGAAATGGAGACGTTTTATGGCAGGAATCATGTCAAAAGTGATGATGACACACTTGACCTTGGCCTTGACATCACTTTCAAGATCTTATCTGGCATTTGCTCTCCTGCAGCCTGAAGTTTGGTGTCTCTTGGAATCTGGTGCATCATCAGCGTGGTTTCTAGTCAAGGAAGTAAACACTACAGGTCCACAAGGTCTACCAACTAGTGGTTTTTTTTTTAATTATAGGTTATTTTGACACTGACATCTGTTTCTCGCTCGAAATCTTAACAGAAAGCCAGTATCAGTCACAATAAGAGTGTGGCCTCCTCGGAGCTGCGATTTGAAGCATTTGAGTTTTTTTTTGTGGGGAACCGTGAATCACCGATGTTATGCCAACAATCCGGAAACGTTTCAAGCACTTAAGGCCAATATCATCCAAGCAACCCGTGAGCTACAACCCGAATCCATCAACATGGTCTTGAAAAATTGGGGTGACAGAATGCGTTTCTGAGCAGCCAGCCGAGGCAACCACTTGAACGACGTTGTATTTCATAATTAACGGCTATGTGTGTGTTCCTACTAAGTAAGCCATAATACATGGAAAAAATTAAATTTTGTTCATTTTATTGCATTTTTAAAAATAAACTTGTATTTGGCCCACCCTGTATTCGCTGGATCACACGTACTATGTCCCCGTTGTCCATGATTTGGCACTATTTCAGTAAGCGATGCTCTAGTGACCAATTGCATGCCACCTCGCCATGAAGTCACTCACAATACCCGTCTCGCCATGAATGCCAATCAGTTCACCCTCAAACTTTGGTCGCAAAGTTATGTTTAGAGACGCATTTTTCAGCAGCACCTCACGAATATGGAAAGCTCTTTTGAGCCCAATATATCACAATGGCAATAATCCACAGACATTTCCTTCACCGAATTTCCGGCCCGAAGACTCTTTAACTCCGAACTTGTGCGACAACGCACGGTGACGCACACAAGAGGATAATGACTTAAGCAACATGGTGCGCGTAACTGGTGCAGGATAGCCCTGTTGTTGAGGTCAAAATTCATCCGGACTGTTGCACCGCACAAAGAAGAGGAAGTCTAGCGACAGCTGGCTTTCTGATACGGTCTTATATGAATTGTACTAGTTTTCTGTGGACCCACGCCTGTGAAATTCAAACTAAAGACTGCGGAATTGTTGGCCTTAGCTCAAGAACAACGGGTCTAGAGAAGATAGCTCTGTAGCGATTGCTATCGTCGACAACGTTGACCATAGTCTGCGGTGCGTCGCTCTGTCGTAATGACGAGCACAGTAATGAGAAGAGAAGTGTTAACATTTCAGTCGACTAATCATGTAACGCTTGTCAGTAGACGGTTCGCATAGCATCGATCTCAAATGGCACCCCGTCGTTGAATGGCAGCTCCATCAAGCAAGGCAGTGAACCAAGCTCACCAAAGCTGAAAATTCAATCCCAACAGATGGGACATCCTTCAATGCATTCACTTCGAGGCAACTGCGTGTTCATTAGAAAACTAATCGAAAGTCAATTGACCATTGTCCAGCACTATCAATTTTGAAAATATTTATGTATTAGCGCGCTTTGCCATGAGGTTCGGCAAAATCCACAAACGTACCGACCGCCACATTATTAGATAACCCCGTGGATAACCTCCTTGCATCGGTACATTACTTATTCCCGATAATCCCCCACCAGTGCCACGCACACAATGCGGCCATCCTTGGAGCCGGCAGCAACCCGCGCTGGTGTCTTCTGCTATGGCAGCCTTCGAAAGGAGGCGATACAAAATCGAAACTCATTGATTCCGAATTGAGCCGAAAACACAAACGTGTCTCGCTTGCGGAGGCTGCCAACCGTCCCCATTGCCGGCGTCCTCGTCATCAGCTAACCAGGCCAACGAGCGAATACACATTTCTGTAATAAGCTATCGCCATAATAATGCGATAAATTTACGCTCTATTACATATGGTTAATGTCAAGGCGTCCGGCAATAATACTCGCATTCGCGGATTCAGCCAACAGCTCCACAATCCACACACACAGCGAGCTGAACATACGCGCACACGACCCTCTCCCCGGCTGTGGGTTCGGCTCACGGTTGCCTGCGCCGGAGTGCTTGTGCGGAAGGTTTGTGTGTACGCTTGAGGAAGGAAGTCGATCGCATCCCTGGGACAAGGATGGCACGGCGTGGATGGCGAAAAATCACGAATAGACACTTAGGAAAGGTGAGAGTATGAAAATGAATTATTATCTGGGCGAGGCTAGGAGGAGGTTGTGTGGTTGTTTGTTTGATATGGTCAGTGCCTGGACCATGTGCAGGGAGGAACAGAACGGCAGAGACACCACAGTCGAGTATATCACTGAAATGAAAGGCAGATGCAATTCAGTCAGTGAATTCCAGCTTGTTGTGTGCAAGCCTCGGGGCGAAAGCAACAAGACTTATCTCGAGAAGGCAACTCTGTGAGGAATTGCTTGGAAAGTGATGCACTCGAGGGAGTCCGCCTGTGTTGGCTTACCACTGGTCTGTAGAATTTTTAACGAACAAGGAGAACTGTCTTCCTGTCTCAGCACAATGAATTTAACATCTCAGCAAGGGCTGGCTATTTCCGATGATCCCTTCAATATGTTTCCGGGGACGACGACGTCATAAACATGCAAGTGGTGTCATTTTTGACCCCCAACTAGGAGCAATCAGCTTACAAGTTATTTACCACCTCGGATTCAGTGCTCAGTGGGCTATTTACTTCACTTCGGTGCGAAATGAAACATTTTTGAAGGCCAATGCATGCTCCATTACGTAGAATCATAAAGTGTATCGATTAACAAATTGAAAAGCGTCCTCCTATCTAATCCACAGGCCCAATTGATTGAGTAGACGTATCACAAATACAGTGCCTCATTCCGGCCATCAACAAAGGAACGTGAATCAATGATTCCACCAGTACATGAAGCACTTTCTGTATGACGAATCAATGATTTGTGATGTCTTGACCATTTAGCGAGCTCAAATTGGCGGTAATCGCAAAAACACGAGCGTCATTTGAAAAGTCAGCGACTTCCTGAGTTTCACTCGCAGTAACCTTAAATGTTGCCATCAACTGCCATGGATTAATAGACTACTGCTTAGTCTTGAGCAAAGCTGCGTCATTTAGTTTGTGTTTGACAGCCATTGACACAACTGAGTTTCGTAGTGGTGCGTGGCATAAGTCGTCACCCCAGAAATCGTCGATCAATCCAATGGAATGATGCTACTAGACCATCGAAGTTTAGTGCGAGGAGTGGCTGAGGCTATAGACATCTCAACTGAGCGGGTGCATCGCATTCAACATGAAAACTAGACAGATAGCCCCAGTGGGAGATTTAAGGCCGCATGAGACAGCGTGCACAGAGACGAGCTATATACCGCCATGTCTAGTATTGACATTCCTGCCAAACTCGTCAGGTTGTGCAGGATGACGCTGCTCCATCAAGGTCGGAAATGAACTCACAAAGATTTTAGGCATGGCGACGCGCTGTCATGTGATCATCTTTACATCATACTTGAGAAGGTCGTGCAAAACTCACTCGCCAACATATGAGCCACGATCTTCCAAAAGTCCGTACAATTGCTACCATACGCGGACGACATTGACGTGATTGGTCGAACACAGCGAGCCGTCAATGAAGCGTTTGCTGGTATTGAAACGGAGGCTGCGAAAATGGGTTTAGCAGTGAACGAAGTACATGCTGTCATCGAGAAAGGACGCACAACATCGACGAGTCGGCCAGAACGTAGGCATCTTTAACTTCGAGGTAGTTACAGACTTCGTCTACCTCAGCTCCTAAGTAAAAAGTTGGAACAACATCAGTGAGATTTAGAAGCAATTGAGTAGTAGAGCCCTCTCTCGAAGGACCGAGCTAACATTATATAAGACCCTGATCATTACTGTCCTGCTCTATGGCGCAGAAGCCTGAACAATTTCAAGAGCAGATGAAGAAGTCCTTGGTCTTTTCGAGATCGAAGTTCTGCGTTCCATCTTTGGTCCTGTTTGCGTTGATAATTTTTTGGAGAAGAAGATTCAACCATGAACTATACGGGCTGTACAGCGACATGAGCCTTGTCAGGCGTCTGCGGATTCAACGCCCAAAATGGCTAGGTCATGTAGAGCGCATGGACAACATTGCCTCAGTCCGAAGAGTCTTCGACTGCGAACCAGTGGGACAACGCAATAGAGGACGGCCACGGAACCGATGGCGCACACAAGTGAAGAAGGACCTCAACCAACTTGGCGCTCCAGCTGGAGAAGATTGTTGACTGAAGCCCAGGTGCACCCCGGACTGTAGCGCCACTGGAAGAAGAAGAAAATGCCCCAGTGAGAGTGTTCATACTCGACGCAGCCTTGTGATCACTGGAAATGAGTGTTTGGCGATATTCAACCTCAATCGTGTTTTTGCACCATTTCGTTTATCCGATCCATAAAAACACACCAACGACCAGAGACCAAGGAACAATGTGCACCGGCCAACAAGGCAATGGCCACAATTTTTTGAGTTGCCCGCAGTGTTATTCACATCGATTGCGTCGAAAGGGGTAAAGCAATCACCGGCAAATATTATACAAAGCTTTGGGAAAGATTCGACATTGATTTGAAGCAAAAACGACCGCATTTGACGATATGATGGAAGATACTGTTCCATCATGTTAAAAATTCCACAAATTGGGCAACTCACTGCAGATCCTAAAGAAATGGTTGGGCAGTAAAAGACTTCGAGTCACAAGGTGGATTAGTTCCATGCACTCTACATATAAGTGGAGCCCCATTCAAGCAGGTAGAGAAGTTTAAGAATCCCGGGGTCTTTTTCACGAGTGACGGGAGGAGTAATGCTGAGCTTTCCTTTAGAATTGACCAAGCTGAGCCAATTTTGAAACAACTTGGAAGATCTGCAATGATGAATCGGTTGCAACTCAGTTTTTATTGCAACTCTCACCCATGGTGATGAAATTTAGGTAGGTTAGGTTAGGTTGTAGTGGCTGACTGCTAAAGGCAGTTGTGATACCACGCGGATTGACTTCTCCTAACATCGGAACCAGTTGGTGCTTGCAGTGAAGCGATTTAGCTGGCCTATGCTGACGCTGTTTGGCTCATTGAGATTATTGAAATAGTAGTCCCCTACGACTAGCCAGAGTGCTGCACGAGCAGAGTAGGCGATCTGTCGTTTCTACCTCCTCTTCATCAATGCAGCTTCTGCATTATATGGGACACCCACCCTGCGAGCATAAGTGCCAATTGCACAGTGCCCGGTTATGACTCCGATGAGAGTCCTTAATGAGCTGAGCCTAAGCAGACTAAGTGACCGTTTTAGGTTGAGTGATGGCCAGATTTCTTTTGTTTTAATGCAGGGTCTTCTAGCCATCTGTTGTTTGTGGTTTTTATTTTATGTATCTTCAAAAGATGGTAGGCTGTAGCGATCTGCATGGAAGGTGGTACCCTGTTATTGATAGGGAGGAGGTTACAGCACACCAGGCGAGTTCATCGGCTTTGCAGTTGCCTGCTATGTCAACATGTCCAAGCACCCACATGAGCTGTATGTTAAAATGCTCAGTCATCTCGTTAAGGGACCACTTGCAATTAAGAGATGTTTTTAAGTTGAACACGGCCTGACTGTTCAAACAGATGGTGACTTCCCTTTTTGATATCACGTTGTTTTGGAGCCATGACAACGCAGCTTTAATCACGATGGCTTCTGATTCTTCCTGAAAGACAGTGATCAGGGAGCTTCAAGGAGATAGCAACATTGAAATCTTTGGAATAGACACGCGCACCCACCCCTTCGTTAGTCTTCGATCCGTCTGTTAAAATACGCAGAGGATCATCGGCGTCTGCCTATCGGACATCCTATCCGATCTGGAAGGAATGCGGGTAGAGAATTTCTTCTCGAAGATAGCCTGCGGTAGAAGGTGGTCAGTGTCGTTAGGAAGTTGAATTCTTTAAGAATGGTTGAGTGGCCAATGTTGAGTTTGGACCATAGTCGGAGTGTTTTGAGTCTCAAGGCTGTGCTGGCTGCTATTTGTTTGCGAATATTTCCAGTGGTGGAAGGTGGAGGAGAATATTTAGTGAGTCTGACGGAGTACTTCTCAGTACTCCGCTGATGCACATGCAGGCCAGTCTCTGTACTCGGTTGAGTGTCCTGCAGTTGATAGCTGCGTTTAGTCCTATCCACCAAACTGAGACTCCATACAGAAGTGTCGGTCTGACAATTGAGATGAAAATCCAGTGAGCGATGCGTGGTTGTAGTCCCCATTTGCATCCAATGTCTTTTCTGCAGCTAAAATGGGCAAAAGAGGCTATAGGTAATGATCGAAAGAATAACAACGCGATTAAAAGGTGTCGTAATGAGTTTTCTTCGTGGTATTGTGGGAGTCACTCATCATGAAAGGGTTAGAAACACGGCAGTGCACGAGGAACTCATTGTTGAGCAGCTGCTTATTCGAACAGAAAGGGCTATACTTGGATGGTTTGGTCACATGGGATAAATATCTCCTTCATCACGACTTTCAAGACGTGTCTTGAATGAGACTCAATCAGGTAGGCGACTGCTTGGCGGACCTGGGCGGAGCTGATTGGACCAAGTCCAAAAGCGCGTTTGGTAGCGCTTTGGCATAATTTCTGATGAGTTAGAATCGACGGCGGAAGATCAAGTGGTCTGGAGATCTCTCTTGCGGGCATTTTGTGGATCATGCGGGTCACTGAAGATGATGATGATGGTGAGGATATATTCAAAAGATAGCCTAGTTTATTGGTTCGTGTATCAACTCGACAATCAGGCAATACCAATAATGGGAACACGGCTAAATGATACTTTAGAGATCAAGCAGAAACTCCCGAAAATGATCAAATAGTTTCATATCATCTTAGAAGCCCCTGGGTCACGGTTTCCCAGTTGACTTAATTCGATTCTAGTGTGTGGCGAGCTTGCGACAGAAAGAAAGGAACTGTATCTAAACAAAAAATGTGACTGGTATGCCAATTAGTGTACACAAGGTCTTATTTAATAGAAAGCAAATAAATACCACTTATAAGTTAACCAATAACACTCCAAGTTCGTCCAAGCGACAAACCGATGAGGCTGAAGACTCTGTCAAATGACTATTACGACCTCATGGACGGTGCCTGTCCAGAGTATGATGTCAAAGTCGTGCTCGGAGACTTCAATGCCAAAATCGGTAAGGACAGCATCTTTGGCGTAGTGATCGGAAAGCACAGCCTCCACGACACGACATCAGATAACGGCTTCCAACTCACTGGACTTAATATGGTCAAAAGTAGCACAAGGTTCCCTCGCTAAAAAAAAACTGCTGTGTGGTTGGCGATGTGTGCCTGGCGATCGCCGGACCGTCGAACTGCCAACCAAAGCGACCATGTGCTTATTGACGCAAAACATGCGTCAAATATCCTGGATGTGCTAACATTCAGAGGGGCAAACGTCTACTCTGACCATTTTCTCGTAGCAGCACGATTCAGAACCGGACTGTCCAATGTCAGAAAGCTGCACCAGCCAACAAAGAGGAGTTTTGACATTGGACGCCTGAGCACAACGGAGATTGTCAGAGCCTACAAAGAACAATTAAGCGAGAGACTCTCCGGTATGCCTACGTCGAACACCAACGCCAACGAGATGTGGTTGCATTGCCGCTCGGCCATCAAAGAGGTAGCGGAAACCACCTTAAGCTACCTACCAGCCCCGACAAGAAACCCGTGGTATGATGGCGAGTGTGAGCAGAAGAAACGTGCAACCGACGAGGCATACCAAAAAGCGCTGCAACGGAACACTAGAGCAGCGCAAGAGGAGTACCGGGCTAGAAGACGGGAGGAAAAGAAGCTTATACGCCTGAAGAAAGGGTCTCTCGCCTCAAAGACATCGAAGAGTTTAGGGACAGATACAAATACAGGCCTTTTATAAGAAAGCCAAACGGCTTCAGGCTCTTCGAAATTGTGAGGGTAACCTTGTTACTGACCCGCAGGAAATAGAGGATGTCTTTAAGCAGCACTTCCAACAACTGCTTAACGGGCCTGACCAGAAGAGAGTGATTGGGAATCAAGAAATCCCAACTGTAATCGATGAAGTAGTCCTTCCACCCAGCTTTGAAGAAGTCGGCACAGCCATTAAAATAGATAGAGGTATATCCCTGCTCAACGTCGCCTACAAGATCCTATCCAGCATACTGTGTGAACGTCTAAAGCCGTTTTGCACCGCACTAATCGGTACGTGCGGCTTCAGGCAAGGCAAGTCGACCAAATCTTCACACTAAGGCAAATCCTGGAGAAGACCAGCGAGTTTGCATACGATACGCACCAGCATTTCATCGATTTCAAAGCCGCATTCGACAGCATTCATCGCAAGGAGCTATTCGATGCGATGGCCGAAATCAAGATCCCGGGAAAAACTGATCCGGTTGTGTCACACCACGCTAGCACACACGCGATGCACCGGCCAGGATTTCCGAGCCATTTGCACCGGATTTCGGCAAGGATCTGGTACTGGAGAAGATAGTGCGGAGGGCAGATGTAAACACGGAGTTTGTCTACCTCGGGGAAACGTGAACTCCACAAACGACATCAGTGGAAATCCGTCGTAGAATCGCCCTCGGCAACCGGTGCTGCTTCGGTTTATCGAAACAACAAATTCTTATTTTGCCAGTCCTGCTCTATGGAGCCGAAAGCGGGACACTAAGCAAAACTGCAGAGCTGATTCTTGGTACTTGGAACTGTACCAGGATGGGGATGTAGTCCGGAAGGCAAGACTCCGTCGACTGCACTGGCTCGGCCAGATCGAGCTCATGGACAACAATGCTCCAGCAAAGAGGGTCTTGAATCCGAGCCTCCTGGTTCTCCTGGAAGACCGAATCTCAATTCTAAAGGCAGACGAAAGACATTAGTCTTGATGCCTGGAAGAAGCCCACAGGAACCACATTCTCATATGTGGACATACAAATCTCACGAACTTGCGTACAGCAGTCGCGGTGGGTGCTTCAATTCGGCTAAAACTTCTTCTTTTCAAAAAATCGCACTGGCTACACAGCACTTGCTTTGGAAAATAACTTTTTCAATATTTTCCAACGTTGTACAAGCGTAAAGCGACTCATTTCGTTCCGCTGACTTTCTGTCAAGATTTCGAGCGGGAAACAGCTGCCAGCCACAAAATAACCTATAACTAGATGGCCACCCTGTATTTGTTGATACCAATATTGACCATGCTAAGAATGAATTTGTTCCAAATTTCTTCCAGTCAGCGCACTGCCACGAACGACATCGCTTCCCTTGTTCGCATCGGAGCTCTGCTTCCCTATCTTTCGTGCCGCATCATGTGCAAACAAATTACGCCACGACACCCATTGGTGCTAGTTAGCGGGAATTTGACTCTTCAAAAACCATTTTTGTGACCCATTCTGGGTTTCAAATTTCTACAGAACTAGACACCAACTATTGCGAATGTACGTGTGCACACACGCGCTCTTGCTATCTCAGAAAGTTGGTTCCACTTACGTTGCTTAATCGACGCGCAGTGAAGGCTTGGAAGAAGGCTGAGAATTAATTTCTCTCAAAGAGGGTTAGGCAAACATTCAATAACTCAGGTAATGCAGTGCAACTGCTCTTGAAAAAAGACAAATTGCACCACACTCTCGCAATAGCTTTATCGCCCAGGACGAGAATCCACCAATCAACGCCTCACTCCCCCACTCACTCAATGGAATTAAAGCAAAGCAAAAATAAAATCGATCAAACCGTCCAGACAGCAGCTCTGACCAGCCATTCGATTGATATCCCCCAGCCAATGTGGGAAAATCGAAACCACCGAACCGTCTGTTGGTCTGTTGCATGTGAACAAAAAGCGAAACGAGACAAGGAACCACTTTAAAATCTAAAACAATACCATCTTCCCTGGTCGGTGCGTCTGTCTTTCAAGCTGCAGCCGTGGCCACCTCAAAGACAGACGGAATTCGAAAAGTTTCCACATCTTCCCACAGAGGGGCACAGGTTGAGGGAGTGGTAGAGGAACTCATTTAAAAAAAAAAACAAAAAAAAAACCACCGCAGTTCGAAGTCACGCATCTCACGATCAAACTATTAAATTCCCACCTCCTGGATGTGAGCCCCTTAATGGCAATGCTTCACTGTGCTTGACTCTCCGGTGTGTGTGTGTTTGATTGTGAAGAGTGAGGGGAGCCATCCGCGACTTATGGATGGATAGATGGATGGGTTGTTTGCTTCCCCTCCCCCCTCGTTCACCGCCGTGCGGCGCAATTGGAATGGAAGTGAGAGTCTATTACATCGCGGTCCTTCGCAGTCAGCCTCCGCTCCCTTAATCCGTGCCCAAGAGGATGTGTGCTTGGAAAGAACTCGTGAGGGGCCATGCGAGCATTAAGGACTTGTGTGCGCACACATCGAGGATTACGGCGAATTCCGTCATGATTGGCGTCTTTGGAACGGTTATTAGCTGCCATGCATAATTGGCAGGATCCCCATCGTCGATGGATGCCTTCGTGAATCCCGAATTCGTATCTGTATCTCTATCTCAGCGCGGATGCCTGTGACCCATTTTTGTGCTCGCCTCTCGTAAAGACTTTGAATAATCTCATCGGCGAGGTATAAGTGACGCCCATTCCTGTGCTCACACCCGTTCCACCTTGAGTATCACATTTAATTAGTTTTGCCACGCATTGGCACTTTGGAATTCGACGTTCCTGTTACGGCGGCCATAAGGCACGCCATATTCGCTGCGCTCACGACGCGTCGTCCCTTGCAGATAATTATCATAAAACTCGGTCATAGGTCGTTGGGTTCTTAAGGCATCGGGGACGCAGTGAGCTTGCTGCTTGCTGCTTGCTCGAAAGAAGTTCTTCCTTCTTCTTTGGCCATTCGGTTAATTTGGCGTATCCGCCTTAATTTTTCGCATGCTGTGTCAAATCAAAACGCAATCGATGCTGAAGTCGACACATTGGCAGGTGTATCCAGCAATCGGGCGACTGAAAGACACGGAGTGGAACGACACGCAGATGTGCCGGTTGCTCTGCTGAAGGCTTGAAAGGATAATGAATATAAATTTAGGTTTTGTATTAATTTTTACTGGCGTGCTGCTGAAGGAACATGCCAGGCACCAGACTTGATACTCGTATCCTCGGGGGGCGTGCGGACGCAAAAATTCTTCTTGGTGGCTCTTTGCGGTTCCGGGCTGGAACGGAGCATGAAATGGTGCCGATTTTGTGTTTGTGAAATTCATTTGCGTGAAAATGCCATCAACAAACGGTTAGGCACAGCTTTGAAAGTCAAGTGGAGCGAGAATATTGAATTTTTTGTTTGATGTTTGACGGCGTTGGAGGCTACGGAGCACATCAGCACTCGTCTTCGGCTGACGGCTTTAGGGAGATACGGTAAATGGATCGAAAAACATCGATGATATGTGTTTTGAATTTTATCAAAGTGCCAACGATGGTCAATGGGCAGAACGTAATCGTAATCAGGACAGAGATGTTGAAGTGATTTAGGGAACGCCATGCATTTCCTGTAGCTGACCGTCTGCACCGTCACCACTCAGTGAATCGTGTGCTCAAGCACTGGGGGATAGAATGAAAAATTGAAGAGGCTCATCCTTAATTCTATCCAACGATTTCGCGACTTTAAGGAATTCAAACCGAAGAAGGTGCGGCAATTGTAACGCCATTCATAAACTGCTTCTCGTATCCAGATATTAGAGCTCCTGTACAATATAGCCAAAGATGGCCAGTGCGCGACCATAACACTTTCTTCTGAATTATTTGGTGCCATGCCCCCTGATGACAGTGAGTTGCTCTATAGACTCGTGAAGAATATTGTGACGGAATCATCGCAAACCTTTGACTTAAATTCGTTCATACCTCGGCTGGCGAAAAGAGTGAATGTCCAGAACTCACAATCATGGCAGTATGTTATTTCGATGTCATGACTGCCAGCACCGTGCCAGAAATAAATATGGTAGTGTACTTTACAGACAACCTTGATGGGTTCCACTACGGTAGATATTCAAAGAATGCGGAAAACTATTGAGCTCATCACTCACACACAGGCTCCACAAGGTCATACATTGCAGGGATCATGGAACTTGTTCAGACATTCGGAGTCTTGTGTGAAATACAACGTGGATTCAAAGAAAAATATGAAGTAATGCGCGGCTTGCGTGAACACGTCAATGCTAACATTGATATCGTCAGTATGGATGCAGGGATAAAACATTCGACGCTACAGTCTCGAATGAAGTTCCACCACGATGTAGTAGCTACCCTGAATAAACACGAAGTCACTGTTGCCTACTTCCTGGACGTGGAAGAGGCTGGATAGAGGGACGCATTTGAATCAGTTCCACTCCATCATCATCTTCTGACCCGCGTGATCCACTACAGGAGTGGCGAGGGTAATTCACGCACGAGAGATCTTCAGTCCACTCGATCCTCCGCCATAGACTCTAACTCATCAGGCGTTATGCCCAAGCGCAATCCGACGAGTTTTTGGACTTGGTCCAACCACCTCGTCCTGGGTCTGCCAAGCGGTCGCCTATGTGATGGAATCGCATTCAAGGCAAGCCTCGGAAGTCGTGATTATGAGGACATTCGTGCCACGTGACCAAACCATCGAAGCATAGCCTTTTCCGTTCTTAAAGCATCTGCTCTGCATTGAGTTCCTCGCGTATTGTCGTGCTTCTCACGCTATTCCGTCGAGTAACACCCACAACAGCACGAAGAAATCTCAATTCGGCAGCTTGTATTCGCGATCGTATTCTTTCGGTAGTTACCCAAATTCCATGATTATAGGTGAGAGTTGGAACAAATACTGAATTGAAAACCGCTAACTTGGCTTTGACACCAACCTCGGCCTTCCTGATTGCAGATCTTCCAAGCTGTTTCAAAATTGAGCCAGCGCACAGTGGTCGATTTAGGGTCATTAGCTGGACTTAAATCGGATTTAACTTTTCTTTTGTTTTGCTCGTTGGAAATATGTTTTAAAATCAATTTAAAATCATTTTCATAATTTTAGGCGGTGGTACCTTGTGATGTCGGGTTGGTAGATGTCCCAAATCGCTTATTTTTGGATCTGAAGGTGGCCACATGTTGTGAATCACATCAGTATTTGTTGCAATTCGGGACACCTTTCTTGAAAATCCGCTTCGAACAATTTTGTAATCCTTTTGACGAGCTTCTAAGACATCTTCCGAAAGCTGTCCGATGGGGATTGGAAAACTTGCTACAGAATTTTGTGGACACTTACTGGCTGTCTGTACCAATTATATTTGGAAACAAATAATTTTGCCGTGTCCTAACAATGAGTTCGGAATTTTATGGTACCGATTTTCAAACCTGATGTTAATGTCCTCAACACAATTGAAAACCATTCTACCAGTCTTGTGTCCAAGCCTACTATTTCAGCGGTTTTCTTTTCTATTTTTGACTGCCAGTTTCTCTTCAGCTCATCTAGCCTGCCAGCTTTAATTTTCAATTTTGTAAGATATATGTAGCAGTGCTTCCATAAATCTTATATGAGCATGCAGAGTTTTTCTTTTTTTGGCTCTGCTTCCACACTCCTGGCATTCTTGTCTAGATGTTGTTGGCATATGTACTCCAGGCAATGGAATTTGAAATTCTTGGCGAAGCCACCACTCTTCAGCTTTTAAAAATCGTTCTAGTGATATTTTCTTGTACTTTTTGTAAAGGCGTGATACAAACATTTTGCTATACTCGAAGCATTTTTTATGATCAGCTTCATCAAGAACAGATATTAAATCTTTCGACATCACGTACTGTAAATCAGCAGTTGCCTTGAAAAGATTTTCACTCCAAATAAATGAAAAAATTTCTTCCCGTAGAGGAAATTGTCGCCCTGAAATGAACGTATTGGTAACTGTAAGAGAAGAAAAAAGTATATTGCGCTGAGTGTCGGTCCTTAAGTTTTACATTATTTAAAGATAATAATACAACCTTTAAATTAGCAAGGATATGAGGTTGTACTCACCTGTACTTTTTTTTATGGACCAAGAAATAAAAAAAAAGTTAGCTTGTCTTTTGTAAAAAAAGTACCACCGCATTTAGTTCATAGCGACTAAATCGTCCCTACAATAATAATAAAAATACACTCAATTTTAAAGTACTTACCAATAGCATATTCTTGCATATTTGCTTCAAATATATACCTCACTTTTATTTTACTATACCACTTTAAGAAAAACTCCTTATCTGCGAAAGGCAAACTCGAGAGCAAGAAAAGATTTATACATTGAATTGGAAAGCTTTCCAATGCTAAAGTTTGCACGCTGCAGCGTGGCCAATCCTACAGGAAAGTTCAGCATTACTCCTCCCACTTGTGAAAAATACCCCGATGTACTTGAACTTCTCCACCTGCTTCAATGGGACTCCACTAACATGTAGAATGCACGGAACAGGCGTTCTCGAAATGACCATAACCTCTAATTTGTCCACGTTAACGTTCATCCCAGCAACTGCACATACGGCTACAAACCTATCGATTGCGCGCTGGAGTTCCATCTGAGAGGATGTGAGAATAGAGAATAGTCGTCTTCCAAAAAAATATGACTTACTCTCAACCCTCCCAATGTGAAACATTCCTCGCCTCGACTGCGCTGCAACATCGAGTCCATACATATAATAAAAACAAAAGGTGACAAGCCGCCCCCTTGGCGAAGTCCAACGTCCACGGTGAAAGGTGTTGATTTAGTACCGTTAAACCGAACACAGCTGCTACAGTTTGTGTATAGAGACTGAATGTACTTCAAAAGAGTACTCCCGCAGAAAAGTCCACAGTTTACCTTCGAGGAACTTGATCGTATGCCTTCGCCAAATCTACAAAACAGCTGTGGATCGCACATTGGCACACTCCCAAGCCTTCTCGAGTACCATTCTTAGAGTAAAAAGCTAGTCGTTTGTACTTCTGCCGGGACGAAAGCCGCATTGTTCACCCCCCACAGCTGGATGGCGCCGTCCGAAGCTGGGTCCGATGCTCTTCAACATCTACGCCGCAGGTCAAACGCCTCCAACCAACACTGTTGTCTATTCGCAGACGATTCACTGACTTGCTCTAAGCTCAAAGCCACCACTGATCGCCACGCGAATCCAGACAGCGAACAAATTTGGCTAATACACCAAATGGGGTATAAATAAAAGGCCAACCTAGGCTTCCAAAACATCTATCCTTTGATGAGTAAACAAAATGAATTAAGCCAGAGGAAAAATCTCATGCGCTACAAGCAGGTAATACGGCCGGTCTTAAAGCACGGCTTCTCAATATGGCACACCATTTCTAAGACCAGCATTGAGAAGCTTGCAAATGTACCGATCTCACCTTCGACAGGGACCGTCGAAAGCTCCACAACAACTAGAAGCTTTACGACGAAGCACGCATAATTCCATTACAACAGTACATGGTGACACTGTTCAGAAAGCAGCTTCTAGACATCAACAATCATTCTAACGAGGCTATCAGGAACCTGAGAAACACCATCCCCATCCTCCACGCGCAAATCTGCTAAGCGAGCAAAACTTCCCAATGACATCTAACAACGAGCTGTAATTCTTCTATCAGAGCAGCGATAGCAGTCATCATTGAGGCTAAATCGGCTACCACACCATCACCCCATCCCAAAAGGACAAACATGGACACACAAATTTGAACAACCCGACGTAAGCAGTGGACATTGTAGGATATAAACAAATAAACACTAAACCGATGTTTTAACACCAAATGTTGAATTAAACAATGGGGCCCAGTCATCAGTTGGGTCCCTATTGTTGAGCCAACACCCTAACCCATAGTTTTAAGCCTAGTTGTAATCTCAAAATAAAAACAAATAATTTCTGTTCACAATAAAATTGTTAAACTGCATTTTAATTCTTTGATATCGTCTAAGGAACAAAGGAAGCGTTTTGAAAGGACGCGCTTGTAACAAACATCTTCGCAGGGGAGCACAACAACCCTTTGCTTCAACAAAAGACTCATCCGGCAACTTAGACTGAGTGCGAAATATCTTGGAATAATCCTAGACATGAAACTTAACTGGAAACTCAATGTCAACGAAAGAGTCAGGCAAGCGTCCTGTGCCTTGCACCTGACACCCCAAAACAATTCCATATAGCAGCTAAGTCTGGTGACAGGCATCCCTGAAAACCGCCAACTTAAAGGCATTTAGAGACTTGCATGCCGGGTCGTCGCAGAAGTAATTTCCACTATTCCAACGGCGGTGTTACAGATTTTATTAGACCAACGATATGGAAATGGGACTAGCCAATTATTAGATCTGCAGATGCTACAGTGACGAAGAGAAAACAGAGGACACTCCTGACCGGTTGAGACATAGAACACTGGGCGCATATTTCTTGTAAGCACAGTCGTTTGTTACCGTCCCCAAATCATCTAAAAGCAGATCAGCAAACCGACCCTACAACGGGGACAGAATCGTTCTTCAAACGACGAGCTGCAGTCACCACAGTGATATTGCCTATCAAACGTCTGTCTCATGCCATGAGTATTCTCGTTTAGCTGAAGGGTTTGTGTCCAGGGAATCAACGATGGAAACCACATTGCCGACGATGACACAATAGTTCGGCCAAATGTGGTAATTCGTGTATCACCTTGAAATGTCAAACTATTGATATTCACAAATGTCAAAGTGAGATAGATGTTGAGTTGCAGGAGTGAGTAGATCTTCCGATAGGGTACTGACGTGTGTATCCTTCTTGAGATTTCGAAATCATTTCCGAAGGCATGTCTTCCAATGATTACAGCTGTTGTGGCCACAACGATACAATTCACCTTGGAATCTAGCCAAAGACGTCACATTCAGTCAGAGTTAACAAGTCCATTGTCCCTTTGTGTTTCTCGTAGATTCCATTCTTCTTCAGTGTCCGCTGTCGCCACTAACGGTTCTATTCGCACCAAAACCACTAGAACACAGAAAACCGACACCGCAAGCTGTGGAAACAAGAGTCTTCACACTTCGAAATGGTTGCATGGCTTCGGTATTGTTTCCGCGGTTCGCTGCTTCCTCCATCACACCGTCACGCTCCGCAATCAGCCTAAGCACAACATGAGCATTACGTGTCTACCTCCGTGATTTTCAAAGAAGTCCACAGAGCACAAAGCCATCCACGCTACGATGGCTTAGATCATAAATCTCCCCCGCCCCACAGATGACAGCTGCACTTTATCAGCGCATCCTCTACTCAATTAAATCGCAATAAAACAAATTGATCGGCGATTCATATCGCTCGATAGTCCAGGCCGGAATCTATATGAATCTGGAGCACACAACACCCCGAACCGACGGACGATGGACCGGTTCCATGGGCAACAGACAAGTGCGGGCAATAAGCAAACAGTTAAACGATCATTTTCACCTCATAGCCCACGACGGCACGTTGGAGCGACCGAAAGAGAGCTTCATCAATAAATCACCAACTAAATAACGGTCATAATAAATTCAACAATAAACCAACAGTAAAGTGGCACTTAACGCCCGCGGGCCACAAGACTTTTAGGCTTAAGCGCATTTCGAACTGCAAACGTTTTCTGTTTTTTGTTTTTTGTTTTTTTTTTCCTCTTCTGGATGAAGCATCCATCGCATCCATCCGCGTCCCCATCGATCGGGGCCGGCGAGCGAAGCGCTCTCCGTCTGGGTTATCAAAAAACTATCATACCTCAGAAATCGTGCAATAAATTTAACAATTTTCCGCGGTAATTTATTGCGCTTTGGTGCGATTTGAGCGAGACGGTGACTGTGGTGGTTGGGGAAACGCGGCGCGTCGGCGGCGGTGGAGTCGTGTGCGCATGCGCGGCTCGGTTGACGGTGCTATACTCGTTCGTAGTCGTATGCGCGCATCCAGTGCGTATTGTTGTCTGGTCTGGCCTGCCCTGGCATGGCCTGGCATCCACATCATCATTCAAGACGTCCGAGGGCGGCATCAGCAGCAGCGGCAGCGGTGGCGAATGCGGCTACGGCGCGACGGCGGCGTCAATTCGCTCGTAATTTTGTGTTTTGTAGAAATTTCCCATTGGAATGTTGAAATTTTTGTGAAATATTGTTGAAGTGAACACAACAACGCGCAGCGCGACTACAAATCCGAGAGTTGAGAGGGTCACGATGCGGTGTGGTTGCTGGCGGTCGGTGTCTCACCTGTCCCTCACGCATCTGGTGAAGGGATCGCTATACTTAAACCAATTTTTATCGTGAAAATTATTGGTCAATTTGTTGATCTGCGGAGTCATAAATAATTTATCTTGCGGCATGCTAGCCGACCTGCTGCAGATAGCTGGAAGATGCGAGCTGCGCTGGACCCTAGGGTCATAGGTATTTTAGGTTGACGTGGTTTCTGTACGTTTATTTTTGTTTTTCTTGTTTTTTTCCTCTTTCTCGCGCTCTCTCTCTCTCTCTCTCTCCCTTGATGACCATCCTTGTTGCAGTCGTTGCAATTTTGATCATCATCGTCGCCGTCGCCATCGTCGTGGTCGTCGTCAACATCAACAACTTCATGGTTTGTGGAGAGTGAGCTCAGTTGGTGGATATGTTTATGTGCCGAGAAAAGCATAAATCCTTGGTGTTAATTTGGACCAGCCCTTGATAGTGATGTTTATTGTTGTGCACTGTAAGTGCGCAGATATGCAGACGTGGCCAGAGGTGGACCGAGGTATATTTTCGTACTCTGTGAACATTAAACGTTCAGATAAGGACAATGTATGCGAGTTATTGTCGTATGGAGTGAGTCCGTCGTGAATGGATGTGGACGGATGGAGGAATGTGCTGAAGACATGGGGTTGATTTATTCCCAAGTGGGCAGTCTAAGAATTTTGATGTAGATTTCGGCGAGATTGTCCAGATGAGTGAACATAAAGCTGGGTAATTGCTGTTTGAACGATCGAAGATGGCGTCACGCGAAATGCGTACGTCATAAGTGGTTTTGAAGTCTGATGAAACTTCCACAGAATGCATTGATGCGGTGGTGGGAGAAATGTACGTTTAATATTTCGGGACTTGTGCAGCACATATGTAGAAGAACAGTGTCAACTATCTTCTAACATCTTCTTTAATGTGTACATCAAGCGAAGTGGATTTAAAGCACCAATAACTTGCTTTAATGGACGCTTGACTACCAATTAGTCAAAGGGGTGAATCTGGCCCTCAACCATAGAGCCTTTCCAGCACGTCCTCTGACTAGCTGACTCCAGTTTTGCATAACCAATTTGGTTAAGGTCATTCTCCAGATATGTGCTCCACCTTAGGTCAAACCTTTCATCGAGTTTAAATTAAAGACTCTTCTGGCTGGTGCTTTGTTGTTCACATGGTCTAGCCGATCCATTGACGCCTGTCTGGGCACATGTCACTGTACCGCTCCTTCAGTTCGCGGTTAATTCTTGTCCTCCCGACACCATTAACGCAAGCAGACAGACCTCATCCGCACTGGGACGCGTGTATCTAGTCAGATTGATGCTGTAAAAGAGGTATCTATTACTCAATTGCCTCCTGAGCCTATAGAAACAGCGGTTGGCAAACGTTTTTCTACGTTTTGATCTCAGTATTCATGGGACTGTTTGCTGCGAAGCCGAGGTAGTTGAAGTCACTGGCGATCTCGAAAGATGATAAAAAGAAAGCTAATCTCTTCGCAGATTACTTGGAGGAAATGTTTAAACCATTCGACGGGCAATGGACCTGACGGTCCAATGGCCAGCCACAATGGACCTGACGTACATGACAACAATTACATAATGAGATGCTACCTTGACAGAGCTTAAGAAAAACCTCAAACCGACAAAAGTTATGATTTAATTACAGGAGAAATTCTTAAAGAGTTACCCAAGAAAGCCCTTCTTAAGTTATTCAATAATGCCGCCCTTAGATTAGAGCATGCCCCCAGTAAATGGAAAGTGGCCGAAGTTATAATGGTACTAAAACCCGGGAAACCACTGGCGGATAACAAGTCCTATAGACCAATTTCGCTTCTCCCAATAATGTCTAAGGTTTTCGAAAAAATTATGCTTAGACGTTTAAGTTTAATTGTGGAAGAAAAACAGCTTACTCCAAATCACATATTTGGTTTTAGAAGTAAACACTCAACTATTAACCAAGTACGTCGTATAACTGATGTAGTAGAAAAGGCATTTGAACAAAAGTTCGTTTGTTCAGCCGCATTTCTTGATGTTTCCCAAGCCTTTGACAAAGTTTGGCACGAAGGCATGAAATATAAACTTAACTGATCTCAGCCGGGGAAACTTTATTGTATTCTAGCGAACTATCTCTCTGATAGACTCTTCCGAGTAAAAAAACATGGAAATGAATATTCTGCCTGTAAAAATGTAAATGCTGGTATACCGAAAGGGAATGTTCTTGGCCCTCTGCTATACCTGCTGTATACGAGTGATTTACCACAAGAAGAACACACTGTTTTAGGCACATTTGCTAACGACACCGCCATTTTGGTAACAGCCAAAACGGTAGAAGAGTTTACATCAAAATTACAACGTGCACTGGATCAGATACACGAATGGATGAACTTCTGGCGAATTGTCCCTAACGAAGGCAAATCCGTTCATATCAATTTTACTTAGAGATACGTTAATAACTTGCCAGTCTTTCTAAATCGTCTCCAAATACCTTTCGGTAATGAAGCGAAATACCTCGGGATGACTCTTGACGTAAAACTCAAGTGGAAAGAACACGTTGAAAAGAAACGTACAGAACTTGACAAAAATACAAAGATATGTACTGGCTTATTGGTAAGCACTCCAAGCTAAGTATTGACAACAAATTGCTTGTATACAAGCAAATCCTAAAACCAGTTTGGACGTATGGCACACAACTTTGGGGTTGTACCAAAGCAAGCAATATGAATATTATGCAGACTTTTCAAAACAAGACGCTTGGAATTATTGTTTATGCACCATAGTATATGAGAAATGCACCACAGTATATGAAATCAAGAAAATCGCTTACAAACATAAGCGCCGTCGCGGAAGAGCATACAAACTCTGCAGTTTATTCGATCCTTGAGGAAACTAATGTCTTGCGCCGACTTCAAAGGACTTAACTCCTTGATCTCATGTGATAGCCTATACCCGCCCAGGGTTGCGGTGTTAGCAGGAACTTTCATTGGAGAGTTACCCCTTCAAACGTATTTAAATAAAGTAATACAAACTACTGGATAAGTGCTTAGTTGAAGATTTCCACCTAGAATCAGAAAAAAAAAGCTGATGACCTCGAAGTTGTAGCTGCCCATTGTGACACTCTGTATAAGACGTCTTCGCCTAAGACGTATTGTACATATGTCATTTATTGTCGACAGCATATTGTACTTCGTTTTACCTTCATTCACCACTAGGCCCATTATAACCTCTTCCGTCTAAATGCTAGTAAACGCCTTATTGATGGCACGTTGCGTTATGCTTCCTCTGCTTTCACTCCCTCTCAATCAAGTCAATGTCAACCGCGTGTACTAACAGGTGAGGTTCTGGTCGTGCTTCTAGTGCTGGCCTGCCAGTTTTGCACGATCTTCTCCAGAACGATGTCGAAGAAGTCACAGGACAGCCCGTCGCCTTGTCTACAACCATTTTTAACATTGTCTGGGTGAGTTAGTTGCTGACCATGATGAAGCAGCGAGAATTCTCTACTGCCATTCTGCATAACCTGAGGAACGTCAAAGTGGCCTCGAAATAGACGAATTGGTGGTGAGCATTGATTTGGGAATGTCCTACGATCTGCCGCAGTGTGACGATGTGGTTTATTGTGGAGTTGCTTGGCCTGAAGCCACACTGATGAAGAGCCAGATTGTTCATAAACGGCTATTCTGGCTAGCACACAAAACGGTAGAGATTGGTGGGATTGGCAGGGAATCATCTACCAGGAGCTGATCTTCTGCGGCAAAACTCTTAATTCGGATCTGTATTGTAAAAAAAAATGGACCGACCGATTTATGGCATGGAGGCGTCATCGCATCGTATTTTTTTCCAAGCAAGGCCCTAGCCAGTGCTCGATAACATCGATATATCCGAGACGTGGTTCCAAGACAATGCTACATGCCATACAAGAGAGCCAACGCTCGAAGTCGTGAAGGACAACTTTGGCGACTAGGTCATTTCACAGAACCCACGTTAGTTTACGATTCTAGACTCAATTCTATATCTCACACCACTGTTGTCTTATCTGGTCGCTCTGTTGCTCTGATATCGGATGACGAAGAAGCTTGTAGAATGTGCTCAAAAATAAGTCATCACCCCTGCCAATTAGGACTTCAATATGTCTGTCCTCCTCTTGCCCAAGAAATTGAAAAATGTTTGATTTTCTCTGATTTCGATGGATTTTCTATAAGCTTCTGTCCGGCAGGACCCGTCCTACATAAACCCAAATCCAGACGTTCATCCGAAATCAAGCGGATTGTCCGGAAGGACACGGCCATTCGCATGGCCTCACATCGCATCGATCGCTCACAAAAAAATTAAGAAAAAAAAGGGAAAAAAAAAATAAAAACCAAACGAAATCCATCGCCAGCACTCAGTTTAATTGAAATGCTCTCAAAAGATATACACCCTTGAGATGATTACTTTTTAATTTGTCCACCAGTCCATCAGTCCACAGACGCTCCTTTCAATTTGATTGAAACAATGGAACGGAATATCCCTTTTGCCGCAATTAAAACGAATAATTCAGCAATTCATCCGTCCTCAGGGTTGCGCCGCTGCGCTTGGTGTACTTAAATTCATCGTTCGACCGAATCGATTGTCCCAAGTGCTGCGGGGACTTCGGTCCTCTTTGTGGGCGGGGCGACGGTGGTATTCCCTCAAAATGAGTGGATGGAAGCTTCAATCCGATAATTAATATCGTTTCACCGATATGGCACATCTTTGTGGTGTTTCGCCGGTGTATCTTCAACTGTGTCCTGGCGAGAGGGTCTTTAAATGCACCCCCATGCACTTGACTGGCATTGACTTTCGGATGCAAGTGCAGGAACAATATTCGAGTTCGGTGTGTGTGTGTGCGTCCAATAAGGACATCAGGACGTCCCTTGTGCACAGTAAGAGGATATCGGGCGTATGGCTGTGGATTCATTTTAATCACGGCTATTGAAAGTGGTAGAGGTAGCACTTTTTTGGAAACCAAACCCCGAAGCAAAGAAGTGCACCTCGTTAATTTACTTTTGCTGAGAGGGGATGACGATGAGGCTTAATGTTGTAAAATCACCACTCTCGCACGTGCTCTGAGGTGTAAACCGATACTGGCTCGGACAAGAACCCATAAAATATTCGACTTGCTTCAGATTTTAAGTCACTTCGCACCTGGGTTGACTGTCAGCCTTTTGCTTTTGTCACGAAGTGGGTTTGTAAATTCGTGGGAGTTTAGTTACAACACGAGTCAGGCTGGCGGCTATGAAGTAATGGGAAATAGGGCCTTGGTCGTATAATGATATTTGCCTTGATAAAGGTTAACCCTAGGCTACAAACTATGGCCTAGATATCAACCCCGGCAAGACGGAAATGATGCTGTTCCCCGGGATATACAAAATATCCACTTTGAACCTTCCTTGGCGAAACGTTCAACGAATATCACTCTCAAAGTAAACTCAGCTGGAAAACCCATCTGAACCAGCGGATTAGGAACGAGAGTAATTTTTTTTGTTTGAGGTTTTCAGCACTGCACTGGAACATTCAACTGTTCTACTGTTCTATCAGGCAGCAACCTATGTACGTGTACTGACATGTCTTGGTCTTCCGGAGGACGGCAGGTGCTTCTGTGATAAAGAGCCTACACCTCCCAGCTCTCACCCCATCGGCTCCGAGCAAAGGCGGTGTCATCATTTCCCCCACAGGCTTTGCGAAGCGTTTCATGCCCAAGCTTATGTAGGTGTTTGACTAAAGTGTAGTGGCCGGTAAGTCGTCTGCAGTCTTTTCTGTCAATAGATAAAAGGAATACCGCGGATTTCCTACCGAAGTTAGGGAGCGTTCGGTTTGTCTACATCCTTGGAGAGTCAAGCCACCTCCAGTTATGTTCTCGAGAGGATGGGAGCCCTAACCAAACGCGCATGCAGGTCCTAAGAGTACATCCTCTGATCCTTGTCTAGCAAGTTTATCGGCGATTCCCGTGATTCCCTGGTAACCCGGGAACTTAGCGAATTTAAATTGCCGATCGAGTTTAGAGTTGACTTTCATTCCTGAACAATCCTGGAAGTGGTTAAAGGATTGAGCAAGGCTTGCCTGTCACTACAAACATAAATACTTCCACCTGTTCACAATATATTTCGTGGACATTAGGATCGCGTAGGTTTTCGCTTGGAAAACCAACGCAAATTTACCTAACACCGCACCTCGCAGTCTAATGTTGTCACCCACCACGAAGGCGGCGGCAGTCTCAGATCCTTCATTGGGATTGGGGCCGACCGCACAAATTCGACGACACTTCATTCGTGACTCAGATTCTGGCCAGAGCCAGTCCTGAATGCAGGGAAAGTCGACTTTTTCTGTACGGCGCTGGAGTCCTGGTGCCCGTGTGTCAGACGACATATTCATAAGACTGGGGTAATTTATTCCACCAAACGACCGATGGGGAGAAAGTTCCTCCAAACGGATTTTTTCGTCGATCACGTCTAGATCTGCCTGCGCTTTTGAACACACATCCACTAGGCAAGATGCGACAGACAGTACAGCTACATCATCCGCATAGGCCTGCGCGTAGATGTTACAGTCATTGGAAGCATCAAGCGCGGAGTCAACCAGCAGTGGAGACATAACGCCGCACTGCGGGCAGTCCCTATTTATCCCCAATTGGCCACAGCCCGCATCCGCATTTATAGTCCTGTTCACAACAAAAAAACCGTGTTCTCTAGCCGAGTTACACATGCCATCAAAAGTCGCATTGTCAAATAAGCGCATTTGTCAAAACCCTCTATATGCGAGTATAGCCTTCTATGCCTGCTACAAAACTTGGGTTAGGACAACGAACTTAACTTTTAGATGGATGAACACAAGCCTGATAGGTCCAATCCTCACTTGTGAATCACTTTTCGGCCGTTAAGAAAAAAAAACAATCTCGCGAGACTCAACAAGGTACAAAGAATGACGTGTATAGGCACCACACGCGCGCTAGAGAAAATTCCTACTGTCTCCAACGGTCATGCTCCATCATCTACCTATTGACCTCCACATTCAAAATATATATCCGTGCATAGTGCGATCACACTCTCAGCTCTATTGAGCTCAAGGCCGAGAGAACTCATGCGGATTCGAACAGACAACATTCCAGCTAAACTAGATTTAAAAAAAAAATACGCAAAGAGCAGACTGGGGTAGCGAGCGTATCTGCTTTCCTTCTGTTGCGAGCGTATGCCTACACAAACGGATCAAAGATGAATACTCTGGACATCTCTAACGTCTTGCGATTAGCAAACCACGCCAGTATCTTCCAAGGGAGGCACACCTCAAATCAATTCCCACCTAATTACATTGGCATTGCTAAGAATAGTAACTTTCGTTGACAGTCAATCTGCCATCATGGCTGTTGCATCTGCCACTCAATGGGCTTGCTTCATTTAATCTGGATTCCAGGCAGAAACATTTTTTTGTAATGAGAAAATCAAGGCTCCGCACTCCATAGTTCGTCTGTTATGGAGGTACACAATCAATTTGGCCTAGTTCAGGCACACATTACATGACATTTCTTGAAAATGACTAACCTCCAATTGTCACGGTTAACTAACTGTGCAATATATAAGAAGACATGGCCAAAGTATAGCACATCATGCACAAATGATCTTCTGAAGAGGTCTCAAACCAATATTGCAAAACTAACAGCGACAATTACGGGGCACTGGCTGATTGGGGATCAAGTGCTGCAGACGTAATGACACCACAGAACCAGAAACATAACTTCATGTGCGCATGTCCAGTCCTTGCCACAGCATGTAACGGACTCTAGGTAAACCATTCATTGAATCTTTCGGCGAGATAATCGAAAGGAACATCAAAGATGTTCTTGAACGCCGCACAATTGTTCTAAATTCACTACAATCACGTGTCAATCAGAGCTGTGGTATCAAAACGGCACTCAGTGCTAATTGGATTTACACGGCTTCTTCTCTTGGTAATTTTTTTAAGTCTTGCAAGTCATATGACTCGTTTAAGAACTACCAGTATTTCGTCGCTATACGTCAGACATTGCAACTCTCTCTCACAATTAAAGCCGCGATCACGAATTAACTCAACGAGGGATAGGAATTGATTGTGCAGAAGATTAAGCTTGAGGTTCGGTCTTCCTCTCATCCTCGAACCAGGAGGCTGGGATTCGGAGATCGTCTTAGCTGGAGCATTGGTGTCATTGGATGCGCTTAATGTGGACAATCGACGGATTTTTTGTCTCCTCCATTCACCTTCCTCGCAGACGGGACCATTTATCACGGAAAAAAAACCAAGACATCTCCCCAATTCGACTGATCACAGATGTGACCACAATCCCGATTCACACTTCTCCAATTCATTCCCTTTCCAATCTGATATCCCTCACCACTAGGATCGTCGTAGATATCGAGGAAATCGTTTCACAAAAGTCCAGGATCCAGAAATCTACTTTAGCGAAAAAATGAGACTCACTTGTGACACCGTTTTACTGCATTTTTTCGTGAAAATAGTGTCAATTTCTTAAAAAGTCGATTTTTTCTCTGTTTCTGTCGACATTTTGCGTCAAATTCATGGGACTGACGGTGAAAGTGATAAATAAAGTGAATTCGATCAATAATTTCATTCGAAATCCGGGAAGTTAGGAGAAAACTGGAATTTTCATTTTTCGCGACGTCACAGGTGAACTTAATCAAATCGTTGAAAGTATAAGAATCGTTGCATATCTTGCAGTGCTTGTCTTGCGAATGTGAATTGTGAAGTGAATTGATGGCAGACATTTTACGCAAATTTTGCAAGAGTGCACTCCTTGTGCTCGAGAGATTTTACGATGGTTCCCACCAGATAGCGACTGACATGCCTTTATTGCATGCATATTGTGCAGGGGGTAGTCTGCAAGCTTTCGACAGGGACCGCCGAAAGCACCACAGCAACTAGACGCTTTACGACGAAGCACGCATCATCCCATTACAACAGTACATAGTGGCACACACAGTACATGTTCAGAAAGCAGCTTCTTGACCTCAACAACCATTCTAACGAGGCAATCAGGAACCTGAGGAAAGCCATCCCCGGATAACGCTACCTCAACGCGCTAAATCTGCTTAGCGAGCAGACCTTCCCAATGACATCTAACAACGAGCTGCTTGGCTTCTACCAGAGCAGCGATCACAAGCAAGGTTTTTGAAAAGACAGTCATTGGAGTTCTGAAACAATTTGTTGATGAAAATAAAATCATACTGGACAACCAGTTCGGATTCGGGGCGAGGCATGAAACCATAAATGCCGCGTCCAAACTGGTATCCGACATTCAGTGGAACAAAGACAGGAAACAATGCACAGGTGCCTGTCTGGAGAAGGCCTTCTGTTGGAGGGAATCTTGCTCAACCTTGTCAGGCTCGGCATAAGTAAAGCATTGCTATGCATGATAACAGGTAGAAAGTGACGACGTAACATCTACCACTGTCTTTGACATCAAAAATGGTCTGCAACAGGGAGCCGTTGGTTCGCCGATCTTGTTCCCAATATTCTCTGCAGATCTTATAGGTTCCATGCCACACTTAATTGCATACACCGACGATCTAGTAGCGTACAGATCAGGTCCGAAGGTCGAAGTAATAAATACCTTGTTGCAACGAGACTTTGAACAAATTCGGCGATTTTGATTTATCAACTTGTTGAAGTGTAAAACAATCCTTTTCAGGGCCCCGGTGTACATGGCATCATGGGATGCGCGCTCAAACTGGCGTAAGTTCGGCATAGTTGACCCGCAGGGACGGCCGTTAGATGTGAAAAATGTTGTAAAGTATCTTGACATTTGGTTGGATCAATATCTGTATTTTGACAAACATATAGATATTGCTCTGACGAAAGCTGAAAGTCCCCCAACTTGATACCAAGGTGAAGGTAATCTGCTACATGGCCCTTATCAGGCCAGTTATGTGCTACGGTTGTCCACTGTGGTTCAATATGAGTCCTTTCCAGATGGAAAAGATGAGGCTGTTCGAGAGACAGTGTCTTCGTACCTGTCTCCGGTTGTATTGTACACCCGAGTCTGAGCACAAGGACCAAGTTCTATCCTAACGAGGACCTGTACAACGAGGCTTGAACAGGATAAGCTGATCAGAAGGCATATTGAACGAGCTATGACTTCTTCCAACAATCTGATATTTGGGGCTTACTACCCCAATGTTATGTACCACGAGAGAGTACGCTTCATTCCTCCTGAAGCGTTCCTCTATCTCGACACAATTGGCCTAATACAGGATCCACACGGATGTCCATGGTGGCCAACTCACATAGCTTCTAAAGCAGTCTGTAGGAAAACCGAAAAACATTGAAAAAAAAAGCAGCGATAACAGTCATCATTGAGGACCAGCATGGAAACACGGATTTGAACAGCCCGATGTAAGCACTGGACATTGTGTTAAAATATAGATATTGATGTAGCCAGATATTTTAACAAACATGTAGATGCTGCTCTAGACCGAACCCGAGGCGCTTTTGCTCTTACAAAGAGACTGTTTTACAACAGCCAACTCTATGCGAGGGTGAAGGTAATCTGCTACATGGCTCTCATCCGGCCAATGCTCACCTATGGCTGTCCCGTGTGGTTCAACGTGAGTGCAAGCTTGATGGAAAAGATTCGGGTGTTTGAGAAGGCTTGTCTTAGGGCTTGCCTTCGCCTTTACAGAACACCAGAGTCCCAGTACAAAAAATTCTACTCCAATGAGGTATTATACAACAGGGCGAACCTGATACGAGTGGACAATTTCCTGGTGAAGATGATTCGAGGCCACACTGCCAGCGCGATGAACTCTGTTAATAACTTGATCTCGGGGACTTACTACCTCAATCCTCAATACCACGAGAGCGTACGTTATAATGGCTTCGTCCCCCCAGAAGCTTTCCTCCATTTCGATAAGCACGGTCTGAAAATGTGGTACCGCTCCTCTTCCACATCGCCCGTTCAACTGTGGATGGGCGACTCAACCACGACCGTTCCGTCGCACAACGAGCTGAACTGGGTCGCCTCCGGTTCAGTACGGCGGTATCAAGGCGAAATGTTCGGGATGTTGCAATGCAACACCCCCGCGCGAACACACGCGAAGACGACCAGTAACTCGTCTGTATTAGAGGGGAATGAGGATTAGGACATGCTCCTAAGGGAGAATAGCAGAGACGATTCATTCGTATGGGATGGTAACATCACTTTCAAGCAGAAGACTCCATTAGATGGGTGAGGATATAAAGAAGCGAGAAGGCATTGCCCTCATACAGGAGCCGTTGCATTTCTGGACAGAGACTAAATGGATATGCCGTGAAAGTGATGACTTGCAGCCTTGCCAAAACATTTTAAAAGCCTTCTAGTACTCTCCATAGTTTCCATGATTAACGTCTGGCTTTCATCGCAGATGGAAGGAGGAAGATTTGGGTATCTCCTGCATATATGCTGTTTGACGACGAAGGACCAGTTGCGGCGGACCCCGTCCGAAGGACCTTAGAAGCCACAGACAGATGCAGACACTAATGCTCACCACGGAGTATGAGAGAAGTGAGAAGTGAGATTCTAGTCTTTGTGTGTGTAATGCCGTCTCAGAGCCAACCATTATAAATAGATTAAGACAAGAAGTCCAGTAATGGTCCAGTAATTTCTGTAAATAAGTCGATGGTGAGTAACGAAGTGGTCTTCGTCTGCGAGGAAGGTGAATGGAAGGGAAGACACAACCGCGAACTCTGCCAAGATGAGGATGTAGTTCGAAAGGCAAAAATCAGTCGGCTTCACTGGCTCGGTCACATCGATGAAGTCCGCCTTCACGGCTGCCCGCCCCTTAGCAGGCTAAAGAAACATAGGACCATGGTGGAACTTAGACCTATGAGAGCTGCGCTAATCAGCAGGCGATGCTTCAATAGACCAAAACTCTCAAGAGAAACCCTCAACTGGGATCACAAGCGGTCGTGAGACCTGCAAAATGGAAATAAGAATACACAAACGGAAACCTGGAAAGCCATCTGTGGAAGCATTGAAAGTGCTTGGCAGTGTAGTTATCTAGCAATGCTAACGTACATATTGGCGCCTGACTTTTGGAACGTTAGTTCCACTGCGGTCTTACTTACTTAATAGGAGCAGCTTTGGATTGAAAAGTCGCTGCAGTTGTCTGTCTCTTAGATTCAGGGATCTTGTTACCCTGCACCCATATTCTGCATGCAACACGTTAATGTTTTTTTACCAGACACTCACTTATCAAATAGCACTCATTATCAACAAAGAAGGACACTATTCATAAAGTCCCAACGCTTCCATTCTATTTCCTAATTCTAAACCAGATAACACCTTCTTTCCTCAAAAGTCTGCACGTGCAACTGACACTTTCTAAACACAATGCTGGGCTACAGACAAATGTGTCCTAGTTCGCTTTTAGTTTCACCAACGAAATGTCAGCCTCTGCCTCTTTACCTCCTTTCAAACTCGACGAAAGAAACGCATTCATTATTGTGTCACTCACATCTTTTGTTAACCGCCCAACCAAATTGAAAACAAAATTAGAGCTCGTTGCAAAGTTTTTAAACCCAAAATGAGGACTGAGGAAGTGAAACAGGAACAAGCAAGCATTAAGGCTTAAGTAACACAAATGCAGCGCAACGTAATGTGTTCTTTTGGAGGGGCTCCTCTTTTTTAGACGCACCTCTCCTTCGCCTTGGAATTGTCTGCAAAAGTTACTTCCGCTCCAAACGGCACTCCGCCTGAGAAGCTCCAATTAAGGGTACCTTCACCGCTTAAGAGCTCTTAGAAACTGCATTTCGGTGTAACTGGGTCCACTGAGTCGCCTGAATACTGCCGACACTTTGAGAGTCTTAAGTTGTCTCTTCCTCCTCGTTCTTCCTTCCATCAGACTTAATTGTTTCAATTTTTTTTCAGCGTTCATTGCACTATTTCGCAAAAATGTCCTTCTCATTCTGCATCCTTTGCGAGGACACCACATTCGTGCACACTTATCTTTCTGACTTTTAATGAAAATCCTTTGAAATAACCGCTACTCAACGGGAACCAAGCAGAGCCCGCGGGGCTGGAGTGAAAGCAGTTACATGCATGAAAATTTAATTCACACAAGGATACGTATTATGACGCAAGTCAAACAAAGCCACCTTCCGGCATCATCGCCAACCCGCGATTTGCATCTCGTGAAGTAACACAAAACTCGCGCCCATCCTCCCTCGCAAACAAACACACAAAAAAAAAGACAAGCTCATGGAGTTGGTTGTGTCGAGACGCGAGCACACACAGTCCTTGCCAGAGTTCTTCTTTTTGTGTAAATTGTGTAAAGGATTCGGATGCTATGTTCGCAGCGGTCTGTTGAATCTCACAGCAGTCAAAGTGTGCAAAATATTCTCGTAATACACACGTTCAAAGTTGAAGAATGGACGGGAAAAACACGCGAACGGAAACAAAGCCATTAAACTAATATTAAATTTAAAGGCACGCTCACATCTTCCGCCGGCCTTGTGTGTATGCACTTGGCGTTTATGAATGACGGCGAATCAGGAACTGGAAAGGATTGCTGTGCGAACTGCCGTCTGGTAACAATCAAAGCAGAAAAACAGAAACTGACTGCAGCGGCACGAGAACAAGTCGGAAACAAAATTGAATATGTTCGTTCGAAAAGAGGGAATAAAACAAAAATATGTGGTATAACGGTGAATCGTATGATGAACAGTCAATATTTGTGTTTCGGATATGGCATGAGAGTGAAGGCTTTGCCTGGGTTTCTGGTGGGGTTACAACGGAGATTGGTTGGACGGCTTCGGGGGAATTTTAAATAATTCACCATTTTACAGTTACTTAGAAACGCGTTTTTTGTTTACCCCCTCGAATGTGAACGTTTATTTGAAATGCATACGCTGCCAAGGGTACAGTGTGCGGAAGTGCGCAGTTAGCGCACGTGAGGCAATAAAAAGTAATTTCGGGTAACTCGGCGGAAAATATTACGACTTCATCGGTGAAGCTGCGCTAAAACGAAATGGTGCGAGGTTAGAGAGCCATTTAGGAGTTTACTTTTTCGATAAACGAACTTGGTCTCCCTTTGATTTAGCTCACAATCGAGAGTCGAGTTGGTAACGATGGCTTTTATTTAGAAGGCATTTTTTTGGGTAGAATTTCAGGCGAATTCAATGGAAAAGTTGTTGGGAATTTTTGTATTTGATTGATTTCAGCGTTTTCATAAATTTTTATTTCTAAATTCGAATGTGTGCGATCTTTTTTTTCCATCGCGTTCATTGACTGGAAGAAATAGAAAACTCTCGTGTTTATCATATGAATTTAGAGTTAAATAAAGTCTAAACTAGCAATCGATTGCCGTGCATCTTTAAACGAGATATCCGAACAGTTCAACATTCACCTGTGATGGGTGCCAGGCCATAGAGACATACCGGGAAACTGCGGAACTGATGAACTTGCAAAACTCGCCACTAGACTGCCAGTTGATAGCACCTCTTGTAACATAGGTACCCATATTACTGCCTTTAAGCTAAAGCTCAATAATCTCTACGAAAAGAAAGTCAACGCCAGATAGGCGACAGGTAGTACCTGTCGAATTTCAAAACAAATCTGGCCCAATCTTGATCCTAAAAGATCAAGCAATCTTATTTCCTTAAAGAGATCCAAAATTAGCACTGCAATGGATAAAATCACCGGACACTGACTCCTAGGCCTTCACGAAAAACGACTAGGTCTATTTTCTAACGACTTCTGTAGAAGCAGCCCAGACAAAGAGTAGGAGGAAAACATCCACCGCCTCCTTTGCAACTGTCCTGCTCTTGCCTCAATCAGGAAAGCCACCATAGGCTCCTACTTCTTCGACAGTCTAAACGACCTCAGCAAAATACCAGTCAAAGCTCTAGTCAAATTTCCTGAGAAAATCGACTGGCTGTCATAAGCCCCCTTCATCTCCTTCTCCCTATTTAAACACCCACGTGGTGGTAGAATGGGCCTACTCTGACCTAAGTGCATTAATGACACTTCCTACCATCATATGAATATTCTTATGGCCATGGCTCACTGAGGCCAACGTATTGGGTCCATTGTCCTCAATAGGAGATGGTTTACTACAATGAAACCATCCAGATATGTATATGCATCTTAGGGGTTTTTTTTCAGTTCGACACTGATTATGTCATCCAGCTTTACGAAGAAGCACAACTGAAAAAATACTTTTCACGGCCCCACCTCTTTCGAGTCACTGACAACGCTCAAAGAGTATAACTGTCTAGAAAAAGCTTCTCAAACTTGGCCGTTCGAGTAGGTCCCTTCCACAATAGCACGCACAACGCGAGTGGTTGCTGAGAAGCTAGACCCTGGCCCTCTAAGGGCTGTAGCGCCACCCATATTATTATTATTACAACTGAATAACAGTGCAACAAAATTTGTAGGCCTCATTATAGACACGAAATTAAGCTGGAAACTAAACATCCAGGAACGCGTCAGAAAGGCCTACAAGGCTCTATATTGCTGCAAAAAAGTCATAGCATCTAAATGGAGACTACAACCCCGCATTGTCCACTGGATATTTATCTCTATAGTCAAGCCCATAGCGACCTGGTGGACCGCTTTAAATAGAAACATCAATTGCAAACCACTAGAAATGATGGCGTGTGTTTGCATCAGTGGAGCGCTAAGGACTCCCTCCGAACAATTGAACCTACTCCTTAACCTTCCGCCGGTAGAGTTATTCGGCAGTCAGGCTGCGACCTGTGTGTAAGGAACTCGGATTCGGACAATCCACTATTCTGAAGTGTTATAGGTCCTTATCTGATAACATCGACCTCATAGTACCCAGACTACTATTCGAGAAAAACTTCTCTACCAGACTATACTGAGAGTCTGATTATCAGACGCTAGATGCGTCTGCAAATCCCCACAGACCGGACGACAATGGGTGGGTTGGTGTGTTAGCGGGTGTCTTTTCTAATGATCTAAACATCCAACTGTCATTCCGACAACCAAATCACTGTAGCGTCTTTCAGGCAGAAGCCCTATCCTGGCTAAAAAACAATGTAATACAAAGTGCGGATATCGTCATCTGTTCCGACAACCAGGCAGTGATTAAATCTCTGGGCGCAGTTGCTTTTAACTCAAAGACTTTTCTGAATTGCATCCAACTTATGTGGGTGCCAGAACACTGTGACATCCCAGAGAATTGTGACTCGGGCAAACTCGCTCGAAGGGGTACCAATTCGGTACTCTTCCCGGATGGAGATATGCCATCCATGCATATCGCTACTGGAAAGCATCTACCAAAGCTACTAGTCTACTAAATAGCTCACTACAAAACAGCTATGGCCTACCATCCAATACCATACGTAGCCTGATCAGATTGAGTAGATTCAACCTCAGAACCATAATCGGCGTACTTACCATGCATTGGCACACATGCCTCCAGACTAGGCCTCCCCTTTAATGACTTCTGTTATCTGTAGAAGCTGTAGGGACGAAGAGAGACGAGAGGAAGAAACTATTACACATCTTATGTGCAACCTAACCAATATGTAATTGCAATGCTCTCTCCTTGTGGAGGCCGTGGTGTTGTGAGTCTCTGCGCCGACTTCTACGCACTTGAACCTCGGCGTCTAAGTTGGCATCCCAGTACGACAAAAATACTTTTCACGGCCCCACCTCTTTCGAGACACTGACAATGCTCAGAGAGTATAACTGTCTAGAAAAAGCTTCTCAAATTGGCCGTTCGGAGTCGGCATAAAACTGTAGGTCTCTTACACTCGTGACAAAACAATTGTACGCACAACACGAGTGGTTACTGAGAAGCTAGGCCCTGGCCCTCTATGGACTGTAGCGCCACCCATATTATTATTATTATAATACTCTCGCCTTACGTATAAAACGTCATTTGGACTTGACAGAATTAAGCAATATCTACATATATATAGCCAACTTCTCTGCTTCATCAAAAGCTCAGACTGATCTTGTGGACTAGGGTCTTAGACCCGCGGGACGAGTCTGGCCTAAGTGTGACCGCTGCTCTCAGCTGTCTGACTGCTGATAGCAGCAGTAATCTCTAATCTAATCTAACCTAACCTTACGAAGAAGTGCCTTCCTATGGACTGCCTCCTTTTCTATGCTAGAGCTGACCATTCGCAGAGCAGATGTTAGATAGATTCCATTTCCTTCCTAGTCTCTGCAGCTTCGGCAAAAGTCTACACAGTATGATCAGATGCATTGCATGCGTACCCATGGCAGAGTGTCAGGTAACGACTCCTATTAGCATGCGTAATGCCTTCCGACTAAAGCCGATCCACGATGATGATCTCTTCTTGTTCAGCGTCGGCCTGAGATCCCTTGCTGTTGCTCCAATACCCAAACCAAGCCATCGAGTTCTGACTCTATCCAGGGCTTCGTCTTCCACTTCTCCTTATAGATAGAGCTGAGTGGCTTGAATGCAAGTTGATTGCCCGAGTTTCTTCCCGCTCAGATACCTTTTTCGCGAGACTTTCCGCTTTTCTGTAGCTTGGATGCCAGACTGCTCTGGCTCGTGTCGCATTGTCTGCATAACCTGGCCAGCTTCGATGTGGCTTTTATTGCAGCTTGATTATTTGAAAAAATGGTGATCGATTTATCGGTTATGCTGCGGTCTCATAAAAGGTAATTTCTGCGTCATGCCTCGTTGCGTGACGTTTTGACATTTCGTGGTCTCACCTAGTAAAATCTTCGCAAGAGTATCACCACTCAACAAGGTGGAGTCATATCCCATCTTCTATGGGTACTAGTCATCAATGAGATTCTAGAAAAACTCAGGCTCGCTGGTACCAAGGCATTTGCCTACGCTGATGACGTTGTCATTATAGTATGCGGTAAATTCTTTCCAACCAACAGCGAGCTAGATGAACGCGCAATAAATACCCTCCTAATGTAAATTCTTTCCAACCATCAGCGAGCTAGATGAACGCGCAATAAACACCATCCTAAGGTGTGCAAAATCTTGCGGGGTAGGGATCAACACTCAAAAGACGGAACTGGTCCTCTTCACCAACAAAAGGGTCATTCCGCGGTTTGACCCTCCAGTTATTAAGGGTATTACCCTCACTCTGAAAGAAAGGAAACTCAACTGGAAACAGAATGTTAATGAAAGAGTGAAAAATTTGGCCTGCGCCCTATACCTGTGCAGCAGGATATTCAGCAAAAAATGGGGCCCATGCCTCAAAACAATCCTGTGGATGTACCCAGCGATTGTCAGGCTAATACTGACATATGGCAGCGTAGTGTGGTGGCAGGCTTGCCTCAAGGCCAGCAACCTAAAACTGCTAACCAGTGTACAAAGACGCGCATGCCTTGGTGTTACCGGAACAATCTCCACCACCTCTACGACAAGCTTAGAGGTTCTTTTGGATCTACTTCCCCTGGACCATTATCTGCAGAAAACTGCTGCTATGAGTGCCACTAGGATCATTCAATCCAAAGGTTGGTGCTTCAGCCTCCAAGGCCACGCATTTGTCCGAAGTATTAAACTTGCACTGCTCTATCAGACTACCTGACTATGGCAGTGTTTTCCAAGCGGAGGTCTTGGCGGTCTAAGAAGCGGCCGAAATGATATCATTGTTGGAAATACCACCGGCTGATATTACCAGTCTAATAGACAGTCAAGCGGCCATTAAAGCAATTTCGGCTATAGAAATCATGTCCAAGCTGGTCGTAAGCTGCCACGAAGAACTTAAGGTTCTCGGCACGCAGCACTCGATTACTCTATGCTGGGTCCCAGGACACTGGGGCATAACCGGCAATGAGGTAGCAGATGAGCTTGCCAGGAAAGGGGCCGAGATCGACCCATCCCATGCATTGATCCACCTCTGGCAGATGTCAAGAAGAAAGTGGACGATAGAATCATGGAGCTAGCTAACGAAAGGTGGAACTCGTTATCCACTTGTGAGACTCCCCAGTGCTAGGGCCAAGGTTCAACAGCGCAAGGACTGACAGACTCCCCCTATGCTGCAATGAGCTGCTGCGAACGGTAGTCGGCGCGCTAAGCGGTCACAATCATTTGAGATACCACGAAAACAAAATGGAACTTACCCAGAACACCATATTCAGAGGCTGCGGGGACGAAGAAGAGCTGGAGGACTTGACACTCCACTGCAGACACAGAACACTGTAAGAATTTTCTTCCAAGATCTTCAAGCACTTCCGGAAGCTCAATTAACGTCTCTTTGCAGGTTTATCAATGTTTCTGGATGGCTGAGATAAAAAACACACCAACACTTGAGGTCAAATCGTCGTTTTCAACACCAGGAACGCGAAAAGGAGTAGAAAAGGGGAGACATTCATTTACCCCTCCTCCCTGGGCATCAAAATGTGTCAAATTGGACCGACGTGAGGCGTGGTCCCACCACGTCTACCCATGTAACTAACCTAACCTATCGTTCATCCCAGCATAACGTGGAGAAATCAATGTTTATAGTTATTTCCAGAAAGTCATTTCAATGCACTCTACATGTGAGCTGCGACTATGTAGCCAAAGCTACCACAACAACTCACTCAACAACATTTTCGAAAGATTTTCTCTCTTGTGAAAGCTTATGAGAACTCGTTCGAATTCGACTGAACTGTCATAGATTCTTGTTCAAAAATCTCTTCCGTAGAAGTAATTTCTGTCATCTAACATTCACCCATAGTACTACAGGGTGGCCAGATAAGAAGGATATGAAAAGATAATTATATATAAGGAACAAATATTTAAATAAAACAAACAACGGTATGAGAATAGCACATCATGTGATTGGCTTGTTACCGTAAAAGTAGGTAGGTACACAGGTAAAGTAGGTAATTAGGTGAGAACGCACTTAGCACTAGATACATACATGTATGGCGTTTTAGTGCCACGACTTTGTTACCTTATTTTAAGTTTTTTTTTTTGAGATATCTCTAAGTCCAACCTGAGATGTTTAAGTAAGATATTAATCCCTTATCGACAAGGGAGTTGCAGAAGCGTCTGTCTAGTGCTCGCTGCTTGGATCTAACAAAGAGCTGGGCAGGTACAAGTGAAATGTGTTAAGGTTTCCCTATCGGCTGTGGTATGGTCCCATGATGACACTATGCCATAATGATGCTGCTTCGTTGAAGACTTGACGCTCCGGAGATCCGGATTGTTGTTTCTTCGATACTGGCCCCTACGACATATTTGGTAGGTGGCTTAGAAACCAAAATAATGTACTCGCGCTCAAACTTTTTCACGGTGTGACTGATTTGCCTTTGACCGACACCATGGTGAAATTCACGTTTCGTATGTACACACATTGTATTTACAATTGAGTCGGAATGTCGATATTATTTCTGAATAATTTCCGCATGTTCAGTATGATTAAATGTGAAGCTTTACTGAATATTTTGACAGCTACATGCCGTTGATAACTTGAACGACTTTTGAATCATAACAATTGGAAAAACTGTCATTCCTATCTGGTCACAATTTACACACATTTTTTGTTGTTTATGTTGTTGCTATTTTTCGGATGAAATCTGATTCAAAAGACTAATGAACTCCCGAAGGCTAAGATGTGCGATGGAATTGCCCGACAGAGAGACAGAGAGAAGAATATGTGCACTCAGGCGCATTTCGCTGCAGTTTTGTGGTCATTCTCTTTGACACGTTTCTTAGAAGATAGAAATGTTTTTTCATTTTGGCAATGGAATTCAGAGAACGTCAGCTGGAGTGAAGCAATAAAGCGCGGGTTAGCATTGAAGCGGAATTGGCTAAATGTAATTCGGCGACTATAAAAAAGGACGTTGTGCGTTCGACAACCTGACTTTACAGAAGATACTAGTCATCCGAGTTCTGCTCTGCAGTGCAGAGGTATGGTCTGTTTCAAAAGTGGATGCAGGAGTTCTTGGCCTCCTCAAGTGAAACATTCTGTATGTGATCCAAAAGCCATGTAGAGTGCTTGGACCACTTGGCTCCGCCCCAAAGAGTCTTCGACTTCGAGCTCGTTGAACAGGTCAACATTCGCCAGAGCACAAGCGAAGAAGGGTCTCTACCAATTGGTGTGCTCAACTGGAGGCAGCTAGTAAAATATCGCACTAACTCGACAGGCTCATATCTGGCCCAAGAAGAGTAAGAAGATGGAGAAGAAAACAACAAGAATATTATTTGCTACATGCCGTCAATCGTACTGCTTCTATCCATTTCTGTCCCACTGAGTAAGATAAACAAACTACTGGCAGTACTCGAGGCAACCAACGTCTGCCTCGTGCATTTTCTCCACCTCATCGTAAACGAACTGAAGCTTCTCTGCAAACTGTGCACAGCAAAGCTGATCAAATGGCAAGCCCAGCCTATGCAAGCCACGTCTAGTTAATCGAAAATATAGCTGTCCATTGTATCAGAGACAGACTTAAGCGGAAGTGAATAACTTGTTCAACAAAAAAGAAAAAAAAAAAAAAAAGAGCATCTAAAATTCGTAGAACCATCGCCAATTTCATTGGCAGCCGCAGCCAACATCAGCGTCTGCACTTAACCCGCAACGCAACGGGCAGATGCTATCAGCCAGTAGACGGAGATGAACTAAGCACCGTCGTCGGACGAGAACGACAGCATCGGCCGCAGCACACTACTCTCTCCGAAGAACTAGTTTCACTCGCCAGTCGCCACACCAGTTAGCCTGAGAACTTACATAACAACAAGCAACCCGAACGAAAACAAACACACAAGGGACAGCCGGCCGCACCGGTGTGGGAATCGGTGAAACATCCATTTGACTTAATTTACCCGCTCACAGAATCCAGAATTAGTTCGCAGGCAGAAAACCAGATTCGGCTCAGACGTCTTGACACGACAATAAAATGTGTGGCAACCTGAACAGCCGCAGTCCAACTCTTGGCCGTCGATTTATGCCGCGGGCTCACCCACAAATTAGCTTAAATGTGTAACCCAATCGGTTGATGGTGTTTATAATCTTCTTAACCGTCGTTGACACGTCAATCTTTGGACGTGTTTATGAGCAAAGCCAACACCTTACCTGCTGTGGGCATCTGCACGCCACTATTACGGCACAGTTTCCGGAAGAACATCATCGAGCCGCCTTCGCACTTCAGACACACACGCACAACCGGCTTACACGACTTCCACGGCTCACTCGCGTCACTGTTGAGACTGAAAGATGTACCTACTCGTATGTATATTCACGCACAAAGCACTTGATTTCCTTGGAACGGATTTGTCACGGGATCACTTGCCAGCTGGCCAAGTGAATTCGGCTGAGCCTCTTTGGGGCTTTACGTCTGGCCAACTGTCACCGGATGGTAAACAAACACCGCGGACCACCGCGCACTGATTGGACACACGGTCTGTCAATCGATGTGCCGTCACCGAATCGAGGAAAGTCGATACACCGATACACCGTCGATACACTGACACACCGTCACAACGTTGCCGCGACACAAAGTAACTTGCACTTGAGCACAACGCTGCTGCTGCTGCTGTTGCTGCTACTGGCACTTGTGCTGGATACTCGTAGTTTAGTTCGTGCCGTACTTGACTCTCGACTTCACAAATATAATTATCGACTGGGACTTGAGCAAGCCGCCACCGCCACCACGATACACCACCAGCGACTGACTCCGGCATAGGGTTCATGCATGCGAGTATGTGTAAACCTGAACCTCGTCCGACTCGAAGCTCAGCTCGTCTCTGTTGTTGGATTCTTCTTTTGTTTCCTTCTTCGCCGTTTGTCCGGTGCCGTCGCTTCTTCGCTGTGGATGTTTGTTGTTTTTCAAATGTACGAGCACTTAGATATTCCGAGATAGACAACAAATTTCCTTTACGGTGGGAAGTCACTCATTAAAGCGTCCACAAGACAACATCGCAGCAACAACAGTCACCATCACGACCCGCCCGCTGCAACGTCCGACCGAACTTGCTTGCCGACCGACATCACGCCCGCCGCCACCGCCGACCGCAGCCAGCGAGGATGGAGCAAGAACAATTTCTTTTGCATATTAAACAATAAAATCGACACGAAGTCAGCAAAGCGTGCTATACCGATGCGAGTGCGACGTAAAAGAAAATAGACAAAAAAAAACACGGAATAGAACTGAACTGACTGCTGCAGCTAGGTCCCGGAGTATGTTGGCAAGGGCCTGAACGTTCAATTAACTCATCCACACAGGCGAGACAAATGACTTAAAGCGGCCGGGGTAACAGTCGTCGCTGCAAGAGTGGTTGGATTGTGTGGATTTTGCGATTAATCAAGCCACTGGAGGAGTGTTTTACGGTCTGCCCGCTTGGACGGAATAAATGCTTCCTCAAAACAAACTTGACTTGTTGGTTGAGCCAGACTCAAGCATCACCGGCTTAAAACTAGAGGACTAGAGGGGTTTTAAGCGTTTTTTTAGGCAGGCAACAACGGAGTAGTTTTTGAATGTTCAGTTTTGTTCTAGAGATATGCGGCGGGCGAATGGGCGTTACCCTAGAATTAAGTGCGTTGATAATAAATCCATGGTCGTGACACCAAGTTGCGACTCTATTGAAGTCTAATTGCATATGTTTTCCAGCCTCGTCAACGTTCTTACGGCTAACTACGATCGGTGCGTCGTCCACATAAGCATAGCCTGTACTATTCTCTAGTACTGACAGGAAATCGTTGACGTATATAGAGAAATACAAGAGAAGTGGAACTAACTTTGATCCCTGCGGGACATTGTATTCGACCTTCACGTCCGGACCGGACAACACAGGTCTCGAGCGAGTAATGGGGAAACATGGCCTAGGATCACGCAACAATAATAGTGATTTGCTTGTCGACTTCTGCAACGCGCGTAGGCTTGTTTTGGGCGGCACTCTATTTCCTCAGAAGACGTGTCATAAAATCATCTGGGTCTCCCCAAACGGGTTTGAAAGCCAAATTGACCACGTCATTGTGCAACAAAAATGGAGGAAATCACTATGTGATGTCAGAAACGAGAGAAGTGCGGACGCAGGGAGTGATCACCACTTGGTATTAGCAAATATCCAAATACGCACAGCTCAAGCGGCGAAATGAAAATGCAGCTAGGAGAACCAAATTCAATACCAATGCTCTAAAAGACCCCAACACATGTCGGAATTTCATCACCACACTTAATGGCAAAGCATCGAGTTTAATTGAATTAGGCGAACAATCTATAGAAGCGATGTGGGGTAATGTAAAAAGCGCGTTTATAGAGGCTGGCTCCGAAACTGTGCCCAAAATGTCGAGAGCTAGAGACCCTCGGATATCCCGAGACACCTGGGACAAAATCGAGCATCGTAGATCGTTGAAAATTAAAGCTAACGCCGAAACCAACGTTCAACGTAAGGTTACTCTACGTATCGAGTACCGAGTAGCTCACAGGACAGTACAGCGCTGTGTAAGGCGAGACAGGAAAAAAAGAATGGAAGAAATTGCGGATAATGCGGAAAGTGCTGCAAGAAGAGGAGAAACGAAAGAGCTGTACAAAATCGCCAAGGATATTGTTGGCCGTAAAAGCAACATCAACCATTCTGTTTTAGATGTGGACGGCACACTTTTGGTAACAATCGAAGATCAACTGCGAAGATGGAGGGACCATTTTAGTGCCCTGCTAAATGAGGAATCAGAAGAACTGAGTCCAACGACTGGCTCTCAACAACTAGAAATGCGGCGATCTTACAGGGGAATTGACACCGGTCCCCCAACACTTGCAGAAATCAAAACTGCGATCAACCTCTTAAAAGTCAACAAAGCAGCTGGATTGGATGGCATACCAGCCGAGTTCCTGAAAGCCGATCCCGACACAACGGCCGGTATACTGCTACCATTAATACAGGCTATATGGGAAGACGAAAAGTACCCCAGGGACTGGAAGGATGGAGTTATTGTTAAGATACCAAAAAAGGGAGACCTTAAAAACTGCAATAACTGGCGTGGTATTACCGTTTTGTCTGTCTTTCCGAAAATAATGGCAACTATCATTCTCGTACGGACAAAGGACAGGATTGAAAATACGCTCAAGAGGCATCAAGCAGGCTTTCGTAGTGGTCGGTCATGTGTCGATCACATTAACACCCTGCGTATAATACTCGAACAATCAACCGAGTTTACGTCACAGCTCTACCTTACGTTCGTAGACTTTGAGAAGGCCTTTGACCGAGTCAACCGTGAATTGATCTGGAAGTCTCTAGATAGGAGAGGGATTCCCCCGAAGATTGTTGCTATTATAAAGGAATCCTATCACGCCGCAGGATGCTTCGTTCTACATAATGGACAACTTTCCGGCTCTTTCGAAGTGCGACAGGGAGTAAGACAAGGGGATATTCTATAGCCCATCCTATTTTTACTGGCGATAGATGATGTACTGACTGCCACCGTAGGTACAACTGAGAGATATGGTATCCAATGGAGACCGTTTGAGAGGCTAAGTCACCCGGATTATGCCGACGATATCTGTTTCCTGGCAAGTTCCAACAGCGGGATGAACGAGATGTGCCAATCACTTCAAGTGAATGGAGAGATGGCTGGTCTTAACATCAATTGCAACAAGACCAAAATCATGCACACCGGCCGATCAGCGCATCAGCAGATTATTCTGAGACAGACGCCCATTGAGGAGGTCAAACAATATAATTATCTAGGCAGTTTTGTATCGCCCGATGGAGGAACGGATCTGGATGTTAATAGCAGAATAAGTAAAGCCCGCAGAGCCTTTGGAATGTTGTCTTCAGTATGGAATTCCAGTCAAATATCCCTACGCACCAAGTTAAGGCTATTCGAATCTAATTTAAAATCCGTACTGCTGTATGCCTGTGAAACCTGGAAAGTCTCTACCTCCATCTCGAGAAGATTACAGGCATATGTAAACCGCTGTCTTCGATACATTCTTAAGATCCGATGGCCGCAAATTATATCGAACCAAGAATTGTGGCGCATTACGGGTCAAAAGCTTTTGGATGTCGAAATTAGGCAGCGGAAGTGGCGCTCGATTGGCCACACGTTGAGGAGACCAAACGACAACATCGCGAAGCAGTCCTTCGAATGGAATCCTCAAGGTACACGGCGAGTTGGTAGACCAAGAACCACCTGGAAGACAACAGTATTGGCCGAAGCAGCAACACAGCGTAAAACTTGGCCACAGCTAAAGTATCTGGCCGCAGATCGAGAAGGATGGAGGAAGTTTGTCGCCGCCCTATGGGGCATAGGGGTTGAAGGAATCATATATATATATTCACGTCGTCACTGGCATCTTCTCCAATTTTTACTGGGAATTATCTGTTGCTTGCAGAGTTTTTCAAACCATGCTAAAGTGTGACTACGTAATCCATTCTTATCCAGCTATCTTAAGATTGTGACTCAAAGTGTCGAAGGCCTTCTTAAAGTCTATGAATAGAACTACTGAACTAATGGTTGTTGTGCAGCCGTTCGTACATTCTATTTCTAGTAAAAACGTTTGTATATGCGGAAGCCAAATTGGTATTTGTTCAGTAGATTGCACTTATCAACAAATTCATATCAGTCAGTCTGGAATCATCGACTCTGAGCTTGTGGGACAACGCAGCAGAGGACGCCCACGCACAAGGTGGCGCATACAAGTCGAGTAGGACCTCAGCCGGCTCGGTGTCCGAAACTGAGAAACAGCTGGCGAGAGATCGTACTGGCTAGAGAGACATGTTGAGTGAGGCACAGGTCCACCTCTGACGGCCAAAAAAGAGTCTGGCTAACAAGAAGCATTTCACTGTGCTAAATCTGAAAGAGGGATTTTGGCAGATTGGTTTAAGCTTAAAAAAGCAAGTAAATTATGTGTGTTCAATACGCCATTTAGTTATTATCGCTTATTGACGTTGTTTTAAATTGCAGTTGCTACAGTTGAGGAACATGACAACATTTTGCAACGCGTTGTGGATCGGGCAAGGGAACTCAACATCAAATTCAATATAGAGTTACAGAAGTGAAATACAGTTACATGAAGTGTCAAGCGTGATCCTGACAGCCCTTTTAAAGATTCAGAGACCTAAAGAATAGAAAGATCTGCAAAAGATGATTTCAAATGCTCCTACGCTACAGAGTTTTGATGATACTCAAACAATTACGATTGCGACAGATGCATCGAAATGCGGTATTGAATGGTGTATGGTAAGCCCATAGCATTTGTTTCTAGGAGCCAGACGGATTATTACATTTGCGGATGACACACAGCTATCATGGCAACGGGAAGTTCAGTTGAGTCCTCAACTGGTGGTCACAACAATGACGCATTGCTCTCAATGAGACAACTCAACGCATACATATAAGCTTTACTTACAGACATATTGAAAATCGACCAGTCTTCATTAATGCTGTCCAAATACCGTACTAATGAAGCAAAATATCTTGGTATGACTGTCGATACGAACCTCAAGTGGAAGGCCGGAAAACGGGATGACCCTCCTTGATCCTGGATGTCCGTTTCGCATTCCCTCCCTCAATAAATAATTGCCTTGTTTTTGTTAAGGGCTGACAGCGTGCTGATCACCAATTCAAAAACATGACCCCATTCCGAGAGTAGTCTGTGCTCATTCGGGGCATACCGTGGTACGTCGGCAAGTTACCATTTAGATCTAGAACAGCACCAACAACCAGTCCAGCTCCCTCGGTTGAAAATCGCCATCTGAGTCACTGAAACGGGATGAGCTCGAAAACCGGGGTATAGAGAAATGTACTGGTTGCTTGGAAGACACTCCAAATTAAGCATGTTTGACTTAAGCCTATATATGGACTTACGGCATCCAACTGTGGGGTTGGACGAAAGCAAGTAACAGAGGATTTATTCAGTCCTTTCAAAACAAAATTATATGGGTTATTGTAAAAGCTCCCTAGTATCTCAGGAATTATTATATACAAAGAGACCTAGGGATAACTACCGTCGACGAAGAAATAACAAATTCCGCTCGAAAGCTAAGTATCCGACTTTATGTTCATTGTAACGAAAACATTCTCCAAACTTTGGGCATGGGACGTTTAGTGCGCCGACTCCAACTAACGATACCGCACGATTTAGCGCAATAATATTATTACTATTGTTGTTGAGGGTAAAGTGCACCTCGGCCTTAAGATCTTTTGTCCCAGGTAATACCCAGGTATAGCGATCAAAACCAACCAATGAATGTATTACGCGTCTTAAAATAAGGTTTTCCAATCATGGGACACCAGGAAATTTTGTCAACAAATTTAAGTAAAATTAACAACGACAAGCTAATGGTCCATTGCTAAGATATGATCAACAAATCAATTGAATGCAATGGGCAACTTTGGATCGCACTTTTAAAACCAGAACATTCCTCCTCCCAGCTAAGAAATCAATTTTTAAGCCGAAGATTAACCCGACCATAAGCAAGGCGATAGAACGGAACAACAAAAAAAAAACGACCGGACCTCGAAATCTAAGGCCTATATTCGAAATGGTTGCATGAAGGACATTATTTTAGATACACCCCAGGGTGCAAGGCCGTATTCGATGCAACTAGAAGAGCCCAAAAAATCATCGGTTGGCAAGAGTTATTGTGTTTGTCTATTCTTTCCAGAACTTCCAAAGCTTTGTCGACAGCCGGTGAAATCGATATTCCGATTATACGATCTCCTTCTGTTTCGCGAGAACTTTTTATGTTCTTGAACCAAATAAACACCCAGTTTCAGTCTAGGAAAGTGACAGTTTTGTTTTTTTCGTGACAGTTTTGTTTTTCCCGTCGTTATATGCTTCTTCAACATTGGCTTCAATTAGTAGTGTATCAGTGTTTCACTTATTGTTGGCAGTAGGGCAATATTTTTAGCAAGTTGGCGGTGAACTTATTGCTTTCGCATATTCCTTTAACAATGCCTTTATTTCTTGCAGTTCTTTGACTAACAGCACTGTTATCGGACTGTGCATTGGGTACAGGAATTGCGTTTGGGGATTCCATTTTCCATGATCTTTTGGCATTTTGGACTTTCCTACTTTCGGTGTCTTATATTTTACTCATGTCAATTTTTTCTTAGTGAGTTGGGACTTCTTTTAAATTTCGGATTTTGAGGACCACTTCTAAAAATAACGACAGCACACTTCAGTATCTCAACTCAATCATCCGTGGCTTCACTCACTAGTTAAGCCAGAATCAACCTCACCTTAAACTAAACTTAAAGAGCTAAATGTCCTCATTTCCGTTTGACATTGGACAATGCGACGTGCTGAACACATCCTCTATTGTTTTTTCCTCTGAAGTCACGTCTCCTCGTCGACCCCGACAAACCTTTAAAAACGCGTTAAAAAAAGGTCGTCGCCCTAGAATCTAAATTTCAATTTTCTTCTCTTGACATTCTAAGACCGTTTTTCTCTGTCCCCATGCCTCTTCTGTCTCCGCTAGATAAAAAGAGAGAGAGAGAGAGATACACACTCAAACAAATTATTTCTAGTCCGATGGCCATGATTCATAAACACAAGACCCTTCCCTTCCCAACAGCACCGCTGAAACATTGACGTGTATCATGGAATAAATTTGAGCAGGTACAACAAGTGAATGGACGAGCGCGTGTTATTTTCGCGGGAAAGTACTGAAGCTTGGCAGGAACAATGGGCACCCCTTGTGAGATAACGCGCATTCGTTTGTCAGCCTCAGTCGGGTAAACGAAGCGCAACCGGAATACATTAGCTACACTCCGTCATCCGTCATCCGTCCGATACGGTGCGCTACCGTCTTAAACATGCAGGTACTTCCAATTTACTGCTTGTTGCTTCTTCTAGTGATTGCTTCAAACATAACCCCTTTTTTTTCCTGTGTGTGCTTTACGATACAAGGATGGGTTTGCTTAATGAAATGAGGGCGAAGACGTTTCAAATTGGCAACTAATGAAGACGAAATATCAATTAGAGTGGGGAGAACAAGTTAGGCAACAGCTTTCACATGAAAATGTTGATTTAACCACTTTGATAGCGGGTTTCTGTAGAGTTCAAGACTATGGCTCACGTCGAGATGTGTACGAAAGTAATTGGGTCAAGATGTTATTTTTTTGTTCTTCAGTTTGCATTCGTTTAGTGAATGAAGAAGGTGGCAACATTTAGTTACCTTAATGTCTTGGCACTTGTGAATACGCGTCATTTGGCCGATGTAGAGAGTGCACAGCGATCACCCCTTAACAAGAACCTTTTTGTACTTCAATATAGAACTTTATTGTCCTTTATTCAAGATCACAAGTTAGACTAGCTCAAACAAAGAGTGAAACCAGCACGCTAGGTAGTCCAAATGTCATCATGTATGTATCAATTCATAGATCGGCGAATCCGCATTCAAATCTGTGTTCCAATCAACTTTTTGTGACATCGCTACGTTCACACAGTACGTTGGACAGGATCTTATTGGCGACGCGACGATGTATAGGGCTATAGTTCTATAGTTCTTGTAAGAGGTTGGATGGCCTCTTTTGTGAATGTATGAAGCTGATTTTCCAGTCGATATTCCAGGGCTGATATCGATAAAGTATTAACAGTATATGTTCGGCAAGGGTAAAGAGTTAATGCTTTTTTCACGCTGGCTTATCGGCATAGAAGAGTGATTTGACTTATCCCAAAAATAAACTTCTTTGCTGGGAGTCATCGTCATCATCCTCATTGACCCGCATGATCCACTAAATGGCTTGCGGGGCAAATCACGAACGAGAGATCTCCAGGCCGGATTTATGCCCAAACGCAACCAGGCGAGTTCAACCACATCCTCCTGGGTCTGCCAAGCGGTCGCTTACTTGATGAAATCGCATTCGAGGCACGCCTCAGATGTCGTGATAGTGGGGACTTTCACTGGGAGTCTAGGAGACGACAAATAGTTGTCATCTTAACTGAATTCGTCGCTCACATTGCTCAGGAATACCTTCTGTCTATGAAAACCATCACCGTCAGAAGGTTGAAGTGGCTGACTGGCGGTGGACAGCATTCACACTTGGGGCAGTATAGGCCCGTTTTGTTACCACGCGGATCCGCGAACCAGATAGTTGTTTTGATAAAGCGTTGGAGATGACTAACACGGATCCTAATTGGTTCAGAAAGGTCGATTAAGTAGTAAGCTTTTAGGCGACTCCTTATTCGGGAGGAGAGAGCGTTGCAGTTACAAAGCAGATGCACAATAGTTTCTTCCTCCTCCTCGTCCCTGCATCTTCTGCAGAAGTCATTGTAGGGAAGGCCTAATCTAGAGGCGTGTGTGCTCGATTATGACGTCGATGAAAGTTCTGAGAATCTGCCTAATCATTCCGATCCGTCTGTGAGAGCGTTTTGTATCGAGAGTAGGCCATAATTGTTTCGTGATGTGGGATTCTGCGACAGTAGATCATCGACGATTTGTATGCGCGAGTGATTCAAGCATCGATTGGCATGGAAGACAGGTCTCCATCTGGAAAGAGTACGTATTTGATGCTCTTTCTAGCGAATTCGTCCGCTTCACAACCTCTAAAATGTTATAGTCTCCCGGCACTGGCATACGTTGGATGCTAAAGTTCTTGGCCATCCCCTTGAGGCGGCAGTTCCGGGCAGTCATTGAGTTGAATGTGACTACATCCTGAGTTTTGACGGCCGCCTGGCTGTCAGAACAGATGACGATATCTGTCATTGATGGTAGTATGTTACATTGTTGTTTTTTTAGCCAGGGCGAAGCTTCTTTTTCCGCTAGTTTCTGCCTGGTAGACGCTACAGTGATTCGGCAAACGAAATGATAGTTGGATGTTTTGATCCCGAGAGTAGACGCCCGTGCCCATGCCATCACCCGTCTTCGATCCATCTATGAACATTCGCAGAGGACCATCCAGCGCCTGGTGTTCAGACTTCCGGGGATACTGGTTGAGCAATCCTTCTCGAAGAGGAGCTTAGGTGTCCTGAAATCGGTGTCTTCGGGTACGAACCAATATCTTCCAAGGATAATGAAGGGTCCAGAACGGAGTTCTTTCCACATAGCCAGCGATTTAAGTTTGATCGTCGTGCTGTCAGTCAGCCGATTAAGCCTATCAGCGAAAGATTGACGAGTATGTTCAGAGCTGCAGAGGGTGTTGTCCTTTACGCTCCACTGATACATACGAATGCCATCCGCTTCACCGTATCGCGCGGTTTGCAGTTGCTTTTCTTGTCAAGTGCAGATCACCAAATAGCGACTCTATACAGCAGTATGGACCTGATCACTGATGTGAATAGCCAGTGGACCATGCTCTAGGCCCTGTAGTACATTTTTACCGCAGTATACAGTCGTGAAGGCCTTTCTGACACGTTCCTGGTCGTACACACGACTATCCGTTATCTGTGGACAGACACCTACGCCGTATTCTCTCCATCTTTCTAGTATAAAATGGTCACCGTTTTGATATTGATGTGGAACGCATGTGGTTTCAGATTACACATCTCACACGATCTGACCTGTTTTCTATTTTAATTTCACAGAAACGGTTCTTGAATGGCCTTTGAGGAACCAAAGTTCTCATGCCAGACAATGGACACAAGTTAGGGTCTAATATAGGCATGCTTCAAGCAGTGGGTGTCACCACTGACTTAGCAGAACAGCCTGCAGGCCGTATAGAGTATAGAGCGATGTCAACCGACTTTCTGCTGCCAGAGTATGACAAAATCGATGCATTCGAGTTGTGGTTCCAACAACGCGGCTCTATATGCCATACAAGTTGTGAACGAGAAATGTTGACAATTGGCCGCAGCGATCATGCAACGCCACTCTATCTTTTCCTCTGCTGCTGCGGCAAGTCCTTAGGCTAACAAGCCAACCATTTTGGACTACCTCGAGGCCACAACATTCGAGATTTCCGAAGTAGCACCGCACATATTAGACCGAGTCGTCAAAAATTGAAGGACTCCCAGCGAAGCCAAGGCGGACATTTGAATGATGTGCTGTTCCATACATAATGCCATGAATGTAGCCAGAATCAACACCGTTGTCGCTTTATTCAAATTTCTTTTCCTATCATTCTTATTCGGTCACCCAGTACATTCAGCACGACCGACGAGAAAAAAAAACACAACATTCATGAAGTAACAAAAAATGTATTAAATAAATACAAATACTTATTGAATCCATTCAAGTGATAGACCGCTCTTCCTTGGGATATCCAAAATACCCAACACCCTTCAGCTCCGTCACGAGATCGGGAAAAGGCATGATGGCCTTGAAAATGGCCGCTTCCAGTTCTTCGTACTGAAATGTCGGTGGGAATGGCATATCCTCAAAAGCGCACATGTACACCATTCCCTTCTCACTGCCAACCGCGATCGAACGTCCGCAGTTGGAAAACCTGCGAAAAGTCACTCGTAAACCGTCAAAAGAAATCGACTGCAGTGCACTTACTTGGCTGTTGTCAAGTTGGACTTCTCCAACTTCGTCGAGGACATGGGCTTCAGGGTACTTCGACGGATGTCCCAAACGTCCACCGTGCTCCTGTTCACGGCCACGATGATCGTGGAGTGTGTCTTGCTCCAGTAGGCGCAGTTGACGGGAGTCAGAAGGTTTGTCAATGTCACCAGCGGCTGGAAAATGCCTTCAATCCAAACGCGAATGGCCCTGCAAATAAATTGAGACAACCTTGAACTCGAATCAGAGCCAACACGCGCAACGCATACCAATCATCGCCGCATGTCAGGAAGAGCTTCGGGGACCACGGCGAGAAGTCCATCGTGTAGGCTGCTCCCTCGTGCGTCTGCCACAGGCTGAGATGCTGCTGAGGGTAATTCGTTGAGCACTTGTAGATGACGCCCTCGTTTGAAATCACGTGGAATATGTCGGGCTTGATGGGGTCCAGAGTTATGCCGAGACACTGCGGATGACGGACAGCTTCGAGTGTCGTCGACGGTCTTCGCACTGGCAGTCCCTCGGGGGAGCCTTCCACTCGGTCCAGCACCGCATGGGTGTACCCCAGCAAGTAGGGACTATTTATGATGCGGTACTTCATGACGCTTCCATTTTGCGTTACCGTTAAGAAGGGCTCAATGTCCGCAACTTCACCGGGGTCGATTTCAATCCACTTGATGTCTAAGACGGGCTCGTATCCCGGCGAGGTTTCCCTCTGCGAGACGGCTACCACGCAGTCGCCTTCGGTGGTTATGTCGCGCACCTGGACGGATCCGTCGTACAGCCCGATGGCCAGCAACTGTGGCCGATACGGCGAGAACTCAACCGACACCACTGAAATGTCGTACGTCAACTTTTTCTCCGGACACACCGGATTTTTCATGCTCCAGATTAGAACATAGCCGCCGATGGGCGAGAAGTGCGGCCCGCAGGTGAATACGCCGTAGCCGACGGCTAGGATGTCCCCGTTGGCCGGACAGAAGCTCATGCAGCAAGCAGCACGGCGCTTCTTCTCCTCATACGGTGGATGCAGCTGCCACAGGACGTCTGTGCGGTACAAGTAGTCCACCTCCGCGGCTAGCGGATTCGGCTTGATCATGTTCCTGAAGCGGCGCTGCTGCTCCCTGAACACATTGCCCGCCAGTGTTCGTTGGGCAATCATTTGGCACAAATTGAAGTTCTTCGCGGCGCCTATGGCCTCACTCGGATCTCGAGTACCCATCTTGTACGTTGTGACCTCCACCGTGGCGTCATCTGCCAGCGCGAGCGATGACCTCACCCGTTGCAGCTTCTGGTATGTGTCGAACATCTCCGACGTGGACACAAAAGATCCGACTTCGTTCTTCTTCAGGACATCAGTGTTGACGTCTCGGGACTTGTACAGCACTATATTGGTCTGCGCCTCAGAGTCAGTCTTGCGCCGCAAGCGACCTTTCCCTTTGGTCACGTAGTCATAGGCCTTGTTCTCTCTTTCCACCTGAGCAGCTTCCGGTGTGCCTGCCACTTCTGTCACACTTCGCTGCTGATAGAGGAGGATATCCTCGGTTTGCCGCAGTGTGACCTTTATAAACGGCGTCACAACCACCTCAGATTCCCTAAGCGACTGTGGTTCCTGGGACTCCTTCGCCGCTCCTTCCGGTTTTTCGTACAAAATGAGAAGCGCCTCGTTGATCTGAAACGAGGTGAAAATTACTGAGTCCATGTGCATATGGCACTGCTCCTGCCTTACCCCTTGAACGACGGTGTCCATGTTGACCCGTAAGGCGGAGCCTAGGCTGCTCCTTCTCGACACGAATTTGCTGACATGCCTCTGCTTCGGCAGTCCCTTGAGGTATTCATCGGCGATCTCCGCCAGCCTCACGAAATCTGCCATATTTTGCGTTTCCTCAAACGGCTTCGGTCGCTCACTTTCGGCTAAGCCCTCTCCCTGAGTAAGCATCAATTAAATTCTGTTTGTTCTGCTGAAGAAATCACTTCATACCACCATTTCGCTTCCCATATTCGATGGTTTAGTGGTCGTTGTCGAAAGCTTGTGAGTCGACGAGGTCGATGGTTGGCTGGATAATTTGTACGACTTCGGACGCGCACCCTCCCGCAGACTATCCTTGTGGAAACTTGATTTCTTCATCGTTCGCCTAAAGGATGAATTAGTTTACAAACTAAACAAAAAAATTACCAACACCGCGATGATTAAAAATAATGCTTCAGTCAGTGCAAGGGATCTGACTTATCGATCAAACAAATAAGTGATTTATTGGGAAAGTGGAAACTATTGGAAACGGAGTTCTGCTTTGTGTTTCCGTTGGGACTCAACATGTGGTCTGGAGTAAGTTTCGTTTCAACCATCTGTTGCTTCTGAACTGATATGCAATTAAAAGGTCGTTGTTAAGGTTCTGTCATCGAAATAAGAACCATCCGTCCACCCATCATGCTTCATAGCTTCTTCTTCTTTGTTTGGCGCTACAGTCTGGTGTGGACCTGGACCTCAACCAACAAGCCTCTCCAGCCAGCACGATCTTTGGCCAGCTGCCTCCAATTGCGCACACCAAGTTGACTTAGATCCTTCTCCACTTGTGTGCGCCATCTCGTTCGAGGACATCCTCTGTTTCGTTGTCCCAATGGCTCGCAATCGAAAACTCTTTGGGGAGGAGCAGTGGTGTCCATCCGCTCTACATGACCTAGCCATCTTAAGCGTCGGATCCGAAGAAGCTTAACTAGGTACATGCCACTGTACAGCCCGTACAGTTCGTGGTTGAATCTCCTCCTACAGACACCATCAATGCAAACACGTAGAACATTTCTCTCGAAACGACCAAGAGCTTCTTCATCCGCTTTCAATGGTGTCCATATCGAAGTCCTTGGCTACCGCAAAGCTTCTGCTGCCCATTACGACGCTCTGCCCGAGCGTCCTTCCGTGATGACAGCACGTACTTTCTTTTGCCCTGATTTACTTCCACTTCAATGCCAGCAAACGCCTCATTGACGGCTCACTGTGTTCATCCAATCACGTCAATGTCGTTCGCGTAAGCAAGCAGTTGAACGGACTTTTGGCAGATCGTGCCTCTGGTGTTAACGTTGGAGTTTCGCACGATCTTGTCAAGTATGGTGTTGAAGAAATCACATAGCTTCATAGCGTCTACATTTTAATACAATCCGTATGAATAATTCACATTATTCGTCTTCTTTGTGTGACGCTTTTGTCCGAGGTTTACCTGAGCCTCAAACAACATGGTTCTCCAGATAGTGCGGTCTGAAAATCATCTAATCAACGCAAACAAATATCGTGTCTGAGGTCAAGACACGGCATGGAGGTTGAATGGGGGAGGAGGTCCCAGTGCACATTGATTTTAAATGTCTTTCGATTATAGCCATTGGGATGTATTGGGAAGAGCATGTAGTGCGGCTGAATAACGTGTCTCTAAACTTAACTGTACGTCCGAAAGCTGTTTTGAGGGTAAACTGATGAGCATTCTTGGTGAGACGACAAATTCTGTTGAATTTGTGGAGAGAAGGAATTCAATCGGCCAGCTCACTAGAACATGTTGTGAGACAGCAACCAGAAGTTGTTGCTAAAACAGCGATAAAAAAAGGGTTGATGTTCGAGCGAGTCTATTGACTGTGCAATATTGTTGTCCAATGAGTTTTCTTAATCTTGAACCTCTCTAGTTGCTTCAGGGTGGTCTTGAGGACTCATGCGTGTATCCTATATCCATCGTCTTATAAATCAATGCCTAGTCAGAGGGGTGAAGTAAAGGGTGTCACATAATTCAACCAAAACTTGAATTTTGTGCCATTTAATAGGACAGTGATGCCAATCGAAAAAAAAGATAACATGACAGCTGACATTTCGGGATTGGTAAAAATGGAGCGCTATACGAAAGAACAATGCGTTTTCATTGTAGAGCAATATATTAAAAATTTTCGTACACAATCATCTTCAGTGATGAAGCACATCTTCATCTTGATAGCTTCGTTTGTCTTTAAAATTGTCTCATTTGGCGTTCAAAAAACCCATGAGTTATTGTTGAGAAACAAATGCATCCACAACGCGAAACTGTTTGGTGTGGATTTTGGGCTGGAGGCATTATCGGACCATTCTTCGTCGAAAATGCGGCTAGTCAGGCAGTAACAATCGTAATCGTTACATGATAACCCAGTTTTTATTGCCTAATTTGCAAAGATATGGATGTGACCAAAATGTGGTTGCAACAGGACGGTACCGCATGCCATACAGCCAGAGAAACAATTCAATTATTGCATGAGTCATTTCCGAATCGTGTAATCGTACGTTTTTGCGATCAGAATTGGCCATCCAGGTCTTGCTATTTAACGCCGTCAGAGGTCTATGCAAACAAGCCCACCACCACCAACGCCTTAAAAGGAGAAATTGGGAAATGTATTAATAAAATTCAGCCACATTTATGCGAAACGATCGTAGAAACTTTCAATAAGAGGGTACGTACTTGCCAGAAAAGTCGTGGCGGCCATTTATCCGATGTGCACCATTTTACCATTCTACCAGGCTCTCACCTCATCAGCACCAAATAACTGCCACCTGGTCCAACTTCGTGAAGAGAACAACCTCTGTTTTAAAAGGGTTAACTGAAAGCCCATTTCTAGTACACCAGTTGTCGATCACGTCTAGAGCCGCCTGCGCTTTTGAACAGTACAGCTACATCATCCGCATAGGCCTGGGCGTAAACATTAGATCTATCATGGGAGTCAAGCAGAGAGTCAACCAGCATGCACCATAGCAGAGGAGATAGGACGCCACCCTGAGGGCAGCCTCTATTTACTCCCAACATTACATACTGGCCACAGTCCGCATCCGCAATTATAGTTCTCTTCATTAGCATTGCTTTGATCCACAACACTAATGATTCCTCTACACCATGTTCTCTTGCCGAGTTGGACATGCCATCAAAAGTCGCATTGTCAAAGCACCCTCTATATCGATGAAGATGCCCAACGCGTATTCTTTCCCATCGAGTGCACATTCAATTCTGCCAACTAGATTTTGAAATGCAGTCTCGCAAGATTTTCCACGCTGATAAACAAGTTGCATCTGAAACAGAGGATGGATTTGCAAAGCATTTTTACGCACATGTAGCTCAACCAGCCTTTCCATGCTTTTCAACAGGAAGGCGGTTAAACTGATCGGTCTGAAGCTCTTGGCGAGTGAGTCGTCCCCATGTGCTCCATACATCTGTATAATCTACGAATCAATAAAAAATGTAAGCTTAAATCTGTATTTTATATAACAAAATTACATTTTGCGTGATGGGACACCCTTTACATTTATAATACGAGGGTGGTGGGACGTACTAGGGGTGGACCGTGTTGCATTCTGTAAAATGTATGGCGAGATGCTGATCATTTGGACTGAAATGTTGAAATTTGCCGAAGTGTTGGATTTTGGTGCGGTGTAAACGTACTATTTAGCGATTTAAGTTTAACAAGTGAAGTTGGACCTAGCGGTTTGCTCTATTCGAAAAGTACAGTACGAGATCGTTCATTCGGAATGGACGTTGTTTTCGAACTTCGCTATGTTATTATTATGTCTGTGTTGGGTATTGGAAACATGCTATGCGGTGTGAAAATGCGTGGAGATCGGAAAAAAAATGAGCAGGAATCGAAACTGGGATGATTTCAACGCTTAAAAATGGCTTGCGTCGCACATGTAAAAGCAGCTCAAGCCGGCTTACTGCAGTTGTGTACGTGTGATACGTAGTCAACCGAAACCGAAACAGTTTTGTTCTAAATGACATTCGTCAAAGTTGTTTGACGCATCAGTACAGTGTACATTACACCCGTCAACATTTCACGTAATTGTCATTTTTTTTTTCAATTCTTATTTGTTATTTGGTTTACAGTTTATTCGAAGGTTCACCAAGCTCAGACAGCTGAAATGCGTTCGCAGATTACCGCTATCAATCGGTTTTACGTGAGTGTGTTCACATGTCCTATCTGCTTACCTTAATTCTTAAACTATGTCAATGAACAACTGATACGTACGCGTTGGTTACTTCTCACCCGCTGATCATTTACCTCCTTATCGGCGAACTGTTTTTTCTTTGCAACTGCAAATAACAAGACTTTATTTACATATTACACAGAATTCTACTTCGAGAAACCAGTTCCAGTAAGCTTTCATTTCATTTTCATTCTCATAAGCGTTGTCAATTGTCAGCAACGACGGTGGCGGCGACATAGTGGCGTTGTTCAAACGACAAACTTCAACCGGAAACCGAAAACCCTTCGATTGTGGCGAGCACTTGTAATGTCTGATCTCTGAAAGCGGACACCTCAAGTTCAGAATCGAACTTTTATGCGGTAAAATAAAACCAATCACGTCTTGAAAGTGAAACAACTATAATTATTTTCTGATCCGCTTCAGTGAGGGAATAGATTCTGTGGCGGACAGTGCGAAGTTTGTGCTTTTTGTTTGCTAGTGTCGAAATAAGAAATTGAAATTGAATTGTCAGCGATGACCAGACCGTTAATTAACCAAAACAGTCGAGTTATAAATGTGTTCTCGCAGGCCTACGATGAGTATTGTACACCCTATGAAAGGATGGACTTTTCGGAGAGTGTAAGGCAGGCTTTATCGACGAACCGGTCGTTGAAGTTGCAAGCATGTAAGGCGATATTTATCGGTGACGTTTCGGTTGGGAAGACCACCATCGTGAGTAGGTATGATATGACATTGGGATTTCGCAACAACAAAAAAACAGTGATAATTGAGTGATTGATCTTTTAGATTTTGTCACAACAAATTTCGCGAAGGATATAAGGCAACGATTGGAGTGGATTTTGAAGTGGAAACATTCGTAATTCTTGGGCAGTCATATAACTTGCAAATGTAAGTGAAAACGCAACAAAACTGTGTGCATTCAATGGAATGATTGAGTGAGTGGGATTGAGATGTATAGGGGAATTTTCATTTTGAAGTTTTAGTAATTTGAAAACGCGACACATAGTTTTACATGTTCGAAATAGGGAAACTCCAAGTTCATTCCGCAAACTTCCAACGACTGGCCTTGTGATTTATTTACGGTTTTCGCAAAGGCCAGGCGCACGGGGAATTGTATCCAGGCAATTCCGCAGAAGGAGAACATTCTATGGGATTTGGTTGAGTGCCTGCCCTTATTTTGAGGAGTCCACGGTTCGAGTCCTAGTGAAAGCACAGTTAATACGCTTTATCCGGTTTTCAAAATCTGGATAAAATTATCGGCACTATCACCATCGGAGTTGTGGAGCAGTGGTAGTAGTCTGACTAGGGATATCACAATGGACCAACATGGTCTAAGTTTCTAAGTGAACATGATCTTTCAACCTTCGGTCAAGTGCCTCCAGTGACCTCTTGTAGGCTGAATTCGTACCAAACGATCAATTTACATACCTGCAGAATCTTCATTTGATTATTCGTGGACTTGCGTATTCAGTGCAGTTCGCCCGCTTTCTAACTAAGATGAATCTATTCAAATAGAAATTCCAGATGAAGCCAATGCTAGGGTAATATCATTGTGCTGCCTGATCTGGCCAGAAATAATGAAATTAGGAACGTTTTCTCAGTCCCCCCCGTAGCATCGACCATATAAGTTCCACCAATCCTTTGTTGTTGATTGAATTGCGAAACATTTTTACGAGCTGCTTCGGCTAGTGCTTCGCTATTGGACTGTTATTCTTTCTGTAACTAGTATTTGTGACTAATTGTAAGTTTCTAAAGTCATTTGTTTTGTGAGATTTAAAGTTTGATAGCGCACACGATGCCAAACATTCTCAGACATGTCGTCGGAATAAAACATGAAACAAATGTCCTCCAGAGGAGTTCTTGCAGGATCCGATTCTAACAAGGTAATTTTCAAAAACTGTTCTACACATTGGCAATAACACGAGCGTAACCTTACGAATTGGTAGTAAAAGTGTCAAGAGCTTGCGGATCGCATAGCCCCACAAAAATTAATCCAACAGCGTTAAGTCAGATGCACCCCTATTCTTAAATCTGCAAGGGGCAATCATCCACCGAAATCGAAAATTTGCTATTCCGAAATCTGTTCGAAGTGAATTGTCCGCATGTTGGTAATGTGAATTGAGATCACTGCATTCTTAAATCCTAATGAATCCAATCTATCTATAAAACAGAACAAAATCGTTGCGGATTCATACAAGTTTGAGTAATTACCTGGTAAAAATGAAACTTATTTGTGTCGTGTTGTGTGTGGAAAAAAGTACAAACAGGGAACAATACAATGTGCTTCTCGAAGAAAGGAGAAAAATATCCCGACAGCGAAAAACATGACAAAAAGACTCCCGGAAGAAGTAAGATTTTTGGAAAAATTTGCGATGAAATTTAAACAAGTTAGGTCATCCAATAATGGCACTGAGTGTTGTTTGGGAAAAGACTGAATTACTTTTCGTTGAAAGATGCATATTTTGTTTTTGTTGAAGAAATGCAATTTAATTTATTCGCTACTATAAACCTCTCATTATTTTGTTTCTTATCCGACTTACTTCATATGAGTCAGTTGGCTCACTTTCAGTTTCCGGCTGGTTTTCTTCTTCATTTGCTTCAAAATAAACTTTAACGAAGAAAACCTTGCAGTACATACAAGTGTTGTAGAGTGCGCAACGCATATTCATTATTAGTCATCACAAAAGTGAGCAATACTATCCATTATGTTTATTAAACAAACAATATGGAACGAAAAACGCAAATCTCAATGCTTGAATTTCAAACCAAATTTCTTAAATCGAACGTCAAACAGGGGAACAGCAGATTTCGAAAAAGAGAAAAGTGATGTCGATAATTTAGTGCATCCGACGGATTCAATAATAGCACGAATACGTGAACGTGAATCGAATGAGTGAACGGGATCTCCGATTCGTCTACGTAGTGCGTAGGTGCGTCTGACTGGACAAAGCTTCTCAAATTTCGCACGGTGGCGATATAGAACGCACTCGTGAGAGAACGATCGTAGAAGTGGTTATTGTAGAAATCAGAACGTAGGTGGACTCGAACTATAGTCTGGCCAGATAAAAATGAACTAAAGAAATTTAAATAAAATATGCATTCTATGATTCTGGCTTTATTCTGAAGGTAAATTCATGTCATTATTTAAGGAATACCACATCATTCAATGGCCGCCTTGGCTTCGCTGGCAAATGCTTCTGCGGTCGGCCCATTTTTGTATGGCTCGGTCCAATATGTTCGGCGCTGTTTGGACAATAACTTCTCAAATGATGGCCTCGAGCTCGTCCAAAGTCGTTGGCTTGTTAGCATGGACTAAGGACTTGACGTAGCCCCTAAGAAAATATTAGAGTGGTGTCAAGTCACACGATCGCGGCGGCGAATTTTTCCTTCATAACTTAGAGCGTTACGTAGCTTTTATGGCATGTAGCGCCGTCTTGTTGGAATCACAGCTCTGGCCACAGAAATTCGATTAACATCCCTCTATACCTGAGACCATTGACGGCAACGATGTCTCGCTCCTCGTTTCCAAAGAAATAAGATCCGACTATGCCACCATGCCATAGACCCCATCAAAATGTCAATCTTTTTCGATGCATTGATGCTTGATCTAAAACTTGTGGCAATAACAGCAATTTAACTTGTTGACATAGCCGCCGAGTCAAAAATGGACCTCGTCTGAGAAGATCAGTTTTTGGTCAAAATCTGGATCTCTGGCTAATATTTCCCGCGTCAAATTAGCAAACTCGCGGTGTTGTCTATCGTCGTCCTCCAATTTTGGCCCAAATCCAACTGCAAAACAAATCGGCGCCTAATCGAGATTTCTGGATATTCTTCGATACTGACCGCAACGGCGGCTATGATTTCATTATTTCGTACTCATCAATACTTCATCATTATTCATCATCAATTAGATGAGATTTTTCACATTTTTTCTAAAGCCGACAACCCACGCTCTATTGGTGAAGATCTTTTTCAAATTGGTGGCTTCCGTGATATTGTAGGTTAGTGTGTTCGTTCCTCAGCTGAAAGTCGTTGACTTTTACTCTGAAGATTCCAACATAGTTCAAACCAGAGCACGACAGTTGCGTTTTTACAACTGATGCTTAATTACTGGCAAATTATCTGGTAGTGTAACGTTCAATACCAGAGTCAATAATGACATGTAGGTTCCCTCAACAACATCATGCGCCACACAAGTGGTTGTTGCAGCAATCCAAGTACACAACAAAAATTTGAACAAGATTTCCTGCCTGTTTGAAAGTGCCTCAAAATTGTCCCACTCACTTAACGAATAGAAGTGGAAGAAGCGTCCAGTTTGAAGCCAATAAAAATCAAGCACAATATTTAAATAACTCTAAATAATATATTTCCAGATGGGATACAGCCGGTCAAGAACGTTTCAAATGCATTGCGCAGGCCTACTACAGGAACGCGAACAGTAAGCTAACCGATGTCGTTTAAAAACAACTTCCCTCCTTTCACACTGCCCTTCAAAAGTTATAGTTATCGTATTCGACATGACGAAAATTGAGACTCTGCAAGCAGCGCCAACATGGTTGCAGAGTGCCCTGGCAGTGAACAGCATCAGCAAACCGCTGATTTTCCTTGCGGGCTCCAAAGCAGATCTCCTCGTAAGAAAGGAGTTCCCCATTAATGCCTCCAATGATTTCTCTCTCCTCCCCAGACCGATGACGAACTCCTGTCGGTGGAGAGGCTGGCCTATGAAGTTGCCAGACAAATTTCCGCTGAATACTGGACGATCTCGGCGAGGACTTGCCTGAATGTGGTGGAGTTCTTCCAGCGAATCGCTTCGCTTTCATTCCACTCGATGATGCAGCAAAATCTTGTTGAAACAAATTTCTTTGCTAGGGATGATGAATCGGTTAAAATTGGTAAGGAAGACATTTTGTTTACTTTTAGGTGGGAACTGTTAATTGGACGTTTTTAGCTTTCTTTCAAGAACTTACCAACAGCTTCGACTGCAATGGAAGTCAGCGTTTGAGGGAAAAAGACAAGTGTTCGTGCTGACACACAAATGGATCAAGAATATTCGATTTTATAAGACTGAGTGAAAGTTATGTGTTAAGTTGATGTCAATTGAAAATAAAGAAATATTTTTTTTGAAAGCGGAACAGTTTTTTTGTACGCTTTTAAGATGAACAACTTTGGCAGAGGATAAGGCGATCATAACTCGGTTCTGGATAGTCTACTATCCTTGGCACATATAGATCCGTACCCGAAGAGACCGATCTCCTGACACCTAAGCTCCTCTTCGAGGAGGATTCCTCTGCACACCTAGTGCTGGATGGTCCTCTGCGAATGTTCACAGATGGATCGAAGACGGGCGTGGGAACGGGTGTCTACTCTCAGGATCTAAGCATCCAACTATCATTTCGTTCACCGAATCATTGTAGCGTCTTTCAGGCAGAAACTATCGGTCCTGGCTAAAAAAAAATAATGTGAAATCAAGATCAGATATGGTTATCTGTTCTGACCGCCAGGCGGCGATCAAATCTTCGGACGCAGTCATATTCAAATCAAAGACTGAATTGAATTGAATTGACTGAACTGCTGCCTATCTTTCAACGGGATGACCAAGCATTTTAGCATCCAACTTATGTGGGTGCCAGGACACATTCCAGATAAATGCGAAGCGGACAAACTCACCAGAAAGGCCACTGGTTCCGTACTGTTTCCAGATGCCACCCATGCCAATCGCTACCGCAAAACATCTACTGAAGCTTGAAGACCTCGTTCATACAAATCGTAGTTGGTCTACTGGCACATGATGCCTCAACACGAAACAATTATAGCTTACTCCCGATTTAAAAGGCTCACTCAGCCTGGTCAGAATGAGTATGCTAAATCTCAGAACTCTTATCGGCGTAATTGCAACACTCTCTTCTCCCGATGATGAAGGCACTTAAGTGCTGTTCATATCAGCTCACTACGAATCCGCAAACTCTGACACTTCATTCATATGGAGTTTTCTAATTCGCACTTAATCGAGAATTGTTTGGTCGTGAATTTGTCGATCGCGTTTGCCTCTTAGTGTATTTCGTTCTCAGCTTGACAGTTTGCAAAGAGAATGATTTAAAATCGTTAATTGCGATACTTAAACTAAATTTTATTGAAATTTTTGTCGATAAGAAAACTCGATAATTCAAGTCTCGTCTGTTTGCATACCAAGAAGTATAGCTTTTGATTTATATTTGCTGGGAAATGCTTTGTCTAAAACTTCGCGCTCGCAGTTCGCGGCTCATATGAATGGCCCTTATGAAAGGCTGTGCATACATATGTTGCGTGCTTTAAAGTCGACTGTCAATAATTTGACATGCGAAATACTCGATAAATTAAATAAACAGTATTAATTGGTCCTCTCGGTAATCTGAAGTGGAAGGAATACACCCTGATGAAATACAATTTAGTATCTTACTTTCATTACTTAGTTATCAGGCCGGCGACCCAAGGAGGGTCCGAGCCTGAGCAATTGCTACCCAGAAATGAATGAGTAAAGAGATATTCAACTTCGGCCATTTTTGCCCCTAGTCCACACCGGAGAAAAATGTGATAGTAGTGGAATTCCCTTGCATTACACTCATACTTTTACAACGCTCGTCGAACGCTGATCTTTGGGGCTTACTACCCCAATGTTATGTACCATGAGAGAGTGCGCCTCACCGGCTTTATTCCTCCTGAAGCGTTCCTCTATCTCGACACAATTGGCCTAATACAGGATCCACAAGGATGTCCTGTCATCTTCCACGTCGTACGCCGAACAGTGGACAGGCGACTCCAATACGAACGGGATGTCGCTCGCATTCACGAGGATCTCCTCCGGTTCAGTAGAGCGATCTCTGCTCGAGGCAGGAGAGAGTCTGCCAAAGAACGGCAATTTTACTGGTGGCTACACCAAAACCAGCCCCCGCCGCCGCTGGATTTTCAAAATGACGCGGTAGTTGACCATAGTAGGGTAGCGTAGGAAAAAAAAAAAAAAAAAAGGTGCACCACGGCGTATAAATTTTATATGTTAGGCATATACATAACATATACGCCCTGGTGCACGTGCCGTACTGTTACGGACATAGTTAAGTTAGCTTATAAGTTTTTATATTAGGTTAAGTAAGTTTAAGATAGGTTAAGATAGGTAAATAATGCCAAGTTTTTTACCAGTTTTCTTGCCAAACTAATCAGAAAGTACATTCAGATAAAAAAAAAAAAAAAAAAAAAAAAAAAACCATAGTCTAAGCCGAAAGGCACAATTAAATTTAGTTCAGAATAGCTTAGAGTACCCGTATAGGGTCAGTAGGTTAGATGTAAGAACGATTGTTAAGTTAGTTAAAAAAAGGTTAGAAAAAAAAAAAAAAAAAATACAACGCTCGTCAATTCACCCCAATATGGCGGCCGATTCGTGAATTTTGTGGGATAATGGCGGCAGATTCATGAATTTTGTGGGATATTCGTGAATTTGCCCACGAACATGTACTTATTGTTCGGAGGGTGTTCAGAAGGTGACTCATATTTTTAAGAGGACATATATTTGTAATAGGGGCTTGGGTGAATAAAAATGTAATGCTACGCTCTATTTACAGGAGTACTTTACATCAATTTAATTCTTCAGAGTAAAATATAGCTGATTTAGATGACTGGCAAATGAACTTAGTTTTATATCCTTCATTCATGAATTATGAAAACTTCTGCAATTAAATAACATAATCTGTTAAGAGCAATGGATACAACTATACCTAACTCAAACAAATTTGCAATTAACTTTCATCTCTATTTCTGTAAAACAAGTAAAATAAGCAAAAAAGCTGTTTATTTTAATTGATTCAAGCAAATGTTTCAATAATATTGCTATTATTAGTTGCCGGTACACATGTTTCGTGTGAATCAAGAGCTCACACGTATTCACAGACAGGGAAGAAAAAGCGTATAAAAAACGCTGTCAGATGAAATCAAGGGGCAAGAGAAGAAGAAGTTGAATATCTCTTTACTCATTTATTTCTGTTGCTACCTCCCATCGTTGACGGTCCTGGGTACGCTGCTTCCAGTCATCTAGATCAAGCTGTCTTTCACCCGCGATTACTTGGTCTTTTTACCGATTACCGGCGATTCGGTCTTCCTCTCCTTCTCGAACCAGGAGGCTCGATTAAAATACCCTCTTTGCTGGAGCATTGTTGTCCATGCGCTCGATATAGCCGAGCCAGTGCAGTCGACGGATTTTTGCCTTCCGGACTACATCCTCATCCTGGCACAGCTCGTAGAGTTCGGGGTTATGTCGCCTCCTCCATTCACCTTCCTCGCAGACGGGACCATATATACGACGTAGAATTTTTCTTTTGAAGGTACCAAGAATCAGCTCTGCAGTTTTGCTTAGAGTCCAGCTTTCGGTTTAATAGCGCAGGAGTGAGTGAGTTTTGTAGAGCATGATTTTGGTCCCTCGAGTCAGGAGTTTTCAGTCCAGTTGTTTCAATAAACCGAAGTAGCACCGGTTGCCAAGGGCGATTCTACGACGGATCAGCACTGTGATGTCGATTGTAGAGTTCACGTTTGCCCCGAATTAGACAAGCTCCTTTATTGCCTCGAAATTGTAGCTGTCGATCGTGAAGTTGTGTCCAAGGTGGTGTGTGACGGAACGATTTTTGGTCGACAGCATATATTTTGTTTTGTCGTCATTGACATTAAGACCAGTTCGTTTCGCATGTTCTTCAATCGCCGTAGAAACCTCAATTACGGCACGTTGTGAACACGCAACGGCCATCGCATCGAATAGCTCCCTGTGATGAATGTTGTCTTATGCGGGCTTAAAATCGATGAAAAGGTGGTGCATATAGCTGGCCTTCTCCAGGATTTGCCTTAGTGTGAAGATTTGGTCTATAGTCGATAGTGTATGTACCGAAGAGAGCGGCGCAAAACGGCATTCCACGTCCACACAGTACGCTGGACAGGATCTTGTAGGCGGCGTTAGACAGGGATATATGTACTTCTAGATATAGAGGTAGGATCGCCTTTTTTTGTGGACAAATACTATTTAGCATCTTACCTGCCGACACAATTTGAAGTCAGGCTTTCATACTGTATATAATTTAATTTTTCGTGAACCGACCTGACATTTGTTTACATACATGTACTACGACGGTCGACATGTCGATTGGTTACACGAAGAGATATGCACATGCGTAGGTTCGCAGCAGAAATCATCGAGAACGAAATGTCCAACTCGGTTTGTGTCTTTACTAAAAAAAAAACCCACCTGCCTATCACAGATTTTGCTTTAAAGTCACCCATACTACTTTATTTGCACACACACTTTATAAGGCTTTAGAGCGGCCCCATGTTGCTGTGTGATGAATCGTATTCAAAAGCACTGCCTGTGAAAATTTTATAAAAAAAGCTGTCGGATGAAATCAAGGGGCAAGAGAAGTAGAAGATCTCTTACTACATTCCCTCTGGTTCACAATCCAGTCTTTTTTTTCAAACGTTGAGGTGCGTACGTTAGTTTTTTATTTGTGTGTTTCAAACGAGCGAGGCAAGGAGCAGTGTTTCTACCCTACGCTTCTACCCTCAGAAAGGACACAAGCAGCGTTGCCGAAAGTACTCCTATAGGAGTATTGTACTACTATCGACACCCCCGTACTACCCTTTAAAAATCAATTTCACATCAAATTTAATGCAAATTTGGCAGTACAGCAGAGACTTGAAAAAGTTAAGCGGCTTGTTTTTGGGCTGCTTAACTTTTGCGAATTCTTTATCTTCCACGACACACTTATCCAATTAAAAAAATGTGTATGCAAAAATCAACGTAGGTTTTATCAGGAAGACATCGGAAAAAGAGATTAGATTCATCAGCGTTCTACAGTTGTTCATTTGTAATTTCCATCTCATGCATTTTTGCGCGCAAAGCATGTGACGAAATTGGGTGACTGTTCATGTAGCTATGTAGATCAAATTTCACCACACACCTTTTAGCTTTCAAAATAGAACCACTTATTGTACAGTTTTTTTGGTATTTGCTGCTTCTCCATATCCACGTTTCCTGGCTTATGCAAAGATTTCTTCCTTTTTTCTTCAAATGTGCTCGACGCTGCAGCATAAATGTTTTTTTTTAATTTTGAAATTGCAGCTCCAGCTGCATGAACGTTCATGGCCAATCGATTAGCAAAATGCCGTTTTCCATTTTTCTTTTAAATGCTGCGTTTTTCGGCGATTGATAACATATTTTGGTTATGTCCTTCCTTCTTTTGCTCCACATATGTACGTACAACGCTGTATACATACGTACGTGTTTAATAAATATCGAAAATGGAAAAATTAGCTAAGAACAAACATGACTTGAAAAAGTTAAGACAAACCTCTTTTTAGAGACACCAATGAAGACTGAAACCTACTTAACTTTTCCGTAGACTTAACTTTTGCGCGTCTAAACTTTTTCGAGTCTTTACTGTACTTATACGGTACTCTCAAAGTATCGTCAAAAAGGGAAATCCCCTCTTTCTTGATTGTCGTTGGCTTTATGTCATTCACCTGGCAGTTCGATATTTTATTGTTATTTCACATTCTGGATTTTCTTATATAGTTCAATAAGATGAAAGTATCTTGATTTACTAATTCAAAGTAAACTTGTGTTACAAATATTTTGTAAAATAAATACAAAAAGATGTTTCTAAAGTTTCAAAGACAAATAAGCATGCTCCTGCTGCTGTTTCTGGAAATTTGTTACAAAAACCACCTGCGCCAAATACTGCGTCAAGCATGGTTGAATGTTCTTATTGTAATACGGAACAACAGACAACAATATAATAATCAGAGCATCACCAAGAAAACTTGATTCGTTTAAGCAACAACCAAAAATAAATACAGCAACTTCTGAATCAACTAGAAAATAATGTAAGGCCTAAGGTATCCGTACTACTATTTACTCAAAATACTCCGCTTTTTTGACTGCTGTACTTCCTTATAACATTTCTCTCCGGCAACGCTGGACACAAGTGACGATTTCTTCTCAGCTCTCACCAAAATCGAAACATCATTGGACAAAGATAAGCAGTGAGCGACTTCTGTCTATCTTTGCAAAAGAAAATTAATTACTTCTTTTCAAAATGATTGAAGTAATAAATAACGAACTTCAATCAAACTCTCGTTTACTTGAATTTTTCCTTCCCCCCTCTAGTTTATTTGGCCACCCACTATTTTTAAACGTTCGTAAATTTTCTCTGATCCTTGAGTTTCTAATTATCGAGAGTCGACTGTATATTCACTATTCAATTACATGTGTACGTGTACAAGTTCCACGTTTACATAAATGTACATAACATATTAAAATGCATGAATAATTCATATGTATATAAATTAAAATATGTATCTATTAGAAATCTGACAAACTTCTACAAGACACTTTTTTAGTAACACACCTTGGGAACATGTTTCCTTACATCTCGTAGTATACTTTTCTTTTAAAATTCTCATCTTTTCATGGAAAAATTGGGATTAAATTACAATGTCTTGTCATTCATCAACACAGTATAAAAATTGCGCGTTGCCATCATTATCTACGAACACAGCCAGTTCATTCGAAAAATCATCAAATTTTCCAAACATTTTGTTCGAAATCAGCGACCGCCATGTTTTCGATGTGGAATTTTTCGAAGATCGAGCCTTCCGGCTTTTGACAAAGACAAAACATTTTCCTTTCCATTTCTTTTTCTCACAAAAATGGCACCTAAAAAGCCAACAGAGAAGTCCGGTAAGGAATTTTTTTGATTTTCACATGATTAAAGTGAATATAATATGTGAAATTGAGTGCAAATCGAAACAGTTCACTGTGGTTATAATAATTTTCACAAAATATTTCTCAAATACTGTAAAATTAAAGTTCAAAACTGTCAGAGCAAATTGCCATGTGGTCGTGTGGGGATTTGTAGTTGTCATTGCCTACCGAACTTTGATAATTAATTTTGTTGGGAGGTGATAAATGGAAATTATATTATTGGATTTAATTTAATTTAAAACACATCTTCCAACAATCACCTCCGAGTTTAAAAACATTCTCTGTGGATGAGATTTTGTGAAATTTTATACATAACCTCGTTTTTTGTTGACAATCTTGTGCTGTGTTAGTGTACATCCACGCTGTCGCTTTCTTTAAATACTGTCACCATCAAGGAATAACAGATTATTTATTGCAATTGCAGCTAAATCGGGTGACAAGAAGCCCGAAAAGAAGCCAACGGCAGCCGCTGCAAGTGGGGCAACCACCTCCACCAAGGCAGCAGCTCCAAAGCCCGCCGCTGCGAAACCAGCTGCCCCTAAGAAGGCTGCCGAGAAGAAACCAGCACCAGCAGCCGGTGCAACCACCAAGAAGGTCCCAGCTAAGAAGCCAACAACTGCTGCCAAGAAGCCAGCTGCTGCTAAGAAGGCTGCACCAACCAAGAAGATTGGAGTTAAGACCGCCGCTAAGCCAAAGGCTAAGGATGGCAAGACCAAGAAGATTGCCGGAAGACCTCAATCGATGGTGGCGAAATTGGCTGCCAAGGCCAGAGCAAAGGCCTTGAAGTCCAAGAAGGCAAAGCCAGGTCTTAAGGTTCAGAAGGGTACAGCAAAGGCTAAGGCTGTTGCTTTGTTGAAGGCCAAGAAGGTTCAAACTAAGGTGAGCCACACAATACACATTTTTTTAAAGACACTCAGATTTTAATTGAAACCTTTTCGCTAATGCTCAGGTGATCAAGGGAGCTTTTGGAACCCGCACCAGGAAGATACGCACTAGCGTACATTTCCGCAGGCCCAAGACCCTCCAATTGCCCCGCAATCCAAAATACCCAAGGAAGTCCGTTCCCACCAGGAATCGGTAAGCAACTCAACGAAGCCTGCAGGCATTCGTGACATTGTTCATTTAATTTTTTTGATTTTCCAGCATGGATGCCTACAACATCATTAAGTATCCACTGACAACTGAAGCTGCGATGAAGAAAATCGAGGACAACAACACATTGGTGTTCTTGACCCATCTGAGGGCGAACAAGAATCACATTCGGGCTGCTGTCCGTAAGTTGTACGACATCAAGGTCGCCAAGGTGAATATCCTCGTCAGACCCGATGGACAGAAGAAGGCTTACGTCCGATTGGCTAGGGACTACGATGCGCTTGATATCGCCAACAAGATCGGCATCATATAAACAGTTTTTATCTCCAGAACTGTATTTTTTTTTATATATAGAGATAGCGATAACGTATTTGGGCCCACTGCAGCCTGAGTGTTTTCGTTTTAAAACCAGAACTTAATAAAAAAAGAACTAAAGTAAATCTGTGCGTGTGTTTGGGTTTCTATTTTCTTTCCATTTCAGCTTAGCCACGTGGGGGGAAATCTTTCGCCGGAGCGTGTCAAATTGAAAGGTGAGTTTTGTTGTTCGAACATGAATTTCCCTTCTCGGGGATTTCTGATAAATTATTTGTTGGGATCTCATTGAGCCTACCTGAAATTAACATTTCCATTTTTTTTTCATTCTAAGGGCGGTGCGGTTGAGACGAGTTCCATGTGCCGCTTCCACTCGGATGCAAGGTAGGCAAACCACAAACACAATCCATCTTGGTTCTTGAAGTCCAAATGATGATTTTTTTTGTAGGAATCTCATTGAGCCTAGTGCCATGAAAACAAACTTTAATCTCGTAACTGATGATAAACTTACAAGAAATTGAGTGTTCATTTTATTCCTAAGTCTCACATCAATTCTTTTTTTATATTTTAAGGTAGGCGTGCCAAAGGCTAATGCATTTCCACTTCGATCCAAGGTAAGCAAGCGGTCTTGTATTTATTTCATTTTTTTGTTCAGCATGATGATTTAACTGTAGGAATCTCATTGAGCATCGCGCCATGAAAACAACCTTTAATCTCGTAACTGACGATCAATTTACAATAAATTGAGTGTTAATTTTATTCCTAAGTCTCAAAGCAAATTTTTTTTCTATATTTTAAGGGAGGCGTGCAACAGATTAATGCACCGTGCGTCATTTTCACTTCAATCCAAGGTAAGCAAGCGGTCTTGTATTTATTTCATTTTTTTTTCTGCATGATGATTTTTTTTGTAGGAATCTCATTGAGCCTAGCGCCATGAAAACAAACTTTAATCTCGTAACTGATGATACACTTACAAGAAATTTGTGTGTTCATTTTATTCCTTAGTCTCAAAGCAAATTGTTTTCTATATTTTAAGGGAGGCGTGCCAGAAATAGTAAAGCCTGCGGCAAATTCACTTCGATCCAAGGTAAGGAAGCTGTCTTGTATTTATTTCTTCTTTTTATACGCCTTCTCCTGACAAGCACATTCGAAGTTGTCTAAATTGAATATCTTTTTTTTTTTTTTTCTTGCAGGTTGTGGGCAGTATCTCTTCATCCGAGTATACGCGTTTTTTGTCTGTGATGATTTGAATTCAATAAAATGCATAAAACACATATTTTACCATTTTTTATTTGCTGTTAAGTGTGATATCTGTTTTGTTGTCGCCTTTGGGAATTTGTTTCTCTCATCAAAATGGTCCGCACTGAACGATGGCGTAGGATAAGCATGCAAGTTGTCAACGAAATTTTTGTTTATCAGCCTCCGAATATATCGGTTGATATATGTACATATGCATATCCCGATAGGCCGTATCCTGGATACTTGTCAGATTGTGAAGACATCAATGCAATATTCTTGGTGATCATTGACTGTGTGTTGAGGCATGCTGGTCCTCAAAAAAGATGAAAAAGGCGGTTAGTCTGTGGCAGCCATTCCATCTTCCAGTGAACAGTGGCCACACGTTGATGATCATTTCTCGGTCCCCCTCAAGTCAACGGCGACTAATTGAGACAATCGAATTTAAAATGTTATGTTATGAGATCATGTGAACACAGGTACTTTTTCAGCGTTAACCATGAAGTCAGTATAAACAAGTATTACCGCATATGTCGACTATATTAAATCGAGGGCAATGAGCAAACATACGAAAGAAGCGCATTAGACGCTCATCCGCCTTTAATTTGCCTCCAACGTGATGAGCAGAAGTATACCAAAAATTGCGCTCAGAGTTACACCCTTGTCAATTCATTTATCTTCACACATCCTTCTGTAGGATCAAACTGGCCTTGTGTAGAACTATCTTCATTATAGTTCAAGAACTCTTTAAATTCAATGATGATACTTCAGACTTTCGTCCAGTCACGCGATTAGAAGAAATAGTTGAACAATGAAGTTTGAAAGTTGAAGTTGAACAATGACGTTGCGTTGAACGTTAAACATTCACACATCGATGTTGCATTTGTGTGAAGAAACGACTCAGTTGTAATGCAGTTGAAGGTGGGATTAGCTTCAACCGTAGCCACTCGTGTTCGTGCTATTGTTCTCTTACACCTGAAGGGAATTTACAATTTACTCCGGCTGGTGAAGTTCTATACAAATTTACTCGCGGAGCATTGTAGACGAAGCCTTGTGTAGAGAATTTAACCTAGAATCCTTAGCTGCAACATATTATATTGGAGTGCGGAAAATCAGATCATATTATGCAAGAAGAAAACATTTATAGATTTCTTCACATTATTAGAATTTTTGACGAATAGTTTCAGAAATTATAGGACTTCTCAACTCCCTCCAATCATCTACATCCAGAGGCAAAACATAAACTTATGTCATGGATTCAGATTTGGGTGGTTAAATTTTAAGGGCCGATGTTGATTTTGAATAAAACACAAATTATTTAGGAAATTATTGTCATTTCTTTTTATTATGATAATATTGGTATGGTTCAATTATGTAGGGAACAAAATATCGGCCAAATGGCCGCCGCGACGTCGGCGGCACACCTCCATCCGATGGTCCAAATTTTCGATGACGCTGAAGCATAATTGAGGTTCTATGCCGTTAATGTTTTAGAGCAAAATTCACTTTAAACTGAGGACTTAACTATACTATACTAAGCCTCTGTCGATTGTTAAAGATTGTCTTATGGAGAGGTTGGCAAGAAAAAGCGATTCTGTTTATATTCTAGCATCAAGAGCTTTCATTTGCTTTAGAAAATCGTTCAGTGACATTATATAGAAGATGTGGGTCAATCATCTAGGGGTTTTGCTTGAACTTAGTTGTAGACTCCTCTGCTTCCCGGTGTGCTCTACTTGCGTGTGCCATCTAAAAACCAGCGTCTTCTGTTGCACTGACCCAAATACTCGGAGTCGAAGACTTTTTGGGACGGCGCCAAGTTGTCCCTGCGCTCTACGTGTCTAGGCTAGGCTCATGTCAACCCTATAAATCGTGGTTTAATCTTCTCCAAATGCCCTTGATACAAACTGGACCAAAGATCGCACGCATAGGTTTTCTCTCGAAGACACCAAGCATTTTTTTATTCGCATCGTAATAGGAAGAATATTTCAACGATAGTTCTTAACACCGTCTGATTGAAAACAAGATTTAGCACAATTCGTCTTAGTAGAAACCTAAATTGATTGACTTAATATTTCAGAGAAATTTGCCTACCGACATAGGCTGCAGAGAATTTTAACCAATATAAAGATATCCACACGTATAGACTTGGCATCACTTTCAGATCAAATTTCCCCTTGGCATGTACGTGAAAAATTCCCATTGGGTATTTAATAATGGCGAAATGTCACTTGTATGTTAAGGTTTTCAACAACGTACTTCGCGGGTGTTTGCTTGGAATTGAGTTTATTTTCAAGTCAATAAATTACTTATAAAACGGGTTAAAAATATCAATATTTTTATTGAGAAAACATTATTATAACATTTGCAATAGCATTTGCATTCTAGGTAATAATTATATAATTTGCTGAAATCAATCATTTACTTAAAATATTGATTTTCTTCAACCGGCAGATCATCCTGAGATTACATTTTCATTGCGCATAGGACTAAACGTATATACATATATACATAGATGTATTATCATTTTGTTCTACCCAATTAATGATGGAATAATTGCACTACCACAATTCGTCGGAAAGTGTATGCATTGGGAAAATGTACAACGGAATCGGATTAACAACTCCTCGTGGCTCCGGGACCAATGGTCACGTACAGCGAAATTGGGCATTTGTACGACCTGGAAAAAAGGATAATCCAACATACAAAAGTGAAGATGATATAAAGAAATTGGATGCGTCCATAAATCGTCCGCCCAATCAAGAAATTCTCGATCATGATCGAAAGCGAAAAATTGAAGTCAAATGTGTTGAGTTCGAGGAGATTTTAGAGAAGCAAGGGTAAGTCAATGAAATGCAAGTGTTTTTTTTTTTTTTTTGGAAACAAAATATGTATCAGTCAATGCATTTGGAATGGCTGTTGTGCATGTATGTTCAGTTAGTCGAGGGGGTTAATAGGTGAATACCAAAGGTAGAGCTCAACTGTGCGTGTATATATAAAGAGTACATTTCTCCTCATCCACCCCTAATTTTACACCCTATTTCCTGTGTGTGTATATACGTCATAGTGTTCTGCACCAACCAAAGTGTGGTTTCTGCTGAATTTTTTAGTTCCTTAAAGCTCTGCCGGGGTGCAGACACCGAAAAGCCACCGCTCTCCGAAGAAATTGTGTGCTCCTATTTTTTGTCTGTTAAAGCAATCATAGAAATGCAGAGCAGATTCCAATAACATTGCAATCTTAACGAAAATAAAAAGAGACCTTCCAAAAATCCCAAAATCAAAAGGAGCCTGACTATTTCAGTTTCCGTGTTGTTTTCCATTTGTCCTCGACCGTTCATTGTTCCTGGAACCGATGAGGATTTGTACGTATCGATTATTTGTGGCTGATGCACTCGTTATTATTGTTTTGGCAATAAAAGTTGTCCTTTTCCTTACTTTTCCTTTTTTCTTTTCTTTTTCATTCCCTTTGAAGGTATACACCGGAAGAGATAAGGGTCAAAATAAATTCATATCGGCTGAAGCTAACTGGCCAGGGGAAGAGTGAGGAGACAAAAGACGAATTCGGAAGGATTGTGTGAGTATCATTAAATGTTTCGGCTTAAATGTTCATGGTGGTTGCATAACAGTGATGTTATTTTAAGTGGTTTTGCGTGTGAAGTTTCTTTTGGCGCATAATGACTGAGTTAAGTTTAACTTGCGTGTAACTTGCATAAAGGCAAAATCGATAGCATTTCTAGGCTCTTATTCTCTCTTGTTCTTGAGTCGGTATTTATGTATGTATGTATGCTGTGGAGGTTCATGTGGGGTTGGTACTAATTGCCCATGCCTGCAGGATTGTGTGTATATCGGGGGCAGTAATTGCGTCGTGAAAAGGTAAATAAAAGAGCATCAATTATAGGAAAAGTGGGTTGGTCTCAAATTAAACGTTTCGGGTCAAACTGATTTTTTTTAAAGGGAATTTTTAAGTTGTTCCTATTTCACAGAAACAGTCGGCCACAAGGCTGGGTCACAGTCAAAGCAAGATACGCATTTATGTCATCCAGGGATAGATCGAACGCACAGTTTTTTGGTGTCTTTTTTGCTAGAACGTGACCACTCTGAAGCACAATTGTCATCAACTGTTGAAGCTCCTTAGAAACTTCAGTGTAGTCTGGTTATTGAATATAAGTTATTTAAACATGAATTCAGTCAATGGTCGAGTGTGGCTTTTAAAAATTGAAAACATTCATGGCCTTCACTCCAGCTAGCGCGATCTCTGGTCAGCCAACGCGACTATTTAGTCCTTATCCACTTGTGTGCTATAATACGCGAGTGTCCTTTGTTGGGTTCTCCCACAGACTGTTCGTCTCGGAGGATCATGCGCTCCAGCTATCTAATGGACTTCAGAATGTTGCTTCATTTATCGCTGAGTTGTTACACGTGTTTGTGTGGACAAATATCTCCCAAATCATGTTCATCTGGAATTGGTATAGAGAGCAAGATCAGAGGACACAAATCTTTGAAATGTGCTAATCCCCTTCTTTTTATTGTCTGCATCACCTCATGCACTGCCAGCGAAAGATAGCTGGTAGTAAGGTGGTCAAAAGAAGCTTGAAAAGTAACTACAGGCAGTCTTAAGTAAAATGAAATGTGCTTTCCTCCGACTGCCATCGACAAGAATTTTGTCATTTTGTGACACAATCAGAAATGTTGGTAGTTGGTTGGGATTTCTGGAAACTTTCTGAAGTAAGTTCCATAAAAACCACATTTCTCCCAATATCCCTGACCAATATGCAGGCATTATTAACAGTCACTGGTTGGTAGGAAATCACGCGAGGAGAATGGTTGTTCCATATGGCCCCTTCTGTAGAGGAATGAACAAATCTCCATTGTCTCGGAACCTGTCCATTCGTCGCAGGGCTACCAGAAACGTGGTTCTAGAAGTCTATCCAATATATAATTGAGAACAGGATTTCTCGAATTTGCCAGTTGATCGTAGGGAAGTTGTCTAGAGCGGCTAACTGGCGGGCTCGAGTGTTCAAGGTCCCATTTACCTTAAACCCTTCTAATAAGGAAACACACAGTTTTTATTATTTAGAAGAAATTAAAATAAATTCTTAAATGTAACGAGGTGAATATGATATGACCTCTTTTTCCCAGAGTTTGATGTTATTGTTCGTCAATTGTGTTGAGGTTACATGACAATCGATGAGCTGGTGAACCGAAATTCCCGTTTAATGACATTGCATTGGAACCGGTTAAGGTGACACTGTTTATTTCTAAGTTGCGCCCATGCTCTAGCTGGAGAGGCAACTTGGTTGAAGCCTCGGTCGACACCGGACAGTAGCGCCACACTAAGAAGAAGAAGATTTGGCTTACTTATTATACCGTAAATGCCTTATCGCATGAAATGTCTAACAGCCACACTAATGCCAGTTTAGGCTCATTGTGCTACCATGCGAATCTTAGCGACCCTATTCCGTAAACCAGTTTGTGCTTTTTACAAAGCGAAAATCCAATTTGCTAATTGATAGTGATAATGATAGTAATCAGTGCCATAATTTCGATGTTCCTTCGTGTTGATAGGTGATGCCAATGGTATCAAAAGTGCCAACCGCCATTTTGACAGCTCCTAATATAATGCTCGGCACTTTCGTTTCCACTGGTTCGAAGCAATCTATCCCGACAAGAGTTGATTGAGCTGTCTGACCAGGATTCCCATTTGACAGCGCTTCATTGTTGAACCATGTAAACAGAAACATAAAAGTCCGCAACGTACTAAAAAACAATAGCACCCATAAAGGCTGATGGATGTTGTTGGTCCGCAGCCAATTAGCCCGAAAACGGTGGCAAAATATCGATTATTTTGTCTAGTCCACTTGGAATTTTCATGGCCACATTTCTGCTGAAGCCTTCAACAGAGAAAAAATCCACTTCGCACATACATGTTGGTCCTTTTAATCAAGGAAAATGCACTCACTTTCGTTTAAAGAACAGCGAAACACCCACTTTGCTAGAAAATAAATGCATTTGAATTCTCAATTTCGCAGAAAAAGAATCGATAAATGCTCTCAAATTCTGCGAGATGAATATCCTCACTGGATGCTACATATGTAAAGCGACTGGAGCTTTTCTGCGCACTTTCATCTGCCCCGCATCACAGGGTGGGTTTTTGGGCCATCCGAAATGCAAACGTACAACACCCTTGGATGAGAGGTTAGTCTGCTCAAGTCTTCCATCGACAATGGTTGTGTTTTGCCATTGCCGACTCGTTACTTTAAGTTTTCTTTATTTTTTCCCGTAAAAACAAACAAAAAATACAATACATTCTCATAGTACAAAGATTAATCTTGAACAAAAAGAAAAAAAACGACAAATTCGAGTTGTTCTACATCAGCGCCGGGGTACATGTGCATTTAATGAAAAGTCAAATAAAGTGTGCTCCAGGAAGAAAAATCAATAATCTCAATGATGAACGCCCCCCGTGGTTATTCGTGTAAACAAAGCGGCCAAACGAGGGATGAAGGTGGACTTAATACGATAGACTTAAATGCGAATTGAAAAGAAACAACAACAAAAAAAAAAAGACAAAAACCAATTGCAAATGAACAAACTTCAGGAGGTAGTATGTAGTCGACATCAATGTAATATGATACTATCCATGGAGGGAGTCGTATTGGGCACTAATCACCACATGATCACGTGTGTGACGTGCCAACAAATTACCACCTTCCTAAGCCCAATAGATTAAAAAGAAAAGAACATAATCTGTCACAAAAAGAGAATCGGCAAATTTAATTGACGAAGAACACTAGCGTTGGGCAGATGCAATAAGCAACGATGTAGAGCACAAAAAAAATCCTTGATAAAGTGAAAAATCACTAAAAAGTCTTCCAAACCAACCAGTTGGTTTTCATTCAGCTATTAGTGTAGTTCGTGCGGTAACAAATCGCGCTTAGTTTTTAAATTTACATATAGATATATATATATATACACACGTTTACATATATTTTATATATATATAAATCGACAGTCTTCCTAGTTAGTAAGTTAGTTAAGTAAATCGAAAAGTCTTCCGGTTCGAATTCGTTCAAAAAATGCTTTCGTCTCAAGTGTATTCAACTCTGTGCGGGGGTGGACAGCAACTTACCCCAACCCCAATCCAAACTCAAGTCAAAACGAAACGTCGACGACGCAAGAAAATCACACGGCAATACTTTGAGCATGATAATCGGGAGCCAAATGTATTGCCAACACCAAAATCACCCACAGCAATTATGGCCTATCAGAGGGTGAGGAATAAATTCAAGCCATTCCGACCGGCAGAAACTTTAAAACGTATCCGCAAAAAGCGCTTACAACCCTCGCAGCCGCCGATGTATATAGTACAGTGCAATTGCGCAGGCTCCAACCCAACAGCGATTTCCCTCAACAACCACAACAATAATCATGTGCATGGAATTCTCCTTAATTCTGCACTCTCAGCTGGAGGAGGGAATATATTGCGTTGTGTAAATAACTCCTCGGCTACGCATGTTGATATCAATGACGTCAAATACTTTGCCGGGTTTTCTGCTATTCCAATAGCAGCCACTGGTGGTGGTGGTGGTTGTGGCGGTGGTGGGAAAAGTCTGCAGCAGATTCCAATTGAATTTCTGCACACAGCCAGCACTAGCCCATTCTATGGCAACCAACATCGCGTGTGCCAAAAGGAGCTGAGGAGTGTTGTGAGGTAAATGTTTCACATTATTGCCAGCATTGTTGTCAGCTGAACTTTATCTAATCAGTAGTATTTTTTTTTGTAGTCAGTGGTTGATCGGATTCAGCGTTGATGTTACTAACATTTTGCTTTTCTTTTGCAGTGTACGCGAAACGCATCAAATCGCTGAGGCACAACAAGAGAAGAACGCTAAATTGCGCGAAGCATTCGGTATATCTGAATACTTCGTAGAGGGAACTAGTTTCGATTCAGATCGCAAAGCGAGAGAAGATCTGGCGAAGAGTTCAGCGTTGCAGAAGGAGCTTGATGCTCAAAAGGAGGCGGAAAAGGAGAAGAGCCGTCGCTATGCTTTGGTAAGGACACCATCAAAGGAGAAAGATGGAAAGAATGACGTTCAAGAAGAAGGCGAAATTCGTGCAAAGGATAAAAAGAAAAAGAAGAAGAAAAATCGTGATGGGTTAGTATTTGACAAGACGCAACTGATTTCGTTTTTCCCTCAAGTATAACAAGTTCATTATCACATTTCCATTACAGTTCCGCCAGTCCAGAGCGCAAGAAGGATAAAAAGAAAAAATCCAAAAAGCACAAAAAAGAAAGGTAAGCACATTGCACTTGAATTCCTGCAAAACTCCTACAGTTGAATAGTTAGTTTAGTTAATCTCTGTATAACTTGAATAAATTAAGAGTTAATTCTTTCTCCTCCGTGCTTAACGAAAATATTATGAGGGATAAGACAAAATTAATGAAAGCAAATTGAACAGAATAGAAACTAAATTGAATGTAAACATTTATTTGTAAATTTTGTAAAGCAAAATATTCACAATTTTTACAATGTTCCTTCAAAGGTAAGTAAGTTCGTTGTGTAAAACTTGTTGTAATTCTTAAGTTTTAGTTTAGTTAGGAGATAGGGTGTTTCTTCTTTTTGTTGTTCCTCCTTTCTTTTCTTTTCTTTTCTTTTTTTTTTTTTTTTGGTTTTTCACTTTTTTCAATTGACTAACATATGTGTGATTAAAAATGAGAGTGCTTTTGTTGTTGATTGATTGTTCTGATTTGAAATCTATGTAAATGGACTGTTTATGAGTGTTCTTTGCAGATATTACATCCTTTTTTTGTATGGCTTCTGACTGGGTGAGAAGTGTGCGCTTACATAGTTCCACATTCCATGTTATTGAATTCATTAATGGATGCGCTCAGTCTGCCGAAGCGCTCTCCCAAGAGGCAATGTCCTGTCTAGGGAGAGAGAAAGCTGTTGTCTGCAGCGATTGGGATCAGATCAGTTTGGAGTTTAGCATGTATGCCAGCCATCTTGTGTTGCTAGTTTTCTTCACAGACGACATTTACAGGTTCTCAGCGGACATCTCTCTATTGAGTTCCCTTAAGTCGAGCTGTGGGGCTTTGTTGTGTGCTGGGATAACTTGTCCGCTGCACCCTGTGTCCTGGAGTGTCTTTGTGTCCTGACACCCAGGACAGAACTGCTATCTCTTCTAGAGTTAAACGACACTTTGGTACAAGTTTAGAGAGACATTGCTTTAAAAACTGTCTGTGAAGACGCTTATGGATGTTAACAAAGGACAGCGTTATACACGTTCATTAATGCAGATATACGATCATACTAACTTAGGTGAACTGCAGTACTTACTGTTCATTAACGTCAATAGCTCTTCGATGTCGGGCAGATTGTGCAGTCATTGTGTTTTGACTGCAAATAGGGTCGATTGGAAGGAAAATATTTTGTACTTTGTACTTGTCGTTCCCGAAACCCCTGTCTGATATCAAGCCTGTCGTTGAGGTCGTGCGATTAATATTGTTGAGTTTGCCTCTTGAAAACGTGGCACTGCGAATAGGAGTGACGACATAGAGCCACGATATCCGCGGACATTTGTCGTCCATGTAGATCAGTTGAGAGTGAGTGAAATTGGTGAGTCGTAGTTTAGAAGAATGGCATACAGTTGCTATGAGAACGTCAATAAAACCAATGCAAGGCGTCTTGGAAATACCCAGCTTCCTTGTATAAAATAAAAACCGCAGTGTCGTAATCAACTCACCCGCTGAGTGCTATTGGATTGCGGACACGATTGCTTTATATTAACGGCACCACCTCGCTCGTGTCACGGGATCAATGCTCACAAAGTACACGTGCCAAGAATTGCTTCTCTGTTAAAAATCTTTTTAAAACGGTCGCCCCTCTTGAACATACACTACACGAGTATGTATTTGTTAGAAGACAAACTCCAACCGACTGCAGGGGTAGGTTAGGTTACTGAAGAAAACATATTCATGTGTACATCATTCATCGTGTGTATGAATTCCTTGTCAACTCGCTATCAACGAAAATAATTGTGGCAGATGGCAAACTATGTCCAGATCCTGGGAGACATTAACTGTTTCTGTCTCTATCAACTTCTGCAGTCGATTGTGATAAAGACCCTAGTCTCCTTGCGTAATCTCCCAAGAGGTAATGTCCCGTGAAGACGCCACTATTTAGTTTGTTCAAGGAAAGCAACTGGGATCGGTAACCGGTCTATACCAGATCTTGAAGGTGTGGCATTTCATCCTGCTTTTATACAGACTACGCCTTTTCAAGCCTGCGATCTATATTTTTTATTTTTTTTTTTGGTTACGTCCATGGATGTGGCAATCTTCGAAAGATACTAATAGCCCGTGCCATTAGCATGCACGATTCGCAAACCCAAGTTCTCGATTTCGGGAATACGCCTACGTACTAACCCACACCCTGCACTCTTCTACCACTCTCCCCGCGGAACTGCCGTTAGGTATTACTTCGCGGGGCTGGTTAGCGACTCAAGCTGGATCGACTGTGTTTGCCTGTTCGGCTCGCCTTACTCTTTCAAGCCTTCTTAGCTCGATCTGCAAGTTTGATATGAAGGAACAGATTTCCTCCCACTTCTCGGCTGACTCCGTCATATGACCGACTAGGAGCTCCGGTGTTGGTAAGTTTATTCTTGTCCCTTCAAATCGTCTGCAGTGGAAAGTCGTGTGTTCTGCGTCTTCTTCAGAGTCCTCACATTCTGGACAAAGGGAAGAGCTATCGTGCCCGAACCTATGGAGATACTTTCGATAGACCCCGTGGCCCGACAGAAACTGCGTAAGGTGGAAGTTGCAGTTTCCGCTTGCTCTCTTTGTCCACGTTTCGATTGTTGGAATCAGTCTGTGAGTCTATATACGATCTAATCCTGTGATGTTGTTGCCTTCCTAACCATTGTATGAAATATGCGGGGGATGGTGACCTTCACAACGATCGAGTATACTTTTGGTTTATTGAAGGATTTTTAATAGCTGCTTTTGTTTGTCTATACTTCGCCGCTCCGACCGATAAACTTGTCCTTCCCCACGTCGGGTTTATAAATATAATACTCCGTCATCTCTTGTATTGTTTTTGGCGCATAATCCAACCTCGTTTGAGTTCCGAGCATACTCTCAATCCCAAATCTGGCGGAATAGAGTGGTTCTACAGTGATTATGCTGCAAGAAAGCATATTTAACAATTCTTTACATTCTTATTTTAATGTGACGGCATTCATTCTGTTTTGAAATACATACTTACAGATATTAGGCGGCTAAAACCTTCGCTATAAAACCTTTGTGTTGTGCCGATGGAACACAATTCCCCGACATCTTCGTGCCATTTCTTCCTTCAGACGGTCCAATTGTTGACAATACAGGTCCGAACTATGAGTTCTGCCGTAGATCAGCTCATATTAGATGATTACTGGCTTGGCCACCGTTTGCGTCGTAAGTGATCAAAAATTTTGTTGCGATTCCGCAGTGACTCGCAGATGGACATTCGGTTCATGAGGTTCTTTGGTGTTCACTCGCGCACTTACACCCAGCTTCTTTTTGTATCCAGCCTTGTTAAAATGGTTCCTATTGGGTTTTTGTGAAATGTATCTAGGCAATCGAAACAGTGCTTACATGACAGACTCAACGATTTCCATGATTTTATCGACATTTTCGACAATTGGCCTTCTAGGTGCCGCTTGATGCATCTTTGACATCGAAATTACCGGAACGGAATCGACGAAACCAAAACTGCTCATGATTTACTGTTCACATATTCAGCCTTGCGATTCCGCCTTTATCGAAGAAAACTTTAAAATATGGTTAGTGTCCATCTTTGGATTTCTTCTAGTGGCGCTACAGTCCGGGGTGGACCTGGGCTACAGTCAACAAGCTTCTCCAGCTGGCACGATTTTAAGCCAGCTGTTGTGTCCACTAGTGTGCGCCATCGGTTCCGTGGGCGTCCTCTATTGCGTTGTCCCACTGGTTCGGAGTCGAAGACTCTTCGGTCTGGAGCAGTGTTGCCCATGAGCTCTACATGACCTAGCCATCTTAGGCGTTGAATCCGCAGACGATTCGGATTTCTTTTTAGTACACCTAATATTTGGTGAGAGTTAGTGTAACTGGTATATGAACATAGTCAAACAACAATAAGCCAAGTTTTTTTTAATAAAGTAAATGAAACAAAAGACTTAAGCTTCAACCATATATTCTGTTTATATTTTATATTCTTTTTTTTTTTTTTTATTCAATATACAAAACATATACTACTATTGTATGCTCTACTAATCACTCGTAACTGAAAGCACATATCCGAATTAAAGAAAACAAATTGTATTTTCTCATCTTTCTTTTCCTCTAAGACAGACCATGTCGATGATAAACAATATGAATAAGGTAAAATGTAAAACAAAACAAAAAATCAAAAAAACAAAAACAAAAAAACAAAACTGGATAATGTCCTCTAATGTTATGTTTGTAATTGAAATAAAGTAAAGATTTCTGTAGTAATCTAGATGTTTATCCGAAAGTGAGGCTACTCAATGAAAACATATATACTAATGCAAAAAAAATAAAATAAATAAATATATGTATTTGTGTAATAGAATGTTATAGTGTCAACAGTAGTTATATAGGTGAATGATAATGATGTGACATGTACAATGCAATACTCATTAGATATGAGGACTGTTAAAGTGGAAATGATGTAAAAAAAAAGAAAAGAAATATCAGTTTATTTTATACGGCTGAGGTATGCATATGTATAATTGAGTTGGTAATTCTGGTGCACCTTATATTTGACAAGCAATTCACACTCCCTCCGCCTTGTGATTTTTCTCCTATCCACGGAATTATTTGAGGGATTTCCTATATTTTTTCTTTTGATTTTTGAGAGTGTTATTGGCGAGATCCAGAGTATTCGTACGCAGCTTATCAATAGAAGTTTAACTATAAATGTGCTTCTGCTGACTTGAAAACAGACTAAGTCGTTGAAAGTTCACCAGGGAAATCCCTGATGATACCTCACTTGAGAAATTTTAGAATAAATGTCTTTTGTATACAGAGTTTTCAAGTCGGTTCAGCCGATTACAGAGCGGCTGTCAAATGTTCAGACAGATGTTGTAGCTCTGCTAATTTCCTGCAGATTTATATTCGACGACGTCAAAGGGGATAAAAGTTGTTCGCTTGCTTTTCAAATGTTTCATACGAGCCAGCCTACTGTGCAGTTCATTCAGTTGTAGCCTAGACAAATTCGTGGTGCGTCCAAACGTCACCAATTAGGTTAGGTTAGGTGCGTGAGTAGACGGGGGTTCGCCACGTCTCACTTAGGTCTTGTTAGACCCATCATCTGCTATTTCATTGCCGGTTATCTCCCTGTGAGGTGGGAACTAGCATAGACTAATCGAGTGCTGCGTTGCTGAGTACCTTAAGCTCTTTGCGGCAACATGCTTGGTCTTGATTTTGCCAACAAAACTGCCATAATCAGGGCTTCCGATGGAGCAGGGCATGTTTAACAATTCGGTGCGTTTTTCCATATTCGAACCATCCATGTATTCGTGGATGGTCCAATTCTTGATGAGTTCACTTGTGGTCCACTCTTCCCTTGTTGTGAAAAAGCACCAGAAAGGGATTTCGATCGACTGTGGCGTTGTGAGTCGAGAGTGTGCATCGCTTCCTAAGCAATTGAACGTACAGTGACTAGGTTTGCTTCCGGTTTACAACGGCTCCACCTCTTTCGAGTCACTGACGGTCGTTCGGAGTCGGCATACAATTGTTGGTCCCTTTCACTCGTGATTGAACAATAGCACGCATAACACGAGTGGTTCCTGTCGAAGCTAGGCTCTGGCCCTCTACGAGCTGTAGCGCCACCCTCATTCTATTATTATTACTAGTAAGCTTGCATGTCCAGTGTAACTTGGGAGCCAAGCACTGGATTGACTGATCTTTATGGCGCACTTTGACGTAGTCGTCTGCATGTAGAGCTAGATTTATCCATTATGCTGACAACATTTGGATGTCTTTAATATTTAGTCAACATGTGATGTGCAATACTTTTGAAGCGCCTATATTATCTGTTACCTCCCGCACATTTAGTCAACCGTCATCCAAAACAATTGTCTGCAATTTTTTTTTTCATTTCTGGCCAGTTTGGACGTTTATATACTGCCACGTAATATGCTACTGTTGTGAATGGTATGTTCGTCAACTAGAAGGAGACAGCTATCAGTTCCAATCTCTTCAAATCAAAGATATGTTATGTCATATTTTCTCAACATAACCAATCTTCTCAAAGAAATGTAAATGAATTCAAAGTGTTGAGAGTCAACAAACCGTACAGTTGATTATCTCATGAGTCATGATGTGTGAGTTGTTAAAAAGCTATCGTGTTTCATTCGCCTTTATGATTTATGATAATGACTGTTGAAAAAACAAGTTTCTGTGTTTGGATTTTGTTTACTGAACGTATGTTGACCCTATGTCAGTTCCAAGGCTTTTTGTACTCATTTGAAATTCATATAAGGCCTGTTTTCAGATAAAGAACCAGAAGAATTTTCTAATCAAAGAAGAGAAACCAGTTTTTTCTTTCGTGTATGTGTAGGGCGTTTACCAAGGAATGGTGTTATGTGGATAATCAACAAAATATGCATAAATTGGTTAATAAGAGGCATGAATTAGTGCTGTTGCCCGTCTGTCATCCTTTTGGCGCTAAGACCAAGATGTCTTGCATTCGAAGTCGCTTTGATCTCAATGCCTTCGGTTCAAACTTCCTACATTTAGGTAGGAAGATAACTACGTCAAATAAACCAACAATCTTCCACCGACATAGTCCAAAGTTGGTTGTTGCAACAATGTCCTCACCATTCACATCGAATGGCGCCTACAATGCACTGAGATTTCTGAAGGCGAGTCATTTCGATACTACGCACGGACGGTGGACGGTTTCCCTGCCGCAACCTGGAACCTGGGATTCGAAAGGATTGGTTGCGAGTCTTGTCTTCACTACTACTACGTCCACATCTTTGTAAAGTTCACGATTTAGGTCTCTTGCATTCACTTTCTACACGCGTATGACCAAATACTTGCGGCGGATTTTTCGGTAGCAGCAAGCATCACCAAGCCAATCGCTCAAGCCTAGCACATCTGCTAATACACGAGCTTTGTAGAGACTGAATTTTGTCTTTTGTGTCAGAAGGAATAGTGCGTACGATGTGTAATGCACTCAGGATAATGGAAACCGCCTTCAGTAAGATTCATGTCCTAAATTGAAGCCACCTTTCTAAAGGTTGGTATCAATACAAAATCAAACTCTTCATTTGGTTTGTTCGGTTGAGGTTTAATTTAACAGAGTTCACTTCCTCTTACCTTGTCGACTAAGAAACTATTCAGATTCTCTGCTAACAAATCGGTTTGCGGTCTTTCTCAAGCTGTCATTCCCATTTTAGTCGAAGATTCTTCAAGATTCTCAACTTGAACATGATTACCAACTGCGACTGTATACTAGGGTTAAGTTAGGTTCGAGTGAGTGACTGCAAAGAGCAGTCCGATATAAGTTAGATTAGGTGATTCGGCTGCCGGCGAAATCGCCATCACACTTAGACGACGTTCGTCCATTATGATACCCATAGTCAGACTATTACCACTCACCGACAGCACCAGCGTAATTTGTAATTTGATTCCAACGGCAAATGGTGACTGGACCATATTTGAAAACCGCATAAAACGTATTTACGCTGCGTTCACTGGGATTCGAACCAGGGGCAGGCGCTCAATCAACTGTGCCATCCAGCTGTTTTAAGGCTCCGATTTAGGCTCCTTGTGTTACCACGGTCGCGGCAAACGTATACGTATGTACATATTTATTAGAATCAAATAATTTGCTACATCATTTCCAATTCAGCAATCCTCGAATACAATACATTTCTTCCCTTACCTTGAGACTATAATTGATTGTCATAAAATTTCAATTTCAGCAAATCCAAGAAGAAAAAATCCAGAAAACGCAAACAAAGCGAATCGGGCAACTCATCCGATTCCGACAAGGCACAGTCCGATGACGAGTCCAGTGATTCCGAGAAGGAATTGAAGAAACGCAAGAAATCCAAAAAGGACAAGGTAAGCACAAAAAAAGCCCCCAATCTGGCATTCTACAACAAATAATTCGCAAAAAAAAATTTCATTTTTACTTAATCGCATGAGATAATCTTGTAAATTATATTGAAAAAATATCATGATGGACAAAATTTTAATATATTTTTGCTTAAACATCTTTCGTAAAAAACAAAAAAAAAATGAATAAACCCCCCCAAACACAAAACACACGAACGACGGAGGTAATAAGTAATTATTGTAAATTTTATCAATCATGGACTTATGTTTGGTCTTTCTTTCTTCTTCTTCATTTCGTTCTTATGTTCTCTTCTTTCCTCGAGGCGATCTACTTCACCCTGGTGGTGTTGGTGAAGTTTTTCTTTAGCCTTTCTATTACAATTTTCTTTTGTTGTCTGATATAACCTAACCGATTAAGAAAAATAAAAATCAAAATCAAAATCAAAAAAAAAAAAAAAAAAAAACACTTAAAAAAGAGATCAAAGAAAAAAATTATATTTTTTGTTTGAAACCCTTGGCGCTTCATTAAATAGGATAGCTATCGAAAGGCTCTCTTGTAGTTTTGTAAGTACTTTCATTTTGTCAAATTATTATTTTCATCGGTTTTGTGTTACATTTTTTCTTAATTATTTAGCACTCTATATATACTTATATCTTTTAAAATTAAAACGAAAAAAAAAAAATAATCTTTTTGATTTAGTAAATTTGATAAAAACTATATATACAATAAATATTTGTGCGGTGCAAAGAAAAGAATTTAAAAAAAAATAATAACTTTTCATACGAAAATCTTTGTTTCTCTTTGAATTAAAGTTGTATTTTCTTTCGATTACTCTCTTGTGTAGAAGAAAAAGAAGAAGAAGAAGCAGCGTGCATCATCAGTGGACTCCCGAGCCAGGTTAGTTGAATGCAACCCCCGATTCGCCCATAATACTCACTGCATCCGATGTCCAATTTAGCTCACCAGATCGTGAAAAGAAAGCGGGAGGAGCATCGTCGAAGAAAAAGGCAGATGTTGCAGAGGCTCCAAAACATCGAAATCCCTTTAGAAGCCGCTCGAGAGAGCGCAGAGATCCAGTTTCTTCTTCATCCAAACCCACACGCCGTGTTGATCGTATTTCCCCGTTATCAAAGAGCAGAGATCGACACGAGAAACAACGGTCAGCCAGCAGAGGTAGTCGCAAGCCCAACTCCAATCAAGGTCGAGATGCAGGTAAATCACGTAAGCGAGAATCGTCTCCGGCTAAGACCAAATCTGTTGAGCGTAGCGATCGCAAGAGGAAGTCATCACAGGAAAGGTCACATTCGAAGAGAGACCCAAGTTCAACGGAGAAGAGGAGAAAGCGTTCGAAATCACGTTCACCTGCAGTCGATAAATCCAAAGAAAGACGTGAGAAATCATCTCCCGTAGTTTCGAAACGTAGTGGACGTTCAAAGTCTAAATCACCTCGAAGGGCTACAAATGGCGATCGCTCCAAGTCGGTCGACAAGAAGCGATCCGCGCCGAAGGCAAAACAACGATCACCATCGCCACCAAAAAAAGCGTTCATCAATCCTTTCAGGCGGACTGCTGTTGAGCCGAAACCAACAGTTAAGCCAGTAGCTCCGTCGCGATCTTCTGTCTCCCGCTCTCACTCATCGTCGTCCGATTCATCAGACTCGTCAAACAGTTCAGAATCGCCATCTCGGCAGGTTAAGAAACGTTCACCTGAAAGGCCAGCATCGATCAAAAGGAGTTCTCCTGCACAAGGTCGCCTAAAGCTGCCAAATGAAAGTCGCGAGAGGAAGAGATCACCTTCAAGAGAGTTGAAGAAGAAACCTTCTCCTTCAAGAGAAGTCGAGAAATCTCGTGGCATTGAAAAGAAACGTTCGTTATCACGAGCCGCTTCTGAAGGAAGGCAATCGATTTCTAGAGATATGAAAGCAAACGAAAAGGAATTAATATCTCGAGCACGAAACCGATCGCGTTCAAATGATTTCGGAGGCAAGCAACGTTCGCCGTTAAGAGATGACCCTAATCTGATCAGAGAGCGACAAATCAAGGAAGGCATGGACCCGCGAAGGTCCTCTTCGAAGAGTGGATTTGATCGCAAACGAGGATTCCCATACAAAGAAACCCAAGAAGTTAGGTCTCTTACGAAAACAACTCGAGAAGTTCTTCGATCACGATCCAAAGAAGTACTTCCTAGAAAACGGTCGCCAATAAGAGAGCGCGATGATAGAAGACGGTCAGTCTCGCAGGATAGACATGGAAGAGGTAGGCCATCTCCAAGACGAGAGAATAGGCCTCTTGATAAGGAAAGTCCTGTGAGACGTAGATCCCGGTCAAGAGGTGGTCCGGAAAGGCGACGTTCAGTATCAAGAGGACCGCCACGAAAACGTTCGCTATCAAGGACGGGTGAGAGAAGGAGGTCCATGTCTCGAGGACCCGTGGAAAGGCGGAGGTCTCCAATAAGAGAACGTCGGCGTTCACCTTCATTCAGCAAACGCGGGCGAAGGGGATCTTACTCGCGAGGTCCTGGTCCCAAACGTCAAAGATCGCAATCCAAGCGATCTTTCTCAAGGGAGACACCAGACAAAAGACGTTCACCATCCCTTTCTAGGTCACGAGATAGGAGAAGATCGGTATCGCCATACCCGCCAGCCAGAAAACGGCAACCTTTCTCTCAAGACGGCAATCGGTCCCCTCCATTGCGAAGATCACGGGATCGACGTGGGTCACCTTTACCAAGAAGGGCTTCGCGTGAGCGATTGCGTTCAACCTCACGAGACCGTCTTCGGTCACCATCATATCGTTCAAGGGAACGTAAACGATCAACACCACCGCGGCGGCGACAGTATTCCCCGGTCCGACGTAGGGATAGGTCAATCGGGAGGCGTCGTTCCAGGTCACGATCATCAAGATCAAGGTCTCCAAGAAAAGACGTGCGACGTTCCTCACGATCAGTGAAGAAAGAATTGAAACGATCCCGTTCGCCTTTGCGTGAGAACATTCGACGTCCCCGATCGTCCACTAGGAGTCGTTCACGAAGTAGTCGAAGAAATTCACGTCCATTGGCGCAACCACCAGTAAGTCTGGGAAATCAATCGCCAAGGCCAAAATCCACTCGACGTAACGGATCACGTAGCCGCAGCGCAAGCTACTCACGTCGCGGTACCAGTCGTTTTCGGAGGTCTTCATCGCAGAGAAAGGCATTTCTAAAGTCTCCGGTAAAACCAGACCAGAGTTCTGAAGAACCTCCAGCGCCAGGCACTGAGGATGTCCCAGTTTTGTCAACGCAAGTTCCTGAAGAAAAACCTTCTGAGCAGGCGAAGCAAGCGGCCTCATCGACGAAACCTAAACCTGAAAAACCACCTCAAGAGAAAACGTCAAAAAAGCGGACGTCTAGTGGCAGTTCAAATGAATCTGGTTCTGACTTAAGTTACTCACCAGCCAGACGCAATCCAGAACGCTACCGCGATATACTGGATCAAATTGAAAAGGAGAAGCGTGACAAACGCAAAGATAAGGACCCAGAGGCAAAGCCTAAAGAAAAGAACCCAGAGACAAAGCCTAAAGAAAAGGACCCAGAGGCAAAGCCCAAAGAAAAGGAAAAGCAAAAGGAGAAAGAAAAAGTATCAAAAGCCGAGACATCCGGGTCGAAGCGTTCTCGCTCACGGTCGCACGGAGTGTCCGCTAAGAGTTCACGTGCATCCAGCAAACCAAAGCCTGTTGTGCGCTTGCACAGTCAGAGCGAAAGCGAAGGTGAAGAGGAGAACGGTAGAGAGACCATTGAGTCTCTCACCCAAGACGAACGCAAGGATGAACTTAAAGAGATTGAATTACTTAATCAACTGAAGTCTGGCATAGCGGCGAAAGCAAAAGAAAAAATCAAAACCATCGAGAAGATGGCAAGTGAAGTAAGTCCCAAACGCAATTCCTTGCGAACAAATTCTTTGAATCAATTCTTAGCTAAAAATGTAGCAACGGTGGCGGCTATTGGTAGTGGTTGCATTTATCCTGCACCTCTGCCAGTCAATAATCCATTACTAACTATGGACACTTTTCCAATGGCCATGTCTGACCTTAATTCAGCCAATGGTCAAACGGATACAAGTCCTAAAACACCAAGCACACCGCTTATAAGCGTAACGCCTCCGCCATCAATGACAGGGGCAAAATTGAATTTTCCACAACCTGCATCTGTTATTGCGCCGTCATCTGGGAATGTGAATAACAACCACCAGTCGCTCAGTAATAACATCAATCGGCGACGAGACTTTCGTCGGAATCTCACAAGCTTAATCTCATCATCTACTGTAACTCCGTTAGCTTCGATATCTATGTCCAACTCGACTAGACCTTTGCAACTAACAGCAGCTAACCTTACTAACAATGATAACCAAATAATTCTAGCGACTAGCAACACTCATTACAATAACAATAATATCAGTAACAATAACCATCATCATCACCATCATAGTGTTAGTTATTTTAAACCAAAAATTGTGATTAAACCTTTTAAGCTACACGACCCACAGCCAATAGTTTCGGCTCTAAGTGACAGTACATTGGTGGATACAATTGTTGCCAAGGTATCGAATGCGACTGTTGCCGCTGAACAGAGTCTCGCCAGACGCAGCCGAAGTCGTTCACGAAGAAGTGAACGAGATGAAGCCACCAGACGTTCGACTAGTCGATCAAGATCTTCGTAAGAATCTATGCAAATGCATGCATATGTATGATGTTTATTAAACTCCTCTTCGTTTGCAGGCATTACTCATCATCGAGCAGTGGCAGCGGTAGCTCAAGGTCACGTTCCCGCAGCAATTCTTCGAGGTCTAGTTCATCAAGAAGCAGTTCAAGAAGTTCCTCGAGGTATGTTTAGACAAACAATTCAATATTTTTGTTGGTCAAAGGTATAATTGATCGATTCATGATTCTGCATCTTCATGTTCATATATGTCAGCGGCAGCGAAAAGTGTGCCGACTTTCTTTGGCGTGGTTTAAGGTTTAGAAGAGGGAAGTGTAACCAGTGAGAGATACTGATATAATTCTTTGATAGTGCCATTCTTTTAAGGAACATGTAGAATCATGTAACTTTTAAGAAAGCAATTGAGTACTTTAACTTGTCTTCAGTTGAATCCGACTAAGGCACGTTTGCTGATACTACACTTAGCAATTTAAGTTTTACTTAACAAGTTAATATTCGTCTCCACACTAAGAGACATAATGCAGAATGCCTTCGATAAGCTGGAAGCATGGACACAAACAAGCAAGACACTCAATCGAGTACAAATACTGGCCTGCATGTGCATCAGCGGAGTACTGAGAAGTGAGGAGTACTCCGTCAGACGCACTGAATATTCTCCTCCACCTTCCACCACTGGAAATATTCGACAAACAAATAGTAGCCAGCACAGCCTTGAGACTCAAAACACTCCGACTATGATCCGAACTCAACATCGGCGTTTTTTCACAGACGGATCACAGACTAACACGAAGGAGTGTCTGTTCCGAAAATCTAAGTAGTGCTATCTCCTTGAAGCTCCCTGATCACTGTAGCGTCTTTCAGGCAGAAACCATCGCGATTAAAGAGGCGTTGTCATGGTCCAAAAACAGCGTGATATCAAAAACGGGATATCATAATCTGTTCGGACAGTCAGGCCGCAATCAAAACCCCTGGACAATGTCATGTTCAACTAAAAAACATCCCTTAATTGCAGGTTACCTCTTAACGATATGGCTGAACATTTCAACATACACCTCATGTGGGTGCCGGGAAATTGTGACATACCAAGCAACTGCAAAGCCGATGAACTCGCCAGGAGTGGTACAACCTCCTCCCTGTCAATAATAGGGGTACCACCTTCCATGCATACAACCAATAACAAGTGATGGTCATCACTTAACCTAAAACGGTCACTCAGTTTACTTAAGCTCAGCGGACCCTCATCAGAGTCAAAACCGGGCACTGTGCAATTGGCACTCATGCTCACATGATGGGTGTCCAATATAATGATTTCTGCAGAAGCTGCATGGATGGAGATGAGGTAGTAGAAAACATAGATCACCTATTCTGCTCGTGCAGCGCTCTGGCTAGTCGTAGGTTCCTATATTTAGGGGCCTGCTATTTCAATAGCAAAAAGCCAGCTAAATCGCTTCACTTGCACTTGCAGCACCAACTGGTTCCGATGTTGGGAGAAGTCAATCCGCGTGTTATCACAATGTGCCTACATTGGCCTAAGTGTGACTGCCTTCAGCAGTCAGCCACTACAACCTGACCTAACCTAAGACTAAGTTGTACTGACAGTGACACAAAATCGTGGAGAAATTTGTGAAAAAAAAAATTCAACAGTATGAGTTTCAAAATGATGGCCTGTTTGGTGTTCGAATTACTTGATTTATTTGAAGATGAAGTGACGTTTGACGATGTTTTAAAAAAGTTTTGCAATCAATCAAGGTTGTGTCCTTGATTACAGCAGATAGAATGAAGTTTGGAATGTCCTTTTGTACGGTTTTCCATATTCATTTGAACATTCACATGAACAAAAGTTCCAAGTCATACATAATTCGATTGCTCCTACGTATCAATCAACTACTTGTCACATTAAGGTTTTACGAGGCTGGAACTTACTATTTGCAGAGTGGTGAGACACTCAAGTGGGAACTACCTCAACCCATATTAAAGTACACAAAGGGATATTGCGCCAGCTGTTGGTTGAAAAGAACACCTTTTATACGTGCCTTCATCGCACAAGATCGAAGGGTATAAAGAAAAGTTAACTCCTGTTAAGTCTGTTGGAATATGATAGATTGTAGTCTAGTCTAGTACTGCTTGGGTAGTACCACACGAAATGGAGGCCGACTAATGTCCAGTTTCACAGTGAAGGCTTAAACTTAGGTTCAGTTGAACCTTAAACCGAGTTCAAGTTTTTGGTTTAACTCGTCCGGTTTCACAGTGAGATCTGAACACAAACGAAGTTAAGCTGAACTGAGAGTTTAACTTCGTTTGTGTAATGTAATCAACAAAAAATTGGCAGCACTTTTCTTTCGGTCCGAGTATTGGCTACAATTTGTAATGGCTTTTTAGTTTTAAAACGCTTTTGGTGGATTCCTTTTGAACTTTTGCAGCGCTTCCTTGGTGTTATCGGAAAACAAAGATCTTGATAATAAACCGAGAAAGGACAAAGCTGCGGTGTGGGAATCCATTGCAGAAGGAATGCATCTAATTACCGAACATCAGAGAGAATAAAATACAAAACCCTGAAAAGAAAAGAGCGAGAGAAACAAAATGGCGCAGAACTGGGGTATAAACGGGAGTGTACTCTCTTTTAACTTAAACCACAAATTTAACTCAGTTCAGGGCTTAAACAAAACTGTGAAACCGGATAATTCTGCGAACTGACGTTTTAACTAAAAGTAGAGTTAAAATGTCTACTGTAAAGAATGGACAAAAGAGCGTCCTGCTCCTGATAGTGCCTGCTATGTTCCAACAGGTAGCAAGGACACAGCACGAACAAAGGAGGTAATGCATGGTCCCTTTCATCTTCTATGCAATTACGTAGTTCCCGCTCAGAACGCTAATGAGTGTCTAAGTGCTGGATTATTTTATCTAAGCAAACGATAAATAATATGATAAGATGGGTGGCGCTACAGTCCGTAGAGGGCCAGGGCCTAGCTTCTACAGCAATCACTAGTGTGGTGCGTGCTATTGTTCTCTCCCGAGTGGAAGGACCAAGTTGAGAAGGGTTTTATTTAGCATTGCCTGCGACTCGAAAGAGGTGGGCCGAGGGGGAAAATTATTTTTGGTCGTACAGATTGGAAGTGCGTATGAGTCGACGCACAGACTCAACGCCACGGCCTAAATGATAAATAGCAGTGATAATTTAATGCTTGTTAATGATTGTTTGCCAATCTCCAATGGAGCACGTAATGCGTTCCAATAATTTGCCATTGATTATCCTGTATCCAGGGGCGCGGAGGGTGGGTTTCCTCTCGGTGTGAGAGAATAGAGTAAGACGTCTAGCGAGCTCATCGGCTTCACAATCACGCGGTATTCCACAATGTCCCGACATCCACATCTCGTCAAGAGACAGGCGGACAGTGAAAGTGGCATTGCGCAGGGATTCAATTGAAGCCTGGTACCGCCCTGATTGGCCGAACAGAATGATACCGCTTTTGGATATCAAATTGTTTTTGAGCTAAGACAGAGTGCCCCTTTTTTTCTGCCTGAACACAGACATATTCAGATCCTTGCAGAAAGAGAGTGCTTCTGCTTTTCGGTGTTGATTGCGGCATCTGTTTCAATCGTTTCCCGTGATCCCAACACTGTAAATCTGTAAATCATTTTACCGGTGCGGATCTTGTAAGAAAGCCTTTGTAATTCTAAAGTGGTTTGGATTCGTTGGAAAGGCGCTCAGACTTCGTCTAAGGCTTTGTGATAGGGTGCGATTCCTACGCTGCGTGTCTGGCTTCAATTCCCGACCTAAATACATACATATGATTTCTGTACACCTTTCGTAATGTTTTCTTGCGTGTATCAACCGAATCAGAAACATTGGAAAAAATATAATAAACAGCACGCACGACACTAGGGGTAGAAATTATGCCCACGTCTATAAGAATACTATTCTGACATTAATACAGCTGATATTTGAAGTAGGATTACTAAAAATGGTGTCCTTTAATGTCTGGCCCAGTTTGCTGGGGACGGTGTTTTTGCACTGAATTGTGTCTTCCAGTGTTCATAATTAACGTAAAGATCACATCTCCCGGTGACATGACCATGAAGAAGGTACATATATAGGTACTAGGAAGGTATATGAGTGCCGGCATCAGTCCAAAACAGCGTCATCCAGCTCTACGAAGAGTTGCTTTGCTAGGAACTGTCTCCTTTTCTTTGCTAAGTATGTGCATTCGCAGAGTAGATGTTGGATAGATTCTGTTTCTCCCTCGTCTCTGAAGATTAAATTCATTATGCGGTACGTTCAGACGCATTGAATATGCACCTATGGCACAGTCCCCGGTAGCGACTCATATTAGCCCGCTTTTACGCACGCTAAATTCGTCTGCAATTCTTCAATCTTGTCAGCAAGGGAGGTGAAACGTGCAAAGGGTAGCCCGAGTTGCATGTGCTCGAGGATTGCGATTGATTCTTGTGTTACCTTTTATCGCTCTTCTCAGGGTTGGATATTGGAAGCATGCCATACATATGTGAGAAAGGGATGGCACATGTGTGAAAGGGTAGGAAGCGGACAAATTTAGCAAATGAGAATTGCAACTGAGTTGATTTCTACGTGTAAAAGTGTTTGCGATCAGAAAAGGGAATTGCTGAAAATCGTGAACGGCCTTAGCATGCGTACTGCCTTGTGACTAAAAAGGGTTCAATAATCTATTTTTGCTCAAAGTCGACCATAGAGCCCTTCGTTCGTCTTGCAGTTTCTTTTCCCTATCGAACTAAGCGGTACCTACTGTTCGAGATTCTCCCAGCCCAGATCTCTTGTTAACGAGACTATCCGCTTTGTTCGTTTCCTTGGATTCCTGTATGCCCCGGTGCACAACATAGGGGGTAACCGTGTTTACCAAGGATATGGAACTTTGTCATAACATGACCAACCTCCATGTCAGATTGTCCGATTCTATGGCCGTTATTGCCGCTAACAGAAAAAATGGCGAATGAAGAGGATATCTCTTGCCCTTTGTGTTGCAAGTACCGAGTATCAACTTCAAGATACACTCATTACCAAAAAAAAAAAACTTTCTGAGGCCACTAATTTCCCCTCCCCCAACAAACATTTTCTCAACATGTACATATGTGTGTATTTTTTTGATATATTTCCAGCGACAGTTCAAAACATTCGCATACCAGATCCCGTTCAGGTACTCGTTCGCCGTCGATTCCTCGACGTCGCGGCTCGCCGAGTTTTCTAGATCGTCGCCGGATAACCAGGTAAAATGTCCCCATACCCTATCATGACACCAGTTGAGTTTACATTTTAGAACACGCCAATACAGCCTCACCCATTCATTTTCATACTCAACACATTCACATGTTTTTTATTTATTTATTTTTTCATTTTTATTTGTGTAAATGTTTTCTAAAAATATTTTAATTTTCTTTTCTTTTTGTAGCAAATCCAGATATCGAAGATAGGCACCACATATAAATGTTTATATCATTTTTTTTCCGTTCAATATCAGAATCAATTGTCCATATTTAAAAAAACAAAAAAAAAAAAGAGAAACAAAAAACATACAAAACAAAGTAAAAAAAAAGCCAGAAATCATTACTTGTAAAATAGTTAAGAAGAAGCAACTTGAACTTGAATTGACAACCATTCTTCGCTTTTAGAGATCCACAGCGATTCTTTGCGATTGATTTGCATTTTATTTTGATTATAAGTTGATTACCCTATTCAGATACTGCAACAATTAGTTTTTATATGTAGACAACACTTCATTTTAAATAATTTTTTCCCCGTATGCTTAATGAATTCAGAAAACATTTTCTTGTTTCGCAATAAACAAAAAATAGTATGAGAGAGAAAGAGAGGAGAGAAATGAATAAAATTTGCTTATTTTTTTCTTAATTTGTTATCATTTTATTTTCCCTTAGAGCGTTTTTTATTTTCTTTTGTTGGTACATATTTCTTTTGGTAAGTTTTCAGTTGAATTTTTTTATGAAAAAAAAAAAGTTGTTCTTTCTTTCTTTGGTTTTCATTTTGACACGATCAACTTAAAATAATTAACTAATACTAATTGAACTAATCATAGCGCACGAAAACGACCTATACCATATCATCGGCCAACACCATCGGACGCATCTAGTTGCTCGAGTTTTGACAGTCGAGAGAGTACACCACCATCGCTCCGTTCGCCGACGAGAAGTTGCACACGGAGCCCATCAAATATGGGTTAGTAACAAGTAACAAGTCACCGAACACCCCTGATATCTAGTCATAATACCGAATGCTCCAGTTCTAGTCTAATGAAATCAACTCATAGTTTAAGAGAATTATTTTTTATTTTGAATTTAATTGAGAAGTGCAACTGTTGATAGAATCTATTCTAGAGTATAATTTATTGAAATGTTCAATCGTAGAGGAGACGACACGAACACACTTGAGGTTTTCTCAATCTAACTAGATGGTAAAGACTTCATTTGAAATAGAGAATATTTGTATGCGCACTAAAAAAAAATATGATATCACTCTTACTGTCTAAGTAAATGTTATAAAAATAAAATAAACTATTTAATTAAATGTAATTTTGTTTCTTGTAAAGTTATTGAAGTTGGATTGGTGATCAGGTCGCGGCAAAAATGATTTTCAAAGGGTTCAATTGGGACTAAATGGAAGCACAATAAACATGAGAAGGACATTTGATCAGCAAGCATAAATAGGTGTCGGGTGTACAAACGTCGGAAATCTGCACTAGTTCAACCGCATTTCTTTTCTCATTTCTCATTTCTCTCTTCTCTCGGTGGAGAATGTCTGAAGGATTGCCTTAGTACAAAATATTTTTCCTCCAATCGACCCTTTTTGTAGTCAAAAAATAATGACTGCACAATCTGCCGGGCATCGATGAGCTATTGACGTATTATGAACAGTAGGTACTGCAGTTCACCTGAGTCAGTATGATCGTAGCATTAATGGACATGGATAAAGCAGTCTATGAAAACACCCGTCCTTACGATCTTGCGGCTGTGGCTCACTTAGACCAACATGTTGGGTCCATTGTGCGCTTAATAGGTGTCGATTATTTACCATGAGATAACGAACTTCTAAAACCATCCCGATTCGTTTCTAAGGATGTTTTTCTGTTCTAGGCTCCACGAAGAAGAACTCACTCAGGAACTGCTTTCATTTCTTGGCTAGGGCATTCACTGAGTAGATGTTTGACAGAATCTTCTTTGTCTCTACAGGAAAAGTCGTGTGGCATGTTCAATCGCAATGAATGTGCCCGGTAAGAACTCATATTACCATGGGCATGATCCATGATCTCATTTTACTTATTGTTGGCCACGGAACCCTTGCCGTTTCTCCAATTTCCAGGACCAGCCAAGCAGTTCTGGCTCTGTGCAGAGCTTTGTCTACTAGTTTTTTTTTCTTTATGGAGCTAAGCGGAGTGAATGCATAAAAGGGATTGCTCGAGATACTCTCAGCTCAGATCCACCCTTCGCAAGAGTGTCCGCTTTAGGGTTTCTTTGGATGCCAGGAAATAATAATTCATAATCATTCTTATGAATGCCGGCGGAAGCTTATGTTCCTCCGAACTTTTCTTTTCCCGGGACAAAAATCCTCCTATCATGAATTCCAGCGGAATGTTTTTCCACGGGATAAATTCGAAATTATGTTCGAACATGTTTTCTTATTAGGATTATGGATTGTGTCTTGAATCCCCGACTGGAAGTTCAGATTTATTTGATCATTGCAATGTCGACAGGCGGCACAACGCTACAAATTCAGTTCTACGTAGAGGAAGATGTGGACAGTTGATCCCCCCTTTTTAAATTACGCATTCTTTCGGAAAGTATAAGATAGTAACCAAGTGTCCCCGAATAAGGGAGACTTGATCCCATTGTAGGGTAGACTTGGTTACAGGGGGGATCAACTCTACTGCTTCTTCGTTTAGAGAAAATATTCTCGACAGCGCATAATCAGGGGTGTAACTTCCGTCGTTCGCTTGCTGATGTTGGCGATAGTATCTTTTTAGTGTCATGATAGGTGTCCGGAAGAGTTTTGCCTTCAAAAACACTCTGAACAGCTTTCCTCAGTTTGGCGGCATCTATTGGGACACGTTTTTTAGCGCCCTCCTTTGGCTTATACACACGCGGCATAATATGTACCTAATAACAAAAATACAAAACGAAATTATAAAAACATAAAACAAAATTTAAATTCCTATATAGATCCCGGGATCAAGTCTCCCTTATTTTAATGGGATCAAGTCTCCCCTCTGGTAGTTTTTTACTTATTCACAAAATTTGTATTTAAAACAAACTATATTTTATAGAGAGATATGCGCAAATACTTACCAAAATAAACACTTTCCAAAATAAATACACACAAAACACTTCACATAACAACAAAAAATCCAAGAAAAACTTTAAAAAATAACTTTACGGCTATTAACCAAAAAATTACGCCCTTTTTCATCCAGCTTCTTCTAGTGGCGCTACAGTCCGGGGTGAACCTGGGCTTCAGTCAACAATCTTCTCCAGCTGGCCCGATCTTTGGCCAGCTGCCTCCAATATCGCGCGCCAAGTTGGTTGAGGTGTTTTTCCACTTGTCTGCGCCATCGGTTCCGTGGGCGTCCTCTATTGCGTTGTTCCACTGGTTCAGAGTCGAAGACTCTTCGGGCTGGAGCAGTGTTGTCCAGGCGCACTACATGACCTAGCAATCTTAGGCGTTGAATCCGTAGACGCCTGGCAAGGCTCATGTCGCTGCACAGCCCGTATAGTTCATGTTGAATCTTTTCCTCCAAAAACCATCAACAAACAGGACCAAAGATGGAGCGCAGAACTTTTATCTCGAAAAGACCAAGGACTTCATCTGCTAATTAATGCTTTATTCTGTCTCTTATTTGTTGCAGTAGACCTTTAAATTGAAACACACGCATGCTCATAAGTATTTTCACCAAAATTCAAACAACAATACATATGTAAATTTTTAAGATTTTTAGACACTTTCCTTTCTTTTTCCATAATAAAATGACCGGGAAAAATGTTCCATCGGAGAGTCCTTCATAATAAGGAGGAATTTCTCCCGTTCCTCTCGAACATTGTTCATAGAACCGGAAAAAGTTCGGGGGGAATTTTCTTCATAATAAGCATGAATAAATCGTTCTTTATGAAACGATGAAGAGTGCTTTATAACTCGTGTTGCATATGCCTGCAGTTTAGTCTCGACTATGATAAGCTACTTCACATTCCACAATATACTCTTATGCAGGCCATCCGATGCACTCCGTTCTTGTGAAGTATAACGTCCACGCATATTAGGATAGTATAATATTCGTTGTTTGTGTGGACCTCTCTTCGTCCAGCCAGCCCGACATCATAATGAATCTGAAAAAGTTAGATAGTCGGATGTTATTAATTTCTTGCAGGTCCTGGAAGAAGGCTAGGGCAGTAGCAGAGATAGTGTGATAGAGGTGTCCTCTCTTTCTTCCCCATCGCCGCATCCTCTGCATATGTAGTCATGGGATAGTCCCATTTTTGTTTCATGGTACTTCAGATGCTTATGTCCCGTTAGAGCCCCGACTACCATCCTTAGTAGGCTTTTGCCACACTGAAGGAGTTAGTCGGTTTTAGTTCTATTTATATCGACCCATGTCGTAGTCTTACAGGTGGATATATTAACCTACCTTTTTGTTGCTAGTTATAGAATTTTATCATCCACCTTCTTCCTGACATCTGTCAGTGGTGGTTGAATCCATTCGATTACCTGGGATGGGTCGATTACGGCCCCTTTCTGGCAAGTTCATCTGCTGCCTCATTGCCGGCTATGTCCCTGTGTCCTGGGACCCAGCATAGAGTTATCGAGTGCTGCGCGCTTGGAGCTTTAAGCTCCTCGCTGCAGCTCGTGACCAGCTTGGACTTGATTTCTATCGCCGAAATTGCTTTTATGGCCGCTTGACTGTCAATTAGAATGGTAATATCAGCTGGTGGTATTTCCAACATTGTTATCATTCTGGCCGCTTCTTTGACTGTCAGGACCTCCGCTTGAAATCCGCTGTTTGCATCTTCGATCCATCAGTATATACTTGGATGCTCGAATTATTGATGGGTTCTCTTCTGATGCACTCCTCCTTCGTCGGAAATGGCATCCGGAGGCTATTTCAAAGTCGAGGAAATTGAGTGTATAGTCACTTACGGACTGTTCTATTAGTGTTCTATTAGTAGTCTATTCAGTATACTAGCATGTCCAATGGGACTTGAGAGCCAGCATTTTGACTGAATGCTTCTAATGGCACTCTTAGCAGCGTTAGCTTGCTTGTAGAGGTTAAGTGGCTGGCCCGCGGTAGTGTTAGTGGAAATAGCACCTGTAACTCCAAGACATGCTAGTCTCTGTATTCCAGTAAGCAGCCTGAGATTGGTGGATTTCAGGGCGGCCTGCCACCATACCACGCTGCCTTATGTTAAGATTGGCCTTACAATCGCTGTGTACATCCACAGAATTGTCTTGGGGTTTGGGCCCCACTTTTTGCCGAATATTTTGTTGCTCAGGTATAGGGCACAAGCTGCCTTCTTGACTCTTTCCATTAAGTTGAGTTTCCAGTTTAGTTTCTTGTCTAGGATAATCCCTAGGTATTTCGCGCTATCCGCCAATTTGAGGGTTGTGCCTTCAATTGTTGGAGGATTTCAGCGTGGAATGACCCTTTTGTTGGTGAATAGTACCAATTCAATTTTTTTGAGGGTTGATACGTAGACCGCAAGATTTCGCCCATGTTAGGAGGGCTCCCATTGCGTTTTCAATTAGCTCGCTAAGAGTCGGGAGAAATTTACCACGAGCTATAATCACCACGTCGTCAGCGTAGGCAATCGCTCTGGTTCCCGTTAGTCTGAGCTCTTCTACGCATATTACTTCCTTCCTGCTTACTTCAATGAAAAGAATCACTAGTTGTTGCTGTTGTGTGGTTTTGCTTGTTGAATAGCAGAATGATCCTGCTTTTGATTGCCGCCGGTTGTGCGAAGTTTATCATCAGGTAAGTGCGTTATCGTATGATGACAGCATGCACTTTTATTATCAGCTATCGGTTTGAAATTTGGAAGAATAAGTAACAATTACCCATATTTGATATCATCCGAGGGTGTTGTGGATTTTTGAAAGCTGGTATCCCTTATGCTGTTCAATATTTTCCAAGGACTGACCTGTACATGTACCAATTAAATCTACCAGCTTGAATGTACATTTGACTTACTTCAATTGTGCCACACATCACTGGCATAGCATTGAAGGAAAAAAAGTAAAAAAAGGGGCTTTAAAAGAATAAGTAGAGAAGTAAGAATTAATGGAAAGTAATGGTATTTGCGGCGAGAGCATGCATTGATGATGAGCTCGATTCCTGTTCAGGGTTTACTAGGACTTCAACATGCTTAATTTCTTCCTGCCTCACGTCAAGTTGGATGAGATCCTTCTGCTTCCCGTCAATCACAGGATGGTCACCCTCCATTCTGTTGTCCCTTCAGCACGTGTCGTAGAAGTCAGCAACATTAAGGACTATCCAAACTATCCTATCTCTCCTCCTATCCACACTTTTTTTTCTTAGTAACCAAGCGCCGGTAGTGCATTGTCATACACAAATAAATTAAAGCAACAAACAACAAAAATCAGTGGACAGTCAAGTTCGTTTATTTCTTGAGAGTTAAGCAAATTGAGGTTCAAATAAAACGCACGAATTTCTCCGATTCTGACACCGATGAAGCCTATTCTCTCTCTTTTGCAATGTCCCTTGCAAATTCTATGTCCTTATCCTAATCTCGGTAGATCTTAGTTTCGACGGCGGCACGTCCGCGCATGCATTGAAATCTGCAAGCGCAGCGTCTATCACGATTCTGGTTAAAGTTGTCCTTTCCTTAAGTGATAACAATAAAACCAAATTCTAAACTATATAAGGAGAGCAATGACTATGGGAATGCTAATAACAATCCTCGTCTATAACGCCTTGCATGGCTTCCGCTAAGGGGTCTTCATCATGGACAGCATTTGAATTCGTCCTCAGTGGCTTGGTTGTATGTACAGTTTTTGGAGTGGAGCTCACATGGTTCTGATTTTGACTCCGATAAAGTTCTTGGTGCTGCAACGATCTATCCTTACACACATTCTTCCTAAGGATAGATTGTATTGCCCATGCTGTCTCTTCCTGAAGTACTTCATTGTTTATTTTGTTTATTTCAAAAACTACTTGCTTCCCAAGCCAGTCATATTTATTGTTTTGATTTTTGTTGTGCACTCTATTTGCCAACACCTCCTTAATATTATCAATTTGTTGCTTCAATTCGTGTTCCAGATTGTCAGTCTGAAAAGGAAATGGTAAATAAATTATTATATTCATCGATTTTATTATGAGACCAAATTCGATAAAGGGCAACTAGAAGGGGACAAAACCTTACATTAGTTCGACCCGCACTACACATTAAAAAGTTTTAATAGAATTTATCAAAATCACGGATAGAAGAAGTGGCAATAAGAACTCTTGACAACACAAGGAACAAGGAACAAGGAATTGGAATAGGAGATACATAGATAAAATTCCCTACTTCAAGCCTCCCGCCCTATGTGGCGCAACGCTATCGCTAAATGTCTGAGTCTCACCACAGCTACAGTGAACTAAACAAGAAATCAAACATCCAGGAGAGGGTCATCAAAACCATTCGAATGCAACCGCTCAACTGTGAAGCTCTACAGGCTTGCCGTGCGTCTCTCAGCGAAGCGCTTCTTCATCCGTTGCACTGAATATTGAAGAAGACTATTTTCTGCAAATTTGTCCAGATGAAGCGCAGATGGAAGGATGTCTATTGGTGCCTGCTCCAAGGAACTGAATATAGGTGTATTCTCACATCTTCCAATTGATTGTAGCATATCCTGGTTTAGAAACAATGTAATTTCCACAAAAGATATCACCATATTTTCGGGCAATCAGACTGAAACTAAATTTTGGGACAACGGTAAATTTCAATCAAACACAACAGTGGGTACCGGAACACAGTGACATTTCAGATAATTGCGAAGTCAAGCAATGAACTGTGTCCGTTCTGTTTGCAAGAGGCAATCAATCAAATCATCTTCTAAAAATGTATAATCCGATTAACCAATGTTCACTGGTTAGAAAGCAAGTTTCTTCTCAGACTATGTAGGCCTGTATTCAGGACACTCATAGCCATTGGTGCACATCCCTCTGGAATGCCCCTCACTAACAACGACTTCTGCGAGAGACGAAGGTGGATTTTTTACTCTGGCCTACTAAATCGCTTGGTAGCAATCGCTGAATGGTTACAGGAGTAAAAGTGGACAAAGGCTGCAGATATGAGCTGTAACAATAATACCAAATCGAACATAATGGTCATGCACGACTAGAATGTGTAAAAAAACCAGTACCTAAAGGTCATTGGAAAACAGGAAGCACAATTTGAAAGTTTCTTACGTTTGGGTTTAGTCTGTTCGAAGCGGGGTAGTTATTTATATCGGACGATGCGATCACACCATTGCCTTGGCTGAGACTGTTGCAACTAACAATGCGTATGTCAGGAATCACATTTGTAAAATGACTCCCATTTGGGTGTAGTGTGTCCGGAGTAACATAGGTGTCTACATCTGGTGATGCGACCACGTTATTGTGTAGATTCTCAGGATACACAGTTGCAAAAGTATTATTCACAGCGGGCTGGTTATCCTCCTCCTCCTCCTCCTCCTCCTCCTCCACGGGACTGCAGTAATCCTAGATAGTTTCAAGATTTAAAGAATGCAATTGCAAATCAATGCATATTCATTAAGTTACCTTATCTATGTTTGGAATTAATTGCTTATTTTTGCAATGTTTTTTCAGAAACGTTAGCTGCGGGTAGCACCACAAGGTTGGCTCATATTTCTCATCGGAGCTCCCATCGTTTTTCAGGGCAATTAGCGCTTTTTTACGCTCCCTCATATATTGGGTACGCAGGTTGCATATTTTTGCTTTGAGGAAGTGCATTCGTACATTCGGGTTCACTTTTTGTATTTCTGCTAAAATAGAAGTCATAGCCCGTTCCCGCTTTATTCGATTACAGTAATCCGGATGGTCCGCATTGTATAAAAGTTTGTGTTTACGATATAGCGAAATCAAAAATGTTATTAAATCTTCACACCACCTAAATTTTTCCTTCATTTCAATAAATACAGGATATGTGCATGTACACTTCTAAAAGTCCCCTCCAGCGATTGTCACTTTTACACTATGCGAGCAAAAAAATACAGTGAGTCGGATTGACGTTCGCGTTTTATGTGTTATTTTTCATCTCTTTTCTTTGATTTGTTTGGCCATTGGAAGGATACAACACTATACGAAAAAGGTATAGAGTGTATATGTCCCTTTCTATACGATGCAACACAGTCGTACGGCAAATGTGTTTACAACGGACGTGCTGTGCTCAGCATTATCGTATTATTTTCTGTTCCTAGATTCTCGGTGGTATGTATTTCACAAGTACCTACTGTACATATCCAAGGAAGACATGATGAATATGGTTTTTTTTTTTAGTATCGTATAAATCGATATCGGGCGGCATTTACACGGGCTAAATTCGTCGTAAGATTTATTATTGTGTTGGCCTGGGTGTTGGTACTTTCTATGTCGGTATTGCTTGGGATTTTCCGTATTCCCTTTTAGGTCTCTTCGTTTTTTTCGAATTACTTTTTTCTTGTCTTCCCAGTGTTGGCTATTGGAAGCAGGAATGAGAGCTAGATACATCATTCTTGATTGGAAGCATGCTATAAATATGTGAGAAAGGGTGGCAGGCTGGAAAATTGAGCAGGACTGACTGGGATCAAAGGGAATTTGAAAAGTCGTGAGTAAAGAAATCGCATGTAGAAGCCGCGTACGGGTATCATGGAACTAAGAGAATTTTTTAATGTCCCAGCTTGAAATAATCCCTCATGTAGAAACCACCTAAAGCCGCTTTTACACACACTAAATTCGTCGCCTATTTTTGTGTTAATTGGTCAAGGGAGGTGAGACAGAAGGGATTACACAAAGGAATCGGCGACGAATTTAGCGTATGTAAAAGCGAATAGAATATCAAAGAATATGACAGGCATCGCATGACCATGCAAATCAGAAATAAGAAATCGGAATCAGAAATATGCCACTTTATTTCTGATGCAAGTGATGCGGAAAGACTCATCTTTTCTGGTTGCAACTTACTTCTTTTCTCCTATCTAGTCAAGGGATTTTATTTCAATGTGTAAATTGTTGATCTTCGGATAAGATATAGCAGGTGGTGCAATTGACAACCTGCTGATTACCAGACACGACAGGTGTCTGTCAAAACAAATCACAAAATATTTCAAGTGTATTAATCACAAAATTTTTTGTTTTGTTGGTTGATAGTATGAACTTTATACATTTACTGCTACCTTAAATGGGGAATTCAAATCCTTGCGAAGTCACCATCTACTACAAGCGAACAAAATAATGGAATAACAAGTGTTAAAACAAAAATGTGTTTGGCACAAGGAGCTAACATTTCTAAATGTGTCGATTTATAATTCTTGGATTGTTTTCAGGAGTTTTTGCATTGTGAATGTATGTGTGGCCAGTGACCTGTAATCACATGATAAGATCCTCACAGATTGTTGGGAAATCGTTTCGAAATGGCAGAGATTGTCATGACTCCCACGGTGTGTCATCGAGAAGATGACTGCGGCAATGACGTCCTCTGTGAGAAAATAAATTTATTTGTAAGCCCTAACGTCGCCTTTGGATAACGACAAAAATACTGGTGAATTCGTTCTTAGCCCTTACCTTGGCCATGTCCATTACGACGCATTTCTGTGTTGTCTCTGTGTTAAGGTGGCGCTACAGTCCGAGGTGGACCTGGACCTCAACCAACAAGCGTCTCCAGCCAGCTCGATCTTTAGCTAGCTGTCTCCAGTTTCGCACGCATAGTTGGTTGACGTCCCTTTCCACTTGCGTGCGCCACGTGAGTCGCGGTCTTCCTCTACTGCGCCGTCCCTCGGGGGTGGATCCGAAGACTTCGGGCCGGAGCATTGGTTTCCATCCGCTCTACATGACCTAGCCATATCAATCGTTGGATCTTCACTCTTCTGGCTAAGTCGGTGTCGTTAAACAGCCCGTATAGTTTGTCATTATATCTCCTCCTTCACTCACCATCTATGCAGAGGGGACCGAAAATCACACGAAGACTTTTCCTCTCGAAGCAACCAAGAGCAGCTTCATCCGCTTTTGAGAAAGTCCATGCCTCCGCGCCATATAGCAGGACTGGGACGATTAAAGTCTTGTAAAGCGTTACCTTGGTTGTTCGAGAGAGGGCTTTCGGATAATGTCAATATCGTCGGCATATGCGAGTAGTTGGACGGACTGCTGAAAGATTGTTCCTCTGATGTTGGCGTTCGAGTTTTGAACAATTCTCTCAAGAACGATGTTGAAAAAGTCGCATGACAGCGCGTCGCCTTGTCTGAATCCTTTTCTGACATCAAAGGTCTCGGTTACGTCTTTACCGACCTTGATGGAGCAGCGTGCATTCTCCATCGTCATCCTACAGAAACGGACGAGTTTGGTAGGGATGCCAAAACTAGACATTGCTCTGTATAGCTCGTCTCTATAGATGCTATCATAAGCGGCCTTAAAATCGATGAAAAGGTGGTGGGTATCGATTTGTTGCTCCTGGGTTATCTCCAAAATCTGCCGCAGTGTGAATATTTGGTCGATGGTGGATTTTCCTGGCCTAAGGCCACACTGGTATGGACCGACCAGGTTGTTGACGAATGGCTTTAGACGTTCACATAGTACGGCAGATACGATTTTGTATGCGATACTTCTAGGAATAATCGCAATAAAACCAATCGCATCCCGTATGAAAAGACCGAAATGAAATGATAAACATTCCGGTGGGTAAATCTTCGATCATTTTCAGACGATGTGAGAGTAAATCTCTCATCCTTCATTACAACACAAGTCAGCGATCGCTGCCCCTTTGCACAACTTTTTTGGGCTGGTCGTGTTTTATTTTTGCTTATGTGCTCCACGAAAACATACACCCTTGACAATAGAAAGTACGTTTGAATTTTGAGAACCTGCTGGCGGGATAACTAATGCTGCTTCATTTTCAGAAACTACCGTATGGGACACAGATGTGTTCTGTGAAACCACTGCCGGGATTGGTTTTGCAATTCTGATAATTGCAATCGTAATTTGTCCGCATTTCGAATGGACTCGGGTAAATGCAGTCTTGTCAAAGCATTCCCATAGTCATTGGTACAAGCAATGGTCCAGCCTTCCAAGGAAGGTGCTAAAAATATCGTGTTATGGATGTTTGTTTTAAATCGGGGCAAAACAAAGTACATGCTGTCATCACGGAAGGACGCACAACATCGACGTCTCGAACAGCGCGTCATAATGGGCAGCAGAAACTTTGAGGTAGACAAGGACTTCGTCTACCTCGGCATTGCAGTAAACAGGGACAATAGCACCAGTACCGAGATCAAGCGCACAATTAATCTTGCCAATCGCTCTTTCTTTGAGTTCAAGAGGCAATTGAATAATCGAGGCATTTCTTGAACTACTGACTTCATACAGCACTTTGATCATCCCTGTCCTGCTCTATGGGGCAGAGACATGGACGCAATTGAAAGCGGATGAAGAAGCTCTTGGTCGTTTCGAGAGAATCAGGATCGTTGGTCCTGTTTGCGTTGATGGTGTCTGGAGGGGGAGATTCAACCACGAACTGTACGGGCTGTACAGCGGCATGCACCGAGTTAAGTGTCTTCGGATCCCACGCTTACGATGGCTAGGTCATGTAGAGCGGATGGAGACCACAGCTACGGCCCGAAGAGTTTTCGATTCCGCCCTCGAACGAGATGGCGCACACAAGTGGAGAAGGACCTCAACCAACTTGATGATGTGCGCTATTGGCGGCAGCTGGCGAAAGATCGTGCTGGCTGTTGGTTGAGGCCCAGATCCATAATAAAAGGAATGAGTATACGGTGTGGGGAAGCATTGATTTGACTGATCAACAATCTTGACATGGTTAAGCAGCCTTATCTGCCTCGCAAACGCACAATTTACCTTGGCATCATTGGGTTTATGTACACTTACAAAACTCATTCTGAAAAGCCTGCTATATGGAACGGAAAGGTGAATCAATACATTCGATCAGCGACTCTTTGTGCCTTTGAAAGTAAGTTTCTTGATGTAGTTTCGTGCACGAGGGAGGTGAATAGAAAAGACTCAGAAGTTAGAGCTGAGTATATTTTCTAGCTGTCTTCTGTTATGCACGTCAAGTCGATTATGATGCTCCTTCACTCTCGTGTGTCACTTTAATTGTGGCTAAATCCTCTATTGCAAATTGCTATAAGTGCGCAAAGTAAATCAAGAAACCTATTCACATCATTTCGTCGGTAAGGAAGTGCTGTTATTTAGTTAGAATTAAATAAATGAAGATTGAAATAAAACACAAGATTTTGAACGTTATAATACCAACAGTAATATTATTGAACCCATTCTCTCTTTTACCAAATCGGTATAGGTTAATGGCGTAACCTAAATTCGGTTGATCTTAGATTCTAAAGGCACAGCGTTTGTGGATAAGGCTTTCTTTTGTTGTTTGATCGAACAATAGATCAATAGAACAAAATGATAAAATATATAATGAATGCTATGAAAAGTCTTCCTCTATTATGTCTTGCATGACTTCAGCCAATGGGTCCTCTTCAAGGGAAGCATTCGGATTTATCGTCACTGTCCTGATTGTTTGTACATTTTTTGGTGTGGAGCTCACATGGTTCTGATTCTGACTCCGATAGAAGTCTTGCTGTCGCCACGTTCTATCCTTACACACATTCCTCCTAAGGATAGATTGTATTGCCCATGCTGTCTCTTCCTGAAGTACTTCGTTGTTTATTTTGTTTATTTCAAAAACTACCTGCTTCCCAAGCCAGTCATATTTATTGCTTTTGCTTTTGTTTTTCACTCTATTTGTTAAAACACCCTTAATATGACCCAGTTGCTGCATCATTTCGTGTTCTAGTTTCTCAACCTGAAAAAGAAAATGTAACATAAATGTAACGTGTATTAGGATGGAAAATGCTATAAGCCTTCAGTGGCTATTGTGATCACCACAATTCACGTTACCGCCTCCAAGTACACCATGGCTTGTGCATGCACGGAGAGGAGAAGCGAATGCAGGAAGCACAACTTTAAAGTTACTTACGTTTGTGTTTCGTCTGTTCGAAGTGGGATAGTTACTTTTATCCGATGATGCGACCACATCATTAGCTTCGCTGGTAGTGTTGCAACTAACAACACAGAGACTGGCAGGAGGCACTCTTGTAAACTTACTTGCATTTGAGTTTAGTGTCTTTGGAGTAGCATAGTTATCTATATCGGTTGATGCGACCACGTCATTGCGTAGGTTGGCAGGAGGCACAGTTGTACAACTATTTATGCTTGGTATCTTCGAATCTTTATGTAATAATTGTCCCACTTTATTGTTGCAACTGGTGCAAGGGATGATGCGTAGATTGGCAGATTGTTCAGTTGTACTTGCAGTTGGTATCGGTGACTTCGATGCGAGATGGTCATCTTCATATGTTAACGAGACCATTGCATCGTACTCCTGATCATCTTCGTCGGGACTGCAGACGACGTCGTCCTACGGAGTTTTCAAGATTCACTGAATACATTTGCAAAATGATGCATATTCATTAAATTACCTTTTCTATGTTTGCTATTAAGTCCTTCTTTTTGCGATGTTTTCTTAGAAACCTCAGCTTCTCGTAGCACCACAATGTTGGCTTATATGTTGCTTTGTTTGAATTCCCTTCGATTCTTATGGAATTTACCACTTTCCTATGCTCCCTCATATATTGGGTACGCAGATTGTGCAGTTTCGTTCTCACATAGTGCATTTGTAAATTGGGATTTATTCGTTGTAGCTCTTTTAAAATGACAACCATCGACTTCTCCCGCTTTGCCCTGTGAACATAGTCCGGATGCGTTGTGTCGTATAAACATTTATGCGAACGATATAGCGAAATCAAAAACGTTATTAAATTCGGCGACCACATAAATTTGTCCGTCATATCAATGAAATATTTATTATCCTGCGAGCGATAAAATCGAGAAATAAATTATCACTAGCGAAATTTGTTGCACGGCACGGAAAGCGAAAATTTCAGCGGCAGTTGAAGGGACAGAAATATCGCTCGAGTTTTCTTACATATGTATATTTGATCGTGTTTTGTATGTATTTTCTTTAGTTTGTTTTGTAAATCTGTGTCCGTAACAGAAATTAGAAAACTAGAACGTGTCTACACGACGGTTTATTTTAACTTGAGACTTTATAAAATCCCCTTTGTGGTCCCATGAAACTTTTACACGTTGAAAATCGCCCAATTTCGACTGGGGCTCTAATTTTCTATTACTTTTCCTTTCTCGCACATGAGTTAACTCAGTCTGACATATGTATAGCCTGCTTCCACTACACAACACTGCGAAGACAAACCGAAAGAGATGAAATGCTCAAGCAAACTCCGAGAAGTGTGAACACGCGATAAGCGGGAAATACGAAAAGAGAATGGTGCGTGTTGTCGCATAATAAAGTACCACAGCCGATAAAAACAACTACGAAAGGAACAAAACAAAACACACACAAGCAAAGGCCCTCTGTGCGGTGGCGTTTAGACGTGTCAATTCTGCCAAGGCAACATGGAAATATACGGAAGTGGACCGATTCGTTTAGGCCGCTTTTATAGTAATAATAATATAATAATATTGGTACAGCCCGTACAGGGCCTAACTTCTCAGCAACCACTCGTGTTGTGCGTGCTATTGTTCTATCACGAGTGGAAGGGACCTACAGTTTTTATGCCGACTCCGAACGGCCAATTTTTCTAGACAGTTATACTCTTTGAGCATTGTCAGTGACTCGAAAGAGGTTGGGCCGTGAAAAGTATTTCTTGTCGTACCATAAATCGAACCTAGACAGGTAGGTCCAAGTGCGTAGGAGTCGACGCACATACCCACAACGCCACGGGCCACCACTTAGGCCGCTTTTACACACGCTAAATTCGTCTGCAACTCTCAAATCTTCTTTTAGATAGTGGTAAAACGTGGAAAGGGGTAGCCCGAGTTGCATGTGCTCGAAAATTGCGATTGATACTTCACATTCCCTTTTATCTCTTTTCGTTTTATCGAATTGCTTTATTCTTGGCTTCTCTGTGTTGGGCATTGGAAGCATTCTAGGATATGTAAGAAAGAGATGACACACGTATGAAAGGGTGGGAAGCGGACAAATTGAGCAGGAATTGCAACTGGGTTGATTTCTACGTGTAAAAGTGGCTTGCGAAGACAAATGGGAATTGCAGAAAATCGTGAGTAAAAAGTTGAGTGTGTAAAAGCGGCCTTAGTACAATGTGAACTCAAGGAATTTTCTCGTCGTTCGACCGGGTTGCACTACATGTAGTACAGTGTGAACACCGCTATTAATGAGCGTTCACAATCGTAACGTGTAAAAGTAATGTAATGTCAAACAACTTGACAGTCCACGCAGAAGAGACTGAACGATTCATCTTCCTATTTCCCCTCTCTCTTCAATACAATCGAGTTTTGGTGATCTCGCTGCTGTTGCTGAAACTTGCATCTTATCTCGTCTCCCTTTCCAACTCATGGCATTTCAATTAACGTCAACGTGTAAATGCACTCACCGAAAATGCATCTCTCCCTAATTATCTTTTAATTATTCCGACCGGGGTTGCGTACATACAGATGTACCTACATGTGTATTGCACAAAATACGCCAGTATCCGATCAGAATATGTCACAGTTCCTTCACGTTTAACTCATTTTGCCACGTTTTTTTTTGGAAAGATATTGTTGTTAAAAGAAAATAAATTCATTTCTGATATGACAATTATCAAAAAGATAAGTCGAAAACATATGTATTTCCTTTGTTGAGCGAATCGTGACGCAGCCATACACACAATAGAAAGGTTGCTTATCTCCGGATAAGCTAACGTAGGTGGTGCTGGTGCTGGTCTCCTGATTACCTGAACGCGAATTTGGCACATGACAGGTGTCTGCCAAAACAAATCACAAAATATTTCAAGTGTATTAATCACAACATATTTTTTTTTTGTTGGTTCATACATTTACTGCGCCTTTAAATGGGGAATTCAAATTCTCGCGAAGACACTAAATCGACCACGAATAGTGAAGGTCACGCTACGAGCGAACAAAATAATGGATCAATCAGTGTTAAAGCCATAAGTCGATCGGCATCAGGAGCTGAGATTTCTGAAAAATATTACACTCAATTTGTGCCCGTTGAAAAGTTGGCGGAAATTCTCCATGAAAAGTCATCGAAATTCGGCGTGAATGGAATTGTTAACGAAGTGTTTGTCAGTCAAGTGTTTCCGAAATACAGTGACTTAGGTCATCGTCTCTACAAACTCCTGCATCACAATTCTCGTGCACAAACTGAATACCTTGGAACTGTGGCATTCCGACAGCAATGTGAAAGGTTTCTGGGCATTATTGACGATGCAAAAATATTGGAATGTTACATAAAAATGTACGCTGACCCCGACCGACAAGACATGATCAATAAGGAAGGTGTTTCTCGTCTCCTACTGACATGCTATACAATTGCAATGGAGCATTCTGGTAATGCAACGATTTGTCCAGCGATAAACCGGACACTTGAGTCCGTTGTAAGGTCGATATTCTTTAATCAGGACAGTCTTAGTATTGGGTATGTATGCCGTTGGTTTGAACATAATTTAATTCGGTCTGTCCTGCTTGTGCACAAATATTGTCTGCATACGCTCTCCACAGCGTACAGAGGATTGGAACAAAACGAGCAGACGTCTGGCATTGAATTGTCCACACCAGTATTAGAGCAACGAGCCCCATTCCCCGAACAGAGCGAATACGAAACGAACTCCTTGATGCCGTTGTCACAGGCATGGCTTTTAGCAGGCGCCTTAAACCCACTGTATTCAAAGCCACAATCAGTGGTTTCACCAAGTGCCAATAAGTCAGCATCAGCTGCACAAATTTTCAAAGACAAACTGTCGATGCTTCCGTCGCATTGGACGCTTTTGTACGATTCAAATGAGCACGGTCTGGGAGCAAATCGATTTTTACATCATCTTCTAGGATATCGTGGCCCCACAATCATCCTATTGCACACTAACGATGAACAAACTTACTGCATCGCATCACCGAACGAGTGGAAGGAGACAAACTTGTACACAGGTTCCGAGGGTTGTTGTGTGATACAATTGCTTCCGAAATTTGTGATTTTGGAAAAGAAGCCCAACATTTTGTACCTAAACACATGCATTCGTGGTTATCCCAAGGGACTGCGAGCTGGATCTGATCCAAGGAAACCAATCTTGTCAGTTGATGAGCATTTCGAAAATATCGACTGCAAGGGAATTGCCGCTGTGTTGACGTCCATCGAGATATGGGGCTGTGGTGATAAAACTTCACGCGAAGTTCAATTAGACATTAAAAAGTGGCAAATCAAGGAAGCCGAACGTCAACGCACTGTTAAACTAACTGCAGCCGATTGGATGGACCATCCCGATAGGTATCTCCTCGAGTTGGGAGGACGGCAAAACTACAATAATTAATTTGTTTAAGATACAATTAGAAACAGGGAGGGCAATGATACTTATGATAGATGTGGCGGCGGATTTGTCCTTGAGCTCTGCCCTCAAGTGTGTACGTCGGACTAGCTTTCGTTCGTGATAATTTACTTAATTTTATTGTGTATTTCGTTTGTTGAGCAACCCTTTTAAATAAAATCGTATTCTATTTTATTTGCTACAAAAAAATGTATGAGTTCGTGTTTTTTTCTTCTTCTTTTGTTGTTTGCATTCCAAATATGAATGTTCATAACTCATACGTTTGCGTCTTGTTTGCATTTGATCACGGTTTTCACTTATCCGTCGATTGCTTGTGTTTGCTGATTGACGAGGGCATGTTTGTGTGTACTATGAATATGTGTATGTTCGTAGATAGATTGAGACTCACGTTGGGATTGTGATGCATGAGGGGACCGATGATTATTCAACTTCGGAAGGAATGAGGTTTGATATTTGTTAAATTTAAGTTTAAATATTTTTCAGATTGGGTACAAGCATGTACATACATATCAAGATTTGTTTGGATCTGAACTCAGGTTCAATGTAACCTCATATCGTCATGCATGTTTTGGCAATCATTTGTTCCTATGTATATATGCCGGATGCTTTGTTTAGACACTTTCTCTATGTGTCGCCATGTGGGAGAAGTGATGATGTAGGGGGAATTTTGAATTTCTATATTTTAATTTGAAGTTGATGATTGTCCTGACAAACGTCTGCTCACACTTACAGTTCGTACGTACAAGTCAAGGGGTAGAAGAAGTTCCTGATGCACCGAAGTATAACTCCCCATTGTGACTATGCTTCGTCCAACACTTCGATGTAGTGTGTTCGTTCTAGCAGGCAGCCCTCGTTGGTGGCAAACGGCTCATGGAGGCAGCCCCATTCGGTCAATCACATCATGACTCCGCGTATGCCAACAGCTGAGCAGACTTTTCTAGATGTTCGTGTCATGCTTAAAATTACCATGACCCTTCCTCCCCTTTAGTTTCCATCCAATCTTTCAATTCCCTTTCAGCGTTATTTATTTTACCGCTAAACAATCCCACCAAAGCGAACGTACTGTGGCCGAGTGGCACGTTTTCAATAAAACACCAAGAAAGATTCCATTTGCCTTGAGTAAGATGCATAAACTTCTGATGGATTCATCATTAATTATGCCTATCACATTATACCTTTCCTTTATTGAACCGTTGGTGTTTACGACGTCCTAAAGATCGTAAGCTCTTCTATGGATCCAAAGGCCGTTTTGACAACTCGGACCTTAGAGATGATGTCTAGCCTCAATTAAACCAGCAAAGCTTCTCAGGGTCAAGTTCAACGTGAAAATAACAAGCGAAACAGGAACACGGTAACAAATTTGACAAAATGCTTGAATCCGTGGTTAAAGTTAATGAGTGAGTTATGTTAAATGGCGTTGTGGCTACGTGCGTTCGTTCACGAATAACTTTCAAATTTACGGCTCCACTCGTTACTTACAATGCTCTGAGAGTATAATTGTCAAGTCGTAGTCGGCATGAGACCGAAGAACTTGGCCATGAGTGGTTGTAGAACGTAGTACCAGTTCTTATTTATGTTAGAATAGGTAGCCATGGTATACCAATGTTCTTAGACGTAACACCCCACTGGACGGGGACTGCCATATAGGACGAATTAGTTAATCCAGAAACTGGCTACTGGTGGGAAACCAGTCACCAGTCGGGCGTATGCACAGCCGTGCAGCTTCTGCAATTGACTCTGGTTGTCGTTACCTCGAACCATCTCGTCTTATTCTTTTATGTAGGCAATGAGAGGGATCCCAATGCTTTCTTTTGTTAAGAAAATGCATATTCCAACAAGAGTGCGAGCGGTGCATTGGTGTCTAGGTTGAATCTTCTTCTTCTTCGTTTGACACTACAGTTCGGGGTGCGCCTAGGGCTCAACCAATAAGCCTCTCCAGGCAGTACGATCTTTTGCGAGTTGCCGCCAACAGCGCACATCGTCGAGTAGGTTGAGCACCTTCACGATTTATGTGCGCCATCTCGATCGAGGGCGTCCTTTGTTGTGTTGCCCGAATGGCTCGGATTCTAAGACTCTTCGGGCCGGAGTTATGGCGTCCATACGCCCTACATGACCTAGCCTGGTGTTATTGTCCCTGTTTACTGCAGAGCCGAGGTAGTCGAAGTTCTTGACTACCTCAAAGTTTCTACTGCTTATTGCGACGCTCAGTCGAGAGCTCGATGTTGCGCGTCCCTCCGTAATGACAGCAAATACATTATTTTCCCTCATATAACGCGTCTTCGCGTCAATGCCTGCAGAGACCCCACGGACGGCTTGCTGTGATCTGCCAATCACGTCAATGTCATCCGCGTAAGCTAGCAGTTGAACGGACTTTGGAAGACCTGGGAGTTTCGCACGATCTTCTCAAGTATGCTGTTGCAAAAGTCACGTGACACCGTGTCGCCTGGTCTAAAACCTATTTTGACATTGAAAGTTGCTCGTTGAGTTCGTTACCGACCTTGATGGAGCAGCGAGAATTCTTCTGTTAAGGGGACTGATCCCTCGATAGTTGATGCTGTCAAATGGATCTCCTTTCTAGATTCAATCCACGACACTATTATATTCAATATTGGCTGATTCAAGAAGGCACCATGACTCCACAAAATTCGATTCAATTGGAAACCCTACCGCACATTCCGGTTTTATAACGTCTCACAAAGTACAAGTTCTTTGATAATCACAAGGCAAGAATATGATTGTGCGTTATCTCTTAATCGTGCAAGTCAAAGATAAGAGTAAGCTAGCAGAAACAACTATCATTATTGTGACAGTCATTGCTTCAAAAGGAACAAACAAAACATAAAAGTTCTTTGCAAGTCGCTCTGTAGTTCTGAAAAAAACAAGAAATGATTGCACATTAGTCTAGCGTTTCTTACACACGCTCATTAGGTATTGAAATCTCAATATGACCTCAAACAATCCCCTGACAAAAAAATGTTAATGTTTAAATAGAAGCGGTGTCATTTGAGGTTAATAAATGCACGATTTAATCACGACTGCAACAACAGACTGATGTGTTGATCGAACCGAGCTCAAAAGAAGAAAACCTGAATATTTGGTAGTCCTTATAATTAAAACTGGTTAATAATGCATTTATATAGAAAAATATAAAATAATCCAACAAATTGTTCGCCGTTCGCATTTAAAACTATACCCCATCTGACAAATGCACTCTAAAAAAGTACACACCGTCAAGAAATGATGAGCACGGAATTATTTTTGATCAGTAACTCCCTTTGAAGTTGACGGGCCATCAACAGTTTTCTTCGCTTCATGGCGTCTTCGTACGCTTGCGAGGTAAATAACCCAAACAAATGATATCATGTTGAACGTTAGCGTGCGGATCTGAAAAGAGTAGCACACACACAAAAAGTATATAAGAATCCGTGTATAATTGCAGATATTAAAATGATTGAAAGAGGAACATAAAACCAGCTCGACGAAAGCAAACACAGTTAAAGTAATAAAAGAATAAAAAAAAAAAACAACAAAATAGTTAAGTAAATAGGCGTGCGATGAAATGTAAATTTGCTTTATAGTACATACCATGGGGGGTACATAGTTCATGTTAAGGAACACCGGAATCGATAAGAATGTCCAATTTGCTCTCAGCAGCACCTCGTAGAGCTTCTTTAAATTTTTCACCGCATAATCATGTGTGTTCCCCTTAAAACGAAATCAAACCTTGTCAGATGTTTGCAACTAAGTGAGATAACTACAGGATGCATTTACCTCGAATCTCGAAAGGAAATAGAGTGATACAGCCTGATAGAATGGTGCGAAAAATAGACGTTCCGAAAAGAAGACTAAAAGCTTTCGATAAGGCATATCCTGTGGGAATATCTTTTCAATGAGTTGATAGAAAAAATGTGGTATGGTGCCACCAAATATGAGACTGCAAGGCAAATCTGTAAGCGTAATCATCATTTCCTAATGCCAAAGGGCTTACCCAAAGGAGCCATAGGCCAGCAGGGTCTTTTGGTTAATGTCCTTGTTGCCAGCAATCTTCTGTGAAGTGTAGTTAGCTGATGTAGCTATAACAGCGCTAAGAAAATACGAAAAACACACGTACACATATATGTAATTATTTATAATTGCAAATTGACTTTTGAACTCTATATGCTTACCTTGTAATTGATTTTGTTCGGAGTGGATGATTGAAGAGTTGCTCCAGGTAAGCACCGAGGAGTGTGTAAATTGGTTTGGATAAAGCCATTTTAATTGCTAAACAGATGATACCACAGTTCTATGAGGTCAAACAGTGAATGAAAGAAGGCCAATTTGGATCACAGTGTCTTGTTGACAACCTAAATGCCAGTCGTAAGTGTGCGATTGAGATAAGCTCAACTTATCTACCTTCTGTTGTTTTTTCTGCTTCGTGATTATTATTTTTTCGACAGATTAGATGGCTACGTACAAACTTTGTTCGTCTTAATTCCAACCACCGACAGAAACACAATCAACTCTGGATATGGTGTGATGGAGTTTGACGGAGAGTTGTTTGTGTTTATATGACATTTGAGTGCAACCTGAACATGGCTGATATGGGGGAATAGAGGACTTACAGCGAATTGGATTTAATACACTGTCAGATGGCAGTGACTGCGGTTACAACTAGAGATTTGAATCGTGTTTGTGAATTGTTTGCGAGGGTTACTAATTAAATTATTTGTTCCTTTATATATGACAAATGCAGAAAAATAGGTCAGCGCAGTTCGGGGCAGACCTGGCTCCTGAACCTCAACCGACAAGACTTCTGCTATCGTATGCTTCACCTTAGATGTCGTGAAACGACAGCCAAATAAAATTTCAAACCCATTTACAAATGAAATCTTTTATTTGGCAGCCGAAAATGTTGGAACTAACCCAATCATTAATATCTTCTTCATTGGATATACGACGTGGACATTTCTCTACCAAATTCGGAAGGTTTCAAAACAATACAAGTTCATGCAACACCGTTTTAAATGTAATAATTTTTTTGTTTTTCTGTTAATAATGGATGTGACGGTGCGCTAAGACACTTCCATTCAAGTAGCAATCTGTCATATGGATCAATTCGCCGCATCTGAATCGAATGCATTTTCCTCTTGTCAGATTGTTAGATTTTTTTCTGTCATTTAGAAGAAGAAAAAAAAAAGTGAAAAATAGATTATAATTTCATTTGTGATACAAAGAAAACTATAAATACCAAATTAATGGCTAATCAAAGTCTTTGTTAGCATAAGCTGTCAAACGAACGATTCACACAGTGTTCCGGTTACGCACGCACCTCAACAGCATTATTGCCGTCAAGAGAATATATGATAGCTTATTAAGGAGTCTCGATATAAAATGTATTGCTTACAATGTCTAATACCTGTGCTCCTAATTCCGAAACCAACGAATCCAGCTCTCATGCAGACGCACGTTATGTTCATCGTTCTCTATTTAATTGGGTTCTTTCTCGAGCGTAAGCCCTGCACCGTTTGTAGTCTAGTGTTTCTCACCGCAGTTTGTCTGATTTGCTACAGTGGAGTGGGCAATTGCATATTTTGGGGCAATTGCGAGGGTCATCAGTGCGACAATGGATAAAAATAAATCAAACATTAGTCAACGTACATAGGTGAGACTGGATGATCGAACAAACGCCAGCAGTGAATAGCTACCTAAATAATTAGTAATTTAACTCTTACTACATCTACATAACTACCGCAATTCTTCCCCGCCCGCCAGACAGCCAACCATCAAAACAAATCCAAAACAACTCATAAATAACCAAAATCTACATACTTTTGTTTTTGTTTTGTTTTTTATTTAACTAAACGAGAATATTCAAGAAAAAATATTTATAAATTCAAATAATGAACTTATAATGCTCACAAAACAAAAATAATCGAGAGAAAAAAAAGAGAAACTGAGGAAAACACAAGTTGTTGCGATAAACAAAAATAAAATATTCTCACTTGAGTAATCGAAGAAAATGAAGAAAAAAAAGCGAAAAAAACAAAATAAACTTGAAGAAGCCAAAGCAAAGATTTTTTTTTACCAACCATACTATGTATTGTATGTATGTATGTATGAATATCACAATTGTACAGTGATTTTGTTAAATATTTATTCGAGTATATATGATTTTGAATATCGAGTGTGTTTTATTGCATTTGAGTCGTTCGTTCGTTCGTTCGTTTATTTTTGTCTGAAGAATTTGTTGTGATTTTGGTTTTACACATACATTTAATAACGCGTACAGAGTATAGAACACTGTCGATACAGAGGAGTCGTGTAGTCTTGATTTGTTGATTGAATCGAATTTATGTAAATATTGAAAAGGCGACAAAATAATAGAAATATGTATTTTATTTATTGTGAAAGCATATGGAAATTTCATTGTGAAAATAGCTGAGAAGACAGACAGAGAACAAAAGGGGAGTACGCATGGAGACGGTTTTGAAAGAGCGGTTTTAAATTTATTTAAAGACACTGATTTGGTTTTAGACATAAGTTATTTTTAAAGTATAATAAATCGATTTGAACTACATTACAGGCGTTTTAATTAAGGGCGTACGAATTGTATTCGTTGGATAGATGCGTTCTGCGATCGGTTTTTTTTTATTTTTAAAAACTGGTCCATTGTACTACTATGAAGCAACCAACATTTACTGAAATTTCTTCGTCTTCCGGAGGAATACCAGCAAGCGCTTCTGTGATGAAGAGCCTAAATCAACAGGTCTGACCACATCAGCAGCGAAAAACTGCCACCTGTTCCGAGCAAATGCGGGAAAGCTTCTTCAAAGGAGAAGAACCCGTTAGTACGCCGGTAAGTCGTCTGCAGTATTTTCCAGAAATAAGAGAGCAAGCAAGCGTATAAAAAACGCTATCAGATGAAATCAAGGGGCAAGGGAGGTAGAAGTTGGATATCTTCTTGCTCTCTTATTTCTGGTATTTTATGTCAAGAGATAACAAGAATGCCGGGGATTTCTTACAGACATTAGGGAGCAAGCGTTTGGTTTGGCTACTTCCTCGAGAATCATGCCATCTCCGGTTGTGCTCTCCAGAGGCCCAACCATCTATGGAAGCCCTAACCAGGGAGCAGGTAGTCCCAGCGTTGTTTTGGGTCCTAAGAGTGCATCCTCTCATTCTCGTCTCAGCCAGCGATCTAATTTCCAGTGATCCGTGCTGACCCGGGACCCAGATATGTCTTATCGAGTGTTTAAAGGGTAGAGCAAGGCCTTCAGCACAGCTTGGCTATCGCTACAGACACAAATAATTCGCCCCTTCCACCTGTTTTTTATAATAAAGTCCGTTACCATTAGGATCACATAGGTTTCCGCTTGGAAAACCGACGCAAATTTACCTAACGAGCTGTGCAATCTAATGTCGAAGGCGCCAAATACTTCAGGAGCCGTCCGTGGAGATTCGACTACAGTTCATTTCTGGTTAAAATTTCCGGCCTGAGCCAGGCCTGAGTGGAGGGAAAGTTGACTTTGCATGTATGTCGCAGCTGGAGTAATGGTGTCCGTTCGTCAGAAGGCATATCCATGAGACTAGGGTCAAAGGTATTGCGGTACACAAGTTCATCGAAGCTCCAGTGCGAGTTGTACAAAGGACCACATCTTTTTAAGTGGAATATGGTGGAAGGGAGAAGGGAGACTTAGTGTGCAGTGTAGTAGTGCATCAAGAGCAAGTACTTGGGTGCTTAGCCAAATGCACTCTGACATCTTAGCCGGATTCGAGAGAAATGTCCTACTATGTTGCCCCATATGTGAGGATGATACATGTATGAAAACTACCTCGAAGTATTGATAAAAATAAAGCTCGGTTGACTCCGATGGGCTGGACCCTAGCTTCTATGAGCGAAGAGGATCCCGTTCTTTGTGGAATCGCTGGCCACATTTCCGCTGGAATTATGGCATAGACCAGGACGCCCGAAGCCTAGCGAATGGCGTTGGCCCACAACCGTGATAGTTGGAGGGACCACACCCTCGTTCTCACGCCTATGATGATTAATGACTATCGAGATTCTGGCTCAGTTGAAAATATGCGACGTGAATTTCGTCCAGAGGTCGGTCGTCGTCATGGCTTCAGTGTGCCACCGCACCCTGGAAAAGTTTGAACGTAAGGACATATACTCCTTTTGACACTAAGTAACCAACCAGACAGAGATTAGTGCGAAATGAAGAAAACAGCCTTGTAGCGGCCAGACCAGCTTATTTTGCGATTGGATTTGGACATACATCCGCATAAGATCCGGGTGACAGAAGTCTTATAGGGCCACTGGGTCAGTTGGAAGATGAACAAGGAAAAAATCTAAACATTGCCACACTAACCACTGTCCTCTTTGTTCTGACTCATTGTCAGCGGAATACACAATGTGGGTATTTTTTATTTCTACTCGTCAATGTCTGTTCGGGCTTAAGTTGAGCCATTTAGATTCAGTTTTGAAATACAAAGATACCAGTCGATTTGCATCATGGCGATATCTTCCTGCATGTGACTTCAATCACGTATTATAAATGTAAGGCCTTGGGCATTGTGCTACTGCATCTATTTACAATAGAAACTTTGCTCTCTTAGGTTCCAGCTGTTTCGGCGATAGAATATTTTCACAAGGTTACGACGCTATGCTGAACTTATTAAACCTAGACCAGTTCTGCAAATTGATTGAAAATTCAAGCCGCTGTGAAATATGCGGAATAGATTATTTAAAATGGATGACTGTGCATTGGGACTTAAGACGTTGGTGCATACATAATACAACTGCGTATAGCTTGTGTCGATAGAATTGCTGAATTTAATTTTGCACTAGCAGAGGTCTTCTGTGACTTCTTTGAGGGGTCCTTGGCACTGAAGCGTCGGCTATAATGATTTTCAAGCGGAAGTGGCAATAATAAATGAAGCAGTTAGGTATTGAATCAGAGTCGGCCAAAAATAGTTTTAGCGGTGACAGAGGGCAATAGGAAGTCAGTCAAAGAAAGTCACAAGCCATCGACGACTTGGCGACAACGTTACCATAGCCAAATATTCTTTCAAGGTAGTTAAGGATTTTGTCTACTTCGGTTCCCATGGAAACAGAACGAATACTGTCAGTACCGAGATTAAACGCAAAATGACTCCAGATAGTCGCTGTTACCTTGGACTCAAGATGCAATTGGGTTGAGGCGGGATGTGCCAGCTCAAGGCCTTCAAGCCCAAGGCCGAATAGAATTTCCGTAATGTGGGTTGCAGGTTATAGTGACATCCCAGGCAATGAGAAGGCCGATGAACTGGATAGACAGGGATCTGATCTTCAGTGATCGCTTGCAGAGGAGGTGCACATCCCACTACAAACAGTCAAGGCTAATATCTCTACTCACTTCCTTAAAATAGAAAACCCCAGATGGCCCAAACTGTGCAATAACAAGGCCTGTGTAGAACCGATCTAAAACAAAAGATCTTCTCCGATGAACCCATTATGATATCGCTAGAATAATGACAGACCGTCAAACTAGCTATACCACCCAAGACTTATCGTCGCGCACACTGATCATCCCAACAATCTGCAAAGCGAATGAACAAGCCTCTGGGAAGCACAGCTTCTCCGACACCAGTCTGGAGGAGGCAATTCCCAGATCTTATTATCTTAAGAGGAACCTGGCGATCCGCTGCTCAGTCAATAGTCAATCAGATTGATCATGTTGCGAACGGCGTTCGACGGCACTCCTTCAGTGTTCTTGTTGACACGAATATCGACGATCGCAAAGGAGTCGACGAAGAACATCACTGTTTGATGTCGGAAACGGACTGGTGACATCTTTGCCGATCTCAGAAACTCTGTGAAACAGTGCATTTAAATTCATCTGAGCCTGATGCAGAATGCAAAGACGCTGCTTTTGATATCCAAGCCATGCCGCTACGACCAATGGAAGGGAGGAAAAAGTCTCGGAGAAGGTGAATTGAAAACGGGCCTTTTTCGGTTATTTAACCTCCTCTGAGGTTTTTCTTTACGGGCAATAGAAGGCTTCAAAGCGAGAGCTGATGGTGAGTTCTGGTCACAGAAACGAGGGAAAAAGACCCGGATCCACAGGAGGGAAAATAACGAGAAGCGCGTAATTGATCTGTTATAGCAGGAATAAAAGAAAATTATCCAATCGATACAAAGTTCGGACAGAAACTTATTCTAGACGATGTCAATATCCAGACTGAAGTTCAATAAAGCTGATGATTAGGCTGGCCACTGAAATCTTTAAAGCAGTTGGGACTGATATTTTCGTGCCCACGCACCACTTAATATGTAAGCTGTGATAGGTGATAGAGTAAAATCTCAGTATCGTTTGCCGGTTCCACAAGAAAGGAAACTCCGTTTAATGAGCCGCTTATTTAGGGATAGGTCTCCTTAATATCGCGTGCCGTTTTCTGTGTGCTTATTTAAAGCCGCATATGGACAATCTAAGAGGTCTGCGAGGCTTCACACATGCTAAAGTACTTGGCCATCTCGTTGAGAGATAGGCGGCAATTCAGGGAGATCTTTGAGTTAAAAGTGAAAGTTCGCTCAGAGATTTGATAGCTGCCTGTTAGAACAGATAGCGATGTATTATGTGCTTGATATTACATTGTTTTTTAGCCAGGATAGAGTCCTTAATCGCTATAGTTCCTGACTGACGCAACAGTGACTTGTTAGTCGCAATGACAGTTGAATGTTTAGTTCCTTAGAATAGACACCCGCTCCCACAACTTCACCCATTTTTGAAAAGTATACCAGTGTCAAAGCCAAGTTAGAGGTTTTCAACTCAGTATTTGTTCCAACTCTCGCCTATGGTCATGAAATTTGGGTAATGACTGAACGAATAAGATCCCGAGTGCAAGCTGCTGAGATGTGGGAATTACTCGCCGGGATAGGGTGAGAAACACGGCAGTGCGCGAGGAACTCAACATTGAGCAGCTGCTTCTTCGAACGGAAAGGGCTATGCTTCGGTGGTTTGGTCACGTGGCACGAATGTACCCATCATCACGACTTCCGAGGCGGGCGTTGAATGCGATTCCATCAGGTAGGCGACCGCTTGGCAGACCCAGGACGAGGTGGTTGGACCACGTCCAAAAACTCGCCGTGTTACGCTTGGGCATTGCTCCTGATGAATTAGAGTCGATAGCAGAGGATCAAGTTGCCTGGAGATCTCTCGTGCGTTAGTGGATCATGCGGGTCAGAAGATGATGATGATGATGATACCAGTGTCTGATATTCAGACTTTCAGTATGATCCCGCAGATATGCTGTGTATATACTTCTCGAAGAGTAGTTTGGGTCGGTGTTTTCAGGTAAGGATATACTCGTATAGTAGAGTATCCAGAACGGAGTTCCTTCCACATATGTAGTGATTTTTAAGCCTTATCGCCGTACTGGTCGTAACCCATCTGCCGAATAAATTTATCGGTTTAAGGAATATGCTCAGAGTCTCTGAAGGGGTTGTTCTTAGCGCTCCGCTTATAGATGCACACGCCATCAGTTGCACCCTTTCGAGCGGTTTGCATATGAAATTTCTTTCCAGCGCAAACAACCAAATTGCGACACCATATAGTAGTATTGGCTCGACTACAGATATAAATATCCAGTGGACTACGCCGGTCTGTAGCGTAGCTTTTTTACAGCAATATAGATTCGTGGATGCGTTTTGGACGCGTTCCTGGATGCTGAGTTCCCAGCTTAATTTCGTGTCCAGAATGATAGCTAAGAATCTTCCAAAATTTTTTTTTTCCTTTTTAAGTCCTTTCTCAATTTCTTCAATTAAGCGAATTTTCGTGCCAAGATCTAAATCAATTTTCTTTTTGTAATAATTTATCTGTAAAAGATGCTCCCTCACATATAGAATACAATCACCTATGTAACTTCAAATCCGGTGATGTAATCCCTTAAAGGTTTAATTTATTGTTGTTTAAATATTCTGTTCCAACTCGACGGCTACAAACAATACATTTTAAATAAAAAAAAAACGGTTTAGTTTGCAATAATTCCGTTCCGTTACATGCAACTTACAATTATCTTACTGCCAACTTGCACAGAATAACTACATCAGCTCTGTTGAAGTGCCTAGAACCAACTGATTTTCGAATTCTAATTGGAATTTCAATAAAATAAGATTTTGTTTCTACATAATTTCCATTGCTTTCAAATAAAAACTGTTTTGAGTCCAACGAAACACAACGCACACACGATAATGGCCCACACGGTTATTGGCAAGTGTGATGTATAGTTATGTATACGGATATCCCAATACGATTTGTGAGAGGGTAATATCGACTTAAGGGGTGAAAAAGGAGGCCTTGAATCGAGAGAATTTGTACGAGTTAGATGGAGTTTCGACTTAGAGGGAGTTTGACTTATAGAGAGTGTTTTTGTATGGAAAATTGACGAAAAAGTTCGAGTTAGAGAGAGTTCGACTTAGGGAGAGTCCACTGTATAATATTCCATAATAATAGTGGAGAGATCAGAGACAGAGATTTTGTATTTCCTGGTAAAGAGGACTAATTCCCTTGAAGCCTGTCTTTTCTAGGGTCAGTAGAAGCTCATTCGTTCCACAGGAGAGGAGAGAGCACTCCACTGTGTGGTATGCTTCTTGGAGCTTATCGCCTTATTTTCAAGCAAATGGTTCATAAAGGCCACTATGGAGTTTTCAATCCTAAGAAAATGCTCTTCGATCCAATTCGCCCATCATGATTGGTGTCGGTTGTGAGAAGCGATTTTATTGCCTTCAGTGGGGGTGAGGTGTCTCCTGATTCTATGCTACTGAAAAACCCGCCCCGCTCCTTGTTAATTCATTAGAATTGCCTGGAATACCCTGGTACCCAGGGACCCAGTAACCTCTGCCTGGAATACACTACATTGGTTCGACAGCCGGAGTGCCATAGATGTCTCTGTCCTATAAAAGGTGGGCCAAATACAAGTTTCTTTTTTAAAAATGCTATAAAATTAACAAAATAAATTTTGTCCATGTACTATGGCTTTTTTGGAAAGAACAAACATTCCTATTAATTGTAAAATACAACGTTGTTCAAGTGACTGCCTCGGCTGACTTTGCAGTGGCGCATTTTGTCACCCAAATTTTCCAACACCTTGTTGATGGTTTCGGGCTGCTTGGATGATAATGGCCTTAAGTGCTTGAATCGTTTCCAGATTATTAGCATATTCATCCGCCAGGTCCTTGACGGTTCCCCACAATAAAATGTCCAAATGGTTTAAATCGCGGCTCCGAGGCGGCCAATTGACATCGCCAAGACGCGTGATAACACGATTTGGGAATTTGGTGCCCAAAAGATTGATTGTGGCGTGTGGCATGGCGCGCCATCCTGCATAAAACAGAGGTCGTCCAATTCAATTTCAGTAAAAAGAAGCACTTCAACATACTCGTAGCTCTGTAACGCCCACCGTCGACCGAAACGTTGTTCCCAGCCACATTTTCGAAGAAGACCACAGTAGCCACATTCTCATCTGAGCGCACCATACGACGACGGGGACCATGAGTGTTGTCCACTAACAGACAAGTCTCACGAACTTTTTGCACAAACTTGGGTGCAGCAGTCGCGGTGGGTGCTTCATTTCATCGGCAAAAACTTCTGTTCGAAAAACGCACTGTTTGGGCTACACAGCACTCACTTTGGGAAGAAGTTTTCAATATTTCCCAACGTTTGTCAAGCTTAAAGCGGTTGATTTCGTTACGCGAATGTATGATATTGACTTTCTGTCCAGATTTCGAGCTGGAACAGCTGTCAGTGTCAAAATAACCTATGATTAAAAAAAAAAAAAAACACTAGATGGGCCCTCTATACCCGAAACTGTGCCTTCATCCGATCTATCTGTGTAGATCTCCATTGCAGCCGGCTGACGGACCTAGTATCTGCCAATCTTCCCTCGTGGGAAGTATAGTATGTATTCTGTTTAATTTCGAAGTCCAGGATAGGCATCAGATAGTCTGTCTCCTTTGGAATCTTTGAATTTTGTAGTGCCTTCATATGCCTAATCCTGTGAGTTTAACTCTTTTAGTCTTTCCGCTGCAAGCGTAGTCGTAAGCTTCCCGTTAGTCTTTGACGTTAGGCAATTCTGTCTTAAGTCACAAAACTGCATTTTGGATTTTTGATTGGGTTTTAACTCATTTTTTTTGTTCTTTTTTGTTTTTTTTTTATTAACGACTTAAGCAACTGCTTCCCATCGAAGTAATTTAGTCTTTCGGCAATATGGCAGAAAAATGCTTATCTGGCTCGGTAATAACGTCTTGAGTTTATTGAAGTCTTTGTGAAGAGTCTCTGAGGCAGTAACAATTATAGGACGGCTGTGGATGTTGATCTGAGTGCCCTTGTAATAAAGATGCATGCTTATCCTAAATATTCTGCTTATTTTAGTGAGATTATGTTCGACTTTTAGCGCCGTCCACTACAAAAGGATGCCGTACATCAGAATTGACAGTACTATTGCAGTGTATAGATGTTGTGCTATTTTCCGTCTGATTCCCCATTTGGGTCCGACAAGTACAGTGCAATCGATGCTTTCCTCATACGTTACTCTATTTCTATGTTTCCAGGTTAGTTTGCTGTCGACTAGGATCAGTGAAAGTCAGCTCTTTTCCTTTACAGCTTCGGTGGGGTGATGGTAAGTACATAAAATCCCATCGTGAACAGTACCAGTTCAGTCTTGGAAGGGTTAAGATCCTGCCCAACACTGTCTATCCACTTTCCCAGTTTGAGGGACGAAATGTCAAACCTTACTGAATATTTTGACAGCTATCATTGGTAACTTGCTGACAACTGCTGAAACATGACAACTGAACAAGAGACGATCAATGCCAAGAACCACTCGAGAAATTCACCCAAAATCAACGCCGACAAGAGAAAATAATTGAAACAACTGACAACAATGGTAGTTTTTTTTTTTTATAAAAACTAATTTTATTTACAATTTTAATCCACGAATTTGGTCTCATACTATACATCGGAAAATATACATTCCCCTATTCGCGACCTTTCCGGAGTCATACCATTAAATAGTTAAATTTATCGAAAAGATACCAATTCTCTGAATTTATTGTTAATTTTTTGCCATTTTTATACATTAACACAATAAACACACACAAGGGTGGAATAGAATTTTGTGTCTTTTGCTTTAAATTGAGAAAAAAAAAGAAATACATGGGCTGGCTGTAGAAACTTGTTTTGTTTTGTTTACATATAAAATTATTCGTTAGCAAAATAATGTTCTGTTTAACAGCTGCAATCACAGGCGCACTTCTACGAGCTACGAACGGAACGTGGGTGGACATCTGAAAGAGAGAGAGAGAGAAAGAGACAGATCAGATTGTTGTCCAGAAACGGGATTGGTAAGGTTTACGTACAGTGTGGCCTTTCTTGTTCCATAACATCCTGGTTCATGTCGGCTTGAGCTTGATTCATTGGAATCGGAATGTGTACTGGGCTGATCAGACTGCGTCCGTAGGCACCACGTCCAATCTGGAGGATTTGCGGTTGGTCGGGCATGGGTGGAGTCATGGTGTCGCGTGGCTCCATTGGCAACTGCTGGGTGGTCAATTGCTCCTCTTCCTGTTGCCTCTGCTGCAGTAGCAGTTGCTGTTGCTGTTGCTGTTGCTGTTGCTCCTGGCTTTGAGTTTGTTCTTGATTTTGAGCTTGGGAATCCTCCTCTTCGGAGCTGTTGCTGTCTGAGCTGGAGTTTGATTCGGCAACCTCTTCGGCTATCAGGTGTCTAAGTCCCTCGGTCATGCGCTCCTCGGCGGCACGTTGAATGTTTCTCAGATCCTCGGCGGTGATGCCTGCGCGTTGGAGAGCCAAACCGAGTGGAACCCTCTGGACTTGAATGTGTGGCAATTCCTGGTTGCTGGATGGGATCTGAACGGGAACATCATCGGCGACGTGAATCTCGCGGAATGGCAACTGCTGGACGTGGATGCGAACGTGTTGCTCCTGCATGGGTTCTGGGCGTGGGGCTTGCATGATCTGTTGTGGCATTGGTGGACGCATTCCCATGGGCATGTGCTGGAATGGTGGTGGCATCTGACGGATCATTGGTGGCTGTTGCTGCTGCTGGGGCATTGGTGGCATCATGCGTTGGGGCATGTGGGTCAATGGGTATTGGTTGGGAGTCTGGCCGAATGGGATTGGCACGCGTTGGTATGGGATGAACATTGGGCGCATGGCTTCGACCTCTTCGTTGTCATCGTTTGACTGCTGGCGGGGCTGCTGTTGTTCCTTGTCGTCGTTGCCAGTTTCACAGAAGATCGAGATGCGTTCACCGGTGATGCGGGCCTTCTTGGGGTCTGTGGTGAGGTTGACACCGAATGGAAGGTTGACGGTCTTCGAGGGGGTGTCGACGATTTCTTCGGCGTGCTTGCGTTCGACGACACAGTTCATGCGGGATCTAAGAAGAAGATTTTGAGGGGAAAAAAAAACAACGAGTTACAACCAGGACTGGTCTAAACGGGGGAAACTTACTTTTTGTTGTTCTGCAGGAGAACAGCTGCGAGGTCACTCAAGTCCAACTCGAGAGGAACTTTGTTGGAGACCTTCTGTAAATCATCGGTCTCTTCGCTGTCCGAGAATGATGAGTCACTTTCGTTTTCATTTGTCTGCTCGTTGTTTGACGCTGGCGCAGGTGCAGCCTCCTCCTTGGGCTCCTCCACTTTCTTCATCACAGCTGGTTCCTCTCTGTCGAGGTTTTGCAAGTCATTCTCATTTTCATCGTTGTTGCCAATCAGTGCATCAGCTCGTGGAAGTTCCTGCAAGAGAAAGGCATAATTAGTCAGATTGTCTGGAGATGGGAGATGTTGCATATGCCGTGAACACTCAACGTGGCTGACGACATTTTAATCGCAGGCCGTTGCATAATACGTCGACGAGACGCACATATAACCGAGAGAGTTCGTTGGCTCGAGGAAATGTTGCCGCTGAGCCGAGCTATATGCTGGCGGGAGATTATGTAAGTTCTTTGGCGTCGCTGTCGTGTTTACAACCCGCATACATACATGGAAAGTCGCTAAATATCAGTCAACGAACCGCGGCGGTGAGCGCAAGTTTTTGACTTTCTCACTGCTTACACGCATGCATGTGAACTTTCACGAGGGTCTCTCGAGGCAAGTCCACGGCCTCAGATTTGGACATGGGCCTGGTTGCTAAAAGTTGCATAAAACTGTTGCGGAAAGAAATTTGTTTTGGATGACTAAGTTTGTCTCTTCCTGCGATCAGATCATTTAGTCACGCGTAACCGATAAATTTCGAAAATACAAATAAGGTGCGACAAGCGGAAAAGACTTTCTTCTAGATTGCATGCGGCAACTGAGGGTCTTGGGGGAAAACTTTTGCTTTCACACCTTAATGCGATTGTTGGTCAATTTTCATCCATTTTTGGACCGGATCGGGTTCTGTTGTGGCTTGTGCTTTCTTGTACTTTCGGGAAATGGTTGCGCAAGCTCTTGCAAAAGGCAACTTTACTTTCATTTATGCTGCAAGCAAGTTTATCGTAAGATGGATGTGTCTTTGCTGTCAGGGCGTATGCACAGGCAGCAGAAGGCGATTTTTCAACTTCACGTTGATATGCGTGAATATCCTGAGCAGAGATCGAGGTAACAGTTGACTGGGCAGGCCTGAAAAACATTATCATCATTCAATCATTAAGTTGAAGAATGTTCTTTGATCGTCACGCAGTAAACAACAATCCATGGTTCGGCGGGCGTAGAATCTTACTGAATATTTTGACAGCTGGATGTTGAAATATAACTATCATTGGTTGTCACCCTTTATAAGGAAGGTCTGATATCATTTGCCATTTTGTGCCGTTATTCGCTTGCAAATTAAATAGAATGGGATAATATAAGTAGGCAAAGTCGTTGAGAGAAAACTTCTGCAGATTGACGAGGAAGAGAAGAAAAGGGGAATCAGGCCACGAAAACGTTATTTCTTATAAGCGACGTGGTCAACTCTCATATTTGCAGGAGGTATGTATATTTACTCGCCACACTGTACATTCCCTTATCTATAACCACAATAAAGTATGGGTCACTGTTTCATTTCCTAATGTTCATTGTCGTAGCCATTGCCTCTTTTCGGGCATGTTCAGTAAACAAGCACATATTTCTTTCCAAACCAAACAAAAAAATGCCCCCAACCGCGCGACGATGAAAAGTAGTTTAATCTCACTTCCTTTCTCCTCGTGTATTACTAGTCTGCCAGCAATCCACATTACAATTGTAACTAAATTTCAGGTTGATGGCTCCATATAACATGAACGCCGGTGCCGCCCAAGCTAAACGTGACTATCTTAATAAATTACTCGAAGATTACATCATGTTGATGTTTTGTCCAAGGGGACGATATGTGTATTACGACAAACCTAAACTGTGTGCTATAAAAAGAGGACTGTCAAGTTTTTAAGTGCTATTTGATAATTTGAATTTTGAGCACAAACTCTGATGTATCTTAATTGGATTTCGCATGTAATGCTTCCTCAGTAGCTGAAAGGTTTACAGGAAAATCTATGCGGTAATGTGGATGGTAACATGGCAGCTTGTTATGAAGAGTTATGAGCCCTGTTTACATCTGGAGGCTAGAAGCCGGCTGGTAAAACAACGTGATTTATGAGTAGATGATGTTTGCATGAATAAATTTTTTATTTGTTAAGCCTTGAGGTTAGACGGTAAGCGTCTCTAAAGATTACAAATAAATTGTATGGAGTCTTAAATGTCTCTTAAAAATCTATCAGTGTCATTTGGAATGAATGTAATTTTGTTCCCACCTTAAAGTACAAATCGTGACACAAGCCGTCTGTAAAGAGTTACTAGTTGACAAACTCAAGACCAAAAATCATTTGAAACTGGCTGCTCAACATTCCTGTTGATAATACCCTTCGTCCTCAGACGATTTTGAAAGGCGTATAATGACGTTTTTTTGACAGTTGATCATGATTCTACGAATATTGCATTTGAGTTCATCATTTCACCGTCAAAACGATAAGGTGTGAAAAGGAAATGTGAAATAGAAATCCCTGATCAAGACACAGCACAAGTTGTTATGACGTTGAATGAGTGACAGCATGCACTGGTTACATAGTTGCGTTTGAGTTGTGGCTGTAACCCAAATAAAGCCGATTGTGTCATCGCCTAGTTGGAATTTAAGACACTTCCTCGCAATTATTTTGCTTGTACGTAGGATTGAAATGATGTTCATTCTGCGAACTTCGGAAACTCTGACACTTCATTCATATATAATTTTCTCTATTCGCAGATATGTACCTAGTAGTAGAACTTCCAAATTAAATCATCTCAGGCACGAGAGATCTCCGGGCTACTCGATTATCCGCCATAGACTAACTTATCAGAAGTGCAACCAAGCGAGTTTTTGGCATTGGTCCAACCACCTCGACCGGGGTCTGCCCTGATGGAATGATATTCAAGGCTTGGAAGTCGTGATAATGGGGACGTTACCCAAATTGCATGATCATGGTGAGAGTTGGAGCAAATAAGGCAATTAAGTTTGGAATAACTTAGAACTCGGATCTCGGATCAGTACGCTTGAATTTTAAGTATATTTGTCTAGAACGCAAGTAAAATGAAGAAAAGAAACGTTTTGCCTCACACCACCTACGGCAATTTTGTCTATTTCTGGGCGAACATGAAACCCCACGAATGACGACTTAGTGGAAATCCGACGTTGAATCGATCTTGGCTCGAAGAGAATACTTGCTTTTCGAACTTCCCTGTTCGGAGTCGGCATAAAACTGTTGATTCCCTCCACTTGCATCACACGAGTGATATATATAGAAGCTAGTCCCAGGTCCACCTCGGACTTGAGTAAGCCCAAAGAAAGTCCATTTCGCTCTACGATCCTAGCGTCATCCACTCTTGGACACATTTCGCTTGGCTTCACAGCATGTGCTCACTGTCATAGTGTAATGCCACCTCTTTGTTGTCATTACGAAACAACATAGCAGATGGAGAAAACAATTAACAAAACCTCTTTTTGTCCACAATCGCACATTTAATATTCTTCGACTAATTGTAGAATATCAATTAAAATTCTAAAAGCATTTACTTCAGCATACACCATTGCTCTCTGCCACTACTGTCCACAAGAGTCATTAAGGATTTTTTCTGCTTTTCCATTTGAAGACACCACCGACCAGAGACTGAGCACTTTTATTGCATAACAAAGCGTGTCTTGATTAACAAATTAATTATGGTTCGTAAATTACTCATTTGCATGCGCACTGAGACGAGTGTATTCCAAAAAAAAAATGAAAGATGGCTTTAAATTGCCAAAAAGAAGAAAACAACAAGGTTCTAATCATCAGCTCATAACTTCTTTTGTTGACTGTTAATCTTTAACCCGGATGTTTTTGAACCGTGATCATCGCATTCAGTGGTTAGTTTTGATTATCATTGTTCATCTGTTTGGGAATTACCAAGATCTCAAAGGCTTTTTTTTTGGCCATTTCGCAAGACAAACAACTTTGTCTTGAAAGGAAAAAAAAGCAAAAACGCAATTAACCGTCTTCGATATAATGGATTTGTTTAAGGGGATCTGGGAGGGAGCTCAATCTATTTGCAGTTCACGATAAATCCGGTTCTAAGTGAGACACGATAATTGAATTCAAGTGTGGCAAATGTTCTATTCACGTTTTCTTACGGGGAGGGGGGTTCTCTGAAACGACGACTCAAGTTGTTCCAGTTGACTTGGGAATTCAAACAAACTACACAGATATATATGCAGATGTGGAATACGAAGTAGATTTTGCTTCAGACTGACAAATGATCTGTCAACAATGGAACAGGGAACAATGACTTTCTTTTGCTAAATTTAAAACATGTGTCATAGATGGAGATATACTTTTTGGATATTTTATGAGCTGAAAGCTTGATTGAATCGACAATGTGGGTTGTCCCAGCCGAGGAGAATGATGAAGACGCGTACAATCAAGACTAACAATCGGAAACGACAGACATTATTCAGCAGACCAGAGACATTTGTTGCCTTGTGGAGCACATTATCCCTTTAAAATAATTCATTGATTGTGTCTCAGGATTGGATTGAACGCTGCTTTCAATGACTCAACCAGCAGCGCAGATTATGTCGTTTCTGCGCAGTTGACTGTTCAAATGATCAGACAAGAAAGTGTTACTGAGGTAGCCGGCTCTTGCCCCTAAACATTTTTGACAACATCAGAGAATGTTATTTACATGATTTCATGAATAACTTTACAAAATTCGTGTATGACTGTCAGAAAGTCCCTAAAATTCGTCGGTGGACAAGGGCATAGTCAGCTATGAAGTCAGACACCGCTCTAATACAGTCTGACCAGATAAGAAAGATAGGAAAATAAATTTAAATTAACCAATATGTATAGAATTAAAATGGTAGCCTTGACATATTTGGCAATGCTTCAAGCCTTCTGTTAAATCTTTGATGACTCGGTCCAATATGTGCGGCGATATTTCGACAATAGCGTATCGAATGTTGGCCTCGAGCGTAGATTAAGGACTTGGCGTAGCCGCATAGAAAAAAAATCTGATACCACACGACTAGTCGCATGATCGCCAAAGCCAATTGATGAACGCTCGCTGTGAAATGATCTTGTCTCCAAATTTCTACTTCACAATTTTGAGCGTTGCATCGCTTGTATGGCATGTAGCGCAATCTTGTTGGAACCACAGCTCAGATATATGGACGTTGTCGATTAACATAGCTGAATACCCGAGACCATATATGGTAACAGGGACTGCTTCCTCTTTTCGAAAGAAATAAGGATCGATTATGCCGCCTTGCCATAAACCGCACCAAACAGCAAATCCTTGTGATTGCGTTGATGCTTGGTCGAACGATAACGGCAATTTTGGTTCTTGACATATCCGCTGAGCCATCCGAGAAAATGGTTCGTGGATCGAAATTGGATCTTCGGCCAGCATTGTGAGCGTCCCATTAGCGAACTGACAGCATTGCCTATAGTCGCCCGGCTTCAATTCTCACGTCAGCACAATCTTATGTGGATGTACATAGGCCCAAATCTAACCGCAAAATAAGCCAAGTTGACACTCTGGTGATGCCCGATTCAGCTGATGGGCGCCGAATCAACATAAATATAACTTTGAGTCTTGCACAGTCTACTACTCAACTATTTGTTTGCAGAATACGGTATACTGCCTGTAAACGTATTTTTGAAATTCTGATGTTTCTACATCCACTTAAAGAATACAAAAATTAGTCCCAATTGTCAACCTCGTCCATCAATGAAATAAGCGGTCGTTTATTTGACATAAAGTCAGCCACGATAGCTATGTCATTAAGTGAACTGGTACACGTAGCCATACGATTAAGCAACAAAATTACGCAACGTAACATTCCATAGCTGTGTTATTAATATCTTCCCGTTCGTGTTCTATCGAAAGCACGTGCGTTAAAATGTCACGTATACGCCCCGTTGTTATGCATCACTTATTCTGCATTCATTCTGTCATTGGAAATTGCTTGTATTTGCGTGAATTTAATTTGTCATTAATTTACTCATTGTGGTTGACGGAAAATATGCAGTTTTTGATTTAAACAAATCATCATCTTTGCAAACTCTGGGTCCCCTCTACTCGTGATGGAATAATAACGAAAAAAGCACCAGTGGTTGCTGTGGGATCTAGGCTCAGGTACGCCCTTCAGGATCTATGAACTGAATGAAATAACACCGAAACTCCTGCAAATTTGTACGACTAAGCTCATCGATTGTTGAAGAACAATTTGGAACGAATGCGCTTTTTATATTACTCTTCACAATGGGTGCACAGGAATCTTAGTGCGATGTGAGCTTGGTCTCTAATCTTCCGCAAACCATTCACAATCAGCATCTAAGTTGTGATGATATAATCGTTGTTGATATAATCGCGTACACACGAGAACAAATAGAGGAACTTGCGAGGGTTTTCCCGGCCGCTTATCTCTCGCCTTAGTGACATTGCTTTGAATTATTACCCGATGACAGCGTCGATTTAATTATTTTGGTTTTCCTGTCAGACACCATTGGGGACACGAATGTAATCTCAGCAAATATTTTAAACTGTATTGTACATCGACTCTTGTAGCGGGAATTCGGTTGAAATTTTGTTTTGTTGAGTCAAGAGAAAAATTAAACTTTCTATCACACAAAGATCTCATCAAACGTGTCAGATTCCAAGAATTAATGCTATTGTAAGGGAATCCTTGTCAGATTCGATAAACAGCGATCGGAATGCTGCACCCTTCTTTGGGGAATTATCATAACGCTCACCGCAATGATGAATGTGCTTCAGGTATGATCTCTTGACGAAAGCAGCATCCACTTCACAATTAAGAGATGTTATGTAGAAACTTGCTTCTCGCTATTTTCACCATCACCTAGCACCATAATGGGTCCAGCAGGACCTAGTGAGAGGCAGACATGCCCGTCTACCCAGCAAACTAACCTAACCATCACCTATCTGAATTCAGATGCACATTGTGAATTTTTTAAACCGATTGTCTCTAAACCAGTTCTCTTGTGCATACTCGACAATTGCTAGATCCAGCAGCCATTCTCAAGAAAACTAAGTCCAATCCGAGAACGTACACACGTAGCTTCGATCGAGTGACTTTAGTTCTTGAGTTAATTTTATCTTATAAAGGTGCAGGCTGGAGTAGTCTTAGTAATGTCCAATTCTTTAGAACGCTGTGGAATCGACTACTTTGCTTCGCTTGCGATGGAAGCTTGATTGGCAGCAATATTCTCAGCACATCGACTTCGAATTGCTTCTCCTTGTACCGGGATGAGATAACGACCAACAATTTGGCAAAATTTTGGCAATAAATTTGAAATATTTGTAAACGTTTCTCGTTCGTGAACATCACCATGATGAAATGCTGTTGTTTTTAGGGAATGTTGTGACATTGATAGTTTGGTCATTGGGTTAAGGGTGCGTTCACAGTGAAAGTTCAAAGCTGTCCAACTCCCAATTGGAGAGCCCATAAAAACACAAACACAACATTTGAATCTGTTTAAACTTCTTTTTCGAAATCAAATCACGATTAAATTAGGTCACACATCTTGTCTGCTTGTGATTGTGCGTAAAATTAATAAATATGTACATACGTAAATAAATAAATTACTTTTTGCCTTGACTTTGTGCGTGAATTTGGTTAATATGCCATGGCTCCCCTGCCTGGTGCTGAGAATGTTGTAGATCACATATATCGATTATTATAAGACAGATTTTCCACGCGATCTTGAGAAGTGGTTGGAGCAGCAAAGCAACTTTTCATGAGATCACAACTTGCCCAGAAGTGATTTTAATTGACTTTAAACAAGAAAACTGATTTGAAGCAATAAAGCACTGTAGGTGATTATGTCGATCATGTCGGAAATGAGCTGAAGGCCAAACAAGAACTCGCACAGATAAGCTGGAAGACTAAGTGAGAAAACAAGGCAACACATTAAATCCACAGATATAATCAATCATACTGATTGATGTTCGTATTCGTCTAATGTTTGAAGCTACAGTCTGGGTGGACCTGGTTCTCTGGTGGCCACTCATGATGTGCGTGCTTGTCTCGAATTAGTCACATAGAGATATCTAAGATCTAGTTTTTAGGAGCCGGCATAAGATTGCAGGTCCCCATGGACTTGGGAGAAAACACGCCGAAGTGGAGTTCTTGCTACTGAAACTAGATGGAAGTCGGTTTACCAAATCGATAAAAGTAGACTTCGAATGGGCAGGACTGGCAGACTGATACAATTTGTTTGGCAACAACATCCTGGATTGGGGGTCGCACAGCGAAACACTTCTGTGACAGAGACATCCAAAGTCTGTACAGATCCAAGGTCCTTGAGAAAGAGAACAAGGGTTTGCGAGATTCTCCTCAACTATGCAATTTGAAGAGAATTTCGAACCGTCCCTCCTCCTGACAGCACTTCAAATGGGTTTTCCACAATTTCATTGTTCATGTCCTCATAAGTTTCTGATAGCCGGACCCTCGAGAACACTTAAATTTTTTAATTGCACAAAAAAAAACTTGTCACGTTCTTAAGCAATGCCATTCAGTCCACATCGTCAAATCTGATGAGTGTTTTTGCAATTCTCTTTTCGAATGCCCAACGCATAGGTTCCGATTTAATGATTTCAAATAAAACTTAGTCCAGGTATTTAAAAAAATCAATTTAAAATGGAATTTACGGAAACATCAATAAAAACGTCGAATTGGACAAGACCCTGGCCAGTGAGTCACGCTGATTTGAATGCAAACAAGTTTCGTGTGTCGAAACTAGTTTTCGTGTCGCTGCACAGAGCGCTTACACCTTCAAACCTGTGTACTTTTCCATAAGTTAGACGAAATGGCGTCATAATTTCAAATGTTGATGCGCAAAACATCATCAGTCACACAGCGCAAATGGGCAAAACAACGAAAGAAACAAATAAATAAAATCTGTCGGCTTCTTCGAACACGTGCACATGAATGATTGCATAACCCGAAAATGTATTGTGTTTGTCAGGAAAAAAAAAACTCTCTGTTGTTGGTTTATGTGCCAAATTGTGGATAATTTATAAACGAAAGGTGTAGGACCGGTTGGATAGGATGTATTTATCATTTGCTGCTGCTTACTTTTCACGAATTAAGTTAATCTCTGGGTCTGATTTGAAAATGTTGTTTATCTCGCAAGCCACACAGTCATATGGTCAAAAAAAAACAGGTACAGTTTTTGGTTTTGTCAACAATAAAATAAAGTGAGAAAATTAACAGAATTATATAAATTATCCAGACCGCAACTGCTTCGGGGCCTGCGACATGTTTTGTTCATTTCGCGCTGTGTTTAGAGACTTTCAGTGGTAATTGAGAGACATCAGCTCTAGCGATTATTTATTTTAAGCATGTGTAGACATTCGTTATGTAAGCTGAAGTAGATCTGACTTGGATTAAAAAAAAATCTGGAAGGACTCTTCTTGACCCCTATTAAACTTGAATTGGTAAATTAACTTCAGGTTATATGACTGACTGATCAATCTGCTCGGATCACGGTCAATTTGACTTAAGAACCATTTCATTTAATTTCATATTCAAGTGAAGATCCACAGAGAGCATGTGCAAATCATTTTAATGATTGTTAATTAAGGATAATCAGCTTGAATTCAAAGTGACGAGAGACGTGTAATTGAGATGTATTTGTCACGAGTCGCTTCTTTTGAATCATTGCTTGCCGTTGGCTGATCTCAATGAAACAAGTTGATGCATTGCAAATGAGAAAGATAAATATTGAATTTCGCAGGAAACCTTTTAGTCCTATTGACAATCGTGATGATTCAGTGTAGTACTCAGATTGTTGAGACAAAAGTGAAAAGTGGAGAGGAAAGATCTCAAGTACTTTATTGTTTGTACATATGCTGTTCCGAAGTGTTGTGTAAAGGTAATCAATCTGATTGATAATAGAATGTCAAGGCAGCTTTTGCGGAGATGGTGAAATAAAAAATCAGTAAATTGGCATTGAAGTGAATTCTTGGGTCTGAGTTCGTTTTGTCTTCCTAGGCTTTTTTTTACATTTTTAGTACTCATAACTAGGTTTTTTAGTACATGCCTATTTGGGTCGCTTTTCGTATCTGTTGCATAGTGAGGACCAATCTGTCTAGGTTCGATTACTGGTACGACAAGAAATACTTTTCAATACTTTTCAAATTGACAATGCTCAAAGAGTATAACTGTCTAGAAAAAGCTTCTCAAACTTGGCCGTTCGGAGTCGGCATAAAACTGTAGGTCCCTTCCACTCGTGATAGAACAATAGCACGCACAACACAAGTGGTTGCTGAGAAGCTAGGCCCTGGTCCTCTACGGTAGCGCCACCCATATTATATTATTATTATATTATATGTTCATAGTGAGCTTGAGCTGCCTCGTAAGTGTGGTAATCTGTAGGTCAAAATGTCGCATGTCATCGACAAACGTCGAATGTCAGCTTCTAAGTGTTGTTCGAAAGAGTTCATGATCATGTATTTGTACCGTTCATTGTTGACTGGAATCTTATGCCCTTTTTTCTAGTTGTAATTTTGCTTCGAAAATGGCTTTGATTAATACTGTGCAATAGGCATACAGGATGGGTGCAACGTATGATGATTTCTGCAGAAGCTGTATGGATGAAGAGGATGTAGGACCACACATCACATTCTCTTCTCGTGCAGGGCTCCGGCTAGTCGTAGGCAATTACATTTAGGGGCGAACTTTTTCAATAAACTCAGTGGACTGAACTATATAAGTAAGTCAGAATGGTCCTACACCGGCCTAAGTGTGACTACTATTTGCAGACAGCTCGAGCTAGAGCCGTTTGTTTAGGAAACATCCCTGCTCCAATGCTCAATTTTTTGAATGTTTCAAAAGCTCATATACTAACCTTGCTGGTTCTAACCATTCGGTTTACAAAAGTTCCACCAAAACCGCGACTGATCAGGAGACTCTGCAACTTATTTTGAATTCAGCCTGATTAGTTGCGAATAGCGTCATAGTGGCTGTGATTTGAGCTCTCTGCAAAAATCAATTTCTTCTATTATTCGTGAAAACGGACATTAATCAATTCCATTTATAGCATTGCTGAGTAGAAAGCAGACTTAAATGAATCGATTCCGATGTTTGATGCATCAGAAAATCTTACCAGCCCATGAACGCTGACTGGAGTGCCTCGCACACACCCTGTATTCGCCCACTAGCTTATTGTCTCGGCGTTCTCCTACTCGACGACGAAATTTGACAAACGAAACATAAATCAAACGACCTCTGGTTTTGTTCGATTTGATTTGTTCTTGTGGGCAAATGAATACAAAAATCAACAAAAGGAACTGAAAACCCTCATGATTCATCAATTCACAGGAAACTTTCTGAGTGCACACTATCTGAGGAAAGTTGCCACTTTTGCCTATACGCTGCAAATGTTGATAATTTTGAACTTTCTGCCGCAACAGTACATCCATCGCAGTGTCTACATAATTGAACTCATTTGATGTTTCCCGTAAAATTTCTCATATCATCGTAACTTGTTGTCGGTCCACGCCACGCCACGGGATCTCATGATGAACCGTCGTTAACACCTACCCACCAACTGGGAGGGGGTCATTAATTCCTCCTGACTCACAGTCAGACTTTCTCCCTTCATTGTCACAAGCAAAATCATTTCTTTCGCAAAAAAACGCAGATGTATAGCAGAGCCATTGTGAAAATGTTCGACCTCTCAAGTCGCAAACAATGCCAAGCCAGCGATCTATAGAAAGCTTCAGTGAATGGACGCGAACATTGGATATCATCGCCCCAGCAAATGAGAAAGACGCAGCGTCTTTTGTTTGATATTCAGTAGCTCGTAGAGACACAATGCAAACAACGATTGATATCTGTGCTCTTGAACCCGATGCCGTTCAAAGGTTTGCGTTTCGTCAGATTCTTTATTTAAATAAACATGCAATAAATTCCTCGCCAATTCTATTGTTCGCATGTGAGGCCGCAGATGCGAAGGCTATCTTCTGCCTGATTGATGATGATCATGGGACTAGTGCAGAATGGATTTGAATTTGAGGTCTTATCAACAGCCAACTGCAGCTGACTATGAGTCACTTATTCAAATTCAACTCACTTGGGTATTCCCAAGACAATGCCCAGTGCCGGTGGCGGGGCACAAGTTGACGAAGAAACGGCGAGGGTGCCCTCTGCGGACGGCACACATCATCAAATCACGGCACGTTGTCGAGGTACGTCGCCAGTACAAGCGTCGTGTCCATAAATCCGTCAAATGCAAATCTGGACACACGAATGCAGAGTCAAATGAATTGTAAACATATTCCACCCGTCCTCACAGGGGGGCGGCACAACTAGCCGAACGCTTTTGGACATGTTGCATGGGAGGGGGGTTCTCATGCAATTATTATCTAATTATGGGCAAGATTCGTGAGCTGACTCTATCAGTCTTGCCTAGCATCAGTGTAGCATGGCATTGAAATCAACAGCGGATCGGTAGCCATTTATTCCGCTCAAGGTTAACCGATCAGCACCAGCAATCATTTCGTGTGCCTGGTTAACGTGGCTGGATGAAATGCTTATCTCAGAACGACACGTTATAATGACATGCTGTGGACTTCCAGTTGAGGTTGTGACTACTGTTTACAGTTGGTACTTTGTGGTTAGCCGTTTTTGTGTTGTTGTTTAATTTATGGTCATGGCGGATGCTTTGTATAATTGTTTGGTTAGACCGAGCTTAGCCGTTCGTGCTCGGAAACGATAATTAACATTGGGAGACACTCGTACGTACAATTTAGTGAACGCAAGATGTTATCTAACGCCATAGCAGATATGTGCTAATGGTTTTTCGACCGGTAGATCGCTAACTGCGAAGTTTCCCAAACAACGTACCATTTTATTTAACTTTTTTTTTTGTGGCAATTATTACTGAATTTTTTGATGATTTCTCATATCCGCATTTATTGATTAAACTAAAAGCTTCTCCAGAACAACAAACTCGATTGAATTTTGAGCGCTGAATGAAGGTATGTAGGAGAATCAGTTAGTTGCAGGGGAATTGTTGACACAGTTTGGAGTTATTGACAACGTTTCGTACATGTTTGTTTTCGAAACAACAAATTCTATCTCAAAAATGAGGTAATAAAATAAATAAAATAATTGTGCAGCAACTTTGAATTAACTCGTGATTTGCTTAAAAAGGCTATCCAACCACGACGTTAATCCCTGACTTCGTACGTTAGGTTGAGGTGGCTAATGGAACATTAACTCATGTCGAACTACGTGGCATCACAAACAAAAGGCACACACTAATCCTCACTCAGCACGATTATTGGCACTCTTTTCTTGAAACTTAACTTTGGAAAAGCTTGTCACAAATTCTTTTAAATATTGCTTTATTAGAAGGCGATACCATTCTTTCACCCAGTCTTAGCATCGAGCGAGATGGATTTTACAACAAACTGAATTGCTATCTCGGTAATGTTCCTTCTTAAAAAAATATTTAGACTTAGAGATGAAGACAAAGTCGGCAATACAGTTGAACTGCATTCTCGCTTTCGGACTCCCAGTTTCACCGAAAAGCAGGCGAAAACACAATCGTTGCGCTTCTATTTCTAAAGCATTTGAAAGAGTTTGGTACTAAGCTCTGTTCTTTCACTAAATTTAAGCTGTTTTGGATGGGTTCAAGTCTGATATCCAACAAATACAAGGTGGTGTTCCTCAAGGGTCTCTTCTGTTTCCGACATTCTTTCACATTTTTAGATAATATGATCTCCTGTATTCTATTTATAATCTTAGTCTCTAATACGCTGATTACAGTACACTGGACCTTGTTCTGCGACCGTAGGAGAAGCAGGAACAATAGAGTAGAAATCTAAGATCATTTAAGCGAATCCTTAATAATCAGCCATTATCCATGGATGAACCTTTTATTTTTAACTTCAGTTTCATATTCTACAGTTGTTCAAAGCATGCCCCATAATGCTGTCGGAATAAAGCAATAGAAGAGCTATGTAAGTTAGATGTGATGTTGAACTTATGGCTCCTACTGTAGCCAAAGACATTTAGCTTGAACTTACATATCTGATAAATCTTAACAAAACGACTAAACCTTGTGCTAGAATTATCGAGTCATCATTATCGCCGTCGAAGCGACAAAGTGCTGATGTGCTCTTGAAGTTTGTTAAATTTACCTTATCGATTTATGCATTAATCATTCATAGCGCGTAAATCTGCCTACAAGCCAACATCTGGACTAAAGTTTCCCGGCGTCAGTGAATCGTGGCGCAGCTAATCAATATCTTGGAAACGTTTTCTTGCATGTTGTCGTTCGTTTTTCTGGCACTAACCTAACTCAATTCATTCAACAGGCAAGCAATTATGATTCAAATCATGCCACAAGCATGTCAATCGGGGTTGACAGCGGTTTCAAGAAAAGTGATGTTGAAGGTAAGCTGAAGGTTGGACAATGTCTATGAACTGAGGTCCAATGTAGTCGAGAAATGGAATGAAAAGGTAAATAGACGGAATACCATCGCTGGAAAAGCCAAAGACACGACTGTGATGGCTTTGACTTAAAGTAAGGATCAGTGATGTCACGTACTTTAGTTATTTTACTTGAAACTGATGTAGTCTCAAGGCGTGAGGATTAAATAAGCCAGTAACCAGCAAATGTGAAATCAGAAGCAAAAATCAATTCAATTGCGTCATTGCGTCGTCCTCCTCAAACCTAAATAAACACCTTTCGAAGTTCTTTCATCACCAACCCTACCCACATTCAGCAAGTAAACGCAAGATGAACACATAATGCCCATCACTTGCCCTCAACAAACACCGATCGATCTCTCTGTCAGTCAGGCAGGCAAGCGCAATATGTTTCTATATTTGAAGATTCATTCGAGAAAAATCACCCAGCAAATGATTAACAACGATTGCATAATCCGAAAGTCAGCAAGCACCAGCTAACAGGCAACCGACGCTGCGGTGCTGTAGGAGATGTCATGTGCATGCATGTGATGATGGGGATCGACGACGACGACGAGAGACCCGAAACGAAAGAGTTGAATGAGAAACTTCAGCCGGTTTCATGCCCGTACTCCATGCGAAGTTTTCTCGTACCAAGCACGAGCTAACACCGCACACAGCTTGGAGTACACACTTGGTACATGGTAGATGTTTCATTCACATTCTCCGCCGGCAGCCTGCCACTCGAACCATTCGTGATCTTTAACATTTACATTGGCACACGGATTGCAACTGCTTGCATACAATTTTTTTTTTATTTTGCTGAAACTGCTTTCACTTTAGATAGCAAAAATCGCTTGGAAAAGTCGTTGCCAGTCGGTCGGGCTTCACATGGTCGGCCCATAAACGCCCGGCTCCGAAATGGAAAACACTCTGGGAAGAGATGGGGGGGGAAAATCGATCAGCGAAGCCAGGAAGAGACGCGCTGACGTGCCTGACTCCGTATGGAGGTACTGGTTCGTACGCAATTAAAGGCGTTTGCCAAATGTGTCAACATGACGTACGTGCAGATTCTCCACTTGAGTCGAATAGATTTTCGTGACATTACGTAAGTTAAGTGCTTTTGTTCACCACCCGACGACGTCTTAATGCGATTTTAATTTTATGCAGTCGATTGGCATATTAATTTCCTGCACGCATGCTCAGCTCCAATGAATTGAAATTCAAGTTGTGGCCAGCGAATTATGGAATCATCTGGAAGCAGACCAAGCGAGTGCGGGCTTATGGCTAAATTAGGCACAAGAACGCACGACGGACAGAGACACTGACCAAAATTGAGTTTGATGAACCAACGAAATGGGATTGTCCAATGCCGTGGACTGCTTGCGGTTTGTGTGACTTGGTTAGCAAGCACACGATGCGATATCAGAAGCTGAAGTCTAAACAATCAATTTATTTGATTTAGAAGTTTAGTGCGGCATGTTCTTATTTATTTTAATTCTAGGGAGAATTAACCAGCTACGTACACAGTCAACAACTGAGCATAAAGCACTTAGGACTTGGTATCAGTCAATTTGAGGAAAATTCTTCTGTTTAAAGGTCCTGCCAAGCGTGTCACGATATATATGTATAGTAAACATGAAGCAGATTTCATAGCCAACCCGTCCAACACGAATTTCCATTTTAAGAAACGAAAATCGCTGACAACACAGCCTTTACTGCTTTTGCACAAAGATTTGAGCCGACAGAATGTTAATTACCTCAGCTGAGCGTAGATTTATAGGCGACTTCGCGAGACAAAGCAAACGTTGTCAAAGTGCGACGATGAGTTTCCGACGAAATGTTATTCTAGCTCGTAGATCCGTACTTTGAGCAGATCATTCTCACTTTATCTAGAATTGTCATCCTTCTAAGTAGAAGCAGGACTAGTCAAACACGATGCCTGTTGTGAGTTACAAGTCTAAGTCTGAGGGTAATGCTTGCGGCCATGGATCTATCTTCAATGAGATATAAGCCGACAGCGTTTAGGTGGTACCTTGATATAACCCCTAGCGAAATAACACCGAATTTCAAACGAAACCGGGGGAAGTTCGACTCCCTGCTTGACGCTTGGAGCTAAGTCTACCACAGAACTGACTGGCTCCAATAATAGGGTTTATTCTCGTGTATTTTCTTTGAAATTCGGTTTTAATTTGTTAATTCGTATATGAACGTAAAATAGGACTGAACTTGGCTTATTTGGTGTTCGTTCGATCGAAAGTATTTCTTAACATCACTGGGGACTAGCATTGTCGTATATGAAGTAATCTTAAACTCTACCGGACTTTTCTACGTGCGGTTTTTGCTCCTAAATGATTCAACCGCGAACTACACAATATTTTGGATGTTCAGCGAAATGACTGTAGGCCAAGCGCCCATAGTGGGACATCTCCTACTGCTTCAAGACCCAGGTCCCCTTCGGACTATATCGTTGTTCAACGAAAACAAAACATAGACAGCTGGATGGCACCGTTGGTTGAGTACCTGCCCCTGGTTAGAGAGGTTCCCTGTTCGAGTCCTAGTGAAAGCAAAGTTAATACGCTTTATTTGGTTTTTAAATCTGGTCCAGTCATCAGTATAGTCAAACGCCAGCCATGTGCATCACAAAGGCATCCGTTTGTGTGTGAAACGGTGCAAACTTCGTTCGACTATATCCCATATCCGGTGAACATGATTCATGACCACAAATAACCTAAATTATAATCTAAAATCTTGAATCATTTAGCCGCAGTATTTCTGATTGCGTCTGACAGCACTAAAGAGTCTGGATTTCGACAATTTCGCTAAATGTTTTGTGTTTTAAGTGAGCATAAAAGTTCTTAAAGCTTATTTCTCAGCTTCCTGAGATGAAGTAATAAAGCCTCTATCAGCTGGTTTCGTCTTCTAACTATCTACCCTACATTTCGTAACGACTGCTTTTATGGATCGGTTTATGTACCTTTTTATTTCCAGGCCATCTAACGGCCATTTCAACTAACTAAATTGCCTTTTAATCGTGCCTAAGGTCAACGCTGGTATACCCGGCTTAAATGGTGTCGATCTTGATTCTGATTTTCTACCGACATGGCTGTTGGAACGATAGCAGGATTACCTGGATTGCTGCCGAACTAGGCTTGTAGATGGAAGTAGATCATGTCTTCGGAGGCGAGAGATGTGAGTAAGTATATGCTGAACAAGGCTTTGAACTTGTGGGTTGTAAAATGTTGGAAGTAGATTCGTGCCATCAGACAGTTTAACCCATCTAGAGATCTGAATAGATGTAGAAGCTTCTATGTGAATCAAAATGGACCCGGTACGGGTTTTAGTGGCAACGAAACACAATTAAATTATCGCTGGAAACGGCGCAGAAGCTTGTTGGAGTATGCGAATGCAATAAAAATATTCTCTCATCTCCTGACCTAATTAAGTAGTCTTGAATACATTTCGCAATGTTTCTCGCCAAGTTAGTGCATTTTGGTGTTCCTTGTGATATTTTAAAGCAATTTACGTAACAATTAGTATTGTTCTCTGTCCCGAAAATGTACTCACAATTAAATACTCTTTCGCAACACGTACTTCCCCACGGCACTTCAATTAATGTTAAAAATTAAAATCTCCATCAATTAAAAAGCTCAAAATAATAATTGCCCACAACTCGTTGCCATTGTAAATAAATCAGATTCACTCACAATCACAGGCATGCACGCCAAAGCAATCACCTCAAAGTAATGACCCTAATCATCTAATAACAACTCCCCCACCATCAAATGTGCGGCATCAGTGAATCTCAATTCCGGTTTGTGTTCAATCTTCATCTCAAAATTAATCTGACCTCGACTGAGAGAGAGAGAGAGAGGTTATGTATGCCTGTGAACCGAGTACGAAAAGGAAACCCGATTCCAAGATTGACTCGATACGCAAATGAATAAGTAAACGTTCAAAGGCTAGACACGAATATGATTTGATGTAACATTCGACGGGTGTTCTGTGCTTCGGCATCCTACTTTCAAAGTGGTTGGCACTTACCTTGTTCACCTGCTGCAGTGTCTCCAACATAAGCTCCTTTTCGAGGACGGAATCGAGTGCTTGGACCTGATCACATGATGCTCGGGCTTGCAAGTAAGCCGATGCCAAAATAAATGATCCAATTATAAACGACGATACGATAATTGTGAACGCTGTGATCTTAGCAATTTTCACCGAATTCGATTGACGTTTGTATGCCTGCACAAAGAGAAAAACAAATATGAATTTATTGTCACTGAAAATATACAAAAATGGGTGTGTAATTAATGCGTTCCGGTGATTTGTGGGTTAAACGATTGGACTGTAATTAACTTCTCGTTTATGTAACAAAACAAAAATGAAATAAAGTCGATTTACGATGCTTTCATGAAGGTTTAGTCATCAATTTCATGGACCTCACGAGGCTCATTAACTCACAAATTGCAGATATGTAGAAAGTTTGCTTTTGATGACCTTTGTGCACGGTAGATTAGTAAGAGCATTTATTTTTGAACATTTGGATTATCAAAGGGGACAGAGAGAAAATAACAGAGATATGGGTACGGTTCTGAGCAATTTTGTGGAACATCGGAGCGGACTTAGACAGATTTAACATCTCTGCTTCAAACCGAAATATCATTCGAAATTGCATGTGTTTGGCTTAAGGTTTGCCAGTTCACAATATGAATCGGTTTACAGCAAGATGAACAACGTGAAAACTTACTACGAAAATAGATATTATCCAGGTGGTACAAGACTGTACAAAAATAGCTCTATTCCGGTCTTATCCATCATCGAAAAGATGGCTTGCGATAGAGAAAGTCGTAAAGAAGTCAACGAGCACAGCGCACTTGTGCTCTTATGGCGCCTATTTTGGGTTTGGATTTGGATTTACACCCTTAAGTTGTAAACTCGCTCAAGAATTGAAGCTGACAGCTGCCTACAGAGTCCGAAGACGTTAAGTGGGTGGTTGACAATCAATGTTTGGATTCGATGGATAAGTTAACAAGCAAAATTGTCGCATATGAGGCGAATGACTGACAAAAGAATGTAACATTCACGAAAGGTCAATGGATGATGTGCAATTCAGTTAGTGATCGTGTAGTCTCATCGCCATATTCAAATGTTAACTGAACTTGTTTGGCCTTAAGTCGAAGACATGGATGTGCAAGATGAAAGATAAGATGGTGCCGCCATAACAGCCAATTTTGGCTTTATTGCAAATCAAATTTCCTAGGCGAGATTTTGATGATGTGTACGGGCCACCAAGATCTATTCTGTCTGACTATATAAAAGCTCATGTCTATGCAAGCAATTCGACAGGTCTCATCATGTTGTGGCCGAGTTATTGCCCAAAACGTGTCTAAATGTCGCCGAACATTGCCTTGTCAGAATCATACCATCAGAGTGATACTATAAAATGGCAAGATCCAGACAATCTATTGAAGCCAACATTTAATCGAAATCGGAATCATAAATGTTTTTTACTTAAATTTACACTCGGAACCACAAAATGGATGACACAGTATTTCGGTTTTGTAGTCAAGTATCGAACAATAAATGTTTCTCTTGACACAACCACTGCTTCACACATAACTTTCTTAAAACACTCAAAAATGTCCACGTGGAAAAGATTGCAAAAAACATTGACTTTACTTCGCTCTCAAACCCACAAGTTCTACGACCAAGAAGGTACATATTCTACTTTGTCAGCACAGTTGCTGATATTCAAAAAGGTTTGTTCGATTTGTGATGTATGAAAGTGCATTCAGATGTCAGTGAGACTGGTTTCAAATCTTAGCCCTCAAATTGTAGAGGAAACTCTTGTGAATGTTACTCACGGTGGAGTACTAACATTCCTGGTAGTCCGTTTACAAAACTTTTTTTAAATTTGACAGTTCTCCTTTCTTGATAAAACTTGAAACATGGCATTCACAGATTTGTTTGCAAGATTGAATGACCTCTGTGAAGCTTGCTTGGACAAAGACTTCTTATGTTTGCCTTGACGACAAACGCCACAAACTCGGGCTTGCTACTCTAAATTACAAAAAAAAGCTCTCTACTGAACCCACTCAACGAATAAAAACTTAATTGCTCTCTGCCAAAAACCACTAAAGACGGATGCATGACAAGCAATTTCCCCTCCAATGGCTTGCTGAATGTCAATTTTTATTTGTTTTCCCAATGAAATGTAGACGCAATGAGGAAGCAAAACTGCAAGACACATTATTTTCTTAATTGAAAAAGATTGTCTGCCTAAGTCAACTTTTCTGACATTTAACCTTAATTTCGACTGTAATACAACTTTCATGTCAGCACGTTCTTAAGGTGACACCACAATGACATTCTAATTTTCTCAAAACTGACATTCACTTTCTCCAATCAAGAGAAGCGCTGTCATTGAAAACCATTTATTTGCATGCACAATCGCACCATAACTTGGCGAATTACTTTCAATTGGAAGCATTTACGGAGAAAATGCCTCTTACCGTGCACTGCAACACTCTGCCCATGTTCGTGGGCATGGTTTCAACTTATTGCAATTCTTTGTGACACCTACACAATGACAGATTGACTGTCAGGCATACGATTTCCAACTCAAGTTTCCTTATGCTGAACAGTCGCAATCGTGCTGGGGAGGCGAATAGAGAATGCAAGTGGTATTTCGACAGCTATATTTATCTTCTGTCTCTATCTAGTTTGACATTGTAGTTTTAATTTATGGAATTAACTAACCGCATCTATATGGAGTTCCGCACGCTTGTGTGGGTTTTGTTTTTGCTTGAGATCGAACGCGATATCTCGAGAAATGTCTTAGATGTCAGTTAAAATGTCAAAAGGTATTGCATGACAGTCAAGATAAATGCGATTTGTGCACAGCGAAGGTCTGGTATGTGTGCTTAAACAGTCAGGCAGATCAAGTGACGAGCGATATCATATTTCATGTTAGCCGGAGCCAGTTTGCTCAATCACTCTTCGGACATCAGCCGCGGGGTAAGCTTTCTTCAAAAGTTGTTTCTGAAGAAAAATCTAGTGACAATGAGTGTGCACTTCGGGCCAAAGGGTGATGTCAGCCAAAAGCAGAAAAGCCTGCACATATTGCAAACAGCTTAGCGGCACAAGAAAGCGAACAGTTGGTGCGTGTCTACTTTGATCATTGGCCAGCCTAATGACATTTCCCTCGCATCGCATGCCAGCTGGTGTACACGTAGTTTTTTGTACGCGTCGCGATTTTGAATTGCCGACCGGTGGCGATGATGTGTTGTTGAATGTATTACTTACAAGTTTCACAACTCTTGCAGAAATTATGGTTTTCATTTAACTGCCAATTAGTTTGGGTCTCAAGAAGACCCATTCAGAGGTGGAAATGGTGTCACGCAATCAAGACGCGCTGATGGATGATGGCGACGGCGTTGTTTGTCAGACTTTTTATTGCCCACACGAATATTTCATTGCAAATATGGACTTGGCTTTTCGGTTTTTTTTTTTCTACCATTTGGTGATGGCGCTTTAACAAGCTGGATTGTGAGTTGAGGGTACTTTCGAAAGTTATTGACTTGAGAGGTTGGCGTTGTGAGTGAGGCTCAAGATGTGCCTCTTGGTCCTTTATCTTGACAAATGGTGCATGTTCGCGGGAATCTGATTTGATTTTCGTATTTAGCATGAAGATCGTCCAAACTTCGCCGTTCAGAGTCTGTCCTTTCATTTGAAGGGAAGGAAAAGTGACTAGAGAAATGTTCATGTGGCCATAATTGGTTCTGGGTACCTACCCAAAATGTCCACACCAACTGTCACTTACTAACAAAAAGAGCAAGCAAAAATTAACGAAACTTAACAAAACTAAGTGAAGTGTTTATTATGGCCACAGCGTATCATTTTAGCTTACGCGCTCATTTACTTAAGTTGATTTTATTTATTGTGGTTGGGCCTTTAGATTATGTAAGGTTTAGGTGGCTGACACACTTTGGTCAGAATAGACTTATTTTATCAACACGCCGGTCTAGAGTCTAGACGAGCCTCTTGCGGAAACAAGTTGTTGCTTTATACAACGCGATGAAGATGACTGACACTAGTACTGTCTAGTTCGGTTAGGTTATCAGAAAAGTAAGCCCCTAAGTGACTATAGGTCTGCGGTCGAAATTGTCAAATTCAGTGGATTAAGGGTCAGTTAGTTTTACAACGTTTACTGATATTAAGTCTGAAGTCTGAATTAACTTTGCACCAACTCTGCCAATCGCTTGAGCCTACTCATGACTGAAGGGTTAGCAAGGTTCATCGTCTCACAAGGTAGTTTCATAATCAAACCTGTCACCACTGCGAGCTGAATAGAAAGTTATTCCAAACAGATGCACAGATATCGTTTTTCTAGAGAACTGACTCAAAGGCCAGCGAAAATCATGATTCACTGAACACATTTCGCATGCAAACCAGTAGTACCTCGTACCTCGTTCACGTTTCAGCTGAATTTCACAAACGTCACACGAATAGACAAAGAGTTCAATACACTTGTTCCATCGTCCATCATCACCAGAAGCGAAGATCAGCGCCAGAGCCTCTTCACATTCATTGCCTTTGGGCATCAATTTATTGCAATGCGGCCATCAATATGCACACGTGCATTAATACACATTTGCAACAGTTCCAAGCTCACAAAACAAAAAAGAACGAAAAAGGAAAACAAAAAAAGATCGATGCAAGATATTTGGGTCAAATTAGAGAGGCAACTTCATTTGGCCGCGTCATCGTACTCCACTTTTACTTCTTTGCGATACCGGCAACAACTTCTTCAACTGCACACAGTACTGTCAGTTGAGACAAGCTGTGTGTGCAACTTCACTTCTTCTGGTTGAGGCCTCGTTTGCATGTTTGTTGCTTACCCTTCTTTTATTTGCGTCTCGAACGATATAAAGGTTTCGATTTCATTATCTGTTCACCCAAAGGCACCTAACCCAACAAAGATACTGTGGATTAATGCGTGTGTTTTGGTAGAAAGGAGGACACGTCGGTAAAGGAGTGAGAGACACGACACATAGTGTTTGCTTTTTGTTTTCTGAAAGATTTCTCCTCCTCTTTGGTGGAATTGAATGATTCAATTTCGGTCATAGTTTGGCTTTGAACGGAAATGAGAGTAATGACAGGCGATAGTTGCTGAGTGAAAAGATATTTAACGGGTATCGGGGCAATTCAAATGAGTGGGAGGTAGAGAGATGAGTTTGAGGCCAGAAGATGCTAGTTTAAGCGAGTTGGAATGCTATCCATTAAATGTGAGATATTGCTTCGGGGTCGGGGTCAAATTAAGATCACCTGTGGGAGAACCCTCCTTAGCCTACAGATGTTGCGAAATTAGCTTCTAAATTGCGAGATTATAATCAGACCGATTTTAGGAAGGAACACGCACCTAGACCGATGTCCACTGTGACGACACGAGGATTTCCGAGGAGTACCCTATGTGGATTTGGCAAATTCTTGACGGAATAATTGCAAGCAGCTGCGAGTATTCCCAAGATGCAACATTGGTGGCATGGCGGAAAAGTTCGTCAGTCTTACAGTTACACGAACAATTAACGATCTAATTCGAAAAAAGCTTAAGCATTTTTTTTTAATCATTTTCAACAAGAGTCTAGTTCAAGGACAATGGGAAACAAGGACCATTCACTAGTGCACTTAAAGCTGATCGAGTATTAAGATTGAAGACGAATGTCTTTAGGTAGGTTGAGGTTGCCAAAAGAATACACTTATTCCGGCCCACTGGGCCAAGTTTTCACTACCTCCGTTTCACACTTGTTCACACTTCGCTGTAATGTCTCTATGGTCTGGCATATATAACAGGAGAACATATAATTGCTCAGCGAACTTCTTCAGAGATGAGCGGCAGCTTGCTATAAACACCAAAATGGAGTCCTTAAACTGCTGTCGCACAAGAGCATACATTTGATAAAGCTATCGACTTAATTTGACTACAGTACCCGTTGAGATTGACCTCAATATGTAAGACCCCATCGATCAAGTACATTGCGTAAATAGTGGAAAAAGGGTTTGAAATGTTTTAAATTTTCAGGTTTCCCAAGCCTGACTTGGATGTTATGGACACCAACAACAGCGCTGCGTGCCATACAGCTCACGTTACCTTGAAAACTCTGCACGAGCGATTAGACCAAATTTACGCATCCATTGCGATTACAAGGAATTCAAATTATGTATATCCACACTAGGAATTATGTCCACACCGAGCCCCTTAAATTCCTTGAAATTAAAAGAAGGCGTGATAACTATGACATTTAGAAAAAAACAACAAAACAAATTGGTTGCAATGTACGACCCAGAGGCAATTAATCTGAGGCAGCATGAATATTTTCACCGTGTTTATCGGTGACTACACCTGAAGTTGCACCATCAATCGTGTCAAGCCCAAATAACTCGCAACTGCCTCCATATCTCCGACACGCATCCCTCGGCATCATCAACACTCCGACAAAAGGTGGGACTAAACGAGGTAATTTTTCAGGTCACCATTTCAGTCAGAAGATGACGCAAACACTTCAAGGAGTGCACATACCATCTCAACCATCCGATACCACTCCTGTGGCTTCCACAAAAAATGCTAATGTTAGTCGAACCCAAACAAAAAATGTGAGAAATAAAGATACAATGAAACATGTGAGGTGCTAGTGGCAAAGTGTGCATCTTTGTCAAGTGACAAACAAAAACCCCAAGATGATACTCTTAAAACAAAACAAACTACAAGCTACTTCAAGTGCTTTGTGTGCAAAAAGATGAAAGAAAACAAAAATGAAGAAGAAAAAAGAGGTGACTTCAAACCCACTCAACTCAACTACAAAACAAAAGACTTTAACGACAAACCTGATTAAAGTTAAACATTCCAATCTGCAATCATGGTGAACAGGAAAAAAAACATTCAAAAAGAGAAAGAAACAAAAAAAGGAAAATTTAAAATTTTAAGCACACACAACAAAAAAAAGAGAAGATTAAAAACAAAATAAATTTAAATATAGAACAAGGTTAGAAGCCTTGAGACACACACTGTTCTGTGCCGGGTGGTATTTCTGGTCAATTTATTTTGACAATAAAAACCACTTCAAATGGATGCTGGTCTGAATGCAAACGTCTAAAGTGAACACTAACGGTATGGAAATGTGCAAAAATCTGGTGTGAATACACAAAGATTGAACTGGCATAGAGCATAGAGCAACAGATGTGTACAATGTAGTCAATAAAATACAACATTTGTTATTCCGATCACTGAGCTTCCTACAAAAAACATGAATAGGTCTAGTAAATTCCATCCATGGCGAGCTGGCGGAAAAGTAAAACTGAACTGAAGCGTTGAGCAACGCATCCGCTTTTGCGTAAAAATGCAGCCATGCTCGACTAAAATTGTGGAATGATAGAAGGAAATTGCCGCACAAAAGCCTTTCATCAAATACAGGGCTTCAATTTTTGCTTTGGATCTCCAACAATCCACAAGAGAAAATTTTGTGATTAACACATTTTTACTTTTTTCCTCTTTTTGTGTTGTGTTCCACATGAAAGAAAAACCAAATTCCACCTGCATCACATGGAGTTTTCCAATTTTACGGTATAATACACACTAAACCGTTGCTGTTTGCCTGTTCTTCGTGACTCTGTTTGGAAATTGTTTGGGAAGCACGAACTGGCTGATGTTGAAGTGACAATTATGAGGGGGTTTGTTTCTTAATTTAGCTTGGAGCAGTTGAGTTGAGGTTGATCTGGAGCAGGCTGCAGCCACAAGTTATGATCCGTCACTTGTGCGCTTGCTCAACTTGAGGTGACAGCTGCTGCTGTAACTTGAGGTCATGTGGAAATATGAACCACTGAAGCAATGTTAAGAGATTTATTGCAATGAATTTATGCGAAAAAGGTTCAACTGTTGCTGACAGCAATTATGAGCTAATTTACTTGTACGGAGGTAAGTGTCAACAACGATGGAAGAAAGCACGCTTCCTCTTTTGATCTCAAAATTGGTTAATGGTTGTGCTCAGAAGATCACGATGAAGTGGAATTTCGGAACAGACTTCTATGTACTGTCTCTATAATTTGGTTGATTGATGTGTTAAGAAGGTTTCGATATTCCGTTAGCAACAATTCAAGGAAACTTCGACGATATGCTCTGATGTTTGTTTGTCCTTGACATTATGACATTTTGTCTTGTTCACAGGATTATTTTGTCGTAACAATTGTTGTAATTGTTATCCATCTTGAGCCAGCGTAGAGGCCAAAGTGACATTTCTTTAAGTTGACAAGTGACAAGGTTTACCCAAAATAAAGGGGTCTTTCCAGCCGAAAGTGAATGTGTGGAAACTACTCAAGGTGAAGTTTGGATTTATAGTTTTGAAAGAAAGAAATTCAAAGCAAGGTCATTCGAATAAGCCGTTTAATGAAATCACGACTTGTCAGAAAGGCGGAAATATTCCAATAGTTGCAGACAAACTTGAAAACAGAAATATGATTCTGCTGTCGATGTCTACCGACAAATCAAACATGTATTTATTGAACCATAGGTGTTCTGTGAATGGTTGTCGATGACTCTACGATAACGAGGAGTACATTGGAACTTGTAACTAAAGGCCCTTAGGCAGAGATTTTCATCAAAATGTAATTTCACATTTGTGGTGAAGTCAAGTGCGTTACAAATCAGTTCACACTTTAATTATTACAGCAGAGTCTTATTTACTGACAATATTGCGCCTGATGTCACCATTGATAAAATGTAAGATGAAAAAACGTTTTTACAAAATTGCTTGTGTCATTTGAACAGGGCCTTGTTGATGTCATTGAGGGCATTTGAACGAGAAGATCTAACAACCAACTGTAAGGCTTGTGTAGTCTAGCCTAGGATCAGACGCCTAGGGTGGGACACTCATCGATTTCGATTTTGTGGGACAACGCAACAGGGGACTCCCGCGTCTAGAAGCAGCTAGCCAGAGATCGTGCTGTCCGATGGTCGCATCTGTGTCGTATGACTGTGCAGAATAACCACTTCCAGTGAAGAATGGTGGTAATGCATCACACCATGCTCATGATCATTCTGTGATAGTAGGAGCAGTGAGCAGAAATAAAATGTGATACCTATAGGATGCGGCAGTCGTTCGATCTATTGAGACCAAGTCGCTTTTAGACTGGAAGCAGCCGAATTTTTGGTGAATGGCTATGTTTACTTCGGGTATTGTTCTCTTGTTGATAGAAAACCAACGACAGTGGTCCTAATTATAGGGTTAAAGTTGAAAATAAATACATAAAACAAATTCCACTCATTTTCACGAGTGCCATTCAAACGCCTTTTGGCTGCATTTGAGGACTGTTTTACAAGAGCACTCACAATTTATTGGAATGCACACAAAAATTTAATGCGATGTAGTACATTCGAGTTATCACAATTAAGGCTTCATGTACGATGGGGAAGTACGGCACATGGAATAAGAAAATTCGATTAAAGTCGCATTCGGGTACCAAATACGAGTTACAGGCAGTCAAAACCCAGTGATGGATGAGGAATCATCACAGCCAAGTTTTGCAATCTGTTGAGTTTTGCAGAGCTCTTTGTTTTCACAGAATATATGACTACAAGAAAAGTGGAAAGATCATCAAAACTTTGCCAGTATCCGCTTCAACATTAACTCAAAAGGACAATTGAATTATATTCAAGAAATTGATTAAATAAATACGAACCCGACGTGGTATGCAACCATAAAACGAACTGATATCGATAAGGAGGATCACAATGCCATCAATCAAGAGACGGAACCGGCAGTCTATATTTTTTTTAATGTCTACAAACAATGGTCTAGCACACATTGCTAAACCATGACTAACATCCTTATAGCCGGCATTCATTTCGTATGAATACAAACGAGAAGTGTAAAAATTGCGACAATCCGATGAAACACACTTTGACAAGTGATGTCTTTGACTTCAAGCAACGCCACATGGAAAATAAAACAAATTAGTTACTGAGCGATTTATTCACTCCAATCATTTCATCACGATCACATCCGGTAACTTGGATTTGAAATAAAAGAATCTCCAATTCCAAAAATAGACCACCACTTGCCGCATGCACCCTGCATACAAATTAACCACCAAAGATCGACGAAAGGATTGTAAGGAATCACCATCCGCATGGCGATGGAATGCAGCTATGAATACATGCCGCCATTCACGAAGACACTGTCTGGAAAGTTCTTCTTTTTTTTTAGTCAATTTTTCCTTGAAATTCCATTTATATACGGCGCGCATTTTAATGCTTGACGTAGGCTTTTGTTTCAAACAAATTTTGAAAAGCGAATTAATAAAGAACACCTATCTCGGGCCGGCATGGGTGATTGTGGTCATTTTGGTTTTATTCTCCTCCATTCCAGCTGCATATTCAACGAACAATCTAGATACGATCGTGGTTGTCATTATTTTTGGTTCTCGTTCTTTTCTTATTTCTTGGCCTCGTTGCAATGCAAATCACATTTAGAGAAGCTATTTGCAGTTGTCGGAGTGTACTTGAATACTTGAACAGCACTTGAAGGCGATAAAAAAAACTGCAGAGTATCGTTAATTTGCGTGTGCAACGCATTTTTGTCTAGATGACTGAGGTCAATTGAAAGAAGTACCCATGCTGAAGTTATTTGAAGTGATTGTGGGTTCATGGATTCATTCATTCTAAATTTCTGATTGAGATGTTTTAAGTGCGTCATAAGATGTTGTTAATTGATTGAGAAAAATACTTTTGGGCATCGTCAAGGGGGTCTTGGTGGCATCTTCATTCGATGATATTCGACGATAGTGGTTTTCAACTACTAGATTCGAAAATAAAATTGGAACTCAGGCAGGCCGAATCGGCGATCCAAAGAGGATGCTTAGTTGCGAGTCTACTTATGAAATTCGTCATTTTGATCAGAATTTTCATCTCCACTGTACAGAGAATTTTGCACAAGGTTCTCGGATTATTCGCCTGCAAGTTCCGACTGGGGAATTGAATCTTCTTCGATTTCTCTCTTCGGTCTACAGAGTAGTTCGAGCTTTACTACAATTTTGTTCAATTAAAATGTCCTTTTCGATGAAACACATTTCCGCCATCAAAAATGACCGCATTAAGTGCTCCGAAAATCAATATTTATTCATGTCAAGCCCATGCATACAGCGCGGTTTCTCGTTGATTTTACCAAGTCTGGGTGGAGCGTGTTTTTGCCTGTTTGTCTGGATGAGGATCAGCCATCACCCACAACGTGAAATGAAAAAAAGCGGGTTTTAGCAGTGCCTCCATTTGTTTCCTCAAATATATAATGGAAGACAAAAGCTAACATAAAGTGAGACCTTGGAGAATGTATGATTCCATCAAGTCAAAATCCATTCACACACGCTTTTCCAACAATCGATTTATTGCACGGTTAGCGCCTGTAGTGTAGTGAGCAACTTCACTGCTCCAGCTCTTTCGAGTGGAATCCCATTAAAGATCGATTCTATGCGAACAACCAAGAGACGACTCAGGCACTTAAGCACACAATTTGATCTAGTTCTTTGTGAAATGTGTGTCGAAACCATCGAAAATGTATTTGCCTATTTGTTTGTATAAATAAAGCAAACAATCGTTACAAAATGTAGAAGAGTGTTTTTTTTTGCTGGAGAGGATCACCACTGCTAATAGCTGTGAATTACATTATCAGCAGCCTTATTCGAACCTCTTGCCATTCCCAGTCATTTTCTATGGACCCAACAATGCAACAATCCCTCTCTTCCACGACCAAAAAAGTCGAAGAAATGTAAGCCTAATTGTGGTCTTTCTTATCCAAGCTAGACAAAAACTGTTTTTCTTAGCCACCTCGGAATGCACTCACTTGTTGCCACATTCGTTAGATTGTCACTTGAAAAAGGTAAGGATCTGAGTTTCTGGTTACGCAACCTTTTCCGCATTTCAAATTGAAGCTGATCCGCATTCAAGCGCAACGAAAATCCCAAAAAGAATGTGTTGCTTAACAAAAATGTGAACAATTCGACGCCAACCGGCCAATTAAAAGTGCAATCTCACGAAAAATAAGGCAATCATATCTGGCAACTACGGTAAAAAAAAAAAACAAGAAAACAACTCACATCTCCAAGCAAGTCCGCTGTAAGTACCAATAACCCAGTTTCTTCGGAGCTATTCTGTAAACTTTTTTTCTATTCATCTCCCAACCACAAGCAGTCAAGAGTCAAGACTCCCAAGAGGGAATAAATTTAAAAAAAAAAAAAAAAAAACTACGCAAGCTACTCTATCCATCGGCTCAACCTTTCACACACAGTCAAGAAGTTTCATAACAAAACAAAGACACTCATCGACGAATCGAAGCCAGTGTGTGTATTGAAAGAAATCCGCAAACGCCAAGACGGAGCTTAAGCATAGAAGCTTTCGCGTTATTAGATCCAGCCACAGACTGGCCGGCTTTCGGTCTACGCTTCAGATGCGAGATACAATGTCCAAGTGACGAAATCAAACTAAAAATATACAAAAAACAATCCATGGAAAGTTGAACACATACAAGCAGATAATCAGGTTTTGAAATGATAGAGCTAACATTTGTCTTTTTTCCCCCTGGCTTTGTGGTTTGTTTTGCTTGGCTCTGATGTTGATTAAATTACCTCAAGGTTCATAGGTTAAAGTTGTTTGAGGTTATTTGCAAAACAAAAAAAAAAATAAAGAAGAATTAAATGAAATACAAGTCGATGTCAGTGTAACAGATAAACGAGTATTTCGAGGCTGCAAGGTCGCAACAAACAAAGTGAATCTTCGTTTCTAAACCCAGGGATCATCGTGATGTTAACGATCATGAGTATGTGGGAACTTTGTTAGTATTTTCAAAGGCATGCAATGTTTTCTTGGAGTCCAATCACAGTTCACTGAAGTGAATGTTGGAGAATGTATTATTGATTCGAGGCAGATTTTTTCTTGGAGATGTTATTTCATTAATTGGCACGAGGCTAAGGCGTTTGATCGGGATTAAGCCACATCAGACGTACAAATGCACCCGTTAACGCTTACGTTGAGTGTTTTATGTACAAAATTTTACCAGCCATTTCAGTCACTTCTCCATGAATAAATTCAAAACGAGATGCATACGGAATTTGGTTAGCCTTCACCTGCTCGCGTCAAGTAAATGCAAGCCCAGTAGTCAGCGGCGTATGCCAAAACACGCCTTAACTGAACAAAAGCTTAGCCCACATTCAGATGAAGCTTGAGCCGTATCACAGAGCTACTCCGCCTCGCTGAACTGTTAATAATAATAATATGGATGACGCGGCAGTCCGAGGTGGACCTGGACCTATTGTATTCATGATCCACTTGCGCTGCGGATGCAAACACTGGTTAGATGTGCCTAGAGTCTTACGCTTTAACCAAACCTAAATGAAAGACAGAAGTCGTGGACATCGTATGTATGTATGCGTATTTCAATGGAGAGAGTTGGTACTTCAACAGAGCCGGAAGCGAATTCAAAATTTATATTTTTAGGAGAACAACAAAAAAGCCGAGTATTTTAGTTTTTAAAGTCAAACCATCGTCTTCCTAGATAGTCAATATTGGTATCGACCTACATTCAAACTTAAGCTTAAGCCCGATGAGACTGAATTCAATAAGACTCTTGTGATGCATAATCTTCGGTAACATTAAGCAAAATTCAGAACAAGAAATGTTGCTTCGCGTTCGCTCCGAATCTTACGAGGAGGAAGTTCAAGTAAAATAAATTTGACTACGAACTGAAGCTTACACAATTTGGGGTGCAGTTCCAATATTTGACAAAGGGAGCATTATGATCAACAATTTCAAAACCTATAATCAAAAAGAAAAATGCCCGCAATTTTTAGTAAAATACATTTGAAGATCAAAAGTCAGGCACTGCAGACCACATTTCAGTTTTCCTGATGCTTGGCAAGATCAACTAAGTCTCGAACCACAGTCGTGGTAACCAACATTTTGACCAAAGACCAAGTCCTACATAAGATTCAGAGCCCCAGGAATTGTTAAAATTTTAGATGCACAAAAATGTTGACGAAATCATATCTAGGATTTAGAGACCACAAGTAGTCTTATAACTTGTGCCAACCGACTTGAAAAATTGTGACATTTTCACAAAAATAAGTTTTTGAAACACAGTTCTCGGCGTTGCCCAGAAATTGGTCCCAACTTTAGTCCAAAAACATTTTGACAAATTTTGAAGGTAGTCTTCAATTTTGGTCAAAGCATTTTAACAATGTTGGCAGAGCATTTCAATAAAGTTTCAGAGTTGGTCGTCAAGCAAATTTCGACAAATTAAAGTCGTTAAAGAATCAAAATCGTTGTCCAACATTTGGTTCAATGAAATGTTTGCGAAATCTAATTGTTCACCAAACAAAGCCCATATTTTACAGAGCTGCCCAAACTTCAGACGGAAATGTGGACGAAATACGAAAATTTAAGAGCCATAGTACGTTCTTAAAATATCAGTTTCCCAGCATTTAAATGAAGACATTGAGGAACCCAGAAGTTCGTCCAAATTGTGCGTCAAATAAATTTGGAAAAAATTAAATCGTTCACTTGGGAATGTCCCAACATTTTGAACAGAATTTCAATGAAAAAATGTCAATAGAGTCAACATTTTATCCAGTCCAATTTATTACAAAAACGTAATTGTCGGCACTTTCCAAGTTTTAGTTCAACAACATTTTGAAAAACTCAAGCCACCCGATGGAGATCTGCTGACGTTAAATTTTGGCAAAAACTTTCAAATGTTCGCGAAACACTTGAAACAATTTCGACTATTATCCAAAATCGTTTAATCCACAGAAGCAGGCGATACATGAACAATTAAAAAATCAAAAAAAAATAATCCTTACCGGTGGTGCCTCACTAGCGGTGCTGTACACCTCACTAGGAGCATATTCGGGTTTAATTTGCACAGTAGCCATCGAGTCGTTGTCCTTCTCTGCCATAGGCTTCATTTATCCACAAGCAAAAAAAAACTGTCTCCTTGCGTTTCAATCCTTCACCCACGCAACAAAACAGAACACAAAATTTATTTCGAAACAAAAAAAAGATCACAGTCCACCTTTTAAAAGGTCACAAAACGTAGTCAAAAGTTCGATCGGTTCTCAATCGAGGATCAAGAAGTAAACTCGAAATTAAATTTAAATTCAAAACGCAACGAAACGAACGAAGAGGGTATTTAATGAATTTTTTGTTACGAGAAAAAACAGAATAAGCAGAGCACGTCTTAACACTTCGACTGCTACTCGACGTCTGAGATAATGCCAGTCAACGTTGGGAGATTTTTCTACCAGATTTTTAAGCTACTGCGGAAAAAGTTGTTCGTTCGCGCATACGACGGGGATAAACGCCGACACAGGGCAACACACAACCGACACCGACTCAACAATAACAGAGAAAAAGAAAAAAAAAAACAACGCGACTATCTACAAGATACCCAGCAGCAGCAGCAGCGAAAAAAAACCCGAAAAAAGCTTCACTAGCTTGCACCACAAGCCAGTATGAAAAAAAGAAACACTTATGGTATACGTATGCACGTAGCTGTGTGCATATTCATGAAATTGGGAACAACACCCGTGCCGCGCTGTGGGTCTACGACAGCGAGCAGATCAGTGGCTGTGATCGGCTGGAGAAGGGGGGCGGGCATAAATAAATACAAAAATACAGCAACAATTTAAGTGAAACGTCACGAAGGTGGTAGGTGGTGGGGCGCCAATAAACCACAACAGAAGAGGAACAAAAAAATAAAAACAATAATAATCATATACTCGCACTCGTACTCGTATGTACGAGGGAACACCGGCGCGCCGCGCAAGCAGCTGGTGTTCGAGCCGAGCTTCAACCTATCCGCTTGGAGACTTTTAGCGATTGAATAACGCTCGCTGGAAAGTGAGTTTTCAGATTAAGACGCACAGTCAATGTGTGGAGGAAGGAGGGCGTGCGGCGTGGATGATTTGAAGGAGCTAAAATAGAATGACATTAAACGAATTGCTTCCCTTGTAGAATTTGAATTTGAATTTAATTTGACAATCATTGTTTGCGAACGAATCAATTACGAACTAGACCGGCGCGCCGGCGGCGGCGGTGAGAAATGACATTGTGGCCACAAGCAGGATATGGGTGCAAACGCGTTCAGTCCGGCTTCGCTCAGAGTGCATTTTTCATCGAAAGGTTTCGGGATTGGTGTTACATGATGACCTTTATGTTCTGCATTGCATTGATGTGTCAGTATACTGAAGTGGAATGCCATTTGATACTGCGACGGACGCGCGCACATTCATGCTGGTCTGGCGGTTAGTGATGAGCTTCCAGAGTGCAAACGCTTGCAAACGGAATGATCTCACGTTGTTGGTTACCACACCGTCGCGGCGCGGGCCGGTGGAATTTATGAGCGCCCCAAACACCAACCAGTAGCGACAATGAAGAGCTATAATCTACTGTCACTCGTAACTTGCAGATGGGGGCAGTCTTATGATTGCTTATGGTTTTTATACACACACGCGTTTGCAAGAGGAACTATTTATCTTTCATATTCTGCAAGATTGTTGGTGATTTTTTTCTATTTATGTAGACATTTTTCATGTTTGTTGTTATGAAACTTGACAGAAATAGCACAGCACTTCCAACTATTTCAGGGATGGAAGCGATTTGAAATTAAAATACGTTGCTATGATAGCTTAGTCCAGTACCTTGTAGAAGCAATTTGTGGACAAACCAGTCGAAAGTTTAATCAACACTTCCATCACGACCATCAGCACTTCGTCGAAAGCAAGCCTAAACTAAAGGAAGAGGGACCTGGTTCTAAATGAGCAAGAGCTCCGTTTTACGGGCGATAAAACTTTATCACCGGACCTCGATAATCTCATCCAATTTTTTTTCAATCAATTTCCCAGAGAATTTTTCAGAAGGATCCGAGTAACACTTTTCGGTTTACAGAATCGGGTATCGAACAATTCCGTCCGACGAAATCGCATACCGGTAAAGAGATCTTCAAAAAAGAATCCGGCTTTCGGTTAAGCATGTTGGCAGCATTGAATTAACGGAGATATCCACACACAATAAAGTTGTCACAAGTTTTGTGGGTGAGCTGCCCACGTCAGAAGTCCCAAGAAATGGCAAGGTGAATGAAAAGTATGCGACCATTGACCGACAAAACATCGTGGTATCGCCATATGGGCGGTGTGGCTTTGATTGACAGTATAATGGGTCGATATAAAATTAAACTGCAGCAAGCAAGAGATGGCCGGTTTTGCCATTTCTTGGATCTTGCCATGTCCGATGCCTGGCTGTTATAGAAAAGTGTACGCAAAACTAAGAACTCGCAAGATACGCACTTGTCGTCAGCAGAGTTTTCCGAAGAGCCCACTTGTGAGAGAACAAAAGCACGTACAGCACGGGTGGTAGCTGTAGGAGCTAGGCCCTGGCCCTTTACGAACTGTAGCTCCACCCATATTATATATTGTGTTTGCCTTTTTTGTATTGCGTTCTCAGCTTGACAGTTCGCAAACAGAATGACTGATTCGCAGAGAAACAATTTAAAATCGTTAATTAGGATAGTTAAGCTAACTTTTGTTGAGATTTTTGTCGATAAAAATAACTCGATAATTCAATCCGCATCTTTCTGCATACCAAGACTGTTTATATTTGCTGTTTCTGAAAGTTCGCGTTCGTAATTCGCGGCTCATATGAATGGCACTTAAATCATTTCATTCTGATGGCGTCGTAGTGGGGTTGGATGAATTTCGGACGCAACGTACGTACTTATTCGGCACCTCTGTGCAATCTGACAACAACGATTTTTGTGGATTCTAAACGCAACGCACGAAAAAGATACCATGGGTTTGGCCCATAACGACTTTTTTTTTGAAAATAAAACTCATATCATTTAAGATATGCATCTCGAACCTTTTTATTATTGATTTGAATCAAATCAAAACATTTATGTATGAAATTCGCCGTCGTATATATGCCCACCGCGGTCACGTTTGCAACGGAAGATTTGTTGAACCCATTCGGTCACATATTTCGACGGAATCGGCCACTTTCTCTGGTTTAATATTGTTTCTGAGCTCTTCCAACGACTATAGCTTGCTGACTTCGTCGGTCTATGATCAAAATATGAAAAGTTCTGCGCGCTATCTTTATTCCTGTTGATGTTGATAGCATTTGGAGAAGAAGGTTCAACCACTGTATGGCCTGAACAACGACATGAATACGAATTCAACGCCTAAGATGGCTAGGACTTGTAGAGCGTATGGACAACTTAGCTCCGGCATGAAGAATCTTTGACTCTTAGCCTGTGGGACAACGCAACAGAGCACAACAACGCACACAAGGTGAGGAGACATCAGCCGGGTTGCTGTGTGAGACAGCTTTCGAGATCGTACTGGCTGGAGAGGCATGTTGGATGAGGTCCAGATCCACCTCGGACTGTAGTGCTCTAAGAAGAAGAAAAAGAAGAAGAAGAGGCTGTTTTATTGATTCAAAATCTAAGGAGCCGATATAGATTAGAAGATGGGCAACTTAGTTCCGACATCGCAACCAACTAGTGGGGTAACAGCAGACAACGTCCACGATCGAAGAAACTGTTTCGATTGTTCTTGATTGACGTATTTCTTGAAAAAAAATATTGATTCAACTAAAGTTAGAAATTGATTTAGGTAATTAATGTCTCGACAGTCTCGACCGTGTTTAATTACTTTTGGTTCGGACTGTATGGTCACATTTCGTTTCCATGCCGAAACGAACGCAGTTCAAGGTGTGCCTGGTACGGACAATAAAAACAAGTTAAACCACAAAGTAGATGCAAATTGAAATACTTATCGACCATCGATCGGCCAAAGCGTTTGCGGTGTCCTAGACAAACTCATCTTAAATTGGAACTCAATCTGAAAACGACGTCGAACAATAAAGTAATCTACATGGCATTTACTCGTAAAACAAAGCGAAAACATCTTCAAAGTTCATCAACTGATATTAACCTTCCGCCTGATTTTTAGTTCGGATGAATGCACAGGAAAACCCAGCTAAATAAAGAAATATAAAAAAATTCTCCACCACCACACAATTAAGAGTTACAGTGTCGAGCTTACACGCACCTCTGTTGGATCTATCTATTTATGAAATTAAACAGAAGTGCTGACTTCAGTGTCAGCTGATAAGGGCGTCGGGGTTTTTTCTCAAATAGACTAGGACAGAGAGCAGATTTTGAAACATAGGCTTTGAGATTATCGGGCAGTTTTAGGTGGTCTGTGCTGCAAATAAGTAGAACAGAATTTTAAAGTCTTGATTGCAAAGCAGATTGTCTGCATAACTCGCCGCCGAAGATGAACCTGGAATAGACCCAGAACAGGTTATTTGGCAACGACTGTCATCAGCATCGACACGAATCGTTATTTGTGCTGCCAGTGCTAAGTGATCGTGATCTCCTAATAGTGGATTCGATAGTGTAGATACTGGCGAATTTATGAGGTTGTTTGGGTTCAACCTTCATTTGTATTCCTGAATCGGCACGAAACATTCTGGTTTCTTGGCAGGAGAGATAATGATCAATTTTAAATTATTCTACAGAACAAAATATTGAACAACAAAGTGGATGTGCTCCACCTTTCACATTTGAACAGTTCTGGCGTGAGGTCTCGACACGTTTTATATAACAATTTCTGGTTGCAGTATTAATTTGTCCTCTCTTAGAGATATTTTGAGACGAGATTAAAAAAACAGACGGACAGTCAAGATTAGAGGCAGCTTGATTTGAAAACTGACACTGACTAGGTTAGGCGTTAGGTTGGTTAAAGTGGCTGACTGCCAGCGAGTAGCAGACGCACTTATGTAGATCCCTGGCGAGACTATTCACCTACGTATTTGAGGACAGACAACTAAGAGGTAGTCAAACCTCACATGCCAATGGTGGAGTGCGCAGAAAGCAGAAAGCGTACCCAAGAACGAAACGGTGGGGGTCAAACCAAGCACAAACGAGCTCACTCAGACGCATTGGCGAGGGTCTGTTGTATACAGACTTACCCGTATACGGAAGCTCTGTCGGGCGGACTACTCCTTCTCGACACTACGCAAGCGACACTATACAAGCAAAAAAAACACCGTTGCAAAACGAGTTACTGTCTGACTCAATGCTGGTGGACGAACTTGACTCGGCAACGAAAAAATAAGGCCTTACGGCTAGAAGTCCAGCGGATCTCGATTTTCTGAATTAAAAGAGAGTACTCCAAGACGTCCTAACGAAAGAAGAAAATCTCGAAAGCCCTACACCGGAAAAGGGAATTCCTCAAAGTGTGGCACATTAAAAATATCTTGGACGAAAAGGAGTCCTCGTTCCTAGCATGGGCATCTGAGGTGATAGCTAATGATAAACTGACCAGTCTAAAAAATCCAAGTCAACTCAAAGCCCCAGCGAAGAGACAGACTGAAACCAAGCTGCGGGGAGAGTGTTAAATTGAGTCGCAAAGAAACCCTACAACCAAACCAGCCGTCATAACCCACATCTGCGACGCATCCACATCGCAGAATGATACAAAAAAAGACGCCCTTAATGTAAGGAGGCACGATGCGGGAACCTTGAAAAAGGAAAATGAGGTCGTAGGTAAAATACCGAGTTCCATTGAAGGAAGCTCAAATGTCCCCAAATAAGCAAAGACTGGAAGAAAGTCTGATATTGAATTCCGACTGATCAACAATAAGGACAACATTACAGGGCCAATAAAAGACCCAAGTACGATTTACAGTGATGTATCCAGAAACCCACAACAGCTACTATAGTCGACTTCGGGTACCTCGGGTTAGTATACTCGAAGGATAAAAGTGAAAAGAAAATCGAGGAAGCTACATTCGCAGAGATGCTAGACATGAAGGTACAAGGTTCGTCAGAATGAAATAGCAAAAGTTACTCACCATTCTCGACTGCAAAGACCAGTGGTCAAATGTGTTCAAGGAGCTGTACTGCAAGTAGGCCCCCTAGAGGATATTCCAAACGTACCAAGGTCAAGACTGTCCATACCAGATATGTGCAAACCGTTGGTGCTTTCGTTAAAGAGGGCTGACATTGGAACAGCTTATTTCGGCCAGGTTATTGAAGAAGCAAAACAATAGACGACTTCTTCTTCTGGCGCTACTGCGGGTGCGTAGAAGGTGCACAATAGTTTCCGCCTTCTATTCGTCTCTGCAACATCTATAGGAGTCGTCGCAGGGCGGACCCAATCTAAAGGCGTGCCGTCAAATGGAACATTGCCCAGTGACGACAAGGATAAGGGTCTTGAGTGTCTCATTCTGATCAGGATGTATGATCGTCTCGAATTGAGAGCAGGCTAACGTTTCAAGCTTCAGTAGATATTTGGCGGTAGCTACAGTAATGAATGGCCGATTTCCACCCTGAAATAGGACTGAACTAGTACCATTCTAGCGCGTTCGTAAGCTTTACAATTTTCTTGAATGTCACAGTGTCCCGGCACGCACATAGATTGGATGCAAAATGTTGAATGCGACCACACCTGCGACGCCGCCTGGCTGTCAGAATAGATCGGAATAGATGAAGATATGAGTACTCGATATCACAGCATCCTTTATGGTTATAGCTTCTGCCTGAAGTACGCCACAGTGATTTAGTAGTCGGAATGACAATTGAATATTTAGGTCTTTGAAATAGACACTAACGGTCACGCCTTCACTCAACATCGATCCATCTGTGAAGATTTGCAGAGCACCAATTAACGCCTGGTGGTCAGAATTCCAGTATGGTCTGGAAGGGATGCTGGATAAGGGGTTCGTTTTGAAGATGTGCTTCATTGTCATGACATCGATGTCTCCAGGTAAGGATCTGAATCTGTCAGGGATGATAGACTGGCAGGCCAGCTGCTGCACCCGTTTGAGAGGTTTACAGTTGCCATCATGTCGCAACTTCATAGAGTAGTGTGGCCTGCGAGTCTGACTACTGAAACGAATAGCCTGTGGACGATGGGAAGCTGTAGTCTATAAATTTATCTTGATGCCTTCTTACAGCAAAACAAAACTGTGCCGACGTTCCTGGTCTTCCAGTTTAACTTAGAGTCACTGATTAGATCCAATCTTTTTCGACACTGACTTAGAAGATGTTCTCCTACGAAAACAATGTTAAAGACCTGACGAACAAAGAAGAAAACAAGCAACAAAAAACGCCATGGTCCACACGGACCCTTGTTTTTTTCCCTCCTTCTGACGATGAAGACATATTCATTTGCTCGTAGAAACCCGGGTATTTTATCTGCCAAAAGCCCCATTGCACCCACTTTCATTTCAATTCTGCCCAAAACGTATCACGCACACGCATTTTTGCCTACATATATATTCCCCTACCAAGTCAATGTCGGCCAAACAGTTGTACGAACTTTTGAAAGATCATGTGAGTCACTATGAGCGACTAGAGAATTTTGCATAATTTCCTCGTGAGCGATGTTGAAAATGTGATAAAAACTCCGGTTCACCTTGACTTCAGCCCTTTTTGACACTTAAGGTTCGACTGAAATTTGTGAAGCAAGAATAATTCTTCAACGAGTTTGGCAGAAATTGCAAAATGAAATGGTGTTGTTTTGCTTGCTCTCCTCTTCGCGTGTATGTATGTGGTCTTACGCACATATGAGAATGTCACGGGATTTCCCATGCCTCACTTAGACCCTAATTTGAGTCCAGTGTGCGTTTTGCTATCCGCTTGAGAACCTTTGCGCCTCGAAGGTCATTTAAGAACTTTTACTATGAATAAGAGGGTTGACTGTGACTCCATATTTCCCAGCTGACTCCTGATCCATTGGACACTAATTTTCTGGTGCCTGAGTCCAGACCTGTGTAGCAGTCTTGTGTAGAAGTGGTTGACGCCGACCTCTGTCTGCATCCAATTGGATGGGGACTGCACTCACATCTTTCGATGACAGCGTAAGTTGTTGAATTGCTTGAAGAGCTTCCGGCCGCGGGAGACGATCTATAACGTTTGGGCTGGAGCAGTGTTGTCCAAGTGCTCTACATGACCCAGCCATCTTAGGCGTTTAATCTGTAGACGCCTGACAAGGCTCATATCGCTCTACAGCCCGTATAGCTCATGGTTGAATCTTCTTCTCCAGAAACCATCAACGCAAACAAGACCAAAGATGGAGAAAAGACCAATGACTTCTTCATCTGGTCTTGAGGTTGTCCAGGCTTCTGCGCCATAGAGCAGGAGAGGGATGATCAGGGTCTTATATAACGTTAGCTTGGTCCTTCGAGAGAGGGCTCTACTACTCAATTGCCTCTTGAGTCCAAAGAAACAGCGGTTGGCAAGAGTTATTCTGCGTTTAATCTCGGTATGTATGTTGTTCGTACTGGTCCTCAACTATTTCGTTAAAGCTGCCTTCGGTGACGTTCTGGCCGAGTCGTCGATGTTGTGCTACCTTTCTCGATGACAGCATGTACTTCGTTTTGTCCTCATTCACTGCTAAACCCATTTTCGCCGCCTCCGTTTCAATAACAGCAAACGCTTCATTGACGGCACGCTGTGTTCCACCAATCATGTCAATGTTGTCCGCGTATGCTAGCAATTGTACAGACTTTTGGAAGACCGTGCTAGTGTTGGCGAGTGAGTTTGGGGCGACCTTCACAAGTATGATGTTAAAATAATAACATGACAGCGCTAAAATCTTTTTTGACATTGAAGGTCTCGGTGAGTTCATGTCCGACCTTGATGGAGCAGAGACAGTTTTCCATCGTCATCCTGCACAACCTGACGAGTTTGGCAGGAATGTCAAAACTAGAAATGGCTTTGTATAGCTCGTCTCTACGCACGCTGTCATATGCGGCCTTGAAGTCGACGAATAGGTGGTGGTGTCTACCTCCATTTCTTGGGTTTTTTTCAGGATCTGGCGTAGTGTGAAGATATGGTCGATGGTGGACTTCCCCGGCATGAAACCGCACTGATAAGGACTATCATGTTATCCACGAATGGTTTCAGGCACTCACACAAAACGGCAGATCTTGTAAGCTATAAAAAAGAGAGCGTGGAACGATACACGATGATATGGCAAGTCTTACCCAAAGTATTGTACCCGTTCTGACTCTATTGTAAAATCCTCATAATGACTTCAGTGTGCTAGCAATACATCGCACCGTGGAATAGTGAGCTTAAGGACTTTAATGCCACAACTATAGAAGAAGACGTACGAAGACAGAAGACCAGAAATGTCGATTCAGCCCCGATCCGCTGATTTGATTTGGGCCTACGTTCGTGTAAGATTGTGTCGACTCAAGAATTTAGGTAGAGCGACCATACACAATTTTATTTATAATTGTTTTCCTATCGTCCTTGGTCGATATCAGCTGGTCACACGCAGGTTGCATGCTGCCGCGAAGGGCTTAAGGTTCGCAGCACCGGATTACTCTATGATAGGTCCCAGGTCATAGGGACATAGCCATCAATGACGCAGGGGTGGACTCGCCAGGAAAGGGGCGGCATCGCAGGCAATCCTACGGGCGAAAGTACCCCTTGCGGATGTCAAGGAAAAGGTGAATGACACAACCATAGAGAAGTTCTAACTCCTTCACCACCTATGAGGCCACTCGGATGCTGTGGCCCAAGTTTAATAGTGCGACAAAAAGTCCCTCGGAATGGTAGTTGGAGCACTAACTGGCCATAACCATCAGAAGTATCCTCAAATGAAAATGAGACTAATTCGTGTCTTCATATGCAGCCACACAGCCTCTGTTGACGAAGAATAAAGGAAGGGACCTTCTCACTAACCTTACCACTGCCCCGATCTCTGCGAGTTGACGTAGAGAACACTGGAAGAATAATTATTTTTAGGCCTCCAGGATTTAACAAAATTCCCTCTGAGCTCTAACTTCTATTTTCAGGCTTATTAGCATTCCAGGATCCGACATCCTAAGATACGAGTCCTAAGTGATATGTGGCGTCTTTCCACCAACCTAAACTATTTGGTCACCTCTTTGCATAGCAGAGACTTTTTTATCGAATATGAACGCACGCACTCAACCGTTGCTGTGGTCGATGAAGTAAAAAGTTTTTATTCTTTTGCACAGGACCAATCAAACAAATCCACTTATTGACAATGATTCTCCACAGTCCCATCGTATGGACCAAGCCTCTAGATACTCAAGATCAATGAAAAGTTAAAATTTATGTAAACAAAATCATACGCACTCACTAACACAGCCGACAGCCAGCTCGCGTCAATAACTTTAGACGCGTGAATTAATGAAACTTTTCACATTTATTTAATTTTAAGTCATCCGGTGCTAATATTTGTGAACACTGTACTCGTGTGCCAGCAAACGCCATCGTAAACCTAGTAAACGTGTAAGACTGACCAAACAGTCTTAATTAAATTAATTACAGTCACGTATAATATTTTCTGTGACGTGGATTATCTGAGTTAATAAACTCATTTGAATACAAGTGATGGTCCCTGTGCATCAGCATATCAAATTGCCTATTAATGTATTCACTCATTAGTGCATAGCTTCAAGTGGCTCATTTATCATTGGATGGTGTTACTTCTGAACTACGGTCACGTTTTCAGATTTGGAAATTAGAGAATTAATTGATAAAATAAGACAAGATCAAGTGCGGCATGAAAAACTTGCTGAATCGTTAGTTGTGACGACATCATTTTGGGTGCAATTTGTATGTAAATACATACTTGGCTCTGTCATTGAATATTTGTAATACTTAATTTTCGCAGTAATGAGTGACCTTAATCAAAACAAAAAAAAACATCTGGTTGCATAGAGATTCATAAGAGATTAAGAGATGAGATAAAGCAGACATTTTTAATTTTTATTCAAAATGCAAGCTATTTCTAATCCGAAAATGGAGAAACTAGAAGTACAGAGCTTATGATTAGTAGCTTTATTGCCGCCATGGAGTAGTGGACAACTGCGTAGACTCCTATGCTGACGGTCCATGGTTCGATGCATAGCTGCTTATCAACATTAACTTCCTCGAGCAACTGCAGTATTTCATATCCTATCACGGCGAGTAACTCCCACAACAGCACGATGAATCCCATCTCCACGATCTAATATCTTCGGTCATTACAAAAATTTCATGACCATGGATGAGATTGGTATAAAAACTGAGTTTAAGACCGCTAACTTAATGATCTGTTTCAAAATTGACCCAGCTTCTCCTATGCTGCAGGAAAGCTTAGCATAATTACTACAGAAAAATACCCTGAGATTCTTGAACTTGTTTTCAATTTATTAAAGTATAGAGGATACAATAAGACATACGCCTTTTATAGTACTAAGTTAACACAATTCAGAAAAGGATATAATCCAAATGACAGTGATGAAAGCAGGGGGATGACGACTTAGGAAAGGGATGAAAAGTAGCATTAACGATTGTTCGTATTGTTCACGGCAGAGAGTTCCACAGTTTGATAGCATGTATGTAAAAAAGGCGCGATGAATTAGTAAATCGATGACGAGATGGTATTAGAGCATGTGTTCTGACAGATCGAGCAAAATGAATTTGCTTAAACAGATACATGGGAGACTTACTTACTATAATATTATGTGGTGGCCCGTGGCGTTGTGGATATGTGCGTCGACTCCTACGCACTTGAACCTACTTGTCTAGGTTCGATTCCTGGTACGACAAAAAATACTTCTAACGGCCTCACCTCTTTCAAATCATTGACAATGCTCAAAGAGTATAACTGTCTAGAAAAAGCTTCTCAAACGCCGTTCGGAGTCGGGTTGTAGCGCCACCCATATTATTATTATATAATTATGCAAGAATATAAGATTTCTAGCATCCATGTAGTGTATTAGAGAAGTTCCGAGTAAGCTTTTTGTAAGTTGAGATACATGATCAAATCTGTGTAAGCCATGAACACACTTAATAACATCATTAAACGCTACATGTAGCTTTCGTTGTGTCAAATAATCAAATTTACTATAGACAAATTCAGCATAACTTATCAAGGGTTGGATGAGGGTGGTAACAAGTTTCCTTCTATCATGCATTAAAGTTTAACTTGAGGTTAACCACAACTTCCGCAGGCATCCATATATACGTTATTTGTGTGGTCATTTTTTATTAATAATAAAACCCAGATTAGTCACCGTATTAACTGAGTAAAAGTTTTTCTCCAGAAATTATGATATTCGAAATGAAGTGAGAGGACATTAACTTCTTCTTCGGATTTTAACTTAATCCATTTATTATAGCCCAATTATAAATTTAGGCGAGCTCATGATTCATCAGATCTATCAAATCCCTTATATTACTAGGAATTTTTTCCCGGGTACACTTGAGCATCATCAGCATACAGATGGACGGTGGAGTGCTTACACACAGATGGAAGATTGTTAATAAACAAGGAAAACATGATAGGTCCCAGAATTGAAAATTGTGGTACGCCTTGGTTGACTTGTAAAAGTGCAGAAAACCTGTCAGAGTTAATAACAACTCTTTGAAATCTGTCAGACAGGAAGCTGTAAATTAGCCTCACTGCACTAAACGAGAAGAGATTTCTCAACTTGCGGCAAAGTTTCTTGTGATCCACTTTGTCAAAAATCTTTGAGAAGTTCTAAAAGAAGTAATCATGTCAGTGGAAGTAGCTCTGCAACCAGACTGAGCTTTGTAAAGTAGGTAATTAAGACGCAGGTGTCTTATAAGCTGTTTCGCTACAATCTTAGAGAACAAAGACTTTTGATAAACACGGACGGATACTGATAGATATAATTTTGCGACAGGTATTACACAGTCCACTTTCCATGATCGAGGAAGCGTAAATGTGGTAACACAATGGTTGATAATATGGGTTAGATAGATACTATGAAAGGTAGCATTAACTTAACAAGTTGCATAGGTGCTCCGTCCTCCCCAATGGCAATTGATTTAAATTCTATAATTACTTCAATTTCGCTAACGGTTTCCACTTCAAAATGTCTGATGCTCGATTAAGAATTACCTTCATCAAAATTGAAACCACACTTCTCAGATTGACTTTCAAGAAAGAAATTGTTTAAAACATCTTGTTTTCGGAAACTCCAATGCTACACCTGGTTCAATGGGACTTCACTAACATGTAGAATGAATTGAGCAGGCTTTCTTTAAATAACCATAACCTCTAATTTGTCCATTCATCCACATACGGCCACAAACCTATCGAACGCCCGCTGGACTTACGTCTGGAAGGATGTGGGGATAACTAAGGCATCTGGAAACAGAAGATGACTTACCCTCAATTCTCACAAAGTCAACCAACCTTGGCGAAGTTCAACGCCCACGGTGAAACGTGTTGATTTAGCACCATTACACCGACAATAGCTTCTGCAGTTTATTGTATGACTCTCAAAGTCCAATCATATACTCCTGCAGAACACTTCAGACTTTACCTCGAGGAACTCGCCTTCTACAAATTTACAAAACAGCTGTAGATCGAGTGAATGGCAAAATCCCAAGCCTGCGAGTACCATTCTTAGAGTGAAAACCTGATTGGTTGTACTTCTGCCGGGACGAAAGCCGCAATGTTCAGCCCCCATCCTGGACACTCTGGAACAGACACTCTGGAGCATGAACTCGAAGTGACTGAGCCAATGCTGTCGACGGATTTTTGCCTATCTGACTGCATTTACATCCTGGTACCGCTGGTAGAGCTTGCGTTCAGTGTCAGACTCCAATCTTCTTTGATTGCAGTTTGCGGGGATTGTAGTTTTTCCACACCAAACCGTGGTGTTCTGCTCCGACTTCGTTGTTTTTTTCGATATCCGTCTTCTTACCTTGGCTATAAGGAAATCGGTCGTGAAAAACCTGCATTTTCCATCGCGAATAACGCATTAAAAATACCACCAGAGTGAACGGACAATTGATATACCACTGCCGCTCTTTTTCCGGTACAGTAGCTGCTACCGCGTTCCGGTGCATAAACCGCTCTGCTAGGCCCAGTAATCCGTTTTCATTCATTTGAGTCAAAATGCATTAATTTTTGCATTTAGCGTCAAGTTGTATGCTCAAAATACACTAATTATTGGTACTTTTTGATCGGAAATGGAAAGCTCATAGAACTGGTCGTCAACACATTCACACTGCATTTGTCATCACCAAACAGAAAATTACAGGGAGAAAGTATACCGCTATACAATTTATAGCAGCAAGTCAAGTTTTGAAGCGGACGCACATTGTAGACTTTCTGTCTGCCGATAGTTTTAGCGGGTGGAAGTGTGGCCATTACAATTATTCGCTATTTGCCGATAAAAAAAAGGTTAATAGGCTAAGAAACAAGGTTGAAAAATCCAAATCCCACCTAACAAATCGTTCGAGAGTAGTCGGATGACTGTTGTCTAATGTACACACTCACTGCCAACCCGACTGTTTAATGAAACAAGTGTGCGTGCTAACAGCGCAACCCGATCAAACTATCGGCTGATAAGAAGTCGCTAGTGTGCGGGACCTCTTATAGTGGCAAATGGCTTTTTACACGAAAATAGATTGTTTTTTCTCTAGATTCGCTTGAGAAAATATCTCTGGTCGCTTCAATATGGAATGGGTCAACGCGTACGATCAGTGGGGGTGGGAAAAAAATTCAAAGAAAATATGTCCCCAAGTACACCACTCGACGGTAACCAACAAATATAACTCTCTCCGGGTGGGGGACACCTAATATACGGAGCCTCATCACCGGTCGACACTAAAATTTTCAGAATTTCTCTAAATTTCTTAGTTATTTGTCCATTTTCTTAATTTGCTGTATTCCTTCGAATTTCTCGGTGTCGGCGCTATTTGGGGGCAATTGGCTTTATGGACAGTCAAAGATTTTTTTGAAAGCATTTACACTCATAATTTCTATTCTAATTGCAAGAGAATCGAGTGTAAAGATCTTCGTTATGTGGTCAGAAGTCTTTTCAATCATTTCGAGAGTCATTCAAATGGATCCTTGAAGTGCATAAGATTGCATATTCGATATCATATTAGAGGTCCAACAGATCACTGTTCACTTGATGTCACTTGATGCTGATGTGTCACCAACGAAATTGCTGTCAGAATGCACAAGACATCGTCAAAAACGGTATAATCGCACTAAAAACCATAAAACGGTCGGTGTGCAGTCTTAACCCATTTTCTGTTCTATTGTCGATCGCTGTTGATCTGAAATTCACAAGCCATCCCACACTCAACAACTTCCTTTAACAGTCCCGCATGTGTGTACATTTAGTGTTTGGCTTATAAGCGCTTGTTAACTATATATAGTCTAGTCTCATAGCTCTCGTAAAATAGAACTTCAACATTTGCAAACCAGTAACTTTATTGTGAATCATGAAGTGCATCTATGCATTTACCACTTTCACTCGACATTGTGGCACTTTTCTTTGTAATATCATTAATAAATGAATTTAATCCTTTCACCTTACATCAATTTAGGACAAATTCGTCGGTGGACAAGGGGTCCACACACACCGCTGTGAAGTCGTACATGTCTCTAGCACCTGGTCTCTGGTTTAGAGATTGCTTTGTGTCACAATTCTCCTCGGAGACAGCACAGGCCATAACTAACATCAATTCGGACATTTCTCATTAAGCGAATTCAATAAATTAACTTGGCCATAATTACTCGACGAGCACAACAACGTTTGTGACTTGATATTCGTGCTCACTACAGTTAAGCCACGTTCTCGATTTTGTGGTTTACGGTTTTAAGGAGTTTGTTAAAATAAATTGACTTTATTTTGGGATCTTATGTCATCTCTGTTAAGTTAAGTAGATGACGCGTCTAAGTAGGTGCACTTTCCGACATGGTTTTATAACACTTGGGATCATAAGCGCAGGTAGGTGATGTTGGTGCTTACAAAAGGTAAAGTTTGGTTAATTGTCAGTCCCATTTTATTGATTTGCCTTGAAGATATTCAAAAAAGGTATGTGTGTCCTTGCGAACACTTTAGTCCGGAGTCCGGAGTGGACTTGGGTCTGAATCAAAAAGCCTGTCCTGTTGGCAAGCTTGTCTCCGGCTAATTGACTCCAATTACGCGCACCAAGTTGATGGCAGTCCTGTCTCAATTGTGTGCGGTAACTTGCGCGTGCGTCCTCTATTTCTGCAAAGTCCAAGACTCTTCGGGATGCAACTTAGTTACGTATGCGCTTTACATGGGCCAGCCTGGCTAGCCCGTACAATACTCGTCAAGATGTCATCAACGCAAGCAGGACTCCTCTGTAAGAGGCCATGAACTTGTTCATTCGCATTTGTGATTGTCCATGTCTCTCCACCGCACAACACGACTGGAATGATCAATGGATTAAACAAAGTCAGCCTGATCCTTTGAGGACTTTGACGGCGCTTTTTCTCAATTGCCTCTTGAGCCGGTTGGCAGGAGTTATTCTGCTGTACTGAAGTTGTTAGTACTATTCATTGCTGCGCCGAGGTGTGCGAAGTCCCTGCCTACCTCGAAGTTATACCTGTCCACTGTCCATTGTGACGCACCGTTCATGACGCCGATGTTGTATGCCACTCCCGTAGGACCCTCGTTTACTGCCAGATCAATTTGAGCCATTCGTTGTCCCCTTTGATGAAGCAACGAGAATTCTTCATCACAAGTCGACACAACTTGGCCAGTTTTTCAGTAATGTCAAAACTAGACATGGCGATGTACAGGTCGTCTCGGCTCTCAAATCAAGGATTAGGTGGTAAGTGTCGATCTGCATCTTCTGTGTTTTCTAGAAATTGTTGCATGTTCATTGTGCTATTGAAGACATATTGATTCTAGTGTCAGATTGGCAACGAACGGCATCCGGCGGCTACATAAAAATGCTGAGGGTCCTGGACAGCTACAGTCATAAATATCTTGGGGTAATCCTTGACAACAGGCTTAGCTTTAAGGCCCGTGCAAAGTATGCCAGCAGGAAGGCGTCGCTGATGCAAGCAGCTCGCTCCCGGATGCTGCCAAATCTTAGTGGGGCTGGATATGCCTTAGGATTCTGATATTCGGAGTGGTTACCTCGGTCCTGGACATACTGGACTCAGACCCGAGGATTAAACGTCAAAACTCAGTTGGAAAGGTAACACAGAGGACCGCATAAAGAAGGCATACTTGCCTTCGGTAAAACGTAGGGTCTCAAACCTCATAGTAAGACTCATCTTAACCTACGGTTCTCTGCTTCAGCAATGGAGAAAAGATATATTTTCACTCAGCTAACTAAGATCCAAAGATCGGCCTGTAGGTTGACTACGCATAACTGGTTGATTCAGAACAACACCAACGGTAGCACTCGAGGCCATCATTTTCGTCCACCCTTTCGACTTATTCTGTAGAACCAGTGCACTTAGCCTGTGACTCCGAGAGGCGGGATTTTGGAGGGAAGAGTCATACGGCCACACTGCTATACAGTTTTCCGGACCGGGAACAATGATATGAACAAGTGGTTATAGCAGAAGGGAAAATTGCCCTATACACTGATGGCTCAAGGACGAGCGCGGGTCTTCTGTAACCTCATTGAAAAATTCCTGGTACTAAGAAACTACTGCAGCGTTTTTCAAGACGAAATGACTACGATGCATGAAGTGGCACTCGCATTGAGGAATCAAAACATAACCGGCGAATCACCTTCCATTCTGCCGAGCCATTGCATTCCTGACGTCGAAGCTGGTTAGGCTATGCAGACAGAGTATCAATGAGATATCCTTGCAAATTCGGTGACTCTCTGCTGGGTACCGGAGCAAACTGAAGTCCAAGGAAACGAAAAGGCTGCGGGCTTAGGCAATATTTACTCTATAGCTCAGCTCCATAAGAAGGCAACTAGAAGACAAAGCCCTGGATAGAGCCAGAACTCGCTGGTTTGGTCTGAGTATTGCAGCTACAGCAAGGGCTCTATATCCGATGCTGTACAGAGATGAGGTATAAATATAATCTATCCAACATCTGCTCTGTGAATGTCCAGACCTAGCAACTAAAAGAAGGCAGCTGCTAACAAAGCACTTCTTCATCCTAAGATATAACATATACGGATGAGGCAGGTTTTAGGACTACAGTAGGTCTCACGGTATTTTTAACACTCACTAGTGCTGGAAGGGACCCAACATGTTGGTCTAAGTGAGTCACGGCCATACGGACGTTAGGTCACCGAATTACCTACATTCCCACGTCGGTCCTCCTTTTGTGACGTGAGTGAGATACTTGCAAAGGAACAACACAAATGGAAGAAGTCGTCGGTACACGGTCTCTACGCGATCCGTACAATTTGCGGCTTCAGAACGATCTCAGATGAAGCAGCTTGCGTATTGCCAATGAGATGCAAAGGGTGTACCTCCGACGAACCGCAAACCGTCAAAAGAAAAAGTTCGTAGAAGCCCCGAAGAGGGCTACATCAATAGGGCTGTGGCAAGACCGGTTGAGTAACTCTACGAAAGGAAGATGGACCCAGAAACTCATACCGTTCATTGAATCTTGGACATCAAGGTAGACAGGGGACTGCAACGGTGGAAAATAGGAAAGTGAAAAACTTCTAATGACAGGAAGACTCACTCGCCAATTGGCCAGTCTAATCGAGGGTTTTTTTCCTGGTGGTACCACAACGGTATCCGCCAAAAATATTTGGTTGACGTTTGGTTATAGCGATGAGAATTGACACAGTCTCTTTGTTTCGCATATAGTGTGCTCAGATGTACAATTAGACCGATTTTGCTCGTAGTGCGCGAAACGTACCTAGTACAGTCATCAGCAATAAATGTCATAATTCTACTTGGATTGATGTAGACTTGCCTTATTTCATTTACCTCAGAGCAAATAGAGCTGCTTACTAAACCCCTGAAAAGGCAATACTTTTGAGAGAAAAAAAAACAAAACAAAACAAAAAATAGCTCGCAAATAAAGAGTTCACTGTCCGCAGAAGAGTACATAGTTATTCAACACACTTTTCGGTTGCTTCTCATCTCGTTGTCGTAAGTCTGCTTATCCACAGCTAGCCGCTAAATAATCCGGCAAATAAACAACGCACGTCACACGCTAAGTGCTCGTACCCCATGCCACAGAGACCCCATCAACGCACCACGTACACCGGGGCACTTCTAGCACGCCATCCGTGCCATTAGACAAATGACACTTCTGTTAACCTCTCGAAGGTGTCATCTGTATGAATGGATGGCAGCGCACAATGGACACCATAGAAATCTGTCGGTGCACCTTGAACGCAATCATCGTTCAAGTCGCGATTCGAGAAAGCCTTTGTGCCCGCCCTGAGGCGTCTCGCACGTCTGCGTTGTCTCCATGCTTGTCGTGGCATATTGCCTGGTTGTCTAACCACAACTATGGTGCAACTGGGAGTACGAGTAGTTGCCCATAGCTACAGCAATATGCTGCAGTTTTTTTTTCTTTTTTGAATGTAAAATGTTGCTACATAAAAGGGCAACGACTGCCCGCGCAATACAGGCACACTCAACCCATCGCGATCGCAGAGAGATGACGGAGAAAAACTTTCGCTTTCTACGACGAACGACCATATTTCTTGAACAAAAAGAAATCCGCCAGCACAGTCAGGTTGGCTTTGTGGTGTCTCGTCTCGCGGATTGGAGCAGCTCGAAGAAGCTGGAAGTCGATGCTGTTGCGGGAGAAAGAAAATTAACAGAGAAACCTGCGCAAAAAACGAATCGTAGCCTCCTTCAGTGGGTTTTGGGCGATTCTAACAGCGATTCCAGCGCAAAGCTATGGATTACAACCTTTGTCGTGGATGGGTGGTTAATTTAAAATTAAACGCCGGCTCATGGCTGTGACAAGATGCATACCACCGGCTCTGCAATGTGAACACAGTGCACATGCAACGGTGCACTGGGACAGGAGAGCAGGGTGGCTGTGTATCTCTTTCATGAGGTGGTTAATCTTTTATGAGTGAAATTACTTGCTAATGGAGTTATGTATTGAAAAACTTTCCAAACTTAAGCACTGTACTAAATCCGGAGGAAAGAATGGAGAGAGAGAGAGATGCATTTTTTTATTATCTCATCAACAGTTATCTAGAAGTGGGTACTTGTGTGAAGAGTTTTTCAATCTAGTCGATTAATCCTTGGCAGTTAGTTTGATAGTTAGAGAGAGTGTGCAGATGTAAACGAGCAGTTTACTGTCTGAGCGAACCTTTTGATGTTGAGATGCACCGCCATGTCTCAACTGTAAAAGGTGTCTTTTTTTACAGGCGGAGAACATTTAATTGGCAGCATTGTTTTCTGTGACAGCTGATTTGACAGTTCACGGATGTTTTTGGGGTTAGTTTGGTTTGGGAAATTTGGACTAGACGATGCGACCTCGGTTTCAATCCGCAGGAAACAGAGCTAATTCTCATCACCAGGTAATACAAAATTCTTTGACTCTTTCTCAATGTATCGAACCCCTCTAAAGTTGTAACTAAAGCGCAACATTTGTTGGGCCTTATACTGGTTACGAAATTAAGCTGGAATCTCGGCCAGAGTCAGGAAGGTGTCGAAAAGCCCCCACGGCTTCAGGGTGCAAATGGGGACCACAGCATCGCGTTATTTTTATTGTTGTTGAGGGTGTATTCCACCGCGACCTATAAGTCTATTGTGTCCCCTTTTGATACCCTTGATTTCTTACGAGTTCTTCTCACATACATTTCATTACAGAGTTCTATTGAGGGTTATGGGCTCCTGTAGTGCAAAGGTGGAAAAAATTAGCTCTGGATTATTCTCTAAAAGCCAGCTTCCTTTAGGAATCTTCGAATGAGAGATGGTTCTAGCGACTTCACTTCTTCCTCTGATAGTAGGCGCTTGCTCAGATATCTTTGTCGTTTGTGGGCTAGTACATCACACAATTCCAGTACGTGTTCAGGAATCTCTTCTGATACCCCTAGTTTTCTTAAGTGCTCCCTGAGTCTGCAGTGCCCTGTTAGGAAGCATGTTAGTACACGAAGGTTGTTTTTGCTCATTTTGATGCATGACTTAAACCTCATTCTGGGATAAGAGTTTCCTGGCCTGCCTCATGCCAAGAGCGTTGTTTCAGATTTCTAATCGGTTCGTTCTTTCTAGATCCCTGAACTCTTCTCTGAGGTCATGATCACCTACAGCGGGGCCTGTGAACTGTTCCGATGCTCCTTTTCTAGCTAGGCAGTGCCATTTCAAGCCAAGAATCCAGCAGAGTTTTACTTTCTTTCTCCTAATCAGAGATATACCTCCTTGAGCTTTTGTAGGCATTTCTACACAATCTTGGATTTCATGATGCCGCAGTCTAGTGCCATGATAGCAGCTTGACTGTCTGACATTATTGCTATATCGGAATTGGTATAGTTTCTGTCAAGATTAATTTGGACGCATCTGTCTGCGGCATAGATTTCTGCTTGAAAGATACCGCTGCGTTTGCCCATGGATTTATAGTATTCTGTCCTGGGTCCGAATACCCCAGCTCCAGGTTCTTCATCGCTTCTTGATCCGTCTGTATATATATATAAACATTTTACCGTATTGTTCATGTGGAATATGGATTCATTGCTCCAGTCCAGCTTAATGATTATCTTCTTTTGGAAATTGAATTTCCTAATCGTGTCATCCTTCGGCAAGGCCATCAGTGTTCGTATTTTGACTAGTATATCGAATGGTCTCGATGTAATGCAGCCTCGAATGATCCACTGGCTATTTACTTCAGTAGTCGGACCCATACTGCTGTATAGAGTCATGATATGATCTGGAACTGCGATCGATAATAACATTAACTGGAGACTTGTCGATAGAGTGCAGCAGATGGTATGCGTATGAATCAGCGAAGAGCTAAGAACAACCCCTTCCACAGCACTGAACATACTCCTTAATCTTCCGCCGATAGACTTAATCCATAGACAGAGGGTGGCCAGAGCGGCGACCCGATTGAAATCGCTTCATATGTGGAAAGAACTACGTTCTGGACGCTCTACTATCCTAAGCCGATATAGATCCGTACCCGAAGACGCCTTAACTCCCCTTCGAGAGGGATTTCTCAAACGGCACCCCAGATCTCCACATCATAATGGATGTCTGAACACCAGGCTCTCTGCGAATATTCACAGAAGGATCGATGATGCCTGAAGGCGTGTGCGCGGTTTGTCTACTCCAAGGAACAAGATATTCTATTGCCACTCCGGCTACCAAATAACTGTTGCGTCTTTCAGGCAGAAGCTATAGCCATAAAGGAAGCTGTGTTCTGGCTAAACAATCAAATCTCTGGATTCTGTGGTGGCGTACAGAAGTGGACGATGATCTCAACCACCGTGATGCAACCAACTGGAGGCAGCTAGCCGGAGATCGCGTCAGCTAGATGAGCTTGTAGGTACATGCTGTAGTGTCGTAGAAAGACGAAATCAGCTCTGGCACGCAAGATTGAATCCGATGCTTTTTATATTGTGGATTTCCATGAAGCCATGAATCTATGTCTATTGTTACTAGTTTCTCAACGTGTAGAAAAATAACATAGAAGTACGTGATCATTTTATGATTTGCTTTCATAAATCTTTGGTTCCTCTTAGAGCACGTAACCAAATTCAAGAGGCTTACTGATGTCTTCTTACGGCTCTTCTTACTCATTTGTCATGGCACCACAACGTACCTCATTCGTCGTGACCTAATTTCGGAAATAAGTGAGGACCAATGAACAACTGCACCAAACCACAACAAAACCCAACACTCTTCAGTATGTCATGCACGTGATGAATATCCGACGTCATCACCAGAAGTGGATCAATTGAATGTCAACCAAAAACGACAAAAACGTGGTCTTCTGCCATGGGTGTGGCGAATAACTAAAGAGTATTTTTCCGTGTTTGGGAATACAAGGAAATCACCAGATCAGGGAATATGCAGGGAACGCATGTCGGACGAAATTCATCATTTTAACCATGTCTTGACTTAGTACTCTTCTCGATTGCGCTGGGGCAAGGATTCTGGAGGACCAGTGTAGAACAGTGGAACAGTGGAAGGGCCGGTGTATGTGTGTCTGTAACGACGGCCAAGCTATGTTCAAGGTCTTGCTCAACCCTTTAACCACTTCCAGAATAGTTCAGGAATGCTAGTCTTCTCTGAATTAGATCGGTAGTCTCAGTTCGCCAAGACTTGTCTTGGTCCCGGGCCATCACGGGGTCATGCGAAATGAGATCGACGATGAACCACCTACACAAGGATCATAGGAGGTACTCTTAGTATTCGAACATGCGTTGGAATAACCTGCGTCACTGGTCAGGGCATCCATCGATGGTTGGGCCTCTCGAGAGCACAACCTGAGGTGGCATGACTCTCCAGGAAGTAGACAGACAAATGGCATGCTCCCACATTTCTGTAAGAAACCCGCGTCATTCTTGTTTTCTCTTGACAGATGTGCAGACTACAGACGATTTACCGGCGTTCCTTCGCCAAACACATAACTTTGCTTGGCCTATGCCGGTGTCCTATCTCCACTTCTCTGGATCATAGTAGTTGATCGGATGTAAGATTGACTAAGTCCGTAAGCCCGTTGCGTACGCGGCTGATATCGTACTAGCTGTCACAGGAAAATTCCCCAACACTATAATGGACGTGATGGAGGCATCTCTCAAAGTCATGACGAAATGGACAGACGAAGTCGGACTAGATGTGAACCCATCAAAGACGGAACTCGTGCTGTTCACGAGAAGATATAAAATCGTTAGCATAGCTCCATCGAAGCCAAAAAGGGATATAGCTGACAGACTGATCACGCCAAATACCTAGATGTTATAGTTGACAGAAAATTGAGCTGGAAACGCAACATACTGGAACGCATCAGGAAAGCATAGATTGCCAATATGGATGCATGGCGTCCTAGTCTGGTGGACGGCACTACAAGTGAAGCAGAATCTTACCAAGGTAGACGGTATACAGAGTTCAGCATGCATCTGTATAACAGGGGCACTAAGGACCAGACCCACAGCCGCTCTAGAAATTATACTGCATCTCCTTCCCATGGACACCTATGGCAAACTTGTGGCCACATATGCAAGTAAATATCCAGCCATAAGACTAAGGGAAGGTAACCGTTGGGACAAAACCCACGGAAGAGGGCACAAAGTAATATTCCAAAATACCAATGTCCCTTAGGATAGAGATTAGCTGACGGCCTTCATGGTCTTCAAAATAAAACACAAAACTTTAATCCCCACAAGAGAAGAATGGGACGAAGACAAAGTGTGTAGCCTCACTGCATGGGAAATCTACCCGTCAAAAATCGGAAGAAGGCCCGGGAGACGCCAGTTTATCAGAGATCTCCGATGCAATCCGACTACCGAACCACTGCAGTGTATTCCAAGCGGAAGTAGCACCTGTTCAAAAGACAGTCATCCGACTATGAATGAGCCCAATAGACGGGAGATCTATTGTTTTAAATATAGATTGTCAAGCGGCCATAAAAGCTCTGGACACACCATCAATAAACTCCAAGATGGTAAAACTCTGCCGTCTATCTCTAAGGGTGATAGCGGCCAGATGCAAACTTACCCTATGCTGGGTCCACGGGCACAAGGGTATTCCGGGCAATGAAAAAGCTGATGAACTAGCAAGAAAGGGGGCGGATATGTAAGTGACAATAGATCAGGAAACACCCCAGCCCCCACTGAAATGGTCAGAACTGGACACTTGTAGGATATCGTATGCGAGGAAGGACTGATTACCCCCTAAAGCTAGACAGGAAGATTATCAGTAGAATGATAGGTCTGCAACTGGCCACTGTCTTATAGGCAGCCATGGCAGAAGTCTTGGGCAGCTTATAACGACTTCTGCAGAAGCTGCATGGATGAAGAAGAAGAGGAAACAATATTACACTACCACGGAACATGTCCTAAATCAAAAAGAAGACTACTAGGCAAGTACTACTTCAACCACCTTGAGCATCTGAGTAAGATTGATCAAAAGGATATATTACAATTTCTTAAAGCCTCTAAATGGCTATAATAGAGGTCAGAAGAAATCACACATGGCCAACAAATCCCAAGAGGAACACAAAATTCCCAAGAGGGAATAACCACAAGGTCAAAGGGTAAATGGGTCTTGGACACAAAGCGGAACGTGAGAGCACAATGAACCGGATGTTCTATGCAGTCAGTCCTTCCTATCTATGCCATGACACCCTCTCTTGGAAGAAGAGCAAATGGATGCGTGCCTGCTATACCTCTAAGTTCAAGTAGCAATAAACTTATTTATTTAATATATAGGCGATCCCTCGGCAAGCAAAATCTTTGACACAACAAAACTAAATCTGTAGTTACTCCACCTTTGGAATGTGTAGTTTTTGGTAAAATAATTGGGCTTATTACATCCTCTGGTTCATTTAATTGTGTAGTAGTCTACTACCAACTCTTAAAAGTCCGGTTTTATCCAAAAATGGACTTAGATTCAGCAATCTTGATGATCTTGGAATGCGTTTACCAGTCTGCATAGATAATATCTCATTAATAAAATGTTTAGCTTGTAAATACTTTAACCAATAATGGCCAGCCCTCTACAAATCGTGTGCTCTCAAAAGTTTGGTGGTGAATTGCAACTTCATGTGCATTCGGTCAAATACCCCCAAAATGTATGCTGTTATACGAAGTAAACGTCTCCAATGACTAATAGATTCCATTGGGAAACAGAGGCTCGATAATTTCTCCGGATGAGATAGTATTGATCTCCTCGAAGACTGTCTGCAATGATATCCATTGCTCTGTACAAAAGCTTTGATTCGGCCACAAGTTGGGCGATGAAAGTCTGTCCACAGTTATCCCACTAGTTACAAGATCTGCAGGATTTTCTCTCGCTGATCAATGACGCCAATCTTTTGCACTAGTCAGTTTCTGAATCTCACTAACCCGATTGATATAATACTCCAGACAAGAGGCTTTTAGAATCCGTGCCTACTTTTTCGAGAAGGACTGGAAGACCGAATATCCGGTATCCAATGGTTGGGAGGTTTAGCTTAGGCTCAGAGCATCACACCTTTCGTGACGAATCCATGTTTAAAAGTTTCAGAGAATATGCCTGCTACTAAGATAGCACAGTTCTCTATTTGAAGACATCCGTGCGCCTCTGCGATTGCCCTTCGAAGCTAACCGTTGAAAAGTGCAACTCATTATAAAAGAATGATCCCAACTGAAATCAGGAGAAAGCTTGACCATGGCACTTGCGATTCCTTTCTCTTTCAATGGCACTGCTCAAAATTCCAAGCACGCCAACACGCATGTAGATTCACATGCATATCGGCTAGGCAATCTTCCCTGTTCCATCCCACGTCTGCGCCAAGCAGCTGTTGACAAGTCAGATCACAGCACGGAGATCATCAGGAGCTCGCTGAAAAATGTGTGATTCGAAGCAGGCCACAGCCACATTGAATCTCTTCCTTCTGCAAAGTGACTCAGGCAGCCGCACCCACTGACCTGATTTCTAATTGCAACACAGACTGGCTCGCTCCAGCTTTCAAAATTAATAATTGCCAACTTTTCCCCCTAATCCGCGATGCGAACACTTTCGCACCTAATGACCACACCGCTGAACGATATCCGAGCACTTTCGGTCCACTAGCCATGCAAAGCAGCAGTCCGGCGCATCATTACACACTCACCGATCAGAGAGCTGGTTCAAAGCCAACAGATGACATTCTCACTCAATCTGTATCTGTAACGCGATTCCGCCATAATCCGTGCATGCATCCGCCAGCAGGTAGGTGATGTGATCATTTCACTTTTCTTTTCCAGTTCCCCATTGCCAGTGTGCCAGTCTCCTCTGCTGGGCTATTTATCTTTCATTTGACAGCCTTCGGATTCCCTCGGACTGGCGGTGGATCGCGCTCCTCTAACCCGCCTAGCCGGCGCTGCCGCGGCAAGAAGCGTTTACGAAACAAATCGGAAATCCACGTTGAGATGATATTCCGCAAGATGCACAGTCATGTACTGCAACTACTGACTGTGTGCCGACTGCCGGGTGATAGTCGGCAGAGATCGTCGCAGTCTCTGGTCAAACTGGCGCTATGGCAACCGCTGGCAACGCAACGAGCACGGATGGATGCCTCGGGCTGGTTGCACCACAAACGATGGAATACGAGTGCACATCTTGGCCGGTGGTGGATGAGCACACAGGCGCGGGATCAATAAATTGGAGAGCACGATTATTTGCGGCTGGACTGCAGAGAGTTGAACTTTGCTCGAACGAACTGGAGGAGTCACCCGCATCGTCTCCCCGAAGGCGGAAGTTGAAACGCAGCGTTGGAGAGGGAAACTTTCACCGGGTGGAGGATGGGACGCTACGCTGACATTGCCTTACTCTGCGAAACCGTCGTCGAATGGATGATGAGTGGAGATGGTGTCACTTTTCATGCTGTCATCCAGTGGGGCGTCAGACGTAATCCGAGATTCGTGTGTGGCAATTTCCTTCGCAAAAATATCGCAGAACGATGCAAATTGTTCGGTTAAACAATACAAGTCCAAGTTCAAATAGTCTCCTGGCAAGTATATGCATTAGAGTTGAGCTGTGGTCCCCTGTCACACCGGTGAGACAAGCAAAGCCGCGCCACGCATGCGCTTTTACAATGTGTGCATTCACACGCTGCTGCCGCATCTGTTTACTCAAGCAGATTGCAAGACCTGGCCAACATCTGGGAATGCGCGAACAGAAAGTGCCTCCTGGTGTTTGAATAAATCACTCACAGATGCCATTCAATTGAGCAAAGCGAACCAAGGCGTGTGTGCACAGGCCCGTCATGTGTGTGCAGGGGGGACCTTTTAAAAGCTTTTACGGAGATAAGACACGGTGAAGATGGATGACGTCGGATAAGTCAAATGTGAAGCGTGGGTTGGCTGTATTCACACGTATCTTCTGAATCCGGGCTGTGGAATCCGAAGATTAATTATTGACTTTTTGAATAAAAATGGTTTCTCAATGTAGTCACCTTTTAGCATGGCAGAGCTTCCAAGTCAGAGATTTTCTAAAAAGGCCTTAAAATAAACGTCTGTTTCAGTGGTAACCTCCTAATCTGACTACAAAAGCTTACCGGCCAGCCATTTCTTCAAATTTGGATCACTGGAGTACTCAGATTCAAAACTAGTCTGACTGAAAAACTAGACTCAAAAACTAGTCAAACTGAAATTTCATGATGTTTCGGCAGACTGTCAGCAGGCGCTTCTGTGATGAGGAGACTACATCATCAGCTCTCACCTCAGCAACAGCGAAAAGCTGCCACCTGATCCGAGAAAAGGCTCTGCAGTGTAGTCGTCTTCTTCACAGGCATCGCAGAGGGTTTCATCGCTTAGGCCAAGCACATTTTCATATGTGTTTGGCGAAGCTCTTGTGGTCCGTTAGGACGCCGGTAAGTAGTCTCCAGTCTTTTCTGTCAAGAGATAACAGGGAACATGCGCTTGGTTTGTTTACATGCTGGAGAGTCATGCCACCTTCGGTTGTGCTCTCGATGATCCCTAACCCAACCATCGATGATCCCTAACCAAAAACCTGAATAATCCCAACGCAGGTTCGGGTCCTAAGAGTACCTCCTCATCTGCGATCCTTTTCTAACAAGTTCATCGGCGATTTCTTTTCCCTTGATCCCGATCTTTTTGGTGATAGACCCCAAGACTTGACGGAAATGCTATTACACTGCCAGAAAACTGACACCGCCTTGGTAGTTTTCGATTTAATGAGTTTTTTTTCCAGAGAAGTTGTCTATCCAAAAAGACACCCAGATATTTAGCTTCATCGGAAAAGCGGATGGTGACACCCTAAGTACTAGTTCAGTCAGACCAGTCAAATTCCTCCTCGTCAAGGGAACCACTTCGGTATTGGGTCTACATTCGTCGAAGCGTGACTGCTATCTGCAGTCAGACCCTGCTAACCTAACCTAAACCTAGACCTATACCAGGCCTAATGTAGTCTCATTTACTTCCTTCATGACTGAGGAACAATGCAACTGTGTACACATCGGTGGCGTTTGCGTTTGGCGTGGGCATACGGGAGAATATATCGTTTGGCTGCTTTTAATAGATTTAAGCTATATTTTATTAGAAATGGTCAGAGTCGACATTCCAGGATATCTGATACATATCTTATGTCAATGAGCACATGGTCGGTTTGGTTGGCGATTCGACCATGTGGTGATCATCAGGTTTCTCCAGGATTTTGGCATTGAAGTCCCCAAGTACCCTCGTAACTTCGTACTACGGCTATTCGGCAGAAGCACCTTCCCAAAGTACTGATTATAGAAGTCCTGGTTGATAGGGTCTGCAGACACGTAAGCTTGTACATATATGAGGCTGATGTTTAGAATCTATCTTGAATGTGGCTAACAGCCAGGCGATCATTGGCTTTACATTTTATAGAGGAGCGCAACAAGGGTCGCAAAATTAGTGTTGAATCAGAGTCAATTTAACGCAGAATTGCTCTTTCGAAATCACCAAGGATCGGCTCCGTGTAGGAGAACTGGCAAAATTATGATTTTTAAGAGCTGTCAGGAGTTTAGTCTCCCGGCGGGTGGGCTGTTAGACTTCTGCACAACTGGCAGACTGGTCGGTATAAACTCACACTCAATTGTCTAGGCAGATAGCTGCATACATTAGGACACCCTCCTATGGTTGTTGTAAAGGCTAGCCAGAGGGAGCCTTGACTTGACTTGATCGTCTACAATTTGTAACAATCAACAGCTTGGGCATGTATGCTCAAGACCTGGAGGTAGGCGCCTTATTGAAAACTGTTTCACAAGACTTTATGCTCGGAACCAAGGAGAAATGGTTTGGTTTGAAACCTATACAATTTATTGTCTGTTGCTGCTAATGGAAGGATGCCTATAAGTGAACTTGTCTGCTCTGTTTGCGGAACAGTCCTGGTGTCTATTATCGAATAGCGACTTGGCAAAGTAGCATACAGAGTCTACATATGTCTTGACAAGAGGTACAATACCCACCAAAAAAATCCCCATTAAGGTGAGCAACTTCGATTGTCTCCCTCGACTGACGTTCACCAGCATCATTGGTCGCCAGTTAACACCTCCAGTCCGTCGGCTGTCTCTTCCGACACTGCAAACATTTTATTTGCTTTTCTCATCAGCATCAAAGAAGGTCACAGCCCTGTCACCAAAAGATGGTGTCACCAGCCGCACGGTCGTGCTAACGAACGCAACTTGCATGCGACGACAATCGACAACGATGGTAGCTCGTATGTTATTTGCCAAAAACCCAGTTCTCCTTATCGTCACGCTATCTAGCCACCATCAGCACGTTCTTTTCATTAAGCGCCTCTCCTTCCTATCATTAACTTGCCGATGCTAATCTGACCCACATATCTCCGCAGAACAGGTACACAGTGCAATCTAATTGCCACCTGCTAATCGGCATTTCTTCTCTTCGTCTCGTCCGCGGGAGGCGGTAAGTTGGAGCATGTACGCCAAGGAGAAGCCAAAACAGAGCCGGAGATGTGTGTGCAGGCCCTGTGGCTGTACCACTGGGAGCTGGGTGTTCCAATTGTGGCAGCATTCTAGCCCATTAGTACGCTTCCATCAGCTGCTTGTCATATGCCTATCTCTCGAGAACAATCAGCTGGACCGGCTTTGTTGGCGGAGTTTCATTGCAGTCGCGGGTATTGTATTGGCTATGCGGACTGTGTTTTGAGTTACGATCATGTTTCGGTATTGTTTCGTGGTCTTCAATTGTGAATTCACCGACATGTGGCGGGGCGTTTGGGACTCTGAGTCGATCACGATGTAATTGCACACTTATGCAACGAACGGAGTCGAGGAACGTTCAATTATCAGGTTCAAGTAGCGTGACCATGAAACCGAATGAATTTCTTGAGGATGTCGTTGGTCGTTGGCTTCTCGTCGGGCCCAACCGGAAACTGTGCGGTATGTTGCATGTGATCGGAAAAACGACTCGTGCTTGGGAGGATGTTAACCCTTGTGACATTGATTTAAAAACAAAAGAAGTGGGACATGCCATTGAGGCGTCTCGTTCGTCACTCGAACTAATCTCCAAGACAATGGACTTGGTGTCTCTGTTGTCATTCGTCAACTGCAGGGTCATCTATTATGTGGTTCCAAAAGTGAATTTAAATAAAACACATTCATGATTAAGATTTCGATCACATTTTTATTTCAATAGACTGTTTGCCATTTTTGATAGAATGTAACATCATTCAAATGTCCACCACGGGTGTTCTTGCAGGAGTCGATTCTGAAATGTTTGATAACTTTTCGACACATGCTTACAAGCTTGCTTATTAGGCCTTCGGCCCAGGTATGATTTGAGTCGAAGCAAGCCTGTCTTCTTTTGTCAATACCAAGCTGTCTGGCGCTCGTAATGACCGCTTCCTTGGCTGCCAGCACCTCCACTGGAAAAACACTGCCATAGTCAGGGATTCTGAAGGAGCAGTGCACGTTTGAGTGCACGCAGTGCACAATTGACAACTGTTTTTTTTTTTTTTTTTTGCTCATTATAAAGGAGCAGATCTGGTAGGAGAGCTCTTGCCCTGCTCTGCGTCTTCCTCTTCTCTTGCGCATTCTGGACAGAAGGATGAGCTATCGTGACTAAATCTGTGGAGGTGTTTCCGATAACAATAAGCGTTGCCCAACAAGAACTGCGTGAGATGGTAGTTGCATTTCCCATGAGCTCTCGATGTCCAGGTTTCTATAGCGGCGATCAGTTTGTGCTTTCATCTGCCTTTGGTTATGGTGTCCCATCTGGCTTGCCACAATACCACAGATGTTGCCCTTTCTTTCTTTAGGCAGCTTGCGCTAGTCTGTTAGTTTGCATCTCGTTGGCGAGGATGTCGATAGGGACCGAACCTGCAATCACACAGGCTGCTTCGTCAGAAATTGTTCGGGGCCGCTCATTATTCTTATTATTCTTATGTTGACAAAGCTTCTTTGCTGCCTTCTTGGTAGCGAGATCTCTCTCCCAGACTCGTGCAGCGTAGAGAAGGATTGAGCTTACCACTCTCTGGAAAGTGCTGCCAGCAGCCTTGACGCTTTTTTTCTGCAGTACTCGATGTGAGTTTTGAAGTTCAACCAGTTGTTGGTTGGTATTTTAGGGCCTCTTTCGGTATAATTATCTGGGAACCAACCCGGAAGTTCGCATATTCCACCATCTTTCGCCTTGGTTATTATGACAACTTCGGTCTTGTGGTCAGCTAGTTCCAGGTCAATAGATTCTGGCCAATGTTCGATCCCGGCGATCGTTTCCTTTTTGGCGACTTCCACCAGTGTTTAGCAATGGTGACCACTGCGATATCGTTGGGCAAAGCCGATGATCTTGACTGCTTGTGGTAGCCTCGTGGCACCTTTGCATCGCTGTTACAAAGAGCTCTGGTCTCGTCTCGATAGTGTTTGGAACACAGACCGGTTCAAGTGTTTTTTATCGGATATTTTCCTGCATGCAAACAGCTTCAGGTAGTCACTGTGAGGTAGACTTGGGGATGCGTAGCAGATTTAGAAATGAATGCTGTTTATTCGAGCGGTTAGGAAGATTACTGGACTACCGATTCTTTGTAGCGCTTTATTTCTACAGATCCAAATTGCTGCCTTCTTTGGTTTGTCCTCTATCCAGTTACTGCCATACCACTGCCTATGGTGACTCTCTTGAAAAGGTAAATTCGGCACTACCTGCCACGTGTCCCACACTGTCGGGATTGGTGTTTTTGCATCAAAAGCATTTCGGGACATTGGCGCAGTTCATGGCTATATGACCTTCTTCACCGCATCTTCTGCACTGTTTTGAGCCGTCATGCTCGCTCTTGCACTGGCGTGCAGTGTGGCCTAGACACCTGATACTCTCCGTGAGTTCCACGCGCGCGCGTATACGGCAGTTACGGCCAGCCAATTTTGATCTTGCTCGACTTTAGCATTGCATTAGCGCTATCTGCGGGCAACTCGATCGTTACGACTTGTGTACCTTCGTATGCCCACAACTGTGCCTTTTAGAATCTGCCGTCCATCTGTGTAAACATGGATGGTCGAATTTTGATGGGTTTAATTGTAGTCTAATCCTCCCTAGTTGGGAAATAGCATAGCAAGGGTTTTTCAAAGTCGAAGAACACAGGATTGTTCAATTTGCAATCTTTTTAGCATACCTCCGTGACCAGTAAAGATTGTGAGCCAGCCACTGGATTGGGTGATCCTTATGGCGCACCAATTGCGTGTATGTAGACGTGAAGTGGAAGTACGTCTCTCTCCTCTAAGCCGTTGGAGTAGTGTTAATTGCAAGGCTCTACATTTTTGTTAATGCATTTAGTTTGTTGGATTTCAAGAAAGCCTGCCACCAGACATATGTCAAGATGGGCCTGACAATCGGCGTGTACATCCACAAGATGGATTGGGTGTTTGGTTCTAATTTTTTACCGAATATTCTGGTGCTCAAGTAGATAGCATAGACCTCTGTTTTTGAATCTTTGACATTGAATTTCAACGCAGATTTTTTCTTCCGAAGGCACCACGAATCAGCTCTTCTGTTGTGCTAATGGTCCAGCTTTCGGCTGCAGTAGAGTCGTGCAGTCTTCTCAGTCTTCTCAGATTGATGCATCAAGCGACCTCTGCCAGACAAAATCATAGTTCAAGGCCAACTTTCAACTTCATATTCTCAAGAACGCACCGATTGCCTATGGTTCCGGTTAATTAGCAAATATTCTAAGCTCGGTTACACATCGCCGCCGCAGCACACCTCCAGTGGCCTTTCTCACTCTCACAATTATCGTGCATCGAACTGCTGTGGCAATTATGTTAATTGTTCGCTTCCTCAGTCAATCTGTCGAAGATATGCAAATGAATCGCTTTTGCATAAATTCACTCAATCACACGGTAAGCCACTGTGGAAGGAGTGGTCCCATGGCACACCATTTATACAATGGCCACTTTCTTCGCAATCAGCTCGCATCATTCGGTCCTAGCTCCCGAACATAAATCATCGGAAAAGTTGCGAGTCGAGTTTGGTTCATTGAATGCCGGCCCGGCTCGTGGACTTTTTCAAAAATATTTGCTAACAATATCAACGATGGACAACTGAGGGGGGGGAGGCAGAGAAACACGAGAAAGATAGACATTCACCACCCAACTGGCGCAAGCGCACAGGTCGAAGCCGTGAAATCCTGTTTCCACACGATGATGGCGGTGGACCCACTTGCCGCTGCGCTGGAGTTGCAAATGCAGATACGGGGACTAGCTGGCGTTAGGCAGTCGGGAGTGATTTAAAAAAATAATAATAAACTTTCGCTTTCAACCGACGGAGGAGGAGGGGGAGGAGGAGTTGGACTGCTTGGCACGAAGATGTGTCGGTGTTTATGAGATACTTCAGAGGTCGATGCCGGTGGCTTTGGGAGAGTTGAAGTGATTGTTGCTTTCCATTTGCTCGAAACGAAGATGATGATTTTTCTCAAGAGCCTAAGCACTGCTGGGCTTTGTTTTCAGCTGTCAACTGATGGCGGTACACATGGTTAACTGATGGATTTGTTGCGCGGTGTCAATTCAACAAGGCCTCGGGAAGTGTGTGCTCACTGACGAAGGAAGTGTCACCGTTGATTGATTCTTGTCTCGAAAGGGAATGAAATTAAATCACTTTCTTTTTCTTTCTTTCAAGCACGCAACATGGAAGTGTTCACATTTTGTTTTGGTTTAATTGCTGCTTTTGAACTTTTGTTTGTATAGTTCACTCACGTCATTTGGTCAAAATGTTTGCTCTTTATGTGGCAATCAGAGGCGGATCTAGACTCTCTACAGACAAGGCTCTCCAGCAAGCAATCTCTGGAGGTCCTGTACATATATGTCACTTTAAACACGGACGTCTTCACTTGCGTTGTTCCACAGGCTCTAAGTTTTAAATTATTCGGGCCAAATCCAAATTGTCCATGGGCACTATGGCCTACCCACTTAAACATCGTCGACGCCTGCCTGATGTGATCGTGGCTTAATTTTCTCTCTCAGATGTCATAAAAGCAAACGTTTTGTATGGAGTCGACTTGATCCGTATGAGTAGTGCGAAGAAGTAGTCGAAAGCCCACGAGTTCTCAGTTTCATATTTATGCTGATGTTGCTTGTAACATGCTACTCAAAGCGTAGCGAGATAGACAAAGTCTCAGACTACCTCGAAATGATTTTTGTTCAAGACGTCGATTGAGGTCCTTATGGTAGTATCCACTTCGTTTCCTTTGGTCACTGCCCAATTTGAGGAGTTGCTATATCTCATTGGCTTACTGCGTTCTACCAGTACCGTCAATGACATCCCCTTATGCCAACAGCTCAATGAACTTGTGGATGAACGTGCCTCTAGTGTTGGCATGCGCGTTTTGCACGATGTTCTCAAGAACGATACTGAAGAAGAATGACAGCGAGACGCTTCGTCTAGATCCTTTTATTGACATTGAGGTGTGTCATTGGGATTCTTTATCGATATGGGTGGGCATGGACACTAGTCGCTGTCCAGAATCCCCATGCGCTTTCGCAGACCCAATCCGCAACTCGTTTCTGAACAATATCAATTTTCAACTCTGCAGTTAAATCTCGAGTTGAACCCCACTCCTTGATCAACTCTCAAGTGTCGGGCAAGTTGAGCAAAAGTGTACAAAATTACCCTAAGGTGACCCGTTAAGTCGCTTGATTTGTACTTGTACTTTATCTATTGGCAATTGTTTGATGGCATATCTGGCAGCTGTTTTCCCAACGAAGATTTGTATGGGGGTTAGCCCGGCTATAGCTTCTAGATCTGCAGTGGGACATGTGCGCATAGCACCCATTATTCCAAGACATGGAATTCGTTGTAATTTCTGCAACTTTTTTGCAGTTGTCTGTTGGAGCGTTTTAGACCACCAAAACGATGGCCGCGTATGGGTCTCGCCATCATTGAGTACAACCACTGAATGATTTTGGGAGAGAGACCCCAAGTCCTATCGTATAGACGTCTACTGTCCAACAGTGCCTTAATAGCACGCTCTATGACGGACTTAATATGTGAGTTCCAGTTGAGTCGTTTATTCTGGATTACTCCAAGATATTGAACCTCGCTGGAATAGACTAATGTGGTGTTGTTTATTATTATCGATTCAATGTTGATTAGTGTCCTCCTTGAGAAGAGAACTAGCACGGTTTTACACGGATTAATCGATGACACTGGTCGACGGTGGTTTTGTTGCATGAAGTCTTACACTCAATTCTAAATAGATTTACTCCGCTGATTTCAAATTTGAAGTCCTACATGAGGCGACGCAGGAGAACTACGCTGAATGCTCCAGCAATAGTCAGTCATCCTATTTGAATGCCAGTAACCTTGGTAGTTGTTCTCGCTATTCCATAGTGCGAATGTCCTGATGGAATCGTTCTCCTTCCTCTTCGCTTAAATCATCTAAATGACTGAAGAGGAAATGTAACTAATGCTTGGACTGTGACATGAATCCAAATTGTTGAAAGTGCAGCATTAGTTGCTCAATGTGTGGAGGGTGGTTAACCGACTTTTTATTTCGCAAACAAACTCATTCCACGCAGATTTTTCAACAACTGTTATGCATTTGGTGAAATTTGAATCATTTATTCATTTTCTGACCTGAGGACCATCAAGGACGCCAGCTTTGTCTTTTCGGTACTTAATTTTGGAAACAGTTTTATAATGTACTTGAAACAGTCTCCATTTTTGTTAAGAGCTTTCAAATACTGTGTCATTAAGCATAATTTAATATGCAACGGGGGCAATATTATATGATATCTCCACACTAGTGAAGCATACATCACACTGAGCCTCCCCAGGACCAAAGCCTCCCTCCAAGATAAGTCTGTCTTAGTTCAATGCTCGGACTTAGCTCTACTGTCCCATACGGAAATAAAACAGGGATTTTTTGTTTACCAGTTTACCATTTGCAAATCTTCAGAACCAAGTTATGTTCCATGTACTTTATTTTCTTCAAAATTAAGGATATCTTCTTTAACTTTGGTTGAAACGGGAAACTAAAACCTCTGATGCTTTTGTAGATGCATCTAAACCATTTTGATTGAACGTTTCAGAACGGAAGGGCAATACAAATCACTTACTTTACCATTCTCACTGTCTTCTGGAGGTTTCCTGGAATGCTTAATTGGATGTACTGAGTTGTATTAGCTGTGGTACTGACTCATCACTAGAACTCAGAACAGGTATAATAGCAGATCATCGCTCGTCCTTCAGACTGACGAAACTGAAACGACCTGATACGCAATGTTTAGTAAACTTAAGTGGAAGGTTCAAAAGAATTACTTTTGCCCTTTCATCACTATACCTGTGTCCAAAAGGTCCTCTTCTAAATTGAAGAACAACGGTCACGATTCACAAAATACAAGCATTGCTGCTCATCTCCTACAAGTCCAGAATATATCTTCCGTGGGACGGTTCTGGTTATTTGTGAAACCCATACTTCATAGATGCGGAGACAACGTGAACGCGCCTAAGTCGCTAACCTTTCTGCAGAGCACGTCACTTCCTCTTGGCTCCGACATATCCAGCTGCAAATGTTCGCCTCAATTCGAGTACGTATTCATGTGTGATCAAGATAATACGCGCATGTGCAACGTATTGAAATGCAATTCTCCTCACACAATCGTACAATCGCGTATGTTCCATTTTTCGAAATGCCAATGACTACACAACAATTAAGCACTCCGCCACATTCATGGCCAAACAGTTCGAGCGCTGGTTGACTTGTACCATGGCATGCATGCCACTGCAGCGTAAAGAACCGAGCGTGACAGCTGCGGCGAATAAAGAGCGCTGCTTTCGATAATTTTTATTTAATTCCTGATGTTCGACATCATTCCTGGCGTTCGGTCGCGCTGCACTGGCATGCACGAATCACGATTCCACGATTCACGGCTTAAGGCGAATAACAGGTTTATTTGAGAAAGAGAGAGATACTCCCGTCTGTCAGTCACAAATGCACCCATAAAGCTGCGAGATATTGTAATTAAAATGTGTCTGATTGAATGGGAAAGAAGAAAGTGCCATTACGAGAGACGTTGCTGGTCCCCGCCACGTTGGCAGCGGGTTCGCTAGGCGCATCATAAATTCAGCGGACGCAGAAGGAAATGCCAAGTATTCAGCTGCCACATTAAAACGTAATTGCATGCAGCCACAGCATCCTTCTGGTGGTTGTAATCTCCGGGAATGGATCTTCACCTCGGCGGTGGATGGAAAAAAGGGCCGCACTTACAAATTGTCATTTGCCCGTGAAATTGCGGAAGACGCTGCGGGCTGCAATCGATGAAATAACCCCAGCTTTGGCCAACTCAACCGGAACTCTGTGCACAGGCAACCATCCAAGAGACCCACAGATCGTAATGGATGTGAAGTTTTCTTATCCGACCGATCAGTGCAGGGAAATAATTGTTTGCCGGTGGAATTGGAGGCTTCCCCGGCGTTAGACCGCCCGGGCGCTCTTGACACAGCGTTTTGTGTGAAAAATCTCATTGTTCGCCGATAAGTCTCCCATCGTTGGAGGATGGCTTGCGTAACGATAAATCATTGCCACGAATTAATAGAATTGTGAGGACAGATAACTTTTTACATAAGATGGAGGCAGGTACCACCACTGGTCACGGCACTTGAAGTTATCTGCATACAGTGATGATTACGTTGCCGTTGCCATGGATTTCCCTTATTTGAACGGTGACTGTGCTAACAAATGCCGGTGGCAGTGTCAATACATAGAGGAAGGCAGTACACTTGGCGAAATCAGGAAGCCTTGCAAAAGATGTGTTTTTTTGCTGCACCTTTGGGAGGCGAACTAAACGGGCATAGTTTGAAGACTGCAGCTCACAACCCTGTAGCTTGTCAAAACTCATTGTAGTTCCTCACTGCCGGACACGACTGATTTCTTCGTTGCCAGGATAGCTGTATCGTCTGCCCGAAGGCAGGCTAGTGTACCTTCAGTTTGGGGAATGTCCCGGTTGTACAAAAGGAGCAATGTAGGGCCAGGAACACACCCCTAATGAACTCCGGCGGAGAATTCTGATCCGAGTTCATGCATGAAGCTGTGGCACAACGCAACAGAGTACGCCACCGGCCAAGGTGGCGCACACAAGTGGAGAAGAAGCGAAACGAAAGACAGCTAGTCACAGACCGTGCCGGCTGGCGAGGCTTGATGGTTGAGGCTCACGTCCACCTAGGACTAGCGACACACAAAGGAGAAGAAGAAGAAAGATTTGAGGAAAAAAGTCGGCTCAGCTTGCATTTAAGGCCGTTGTGCCACACTTTGTCGGAAATCAAGAAAACTGCAAGACCAGACCTCGATTTCCAGCAGTGCTTTTTCGATTTCTTTAGTTATCCATGATCCTCTGCAGACTGAACACAACCTTGCTTTCGCATGCAAACCAAGTTCGGGTACTTTGAGAACACATCCCTGCAGAAGTTCAACTTATCACAAAATCCTTCATAATTCATCGATCTTAAGTGGCTCCAGAGAAGTAGCCGCAAATCATTTATTTAATTCAACTCTGAAAGAACATTTGAGTGACATTTTTATGGCTACCGGCAATACAATGCCTCATACACCCCCGCCGTCATTCATTACCGACGCTTATTGTTGAACGTTCAAAAACCAAGATGATGGATTGATTATCCGCTCATCCACGGGAAGTCGTATTGCTTGGAATCACCCACCGGCGGTGGCGGGAAAGTTCAGTAGCACCAGGGGCGATCGTAACAAATGAAAGAAACTCGAATTCATCTATCGACTGCCGCTTCGTTCTTCTCTTCCATTTCAGTTTGCCTTTTTTTTACATTTCAATTGAATTACAGGTTGCTGGGAAGTGAGTGCATTCACTGAGCGAGTGTACGGTAAGAGTGGGCTTATCCAATCAACTGTGGAACAATCTGAAATAATTCGTAATGCATCGTTAGAGGAGAAATCACTGAAGTAGCGAAAATAAAAATTCAAATTATTACCTGCTGTTTGTCTCGTAATGGTTTAGGTATGCTTCTTTCGTCTTGCCCACAAAGAGGTATCATTACTGCTCTCATTAGTTGAAGAGAAACAATGTAATGTGTGTCATTAAATGGGAATTAAAGCGACGAAGCTGCAGGTAAGATTTGCTAGATTGGATTTTATAGGGAAACAAAAGCGTCTTCGAGATGAAAAGGTGATCCATCAAAATGTCATTCATCACAGGTTTTTTTTTTGCTTTTGTTTTTGTGAGAGAAGTGTAACGCAGATTTGTGTCATTTGCATTTAGCGCATCGGATGGAATTTATGCAATAGATGACCTGCAGACATCAAATGGGCTACGGGAAGAGAGTGACGGAAGGTTGGATGGGATTTTGACATTTGTATGGCAAGCCGAATGTGCTCTAAATGGATTGGAGATTGGGACTAAGTGATGCCTACCCTTTGAAGTCACGAACTTGATATGATTTTCTTCACTCAACAATCTTTTCGGTGGAGAGTGATCAGCCTCAGCAGTTTAATGGAAAACCATTGTATTCAAATGGCAACCGCAGTTGTTGGGCTAGGGAAAAAGTACTCAGACTCGACTTGAAGAATTTGCCAGAACGACGGAATGGGCCGCTGTAGTCAATTGCATTCGAGGTAGCCAATAACGTCTTCTACCTCTAGTGAGTTTTTTTAAAACACTACAGAACACACGTCGAACCATTATTTACTCTTGCTAATCGCTAGACGCTATCACATAATTTAATAATAATATGGGTGACGCTACAGCCCTTAGTCGGTGACGCTACAGCCCTTAGTTTAGCTTCTCAGCAACCACTCGTGTTGTGCGTGCGTATTGTTCTTTCACGAGTGGAAGGGACCTACAGTTTTATGCCGACTCCGAACGGCCAAGTTTGAGAACCTTTTTCTAGACAGTTAAACTGTCTAGAAAGAGTCAGTGACTCGAAAGAGGACACTGTCACATGTGGCTTTCAAATCGACGACAATACGTGGTAGGCGCCACTTCTTCGGCCTTTTCGAGGATCTGGCGCAGTGTGAAGATCTGGGCTGTTACTTGCACTGAAACAAAACTTATATGAACCACAATCAGATCTAGGTCAGCACTCAAAACGGCAGAGAAGGCATATCCCTCGACAGTTTCGGCAATCAACAATTTTGAGGGAGTGAAGGGGCGAACGTGAATTCTACGAATGACATCCTATTGGAGATCCGACGTACAATCGCCGTTGGCAAGCGATGCTACTTCGGTCTGTCGAAGCAACTGGGCTCAAAGCTCCTGACTCGAAGGACCAATATCATGCTCTACAAAACCCTTATTTTGCCAGTCCTGCTATAGAGAGCCGAAAGTTAGACGTTAAAACAAAATAGTAGTGCTCACTCTTGGTGGCTTCGAAAGAAATATTCTACGTCAGATACATGGTCGCGTCTGCAAGGAAGGTGAATGGAGGAGAAGACACAGCTATGAACTCTACGAGCTGTACGAAGATGATGTGGATGTAGTTCGGAAGGCAATCTCCTTTTCTCGTGCATGGGGGAAACGATACAGAGATTCCACTCGTCGGCATGGTTATTCCTCGATCATGCCTTACTGACGATTTGGTGGATGGCCCCAACAAAAACATCTCCAGCTGCTTTAGACATTTCAACCCATTCGCAACAGCAGCTTTGTTATACTTGTCCTCGTCTAGGTTCGGGGGGACGGAATGCTCCTGCATCACCATGTTAAGATTGAGGGGAGTATTATCCGTGGCAGTGGTATTTCTTCGTCTTCATCTCCACAGTCTACAGAAGTGATCCTCTAAATTCACAGTATCGACTGCGACACTACTACTCGTTGTACATTTTCTGCTGTTCGAAGTTTATAGTTAGTAAAACTTTCCGACAGCACTCCTGCCATGCCACCATAAACAATCGTATGAAAATGTAGCTGCCGTAGCGTCCAGTAACAAAGAAAACTGAGAAATGTCGATTCAACGCCGATCGGCTGATTTGGGCTCCGACAGAGCCAACTCGGCTTATTTGCGCCTACACTCGTTTGAGCCTACGTTCGTATAAAATTGAGCTGACGCAAGAATTGAAGCCGAAGTTCTGTAAACAACGCCGATAGTTAATTAGGCGCTGGATATGCATAGCTTGATTGGACATTGTATTTCGAAATGAGGAAAAAGGCCCTGTTACCGTAAACGGTATCAGGTGTAGAGCGATGTTAGGCGACATTCTGTGGTCAGAGCTCGACGACATCGATATATCGGAACTGTAGCTGTAGCAAAATTGTACCTTACTCAATTAATTTTCGAATAAGCCACGGTAGTAAGGAAAATGGTGAAAGTTAATCATGTTGAAGATCATAGGTAGGTCGGTAGGTGACTTATTGGGTTCACTGTGCCCTTGTTTTGGGGTGGTTTACCACTGTGAGACCTAGTTTAGTTCTGAAACCACCCGGATCCACAAATGAATCTTAGGAGATTTTACATTTCAACACCGCTTAAACCCCCCAGCTCTACAAAGAAGTGTTTACCTAAGAAGTCCCTCCTTTTCTTTGCTAGGGCTGGACAATCGCAGTGCATAGCAGCTTCTGCAAAAGTCTGCTTGGAGGAACTTGATGTAATGGGTTCCTGGACACCTCGCTGTAGGCTTAGGTACATGTTTAGGAATCTTGTCCTTTTTACAGACCAGTCGGATATCAACGCCGGTCTCATGCCTACAATTATTTTTCGGCCAGAACACTTCGTTCACACATCGATTTGAATGACCTTAATTGACCATACTAGGGAGGTCCTCTTCAATGTCTCGTTTTGCGAAGACGTTATATTGGCGCTTGCCGCCTCTTTTACAGTGATGTAGTTATTACTGGTGTTTGTATTGATGTTCATAATGTTGTGTTAAATACCGGTCCACGAGCAAGGCCGGGAAGGAGTAGTCCGACCGCGTCCACGGCTAGATACAACAGACCCTCGACAAGTCGTCTGAGGCAGATCGTTTGTGAATGGTTTGACCCCCAACCTTTCGTTCTTGGGCACGGTATCCTGTCTGCTCACTCCGCCACTGACATTTGGTTTGACTATCTCTTGGTTTTCGGTCCTCAAATAGATGTGATACTACTTAGGCCATAACACCGCCACAAGGTGGATCGTCGTACTTATAAACAACACGGGACCAAGTTGGCTACCCTCAGGTTTTTCAAAGGTGTCTGAATATCTAGTGAGCGAGTACATGTATAAATGTCGTCGTTGTAGGGACTGAAGCAAGGATATCTGAGAATAAAATAACAGTGAAGTGTGGACCCTTGTTGCTGTCCGGCGATCGAGTATTGTACATTTTTTATATTTTTTTGAAAAATTACGAAGGTTCACACAGGTTCAGGTTTACACGGAGATGGTACATACCCAGACGTGCAGGATGGCGCAGTTGGTTGAGTGCTTGCCTTTGATTAGAGGGGTCCCGGTTCGTATCCCAGTGAAAGCCACGCTTTTATCCGGTTTTCAAATCTGGTCCAATCACCATTTGCCGTTGGGAACAAATTAACGGCACTAGCACTGCAGTTGTCGATCAGTGATTATAGTCTGACGCTAGGTATCACAAGTGTGCTGGCGAGTGCTGCTGGTAGTACAATGGACCAGTTTTGAGTCTGGGTGCTCAAGTAAAGCGTTAAAAACACCTCAGACAAAATAAAAAAAGTACGTACCCAGAGGCCCCCCTCAAATCACACCAATAAATGACAGTCTCCAGAATATTCATTCTGACCAGCAATACCAGATCAGATATCAGTGACCACGGGATCAGTCAGTTTCCTCATCCTCTGACGTGGCACTTTGATCTTGACAGCAACGACCACTGATGTAGTTTAACGGGCTCAGTGACTCTAAGACTAATAGCAAACTAAGCTCTGAAAAACTCGCAGACACATCTATACTGTACCCCAGCTTTGCGTCCAGCAGGATACAACGAAGTCAACAACAATTCTCTCTCTTAAGTTATCCATCACATAAAATAAATTTCGTTTAGACGATAACATCGTTAAAGTCAACATTTACTCGTAAATCGAAAAGTTCCTGGGTGATGTCGCTGGAATTTAATGGAGAGCGAAACGAAAGCAAACCAGATTCAATATCGGATAAGTACTCCACATGGACACATGTACGAAATCATTTTGTGAAGTGAATTTCATTCCATAATGCGAGAACAACAAGTTAGACGTAGGCAATCGTCTTGGACTGTACATATTGTGAATTTTTGATACTTCACCTACGAGTTTTCAAAAACAGAACTGGAAGCTCTAAATCGACGCGACGCTCCAAAGTGATGGCTACGTTTTTGCTGATTGTTGATTCTGGAAGCGAAGCATTCCCAGAAGATTTGTGATGCGGCGTATCTAGATCTGAGTCTAAACAAGTTTGCACATACAAATGTGATGAACGACGTGATTTGTTGAACAAGTACAAAGTATTACATTACTCACTCGAAGAAACTTCTTTTAAACCATTTTTTTGGCAAAACTTTCTGGAAGCTGATATAAACAACGAATGATTTATACAGGAATTAAGAACTTACTTCTCAGGGCTGCGACTATGGCGGGTCTGAAACTAAGGTAGCGAACATTCCGTCGTTGTGGCCTTCGTGACTACATCCACATCTTCGTCTGCACACCTGGAGCGCATCTGATGCCATCGACAATTTCATCTAAAAAAAAGAAAGGATTTTTTAGCTTGTTCCTAGTTCATATAATCCATTTTAATTTGACAATACCAAGTAACTTGTACATATGTATCGGGTTTTCCAATAGCGACTTGGCAACTTTGAATTTAATTTGTGAACGCACTCTTGCACTAATCAAACTGTCACTGTCAATTTATTCAGTAAACTCAACATTTTAATCAAGTTAGAGTAAACGAACGAGCAACGTCTACAAATTATAAAAAAATTCTACTGAAATTCGGAGTCGGTGATCGCAACTTTAAGGGCGTTAACTCCAATTTTCGTTTGTTAAGTCGCCCTAGTAGATAGACAACAACACGTCTAGTGCAAAAACTTGAGTATAGTCCGTAGAAAACGATCTAAATCAGTCAATTCCACGGCGTTCTCAAGAATAGAGCATCACTCAGAGGACATTATGGCGTATTTTGAGTAAGGATATTGGTTTACACACATACACGATCAAGCTGACTCAAGAATTGAAGCCGATGGACCATTTGAAGCGACGTACGTTCTCCGATTGGGGTCTGGAGAAGATGCGTATTATCTCAAGAAATTGGCCAGTCGATTGGCTGCCTCGTTCGTGAGATTTAACGCCGCTTGACTATTTTCTGTGGGGCTACGTCAAGTCATTGGTTTATGTCAACAAGCCGACGACGTTGGAAGAGCTCAGAGCCAACATTGAACGCGAGGCCGTTTCAGCCGAAATGTATGGGCGAGTTGTTGAAAATTGGGTCCAACGAATCGATCGTTGTAAACGTGCCCGCGGTGGCCATATGAACGAAGTCGAGTTCCATTCAAAAATGTTTTGAAGCCGATAACAAAGTTTTTGAAATATTTCAAAAGCCTGATATCTCATTTCCATGCTGCACTGTTTTTAGAAGAAGGTCCGTAGCTACTATGCTTCTTACTCGTAAGGAAAATCCCTTACCAACCTCGGAATGAGTTTCAAATCGATACGCACCACCTTTTCATCGATTTCAAAGCCGCATACTATAGCATTCATCGTAAGGAGCTATTCGATGCGATGGCCGAATTCGGGATCCCGGGAAAACTGATCCGGTTGTGTCGCACCACGCTTACACTTACGTGCGTAGTGGAGATTTTTACGGCGATTGAAGAACAGGCGAAACGAAATGGTCTCAAGGTCAATGAGGACAAAACAAAATATATGCTGTCGATCACAAAACATTCCGTCACACACCACCTTGGACAAGATTTCATTCGAGATTTCGATCGACAGCTACAATTTCGAGGTAGTAAAGGAGTTTGTCTACCTCAGGGCAAACGACATCACAGTGGAGATCCGTCGTAGAATCGCCCTTGGCAACCGGTGCTACTTCGGTTTATCAAAACAACTGGGCTCGAAACTCCTGACTCGAAGGACCAAAATCATGTTCTACAAAACTCTCATTTTGCCAGAGCTGATTCTTGGTACCTTCGAAAGAAAAGTTCTACGTCGGATATATGGTCCCGTCTGCTAGGAAGGCGAACTGTACCAGGATGTGGTTGTAGTCCAGAAGGCAAAAATCCGTCGTCTGCACTGGCTCGGCCACATCGAGCGCATGGACAAAAATGCTCCAGCAAAGAGAGTCTTTGAATCCGAGCCGACTGGTAAGAAAAGGAGAGGAAGACCGAATCTCCGGTATAAAGACCAAGTAATCGCGGATGCAAGACAGCTTGGTCTTGATGACTGGAAGCAGCGTGCCCAGGACCGTCAACGATGGAAGGCAGCAATTGCTCAGGCTCGGATCCTCCATGTGTCGCCGGCCTGATATGTAAGTAAGTAACCTCGGAATTTTCATCCATTAACATGATCAGCAATTCTTGTTGCTCCTTATGTGTACAATTGGTATGTTATTGTGACCAACAGTCATAATTCATATACATATATAAAACTCCAACAAAAATCTCCAAACTTACATGTTTTGCAAATCTAATCCGCAGAAAAAACCGAACGACAAGAAAATGAGGTTTCATTCGAATGATTCCTTGTTAGAATTAGCTTGAAAATGATCGAGCGAACTTACGAAGCGTTCGAATGTGAGAATACAAATCATGCGAAAGAGAAACCTCTTTCGAACGAAAGTGATTTTCAGAATAAGGCTGAGTATGTACCCAGAAACAGAACAGATGTTGGATAGATTATAATTCTTTCCATTTATGCAGTAAGTTCAGACGCATAACATGTGTGCCTATGGCATAGAGTCCGGTAACGACTCCTAATACCATGCGTACATCCTTGCGATTAAAAACGATCAGTGATGTTGATTTCGTTTTGCTCAGCGTTTGCAAAAGAGCCCTAGCTGTTGATTCAGTACTCAGGCTAAGCCATCGAGCTCTGGGTCTTTCTAGGACTTCGTCCTCTAGTTTTTTTTCCTCATCGAACTGACTGGCATATGCGCATATGGGATAGCTAGAGATTTGCCCAACTCCGTACCTTTTTCTCGGGCGACTGTCCGGCTTTTCATTTCCTAAGATTGCGGTATACCCCGGTACCCAACAGAGGGTCATCGCTTTCACAAAGGATATCTCACTGATGCTCTGTCTGCACAGTCTAAGCAGCTGTTGCTGTGACCTTTCTGCCGCTTGTCTACTCGTCTTTGCGCCTTTTGAGTTCCCTTTATCTGGATTTCAGGTCACAGTGACTTAAACAAAATGAGAAGGCCGATGAACAGGCTAGGCAGGGATCTGCCCTTCAGTGCTCGCTTGCAGATGAGGTTCACATCCCGCTAGAAGCACTCAAGGCTAATATCTCTATGAACTTTCCTGAAATAGCCAACCTCAGATGGGACAAGCTGTGTAATATCAGGAAAAATATGGCCTGAGTACACCTGAGATCCAAAACAAAAAAAAAATCTTTAAACAAACTCGTCGTGACGTCGCTAGATTGGTGACGGTCTGTACAAGACACTAGCCGATGGGAGATCATGCCGTCAAACTAGGTATGCCACATGGCACACATTATCGCAGCTGCAACAACACAGTTGAGAGGGAGACCTAAACACACTTCATTTATGCCTGGCCGACACTTGGTAGAGCCAGGCAGCGAGCGCTTAGTAGACCCTTCTTCAAATCACTTGATGAGATCTCTGCAAAGGATATTAAGGAACTAATGTCTTTCATAAATACCTCAGGTTGGATTTAGAGATGTCTCAAAAATGCACCTTATATACATACTAAGTTACAGGTTCTCACCGACCCACCACTTCTAGCTACCTACCTAACCCCGCGTGCAGTACATATCGGCATCTCACAAAGCCTGTTATACAGAGTACATCAAATCAAACCATTCAATGTTCAGTCTGCGGCTTTTATCTCCAAAATTGTGTCTCTTAAAACCTCTCCAAACATCCGAGACTCATAAAATCTGATGTTGCAGCATAAACAATTAAATGTTCTTAAATTTCAACCGAAACGCCCGTCTCATGAAAAAACATGGCCACCCCATGGAAAAGAAATCATTGCCATGCAACAGAGAGAACACGCCAAAATCACAAGCACATGCTGAATGTTGGCACCTCTGAAAATTGTTTTGACATTTCTATTTTCAAATGACATTTTCGATTTCCTCGCCGTCCGGAATTGAAAGAGTTTTGTCATCTGTGCTGCTTTTTCAATAAAATTTACAATTACTTCCATCAATAATGGCTGCAAAAGTTGGAAACCTCCAAACTGTACGTAAATTTCATATATCCATCACACATTTGCACATATGTATCGTATTAACTGAATTGTTTATATTTAACCTTATCTCCCACCACCACTCCCAGGATGATGTGCATATCTCATTCGAGGATCAACAAAAAATCAATCGTTTCGCCAAGCACAATGCACGGATGGATGATCTTAAGGCTGAATTAGAACAAAGAACAAACGAATTAAAAAGTCTCGATGAAGCAAGCGAAGAAATCGAACTCTTCGATGAGGATGAGATGATTCCATTTTTGTTTGGTGAAGTCTTCCTCTCGCATAACCTTACCAGAACTCAGGTTTGTTTAGAGCAATTTTCATTGCATGACAGCATTTAATGTTCATTCATTGTGTTGTTGTAGGAACTACTCGCTGATGCGAAAGTGAAAATCCAATTCGAAGTAAAAGTAATCGAGGAGATAACCAACGAAATCAAGGGGGAAATGGCCGAACTCAAAGCGCATTTATATCAACGATTCGGAAGCAATATATCCCTGGAGAGTGATGACTAAAATTGTTTGCTTCGTAAATGCTTATCAATCGCTAATGTTTCTTATGACATTTATTACGTTATATTTATTGGAAATTTGTAAGAATAATTCGTAAACAGAAAAAAAAAATACACGAACGCTTAACAAAAGAACTTTGCTTGGATTTGGTGAATCGCTCATCGAAAAAAGTCTGCAATCGCTTAACAAACTCGTCTACAGCATCTTATTGGCTATGTTCAAATGTGGTCCTCCTTCGTCTCTTCCTTCCAGCTAGGAATTCCTCTCGGTCTGATTGGAAAATACAAACGATATGTTCTCCACCGAAGTTGCCAGCATTGATTCCTACAGAACGTCGGTAAAGTTACTCTGATCAGTCAACTCTCATCATATGCACTTACCTCTAATAGATTGTCAGGAAATGGTTTACCAAAGTGCTCCCACTTCATCAATTCGTTTATCCCAAGAGATTCCTCGGGATTCGCAGTTGAACCTGTCTCCCCGCGACCTCCATTAACCGCACAATCACAATGAAGATTCTCGTGAGTCATACAACTCTCAAAATCGCTTGGTATTGCGAACAGATCTGTGAGCTCATCTGCAGAAAATTTCACGGACGCTTCATTTCCAAACGATGCACTGCCACCCGTCTGCATGACACACCCTCCAAGGGCAGTCTTTGCAATCTGCCTTTGGAAAATCTTCTCTTCTATGGTTCCCACCGTGATCAGCCGATAGATCTTCACATCTTTCTTTTGACCGTCTCTCCAAATTCTTGACATTGCCTGCTGGTCAGTCGCTGGATTCCAGTCGTTGTCAAACAATATGAGTCGGGATGCACCACACAAATTCAACCCCACTCCTCCTGCCTTGGCACTAAGAAGAAAAACCTTCGCGTCTGAAGATTCCTCATTGAATTTGCACACTATGGTGTTTCGTTCAGCTGCTGGAGTTGATCCGTCGAGACGCGATACCGTCAAATTTAGGAAATCACACAGCCCATGCAGCATGTCTAGTGTCTTCGTGTGATTCGACACGATAACCACTCGCTCATCTGTTGACGAGACGGCGGTCAGAAAATGCTGCACGACTTCAAGCTTCCCCGAGTCGAATGGACCCATCTGCTCCCAGTCTGGGAGGGATTTCTCCAGATTTTTCGTAAACATATTCGGCGTCTTTGAACGGGAAATCAACGAGGGATGGTTGCAGATTTTCTTGAGAATTGTTATGATTTGAAGAGGGCTCAAATTCTTGAGTATATCTTCCTTTTGCGACTCCCACAGCTCAAGAGCTCTGAGTAGAAGAAACTGCTGTAGTTCGGATGGTTTCACGAACACCAAGTACTCCCTCTTCTTCGGAAGGTATTTGCTGTTGATTGACTGAGTTCTTCTCAGCATGAAACTGTTAGAAATCGCCTTCAATTCCTCCGACTTCTTCGCACCTCTTTGCTTGACATCCTCGTCGGCGTCTTGCACTTGGCTTTGAACGATTGGCGTCTCGAAGGACTTCTTGAACTCCTGATAGCTGCCAAGCAGGCCGGGATTCACAAAGTCTACAAGAGCGAAGAACTCTTGCAGGTCATTTTGAATTGGTGTTCCAGTTAAAATGATCCTTCTTTGAATGTGCAGCTCCTGCAGAGCCAATGAAACTTTTGTGGCACTATTCTTCAGGCGGTGACCTTCATCACAGATAACCAAGTCAAAATCCAGCGCTCGAAATGCATCCGAATGACTGAGGAACATTTCATAGGACACTACCACGAAAGGAATGTGCGTTTGATGGGAAAATTGCGCCAACTTGTGCTTGCCATCGACAACAAACGCATACATCCTTTCGTTCTTCAGCCATTTGTTGATTTCATTGTTCCAATTCGATGTGAGACTGCTTGGGGCCACGATCAGTACCCTCTGCAAGACGCGATCTCCACCGAACGGCCCCTGCTTCAGTAGTGTATGACACAGAGCAAGACACTGAAGCGTTTTGCCCAGGCCCATGTCATCCGCCAGAATGCAGCCGTAGAAGTCTGGGCTCTTGAATCCCATAACACACTCGTAGAGAAAACAAATGCCGTCCCGTTGATGTGGACGCAAATGCTGGACGAGAGAAGGTGCGACACGAACTTCATACACGGGACGGTTCAGTTTGTTGAATCTTCTTTCTTCAGTCGGGGTCGGCAAGATCAAAGGTTCTACATCAATATCTTGCTTGGAAGCGGACTTCCGATGGACATTCTTTGTCATCTTTGGTGCAGTCAAATGTAGCATGGGAAAGAAAACGCTATGCTGAGACTTTTTCTTTTTCTCTTCTGGCTCGTTCCATTCATTGGATGCTTGAAGTAACTTTCTATTTGCGTAGAACTGTTTGAAGTCTTTGACGACACCCTGAATTTCCAACTCTTTGCCGCCTATTACGAGAATGGCGCCTTCGACAAGATCATCTGGCTTTAGATTCCTGGTTGAACCCAAAAACTGTCCCGTTTCGCTTTTGAGGAGGCAAACGTCGCTTCTTATTTCAAGAGAACCATCACCTTCCCAGGTTTTGTGTTTCTTCGTGGTTATCTTCCGCCAGACGATGTTGTAAACAGAATGGTTATGGGGCTTGCGTCCATTCTCTTTTCCTGCAGATGAAGATGTGGAGGAACTGACCTCACAGTCCTGTTGTGATTGATTCACTTGGCAAGGTTGCTGATGAGTTGCTCCCCTTCGGAGGAATGTGCCCTTCATGGACGGTGCAGATGAACGTCTCATGTTGAATCACTTTTGCATTGACGTTTGACAGTTTTGATTGTTAAATGCTTTGTGAATGTCTTTAGAATATACATAGATATACGTATAATAGCTTTAATAAACTAAATTACATTCTAGAACTGTATTGTGTTTAGAAAACAGTGAAAACTTCTGGCAGGTGATTTAAATTCATTGGAAATTAACGATTTTCAGACATCAACAAGATCGGAGAAATGTCATGAAGGGTGTGTTCAGAAGGTCGATCATCTGATAAATTGTCGATCATCTGATAAATCGAAGGTAGACAATTCAACAAATAGATGTATCGTTTAAAAAATCGTTTTCATATTTAACTTTGAGGGATCTACGATGTGTCTCCCTTTCGGTATTAGGCAGTGCTAGACAGTAGCATAAAAGGTGATCCAGTGTTTCGATGTCCTACGATGCTCTTTAGTGGCGTTAGAATTGTTCCAAATCAGACTCTGTTGCTAGTTGTACACCTAACTCAGCTATTTCATTGTCTTGTGTACTTTGTTGTCCACGTATCAAGTGCAAGCAGGCTGTTAAGCTACAGCGAAGTACTTGGAGGAAAATATAACAGATCCAATTGTTACTCACCGGGTTTTGCTAACTTTTAACAATTATCACTTATTTCCATGAGATTGCTACAGAAAACATCATCGCGTGTTTACAACAAAACCATTAGGAATCTTATAAGGAACTCAAAGAGTAGGCAGCCAAAAAAAGTTGACCAGCTAGACACCAAGTCAGGTACAAATTCCTTAAAATCCTACGTCATCTATTAGGCGCTGCCTGTTATGAAGTCGAAATAGATCGAAAATGCAACGATGCCGACGTTCGTAGCAAATGGCATAGAAGTCAAACAAAATTGTGACCTAAAGATATGCAACCTTAAAATATATTGTTGAACCAATCAGATCAGTCAGAGTATACCATTAGGCGTCTCTTTGCTTGATGGAGAAAAATGATCTAGGCAGTAGAGTGAACGCTTTCCGATAAGTCGTTCAGATTGGTTGAAGTTCGACGTTTTCTCTTGGTCAGGCGACTTGTTGTTGTGTATGACAACTTTGTCGTATGATTTCAGAGCATTTTTCAAGTTTGTCTGTGATGTCGACGAGGGAGCATCCGCACGGAACAATGCAAATGATGTGCTCTTTGGTCAGATTGAAGCCTTCGATTCACGATAGTCTTGAATATTTATCGGCTCGCCCTCGACTTGACTGAGAGTGTCAGTCTATGTAGCCGAATGCGTTACTATATTCAGAATTTTGGTAATTTTTAATTCCCAAGAGGTAAAGACGTGCAAAGTACTGCTGTTTATAAGGAGAGGCCTCGGCAGATGTGTTCAAAACGGAAAAGCACAGCTTTCGTAGTTGAAAATCATGATAGCTCCACTGTCATACAAGGGATCTTACCGAACATTGCCTCCAATTAAATCACTGAAGCAGCAGCTCCGCACCGAAGTGCTCTCAAGCAATATGAAAATGCGCTATCAGCTCTGATAGCCTTGATTTGTGGTAAAATATTCGCGCATTTGCTGATTACTTTTTGTAACACAATAAGGAGGAGAACTTCTAAAAACAAGTTGAAACGGCCAACCAACGTCAACAAGTTTTTTGTATTTGCTCCTGGTCTACAGTTGACTAAAATCTCGAAAGTCCGCTGCATGTTCATTTCTGAGTCTTAGCTGCTTTTTGCTGACATTGAATCTCATGAGGAACAATCCTGGCTTTTAAAGCAGCCACCATATGTTCCGTCGCAAGCACATATTATTTCGATCATGATCATCAACAAACTTATCCGAGTTTAGGAGTTTTTGGAGACTACATTGGACAACGTTTTTTCTAAATTTCTAACCGATCATCAATGTTTGCATTCATTCTACGCAGCGAACAAAATCTGGTCAGTTATGAACGATCCAAATTCAGACTTTCTATTCTGGCATTTACGACTTTCGTTGAACTACCAGAACTACGAGCAAAAATACCATAAGCTTCTACACACCAGATTATTTACCATGTAAAAAAATTAATATCTTCAGCTAACGCAGTTTTAAGTATAAAAACTAAAAATAAACTACACTCTGTCACGATATACACAAAAGTGGCATCACTTGCATTTGCAACTGCTGAAAGAAAACTCGCTGAGAGAGTGAAAGAGCGCCGCCAAATCCAATTCGATAAAAATCCCCCCATTCACAATAAAACCGATGAATCGTTTTCGTTTCTGACAGACGCAGACGCCGGCTGTCGTAGTGAGCACAGTAAAGTGTGGAAGCGAGTTTTCTCGGACCAACAAAAAAGAATTAAAATTTCATCTAAGCCACACAATTGTTATAGAAATTAAAAATCTCATTTTCTTTCGAGAATCTGTTTCCATCTGCACATTACGTGTTTCTCTATCGGCGGTGTAACGTGTGACAAAAGTGCAAAACGTATGTACGTCCTAAAAAAAATTCAAAAGAAGAAAAATTTTAAGAATAAAAGTGCGATAAAAATTTGCTACATGCGAAGCCTATAGAAGAAGCAAAAAAGTTCAGTTTTTAGCTTTCTTTTTTTTTTATTCTCTCTCTCCGGTTCGTTTCGCCCCTGGCCATTCGCGCTGTGGCAGTATTGTGTATTCCGATTTGCCCGGTACTTTCGGTTATATCTTTCCCTTGTTTCTCCTCGTCTTCAGTGACATAATTCTGCTTGATTCTCGTGTCTTCGCAACGTTCCACGGGTTTTGTGTTTGCACGTCTCTCTCTTATCGGTCTTTTTCGTCGTCGCCTGCCTAGTCTGCACACACGGTGTCTTGTCTAACTAACCAACATCCCATCCAGACTAACGAAAGCCCGAGGAAAAGAGAATCTCCCGAAAATAAACCGGATATTATCGTTTAACTGTTTTGGAATTATAAAAAGAATATTTTTCATTTTGGGCATAAACCTAACCAAGAAAAAAGTGCAAAACGCGAGAACATCCTCCACCCCGAACTCCATCGAACAACTTAAACCCGAGCAGACGAAATGATTAACATGGACATAAGCGTGACACCGAATTATTCATATATTTTCGATTTCGAAAATGATTTCATTCATCAGCGCACACGGAAATGGATGCTGGAAAACTGGACCTGGGTGTTCTACTATTGTGGCATCTACATGCTGGTGATATTCGGCGGCCAGCACTTTATGCAAAATAGGCCAAGGTAAGTGTTTTTATGGGAGGTGGGTGTGTGTGCGCGCGCCATAGAACGAGATAAACTGCTGTTCCTCACCGGGGTGGTGGTTCTTTATTTGTCTTTAAGCGCTGCTGAATGAATAATACAGCACAGCAATAATGATGTATGGTGCGGTGTTGTATGTGATTTCAGCACGAATCTAATCACGCGACCGCCAACCCAACCCCCTTCGGCGAAATAAGCAAAAAGAAAAACAGAAAGAAAAAAAAACTGCTTTTAAAAAGCACATGGTCTGTAAGGCGACAACCGCGGTGGCTGCGTCGACTACCTTCTTGCCGTGGCAATGGAACTGGTGAACGAAAGCATTGCGTCACTCTCGTCCGTAATTTGTTGGTTCAGTGGGTTGGGTAGTAAAGGTGTTCATTTCTCGTGTCTACTTCGGCACCGATATGTAGTTCTATGAATAACAACGAGGAGTTTATCTAGAAATGTTGGATTTTCAAGGGAGAACAAGTCAGCGAAAGCAAAAAAAAAGTGAAAAAGAAACCAGAACTAATGCGAGTTCCGCTAAATCTATTATATGCTCGCCCCCCTTTTGTCCGCGAATGATTGGTCGGCTGGTTGGTTTGTTGTGGCCGCGACAGGGGGACCTCAGAGAGGCAAGAACTTAATTCTTTGACAAAGATAAGATTACATTTGTTTAATCTTGTCTGCACGTCGACCATGAGGCAATCGCTGTGATTCACGTCTGAATGCGAACGCGAAGTGGTTTGGTGAAATCGTGTGATTCAGTTTTAATGGAATCGATTTTGGTTGAATAATACACATGTTTTTTGTGGTTCACAATCATGGTTCATCAACATGCTGCTGCAACGGCGGATGGGGAGAGAGTGAGCTTCGGAATTATGTAACGAACTGAAATCCTGTATCGGTGAATAGCGAGCCTGCTTTTTTCACTTTTCTCACATGAGCATCAGCGATTTGATTGCAGTGCAGCCTTGGGCGCGAGATCTTGTGCGTGAGTCTTATGACATCAGTGCAATCGGATTGTTTGTATGTCCTTCACGAGTAGTAGCTGACAACTTGACATCGATTCCAAAAATTTAACATCGCCCAAGTTGAAGTTCGTACGACTCACAGAAAATTCATAGAACATGGGAAAGAATTCTGATTTAACATAATGCGTGAAACATGCAAGTGTACCGGGGCCAACAACCTTCTGATTAATTAATTGATTTAGTCTCCCCCTAGGTCCTCCTTTTCATTTCATCAAACCCATGGCGTGTTGATGTATCTCCTGCAGTGTAAATTCATCCAAATATGTAAATTTCTGAACATGTCTGAAGTTAGTGAAGATCCAAATCAGTTGCAGGGTCAACGACATGAAAACCAAGTCGAATTCGGGAGCGGTTATAATTTGTGTTAGTTAGTATTTTGCCCATGAAGCACAGGTGTCTGCTAAGATTCTGTCATAGTTTTAATTGTTCTCCCTGCAGACACGAGTTTATGTTCCTGGGACATGTCAAGGGACGCTTGCGAAAATCCGTGAAGCATTCAGCCCTGCTCCTCTCGAAGTTAGCAAAGTCCAAAGTTTGAATATGATTGTCTGATTATCTTTTGAGTACTTTCAGGCTAATGAACAAAAATAACATGCGATGTGGACGTATGTAGGAGCATTTTTCTTCTTCTTTGCCATTCGACCCAGCTCGCTGCGAGCTTTTTTTTGTGTGTTTTCGTAGGTCAGGGACGTTTTGATAATCCCATGACTTGTAGCAGGCTTTGATCTCACAACGAATAAGATGTAGATGTTGGGAGTGCCGCCGAAATGAACGAGGAGCATATTTTTCGGTGATAACCTGGAAAGATAGGTGGTATCAGATTTGACGCACTCATAGGTGAAGATGTGAATAATTTATTTAATAGATTTTGGGAGGCGATATTTTTTTTTTGTATTCCCCTCATATGACTACAGGCCTGATAGTGGGCAACGACTTCAGGCCAGAAGCATGTGTGAGTGGAGGAATCAGAGATTTAACCAACGCTTGGGTGACGAGTCCGTTTTGGACGACCGAAGGCCACAGTAGTAATTAAAGACTACTTCCAGAGAACTAATTGCATTCGCTCATCGATAATTTTCTAGTCCTCAAGTGAAGCTGCTCATTCCGGTTAATTCTGAGGACGGGAGGATGACAGTTCTTTTGTTTTTTGTAGTCTCCTAACGTTCCGCTTACATTTGCGTCGCTTTTGTGCTTACAGCGCAGACTTTCAGTCAATCGCAAACTTATCTAGTAGTGGGCTCGTACATGAGAGGGCCAGGATTTCTATGTGACGAATGCACTTTACACCCGTAATTTCAAAGATTTTAACACATTGACTGCCAAACGTCAGTAATGTTTCCGTAGCTGCCGTGTGTATTGAAATGCTCTGCTATTGCAAATTGATAGCCAGAATCACTGAAACAATTGTTGTTCGTTCCACATGTACTTGATTTAAGCACTGGGAGCCATTTTATAAGCCTCCTCCTCTTAGTTGTTGAGACGCAGTGAAACCTGCACATAACTAGGCTGAGGGTGAATGAGAGGTGAGAGACGCGCTTTCTGCTCTGTTCTAACATTGTTTACTCCTTTCGTTTGGAGTAAACCCGTCCTTAAGAAAGCAACCATTGTCTCCCCCTCCTAGACATCTGTATCACAACAGTGCCTTTTTTTTAAGGTCGTGTAAGCGGTCACCTTAGTCTTGAATCACGGACTTGATAAGTCAGTGTATGGCAGGTTTTAGCGAAACAGTCTGTTGAGGTTGAAGAGAAACAATTGGATGAGCAAAAATAGTTCGGCCGTCTACTATCGTCTATTGTCTTGTACAAACAAAGCCTCTTTGCAGAGTGTCAGGGTTTTTTCCTGAAGTTGTCAGCGATGTCCGATCGCACGTTGTGAGCATACATATGTGGCGTTGACAACAAAGTGGTGTATTTCGACAACTCAATATAAATTACTTAGTGTTCCTAACTGGTAAAAGGATTAGAGATCTACGATTCTTCTTCTTCGCCAAAAACACGGTGGTATGGCATTGCTTTTCAAAATAAAGAACCCGTGTTCCAGCGTTTGTTTGCCATGTCACAGTTTATCTTTGCCTACACCGTCGACTGTACAACATCCTGATACTCATCTTGCGTGGTGTGGCACTGCAAGACGAAAGTGACCGTCAAACAAAAAAACTAATGTGCGCCCCACCTTAAACACTGGCGTTATGTTATGTTGTCCTACAAGCTCGGAGTCGAATGCTCTTCGGTTGTTGTCTTTGAGTTCTGCATTACCAATCCAGTTGGATCCTTGTTCCTGGATCGATTCAAACCCGAACAGTTTGTGGTGCAATTTTTAGGTGCCCTCAAACAGGAGTAAAAATCGCTCTTACAATTCGTCCTTCGAAGAGACCAATAATTGTTCATTCACAATTCCATACATTCATAAATTTCCGCCAGTCTGCCAAACGAATCAATTGTCTTCTCGTCCCAATCATAGCGCCCGGAGCTTCTTATTTTCTTTTCACCACACTAGGATGGGAACAGCACCGCATATTAGGCACATTATATTCCGATCTTGACGCCATACCATTTAAATAATTGAGTCTAGGTTGTCTTTATTGTCATTTAAGAGGATTGCAATAATCGACCGCATTCGCTGATACGCGTGAAAGAGTACGAACAACAAAGACCAAGTGGATTAAATTATTTCATTCTAGCCCCTCAAGGTTTCAACGCAATTGTCGTTTTCTCTTCTAAATCTTCTCAGCATGAGAAAATAGCGCGAGACAAACAACACGAGCGGTTGATGTTGAAGCGGGATCTTGGTCCACATCGGACTGTACTGTCACTGTTCTACTCTGAATAAGGCACTACACAGCGAAGTGAAGCTCGGCTGGTTCTAGGAAATCCAAGCAATTAGTCAGGCCTTATTCTTATGAGGAAATCCTTTGCCTCAACAAACAAAGTATCAGTATGCTAACGAGCTTTCTTGCTGGCCAATGCGGCCTTAATTACCGCCTTAACAAAATTAACCTGTATCAGTCTAAGGTATGTCAGCTTTGCCTGGAGGAGGACGAAATATCCACGCATATTTTATGTGAATGTTCGACACTACTATGGTTAAGGAAACATGTGCAAATAAAACGATCCACATCAGAAGGGAAACAGTACGTCTTTTGGATTAACTCCAACCCTTCGATGGAATAGATCTCTTTTTGTACAAGAGGGACAACAAAATGATTGAGACTCACTTTTAGTTGACCCAGACGAAGTTGGAATGTTCTCAGTATTCTCGTTACAATCCACACGCATATAAAACAATTGTTCCCGCTTTTGTTTGGTCTTCCTTCTTCCTCCTTCTATACCGTCGCCTCTTACTAAACAACTACATTTTTATCAACAAAATACGAATGGACAATTTGTTTTTTAATCGTGCCTTTAATTGTTTGGAGTAATTCTTTCCCAAAATGAACGCTATACGATAACAAAACCTTGACCCTATAAATTAAGAATGAACGATGACATTCATCACATCGCATTTAAGCACCATAAATTCATTTAAACTACAGTTAACCTCAGCCAGATAGTGATGCGGTGATTCGTTCTGCTTGCAGGCACTACACGACTACTCCATGCGAAGACCTCTGCACTCAAGATCAAGATTTGTCTCCCCACATTACTCACATCTAGCCACTGCGAGACCCCACAGAACTCTTGGTGTCTCATGTCAAACGCCAAGTGGGTGTGATTCGCTACTGCACGTCACTGGAAGAAAAAAAAGAGCAAATATCTCTTCTCTGCAGCTTGTGTCAATGAGTTTGCGGACATTTTCGGTTCTTAAATAAGAAGAAATAATGGGTCACATATGTATTTAGGTAGGTTCTCATAATATCTTCCACATTCGGCAACCACTTTCACGGCTGCAAAAATGTGGTGTGATTATATTTTTGAGATCGTTTTTTTCTTCTCGCTTATCAAGACCGATTGCGTCATGCCTCTTGACACTCAATCGTTCTGCGTACAAACGCGCTTCTTTGACGTTGCTCTGTTCAATATTGACTTGTGTATTACTCGTCGTCGGTAATTTCTTTCAAAAAAAGAGGAGAAATTGATATGCAAAGAGGAGGGAGATGAGGAAAGGCATCCGCACACGCGGTCGAGCATAATGACAGGTCTTGAATGTGTGATGATTTATGACTAAGCATGGGAAACTGTTTTTTTTTTCTCCTAGCATTAAAACGTGCTTCGGAAAAGGAAAGACTCGAGATGTATTAATAAGTACGTTCATCTGACGCAAATAACGTATTTAAGTCTGCCCTCGTCTGCTGGGCACTTGCCGATGAGTTAGTTTGATTCGGTGCTGGTAAAACTACGATAAATGTTTTGTTTTTTTCAAGAGGTGGGTAAAGGAGGATATTTCTTGGCTTATTGCATGCGAGAGACAATCAGAATCTTCTTCTGAATACTCCACTTTATCATCATCACTGTAATCTCTTCTGTGTCAGCAGTTAATCACAAAATTAACTCAGATTAGGCAAATTTGATGTACGCCTTGTGAAAACAATCACTGCTTGCTTAAACACTTCCTGATCACGCCACCAGTGGTCGTATGCGACTGTTGTTCACATCACCTGTTGTTTACCCAGCAAAATGCTGAGTGTTCAAGCATAAAATTATTTCATATATTTTATTGACGAAGTTGTTCGGCGATGAAGAATGTGTTTTTGAAGATATTGCACTTTTCAAGAGCATGTTCTGTTCTATCCGCCAGCTGAGAAAGAAAGTATTTTCGTTTCCTGTATGCCTTTGTGGGGCATAATACCTCTATTACACCAAGGGGCCATTTTATTCGATGTGTTGGAGACACGTTCCAAATTGCACTTTTCTTCTTTGGACATCCGGTTGACGGAATCCCTTCCCTGGGGTATTCACTATTCCCGATCAATTCAGATTCCATCCTCGGGACAGAAACTCAGACACTGGGTGGTTCTCATCTTTACAGAGTAATGTTTATTTTTACAGTGCGATAGAAGATAGACTAGGAATTTGGAGCAGGCACATATGTATGTACATATATCCCTTCGACTGACTCACATTTTGTGCGCGATTCATTCAGAAACTATCTTGAAATAAGACAACCTCTTGTCTTGATTCGAGAGCAACGTGATTGTCTAACTCGTTAGTCTTAATACGCCACGTTTGCCACTAGAACAGAAATCTGGTTTACTTTCAACTCCAAACGCTTTCACAGATTGAGCAACAACAATTTTCTGGATTGCCTCTGTAGCAGAACAGGCGAATGACTTGATGTGAACTACAGTTTGATACTAGTTTCGAGTTGGGGGAGACTGATTCCTGATGGGCGTTGTATTCTCCAAAAAGAACCACACAAGCCCTTATGAGAGAGAGAAGCAGTAAATACGTCGGACAAGTGGAATGCATACCGATGCATGAAGTCGCCCAAATCTTACCAATTATTGCGGGCCCTTAAATTCATGGGAATGCTCCGCGAATCGCCATGATCTGGGCCAGTGTCGCGGCTTTCATGTAATGTCGCCTTTTTCGAAATATCCATGTCTCCAAGCTTGCATTTTCAACGAAGTGTATTTATTTTCACAGAGGGACCTATGCCCTGCTTTTCTTCAGCTTTGGCTGGCGCTACAGTCCGTGTCTCAGTCAACGTGCCTCTCCATCCAGCACGATCTTGTGCTAGTTGCAACCAGTTACTCACGCTCAGCTGATTTATGTTCCTTTCCAGCTGTGTACGCCACCGGAAGCGTGGTCTTTATTTACGATATCTTTTATCGGTGTCATTGGCCCTTAGTAATTAAAAATCATAAAGTCGCTTCTAAAGTCGAATTTTGTTAGGTGTAGCTAAGGTACTTTTAAGTTTCCGTAGTAATAAATCAGTTTTAACAAAACTCGAATTTAACGTAATCATTGTGAATAAACCTGTCATATTCGCTATTGTGAGCTAGCACAACCTGTCATATTCGCTATTGTGAGCTAGCACAACCTGTCATATTCGCTATTGTGAGCTAGCACAGCTGATTTTGACACTCATTTTGAAACATTAAACTGTCACTTTTAAATTCGACTTAGATACGACTCGGCCACATCTAAATATTTGTCGATTTTAGAAGTGGGTTGCTCGTTTATTACTACGGATTTCGTGTTAAACTCGAGTTTACGTAAAACTCGAGTTTAAATTCCTTTATTACTAAGGGCCATTGATTCTATTCACTTTGGAGCCCAATAGGTAGACAAAGTCCTTCATTACATCAGAGTTCTAGCTGCCTATATTGACCCTTTGTCCAAGACGTCGGTGTTAATGAACAGCATATGTATACTTTGTTTTACTCTCATTTAGCGCAAGACCCATTTTAGCCGCTTCATTCTCGATGCTTCCATTAGCCCCACTGACAGCCCGCTGTGTTCTTCCGAAGATGTCAATGTCATCGGCATATGCGAGCAGTTGCACAGATTTTTATAGAATATCCTGCCTCTGGTGTTAACGTTTGAGTTACGCACGATTTTCTTGAGAATGAAAAATCTCATGACAGTGCGTCGCCTTGTCTAAATCCTTTTTTAACACAGAGTCTCAAATTCTCGGTGGGCGACTTTTAATCAATGTTTTTGGATGGTGCCATATTTTCCTACGATTTTCGAATGCCTATTGAAGGCAAGCCGCTGCAAAGAGGTTTGAAGCCGTAGAGCCGATGATGAAGATGACATAAAGCATATCAAACGTGTATCAAAAGCTGTCCAAAACTTGGAGACCAGCTGTGTGAGTCATAGGAAAATAGAGTCACAGTAGTAAACACATTTCAAAATACCTTAATCTACACAAAAACATTAATTTTTATAAAAAAACATCTTGAAACGTCTGTCACATTGAGAACACCAACTAAAATACAACCGATATCTAACCAAAAAAAAATAGTATCTCAGCACCCCACCCGAATTAAGTTAGCATCAAGTTCACATTTCATTTCCGGTCACGCAGAGCTGCCAGCCAGCAAGAGAACAAGAAATCTCCATTTCCATTGCCGCATTGTATTTTCATTTAAATCCGAACATCAAAAGCGAATCACATCGGGCTGCCATTCCAGCAGCAGGTTGCTCAAACTGATTGCCTTGCGGGCTGCGTACGCCATCTGTGTTGATGGCATAAGCCCCGCTAGCATTGCATAATTCGTGCAACGATAGCAAACGAACTGCTCGCCAATTCCCACAAAGTAGCTTCTTCAAAGCAACCTACCTACTCGACCATAAGCGTAATCAGCCAGCCAACTGTTGTGCCTTCCATATGCAGCCCAATTTACATGGCGGCCTACAATTCTGCACCAAATTGCCAACAGCTATTGCAGCGCAGCGCAGAAGAAGGTCGACAGACAAATTACAAAGTTGAAATGACAGCTCGAGAAACCCCTCAACGTGTAGGGAAAACCCTTGAACCCTTGACGCGTCCAATGCTGCCCACAACTGGTTTTGGGCTGGCCTAGCTGTTTGCAATTTTCCACCCGGGCGAAATTTGCTTTTGTTTGTTTGTTGTGTTTGTGTTACTTTTTTTTCTCTCGTAAATTCCTGAGTGAGTCTCTACGACGACGGCGACGAGTCGCACGTGCGTGTGCACCTTACAGTCAAAACGAAAATAAAAATACGGAACAAATCCAGTATTGACCGCCATTAAACCTCGAAAGAAAGTTGTTAACTTGTCTTGGCTCGTTTCCTTGCCCACAGTTTCGCTTTGTGTTTACACTTAACAGCGCTGTCATCAAGATGACTGAAGGTGTGACCTTCTTCGGTGCGCGCGTTCCAATCGTTTTCAGTATGAAACGAATTAAGTACGATTGAATGACATACATTTGGTAGGCCTTTCAAGATGCGGCATCCAAAGGAATTTGACAAGATCAACTCTTGTCAATAGTGTCATTCGACCGCGCGCCTTGTCAGACGTGTGCTACGCTGCCGTTACATCCACCAATGAATAGCTAATTTATTTCGGATAAGTTTCACTTTCTTCGCGTTTGGTGGGCTGTGACGGTGGTGTTGGTGCTGGTTATGTTTCGTAGAAGATGCACACACAAAAGAAATGAAGAGAAGACGATAAAAAGAAAAAAACAACTTTCACAAAGTTGCGAATTGTGCAAATATTTCACTCTGACATAATCATAAAAGAGAAAAAGATTATTCATGGCCCGATAATAGACATGGAAACATGTTTTTCAATTTTGGGTGCAGAGCCACCAACAATGCGACTGCTAGGTGTTACTTCATCTTAAACTGATTTTTCTTTGACTGAACGACAGCATTTTGCAGATGAGAAATAACTGTCATTGTGTTGTGAGTGGTACATCTATGGAGTTTGACGTATCGCTCGTTCGTGATCTAGGCTGTATTTCTCAAGTTACAATAGTGAAATTGTTGGCCGTAATGTTTTACGGGCTTTAAGCAATAACGAAGCTACGCCTTAATTCATGGGTTTGTATGATGGTTTTGACATTTAATTCATGTTAACATGATGATTCATGTGGTTCATGTAGACTTTAGTTCGATATTCAAGGACAGACTTGGGGTAGTCACAGTTTCAATTGAAGTTTCTGTAGCGGGTGTTGTGTTTAACTTCTGAATCATGTACATTTATTTGACAGGTTCGGATAGAGACAGTCACCAAGTCTTACACCCAAGTACCTACATATGTATTGCATGAGAATAGGTGGGACTCGAATCTAAGGCGTTCGATAAGGAAGTCCCTTGCTTCTCAGTCACAAGTAATTTCTATGCTGCTTAACAACATCTCGAAAACTCTGACTGAAACCGCAGGAGATATTCAACTCGCTGTTCGACGATGCGGTCGCAGTTGAGCTGCACATCCTCCATCACCAACGGGTGATGCGAATGATGAGCGCTACCGAAAATCAGCTCAGTCTTATATCAAAAAGTTTCTATCGAGATGAAGGCATGCATGAAGTCGCTATGGCGAACTTTTTCATGGTTCTAGCCATTGTAGCGTCCTTCAGACAGATTATAGCGATCGGAGGAGGTTGATATCAAGGACAGACAACGCCAATAATTGAGTCTCTCTCTGCTGTCTTCTCTTAACGAGCTGGCCGAGTATTTTAGCATCCATCTTATGTGCGTGCTGAGATATTCCAAAATATTTCGAATCTGATGAACTTGCTAAGAAGGTCGCTAGTTGATTACTGTTTCCGGGTGGAAATCTGTCATCCATTTCTATCGCTACTACACATCATCTTCACAAGCCTTAAAGGCACAAGGAATCGCACTTCGAAACAATTATGGTGTACTCTGTGTACTCTAAATCCGAGACCATCACACGGCCTGTTTCGAATGAGTAGGCCAACTCTCAGGACTCTTATCGGCGTCATCGCTGGGCAATGGGCCATTGGATTTTGGATATTGAGTCTGTCATACAGCGACTTCTGCATAAGTTGTAGAGACGAAAGAGAAGAAGTTATTGTCTCTGCAAACTGCACTTTTCTCCCGGAAGAAATGCCACTTAAGGGCTATATCAATAACCTGGCCGAACTACGCAATGTTAGTGTCAGACATCTTCATCGCTTTGTGAGCTTCTGGAATAGGATCCACTAGATCCGCGGAGTTACGCAACGAGCATACGCTGGATTAAGAGTGACGCAAGTTAGGAGTAGCAACTCTAATCTCTGTAGATCGGGAGTAGTAAGACCCAATAATCAGATTATTTACGGAGTTCATTACCTTTGGCAGTATGACTTCGAATCATTTTGTCTTGCAGTAGGCGCCGATCGGGTGCTCTGGTTATGTACCTTCATCCTATCACCTAGTTGACTGCTGTAAAACAGTCTCGTTGTAAGGACGATGACTGCGCACAATGTACCTTAGTTAAATCTTGTTCCGATTCCATGAGGGCGACGGTGAGTGCCCCTTTCGAATGACTTTCTGTTCCTGCCTGAGTAATACGAAAAAGGAATCTGAAAAAAACCCACATTGCCCAGTAAGACCGTTAGAATTTGAACGTGTCAAACCGCTTGAAAGTACTTTTTTCATGACGCAACAACTAGACCAACTACTAAGTAAAGTACGTGAACTGCGAACTCGAATTTTCAGAAAAAACCAATTTAAAGCAGCAAAAATAACGAAAAATGTATACTTTCTGGTAGGTATGTCAAAAATTGCGCATTATCAAGAAAAATCTCAAGAAAACTTAGCTTCTGGGAATGAAACATTTTTTTGGCGAATTGCCAAACCTACATTCATACACAGAATACCATCCACAAGAGTCCCCATTCTCGAAGTCGATTCCATCGTGTTTCTGGCTGGCTGAGAATCGTATTCACCATTAGCATTTCACACTCGGCATGTGACCAGATCTGGGAGAAACTGCTCTGATTCCTGAGTTGTGTTTTTGAACTTAGGATTGAGTTCAGTGATTCTAAGTCATTTTGTTTCTTTAATTGCAATTGATATTGTAGGTACAGTTCGGGAGCAGAATGTTTTGATCGTCTGCGTCCAAATTAAGTAGGGACTCTCTGCCTAGCAAAGGAGTCACGGTTGCCCTTAGCGTTTATCAATCTGCAGAAGTGTTTTCTAAATAATTTCACTATTACAAAAAAAAAAATGGTGAAAAAAAGTCTTTGAAACCAGGTTTGATCACCTTTTTTTAAACTCATGTTTCTGATCGCTGATTTATCCTAAGAAAAAGAATCTCCAAAATATTTGCAGTAGATGAATATCGTCTCTTTTTCCGTCCGTTTTGTTGCTCATCTCTTCGCAGACAGACATCACAGTGCAACAAAGAAACACACTGAAAAACAACTGGGTATTGCCCAGTTACGATACCACGCAAAAATAAAATTGAATATTCATTGTTGTGTAACCCGCTCATCAAACTTATGCCAAACGAAAATGAATTCGAATGGCACTGTGAGATAGTCAGTTAACTTTCCGTCTAATTAACCTAAAAGGGTTCATTGTGTATGCATCTTTTCGAATTGTATAACTTTGAGTCACGTTAATGTTTCATGCGGGAAAATTTAAATGATTGCACAATTGATTAGTATCGGAAAAACAAAACACCTCAGAAATGCTAATTTCGCATAGTTTGTGTACAGTTTATCGAGCTCAGGGAAGAAATGTAGTTGGTGGTCGCGGTATGAAAGTTCATAAATCAATGGCAATTCAAAACGCATTTATTCATTATGGATTGAGTTGAAACCATTATTTTGTTGTCTGCCCATACATTGTGTATTTTTTATATATAATTGTACACGTGTGGATTGTGAATAAATGCAGGCAAGTTCCAAGATCGTAATCGATTGGATGGGCGACTGCGAAATGTGAACATAAATACATACATACATAACTTTGCATCATGGGCGGGAAATGACTTTCGATAGCGAGATGTTTTGTTTGTCACAAGCTCGTTAATTCGGAATGGTTGGAGGAAGCTCATTCCGAATAAAGCAATTTTCCGAATTAAACAGAGATTTTTGTATGCACTAAAACGCGTCTTTTTTGATGAAAAAAATGAAAGAAGTTAAAACGAAAAATTATTTTATTAACACAAAACAATCAAACAACATCTTGTGGATTACCGGGATTCGCCTAATAGACATTTTTATGCTTTGTTCTGACTTCTACATATTTGAGATATATTTGCTACATTGCATTATTTAATTTTATTTTAATTACGGTGGGACCTTCTTTTGCTCCTAAAATCAACCGCATTCGTTAATATGGCTAAGGAGGTTTCTCATTTCTACACTGCTCTAGTCCTCAAGCTCTAATGTTGGATAGATTCTGTTTCTTACTCACCTCTGCAGCTCCTGCTAAAGTCGTTGTCTGGTTTTTTCACTCGCGATGCATGCGTGTGTATGGCACAATGCCCGATAAGGACACCTATTAGCATTCGCACTTACTTGCGACTCATTGACGCCTTGTCTGCATAACCTAACCAGCTTCGACGTCAAGATGCCCGATGTTATGGTTTTTTTTTATTGCCGCTTGGCTGTCGGAACAGATGGAGATCGATTTGTTGGTTGTGCTGTGTTCTCTCAGAGTAAGTGCTGCCTACCCTTCAGCTACTACCAGTTGTTCTTGCCATTATTTGCAGTCAGGAAAACGTAAGTGATCGCTTTTTGTTGTACTGTTGCTGTGTCCAACCTTTGAGTATAGAAACGTGGCCGTATGGCTTATCTTTCCAGAATCTCGCCTCTCGGAGACAGTTGTGGCTGCAGAATAGATCGATAGGAACAGGATAGCCTCGAGTGCTGCAGTCGGCGTTCTTTCAAGGCAACCTGTTATTCCTGTGCAGGCCGATCTTTGTATATCTGTGAGCTGTCTTAGGAGATATTTTTTTTTCAAAGCTTTCCACCGGACCAGAGAACCGAATGTCAGGATGGGTCTTACTATCATTTAAGGCACCAGGTTTTCCCGGAGGCAGGTTTGCACGTATAAAACGATACATACGCCTTCTTTATACGGTCCCTCCGTATTTTCCTTTCAAATATGCAACTTAGAAGAACAGCTTAGCTTTCAAAGCTACACATTTTCAAATACCAATCAGGAGACACCATTAAGCAGGTAGGCCAGATAGTCGTCCAGTGATGACAGAAAACCGTGTACCAAGCTAGCTAGTGCTCTACCTAGCGATGTGCCAACGTTAGTGGATGTTTTATTTTTTTGCAGTTGCCGAGCGGATTTTTACTTTGATGAGACGTAGACGTGTATTAATGCTACGAAATGTGTAATTCCTCAGCTGAGACGACTGTATTGAAGGTTTCTACAACGTTTAGTAGGATAATCTTTACACTTCGAGGTGGATCAGGGCATAGCAACCACTACTCTCTCTTTTAGAAGGAACCAAACGTTTTATGCCAATCCAAACGTCCAAATTTAAAAGTTTTTCAAGATAGTTACACTCACGGCGTATAGTCAGTGACTTGAATTATGAAGGATGAACGTAATACAAACTGTCTAAAAGTCGACGACCCAAACAGTCGTTTCAATCAACATCATGGCACCGACTGATTTTATACCGAGCAAAATGGTGGATCGCGGAGTTTAGGGATAAAAACCAAACATCTCATTTAGTGCAACTTAAGCAAATGCTCAATTCGTCTCATAAGTGGTGATATTTTAAGCGTTTGTTTTTTTAATTGTCAAAGAAAACGGAAAAATTCCAAGAGCGATTATTTTATGTAAATCTTGACCACGACTGCTTTTTAAGCCAAAGTACCGTGTAACGCTGTCTTCCCAAACTGCAATAAACTAGTAATTTGACGTATCCCCATAAAATAATTTGACTTGCTTGCTTGAGTTTGTCAATTTCTAACGAGGGTAACGTGGTTGAAGTGCACGAAGAACCTTTTTTCACACAGCACGAGTTTGGTAATAAAGTTCAATGGTTTGGATGAAATGACTATTTTAACTGAGCTTGTTTGATTCTGGCACTTATCACGAATCAAGCGTGAGCTGTCAAAAATAGAACACTGAAAAACGAAACACAGAAAATTGCACAACTATTCACTTCTTTAAACAAATTAAAACCCACAAAAATTGTAATGACAAGAATGTCTGCTTGCCTGTGCATGAATCCGCATAAAATTCATTAAGCGCACGTTCGAGTTATAAACATCCTTCACGGCAGAGTGCGTCTCTGATTTGAAATGAAATGATTAAAATTTTATTTAATCACGTTTCACGAGATCTGACTCTGTTCGTTTCGAGAGGAGTTCCAATTTCACTATTCACAATTCACAACCGCAAATTACAAATTTAAGGGGCAACGCCTGAAACAATTAACAAAACGAAAAACATCACTTGGGTAATTAGATATCGTGCATACGTTTTACGCATAACTAGCTGGAATTAACTAATCTATGACACTAGCTATGAGCAATGAGACACGTTCCTACACACGAAAGAGTACGCCTTTTTTTGATGGAATTTGAATCGACTAATGACATCATCCTTTTTTGAGAAGCAGACTTCAAAAAGATGGAGTATTTGTTTTGGATGAGAATGAATGCGATCCATTGGGCCATTTGTATCGATATCGATGGTTCGAGTGAATCGAATGAATTCTCGTATCGCGGCAATTTTTGGATGGTATATCGATGGCAGTTGAAGTAATCCCTGTGAAGAGTACTTAATCCGCTTAGGACATTGCACGTCAACATCAAGGCAGTATGTTATCTTGACGTTAGGTTGGACACAGTCCGGTTGTTGATACTTGGACTAGCGTTGTCGATGTAATCAACTGGGGAGGATTGACCGGTCACCATTGACTGTCAGTTAATCCATTAATTCAACTGATGTCTGATTTGTACAATCAGCAAATGTTTTAGTAGGTACATAGTTGTTTCCCAATAAAATTAATACTATTGGATATTTCTCAAAATGTATTGCAAAACGAGTTATTCGAAATGTTCTCTTGCTTCCCAAGAAGTAACCAGCACATCCATCGGAAAATTACCCACTGCTAGGATAAGCGCGCGCTTTAAAGATTCAACACGTGAGTGTCGCCTACCACAAGCCATTGTCTCTTAAACGGAGAGAATTTGTAGCTCAAAGGATTGGTGTCAGGGCTTCTAGATGGCCATTGATCCGTGGAGTTTGAAACGTTGTTTTTAGCCGTGTTTGTGTCGTTGTTATGTGCCTGGCTAACTCATCCGTCGCCCGATGCTGACTGCTGCTCTTCTAGAGATCGACAACAGTTCGATACAAGTGTTGTGTTGAAAGAATCTGATCCCAGTGCCATGATGGCTTTCTGACTGTGTTAAGGTGTGCACGAGTATTATATATATTTCAATAAAGCAAAAACGGTGTGAGATATGACATTGGTTCTGACTTTATTTGGAATTTACTACATTCATGCCATGGAATAGCACATCATTCAAATAGTCGCCTCGGGTTCCTTGGCAATGCTTCAGTGGTTGGTCCAATACGAATGTTGACCACGAGCTCGTGCAAAGGGGTTGGCCTGTTACGGTGAACTAAGGACTTGTCGCTGGACAAGAGAAAATAATCGAGTTTGCCCAAGTCACATGGTCGTGACGCCAATTGCTGACTGTTCGCCGTAAGATAACACAGTCGCTAAATTTTGAATGGCTTAGTTTCGCTGTATTTTTTTAACCACAGTTCGAATATATCGTCACTGATTAGCAAGAGACGGCAGCGGTGTCTCCTTCCTGCACGAGGAAGTGTTAAACCTTATTGAATATTTGAACAGGTGGATGTCATTGGTGTTTTTGACAGCTGCTAAAACATATCAATTGGAGAAAACTAGCATTGTTGTCTGGTCATCTTTTACAGTCCGTTTCAGTCATGGCAGTGCTTCCCGAATCGTCGTGACTTTCACATCCTGGAGTCTTGTGAAAAGCTACATATCGTATACAAATCTATACAGTTCTTGAACTGGTTGTGGTTAGGTATCAGAGGTTGAGGTGATCTATGTACGTTCATGGGTATGTTATCAAATTCTCCTGAAATTTCCATGTGTCCGTTGAACTTGAGCCAGAGCCTGATTGAGTCAAGCTGAAGAGCCATTTGTTGTCAAAATCGTTGCAGGCGGTGAGAGATTGAAGATGACGTCAAGCGGTTCTGAAGAGGTGGGTCAAAGTGCATCGCCGATTCAAAGGTATGTGTGTCATTGAACTTGTAGTAGGAAGTAATTCTGTCGACTATTGAACACTTGATAATTGCACAAATTCTTACTGTATCTGTTTCCAGTATTTGCCACCTTTCGTCATATCCTCTTGTGAAGAGTTTCTCCAGCACATAACTACCCTTCAAACGTCAGCACGCGCACACCCAGTCGAGAGTCCTTCAACCGTCGGGCATATGTATCCAATTACGTCACAATCCAATCGTATAGACTTAGAGCTTAATTTTGAGCGGTGACATATGCCAAAACAAATAAGTCGAGTTCCATCAATCGGTGCGCACGTGCATAAGTGAGATATAATATCTTCTGTAATTCATTAATGACTGCAGTATGCCATCAGAAATCCCCTTCATAGGCGCAAATGACAAGGGCTGGTGTCTAACGATCCTGCAAATATTGATTTATATGCAAGCTTGGCTAATGACAAAGCAAAGATATTAATTAGCATTCTAAACGTCCGCCTCGGATAGAGCAGTGAAGTTCTTTGTCCAGTGATGTTTGCCTAAGATCTTGTTGCGCTTTGCTTTTATTTGCGATTTTATGACGAAAACTGCTATTTCCTATCGTTGCTAATTGATCGGATGCACTTTCAAGTTGATTGTCTGGGTGGTGTGGAATATTACTAAAGGCTTTGATGTATTTTTTTCTTTTTCGATGTTTGCATCAATGCTTAGACGGTTACTTACGTTCTCAGAAACACCGTTTGGATTCCTATTACTTGTTGTTTGCTTAATATTTTCTCTTGAATTAATATCTTTTGAAGACCCACACATTTGATTCGCAGTAAAAAAAAAATACGAGTCGTGTAACTGAACCATAAACATTTCTTTAATTCTTACCTCAATTTTAGGTACTTTTGAAGGTCGCATTCAAATAAAGCGATTATTTCATTCTCAGGCACTTACTCGTAGATTCGATAAGTTTATGATGATTTAGGGAACAAATTGTCGCCATCAAATTGATGTGGAAGCTATTAAAAAGCGATTACATTTTCCATCCAAGTGAGACTCCATTGAAACACGCCTGCTCGTAATTATGTCATACAATTAATGGGAATATAAACATTAGCAGTGGAACTCAGAGATTTCGATTTTTCGTTTTTGTTTATCGTTGCATGGCATTTTGGAAGGGCGAGATGTCAAAAATGCAGGTTTTAAGGCGCTGTAAAATATGTCATCCATGACATATTTATTTTCACTGGTACAGGCTGTGAAGAGTGTGTAACAATTGTCATTTTGAAGAGTGTAGTGTTTAACGGGCTCTAAGAGAAAGGACAAGACGTGGCGTTGGGGTTAACCCCCGAAATACCGATTCGACTCTGTTCGCTGACAAAGGATCATCGCTCATTATTGAGGGAACTCTCCTAGCGCAATTTTTTTTTTTTTTTTTTTTATAATTTGCGCGCGCTCAAGGGATTGCTAATACCCTTAAGTGTCCGGGGTCAAGACACAGCACGGGCCGAAGGTATAGAGGGAGAAAGGGAGAGGAGGTACCTGTGCACATTGGTCTTAAATATCTGCGGGTTGTAGTCTGTGGGAAATATAGGGCTGGGAAGATCATTCCAAATTCGCGTAGTACGGCTGAAGAACGAGTCTCTAAATTTAACTGTGCGTCCGAAAGTAGGCTTAAGGGTAAACTGATGAGCATTCCTGGCGAGACGAGTATTGCGGGTGAATTCATGGAGAGGAGGAATGCAGTTGGCTAGCTCACTTGAGCATCGTTTGTTGAAATAGCGATAAAATACAGACAAAGAAGAAACGGTACGTCGATGTTCGAGCGAGTCTAATCACTTTGCGACATTGTTGTCTCCTATAAGTTTTATCGCTCGCTTTTGGATTCTATCTAGTAGGTGCAGGGTGGTCTTTGGGGCACCAGACCAGATATGAGCGTTGTACTCAGTCTTAGGATGGATATACGCCTTATAAATGAAAGCCAAATCAGAGGGGGTGAAATATTTCTTGCATCGATTAAGGAAACCTAAACATTTCGCAGCATTTTTGGCGACCTCAAATATGTGATCGTTCCAACTAAGTGTTCTGTTGATACACATACCAAGGATGGAAAGCTTTCCGGGTTCATCGACACAAGCACCATTCATGGATAATGGCTGATTAACAAGGGTTCGCTTGAGGGAGAGCAGACAGCATTGAGTTTTAGAAGCATTGAATTCCACTCTGTTGTTGTTTCCCCAGTTAATTATGCTGTCAAGATCGGAATTCAAGGAGCTTAACATACGCTGCCGTTCCAATTCTACGGCCGAAGGGCAGGGTCGTGAGTCTCGGAACGAATATGAAAAGATTGTTCATTAACCACTTCTGAGATCAGCATTACTCTCACAGCCGGACTGAGGGGACTGCTTTCCAATGCAACCCACTCTCTTTATGAAGCCATCGGCATTGATGAATGCAGACATGGACAGTAAAGAATGTCTTGAGAATCAACCGGTCTGTAGGATGGAGCTAACAAACTTCCCAGGCCATGCAAGTAGTGTTATTACCGCAGTGATTTCCAGGAATAATAATAATGCTCTCTATATCTACATCATCTATCAGATCTACATCAACCACTCCTGTTGTGCATGCTATTGTCTTGCCACGAGTGGAGGGGACAAACAGCTTTAAGTCGACTTCGAACGGCGAAGTTCGAAATGCGAGGAGAGAGAGTCACTCGGTCGCAGTGGCTATAGATGGATAATGTCATTCCAATTAACAGTCAATCCGCCATGAAGCCTATATATACAGAAAACAAACTAGCTCCTGACTAAACTGACGTCACAGCACAAGATCAATTTCGACCTTGCAGCCTGGAATTACTTCTTTACTTATCAGGTCTACGATCCATGGAGTTCCCTTCCATCGTTGTCAGAACTGTGCACTCTACTTCCATTCATCAAGACTACACTGTCACTGTTCTCGACAAATGAGGCATACGTCGCTTAGCTCCATAAGGGAACAAAAAAAAATAGAAGACGAAGCCCTGTATGGCTAGGTGTGGGTACTGGAGCAACAGCAAGGACTCGCCTTCATTCGCAAGAAAGTTCGTATGCTAATAGGAGTCCGTACCGGTCTGTAGGTACGCATGCAAGGCGTTTGAACATACCACATACACACTTTTGCCGAAGCTGCAGAGACGAGGAAGAAACAGAATCTACCCAACAGCACTTCTTCGCAGATGTGGCTGATTTAAGTGGCGTTGAACTGAAAAACTTCCTAAGATTCGTATGTGAATCTGAATTGTTTTAAGACTAAAATTTGGTTTCACAGTAGTAGACTCTAGCAAGAGCTCAATGTAACCAACACGTTGGTCTAAGTGAGTCGCTATCATAATGCCGACAGGGTACCCATGTGACCACTCGATGTGACCGAAGCGTATTTTTGCCTTCCGGACTACATTTACACCAAACAGGAGTATATATCCGATGCATGACTTTTTTTTTCAAAGGCACCGTGATCAGCTCTGTTGTTTTGCTTGTCATACAGATTTTGGTTCCATATTGCAGGCCTAGCAAATTGAGTTTTGAGCTACTGAAGTAGCACCGACTTCAAAAAGCAATTCTCTGTCGGATCTGAAGTAAGATGTCATAACGAGGTAGACAAAGTCGTCTACTGCCCTTCTAGCTATGAATTGTCACAGGTGGCGTATGACGGCTCGATTTTTGCTGTTTTGTAAGACCTCCTTTGCCCCTTGATTTCATCTGAGAGCGTTTCTTATACGATTTGTCGCCCCTTGTCTGTGAATACGTGTGAGCTCTTATGAACGGCTGATTCCCCTTCCCAATCGTAGGATTGGGAGGAGTTATTTGAAAATTCGCTCGTTACTTTCACTTTTCATTATGAATCAACTTCTGAACACCATCCGTACACAAATACGCGATCGTGGACAAATACAGGAATCGGGCGCCATGTTGCTTAAAAATTCACTCCGTTTTCGTGGTGGTTCCCATGAATTCTGTAAAAGTTGATGTGAAATCCGAGGAAATTCCATTGCTCTTATTCTCCTATTCCACTTACTTTGATTGTTCATGGCACAAACTTCAAAAATGCAGCCAAGGACTAGGGTTAAATGTGGCCGAAGCTGGATATCTCCTTGCTCATTTATTTCTGGCTCCCACTACGGGACGTTGAAAACGCGCAACGGCTTAGATGTCAACTGAGTAACCCAACAGTTGGACTGACTTGTAGAAGATACTGTCTTCCGTGGTAACAGCAGCCCAGGGCACTATCTTCTCTATTACCAGATTGAACAAGTCACATTTCCCTAAATCCGATCATCGCTCTGTAACTTGTGATGAACAATTGCGCGATAAGGTGCGTAAACGGCGCTACTGCCCGTAGAGGGCCAGGGCCTAACTTCTCAGTAACCACTCGTGTTGTGCATGCTATTGTTCTTTTACGAGTGGAAAGAACCTACAATTTTATGCCGACTCCAAACGGCCAAGTTTGAGGAGCTTTTTCTATACAATTATATTCTTTGAGAAGTTGTTGGAAATCCAACGTTGACCCCAAAAGGTTGTCTATCATAGTTCGAGAAAGAAGAGACGGCATTGATTTCCGGCATTACAGAAATATGTGTCGATAACATTTTAAGCTATAACCGGTTGAAGTATAACCGGCAAAAGCCCAGGAATCTCGATAGAAATCTAAAAATACTGCTACAAAAGTCTTTTGCCCCACTTCATGTGAAAAACCGCTGTTCTGCCATAATCATCTTCACCTACATATATCGATCTACTTCACCTGCAAATCTCAAAATGTGTATTCCTTCCGTATCCGTGGGTTGCGCCCTTCCACCCACGCACAACCGATGAGAACCCATAAGCATACAACGAGTTCACAGTTCACCTACTCGTACGGATATGGTTAACAGCCGACCTCGGCGCCAAGGACATCGCACTTGGTTACTTCCCATTTCACAGTCAAGCGAGGAAGTCCGATTGCGGCAAATGACGACAATAACTATCACATATCCTTCTTTCTCTCGGTTAAGCACAATAAGTGTGCAGGAAAACATATCGTGACATCGCCTTGACAAAAGGAATCCAATAAAACCCCATCAAGCCCATCCTTTTGGCGCCAATGTTCGTTTCTAGGTCAACTCATACACAATGCAATCGATGGGGGTCACCCCTCCCTCACATTGCGCGATCTCTCGTCAATTATTCACAAGAAATACATGTCTTCATGTTATTTACGTTGGCAGTTGCTAAATACTCATTCTGAGTCAGTGTTTTCTAGAACTTTACAGATTTCTTTTCACATACATTTCAGCCTTTGTACAATTATTCATCCAGGCAGTAGACACATCTGCCACGTTATACGATACAACGACTCGCGGTAGATGCGTACTTGTACGGTTGAAAATTAGAAACGAAGGCATACGGAGGATGTGTTTTCGTACGGATTGTGTAATTAAATCACTCGGCATAATTGCTTTGCAGTAATTCATCATCAATTTTGCTTCCTCCCCGGGAGTCTGCGGATGGGAACGGAATAATCAATAAATCGTACGATCCCATGTGGGATTACATAATTGAGGATAATCGAATTGCACTCATTGAACGGCATTGTTGCGAGGAAGTGACTTCAAGCGAGACTGACAAAGCAGTTAATGAATTATGGAAAACTGAATTGAGTTTTATGTTTCAAGGGCCTTAGGTTTGCCAGGCACACCGAGTGAAGGTTCTCTTCCGGCTGCTGGTTCCCTACGGTTGCGGTTGTTCCCATAAGTGTCACTCTTCTGGGAGGGCCGGTCTTTATTAGCATTTCGGCTAATTTGTCGGTACTTTCGTTTCCTGTTACGCCCCTATCGAGGTGATTAAGTATGCATGTAGAAGCGCTGTCACAGACGTGGTCTGGCTACTTTTTAGTTCTAATTGGGAACTTGCGAATTTTTCAGACACAAAAAAAAAACTTGTTCTTCAAGCACGAACCTGTTGGGTCAGATTGGGTTGACTGAATGAATGGATGTTTGACAAGCAAATGTGAAAAGGAAAAAAATTGACCAGCCATCTTTCCAAAAAAAAAAAACATGAAAACCTTTGGAAAAGGTATTTTGGAGCAACAGTGTGCATCGTGGCTTGGGTGAGCCTGGTTTTGTGGTGTCGTAGATTTGACTGTCAAATGCCCGTTAGACAACTGATATCTCCATTTTTCTTTGTAAAATACTTTATCAATTAGAATAACCATCTAGGTAGTGTGACGAGATACTCCAAACCAAACGAAATGGTGCAATATTCGTTGGTCGGACGAAAGTAAAGTAGTCCCGTTTTTTTGTAACTGGTTCGCCGCACGTACATTCCAACAAGACAACGACTAGGAGGACGTTAAGATAGCTACATCAAGACTAAAGTCTAACAAAGCTGCCGGTCCGCCGAAATGTTTAAGGCAGCTGGGAATGATATGAGAGGGCGCATGCTTCAGCTCATCTGTAAGCTATGATCGAAGGAAAGCATGCTCAAGGCGTCGAATCTCAGTATCGTTTGCCCGCTCAACAAGAAAGGAGACTCCTTTGACTGCGCGGTGAATAAGGGCAAAATGAAGTATTTGTTGTCCTCAAGAGAGGACCTACAACATCAACGTCTTGGCCAGAGCTACACAACGGGCAGTTATATTTTCGATGTGGTTAGGTACATCGTCTTCCTCGACTCCGCCGTAAGCAGTACAAACAATACCAGGAACGAGATCAAACACAGAATAACTTACCAACCGCTGTTTCTTCAGGCTCAAGAGACAATTGAGTAATAGAGCCGTATCTCGAAGGACTAAGTTGACTTTTTTATGGGACACTGATCATCCCAGTCCTGCTGTGCGGTGCGGAGCTAGCGACAATCTCAGAAGCGGATGAGGACGTCCTTGGTCTGTTCGAGAGAAAAGTTGCGCTTGATTTCTGGTCCTTTGGCGTTGATGGGATCTGGAGAAGAGGATATTCAACCACCAACTGTATGGACTGGACAACGACATGAGCATAGTCAGGCGGCTGTGGATCCAGCACCTAAGGTGGCGGCGTATGGATGTCGATCGTATGGACAACTTAACTCCGGTCCGAAAAGTCTTCGACTCCTAAACTGTGGGACAGCGCAAATGCGGACGACACAGTGGCTCACACGAGCAGATAAAGACCTCATCAAAAAAAAAAAAAGAGAAAACGGTGGTGATCGATTCAAATTCATTTTCCTGCAAAAATAATGGATTTCATTTTACTAGATCTGATACCTGCAAATGTATGACAACGACGCGAGAGTTCATTGTATAATAAAAACAATCAAATAACAATACAATCCGCGATCGAACTGGGCATAGTTTCTACTGCAGATTGTCTCTCAAAAACCCCACGCAGCTGAAATTAAACGAAGTCAGTAAACTTTCAATTTAAGGCACTTCTTCCCTTGAGTAACCTAATCATTTCGGCATCCGCTAATTACTAGTAAGCTTCCTCTTAAGCCTTTATCGCATCTCATGAACGACCGTAAAAGTAATTACATCCATTAACCGACATAATCCCCTGCTTCTGATTCAATGAATCTAGTTTTTCCTCTGCGAACTCTTGCAAGCCAGCAAGTCAGCTGATCCGCTGATCTTTCAAAATTGATAAAACTCAGCATTCCATTCAATCTGTCAAACAGTTGCCCCATCTATGCAATATAAAAATAATTGACAAACAAACAAACCACCGGCTCATAGTTCGTAATTTATTTCAATTGTAATTCAGTAACAGTCGGGCACGAGGTTTCTATCTGCCTCTTTACGAATACTGCGCGCCATCGAAACACCAGTAAAGTCTAGCACACCGCACTAATAAATTATTAAGTGAAAGTATGCCCAAATAGAAAATCCGAAAACCAGCGAATACGACACACATGCACGGCAAACTTCATTCCATTTGGTTAAACGTTTGGAAAGTTTATTTAATTTTTTTTTATTTCTTTTTTAGTTAGGTACGAGAAAATGACGGTACATAGTATATTCTTTAGTTTTTCTTCGTTTTCGAAATCACTGAAACAGAACTTCTGTCACAGAGAAGCGAACATACGCTTCTTCATTGATTTTGGGAACATACCCCTTCACCTTCGGTGACGTGTGCTGGTGTCAAACATGACAAGAATGTACTGTTCCTCGAGTAGGCTTGGATGGAAATGACACTGTCAGCATGAAAATAACAAAAACAAACGGCTGACTGATGCAGAATAGAAAAATAATACAGATTTCATTGGAAGGTGGGGGAGAGGAATGAGACGCTGTTATTTGCTCAACAACCCTGAAGCTTGAATAGAAAATGTACAAGCCTTGCACACAGCACACGTGGGTGTTTGCTCCACCACACGCTGCTCCGACTGCAGTGCCATTGACATTGACATTGGAGCTGTCCATTGATTTTTTGTGTTTTGTTCTCTTTGTCTATCTTTCTTCTGCTCTTGGGAATTTCTTTTCAATTTTCACCCATCGTTTTGTTTTAGATTCCATTGTGTACCTGCTGTATGAAGCAGAGGGGAACAAAGCTTAAGGGTTCTTCACCCTTTTGTCAGATCAGAGATGGATATCGCAAGTCCAAGTTTGCACAGTGAAACTAATTACGATAACTATGAATAATCTGATTAGAACTGACTGACTGGGTGAGGAGACAACACAAGCGCGTTAGACGGCGCCTACTAATGCCAATGACATGGCAGAGAGGCGGTCTGGCGGTGGAACCAAATGAAAGTCCGACTAAGTGATCAATCATCAAAAGAAATGAAATGAATGACACTGAATCAATGCAAACGAGTGACACGAAAACACGGATTTCACGTGTGTGTCTGTCATTTGTATAGTGTCCCTGCTTTAGGAGACTAATCAGATGCGAGCACCGTATGTAGTTCCTAGACTGATGGCGGTTTCTAGGTTTTTCTAGGTTTTTAGACAACGCATATCGGGCACCTTTAATTTGCATCAGATTTGCATTAGTTCATTGGAATTGGATTGCCCGATTAATACCGTCCAACCGCAAAAATAAATAAACCGTGAACTTCTGCGCTGCAACCTCGACACATACAATGTGCTGAGATTGGTTTCGATAGTTTTGTTGGATTTTTTTGAATTTGTTAAGGCGAACGAGAAGTCATGTGGATCAATTAAAGCGCAATTTAGGGTTATTACATGTTTGGGAAGTTTCTTTTGACTTTCTTTCGGATATTTGGGTTCTAAGTTCTCGTCCAAGGTTCTTCAGTAAAGTTTTATGTTTGGAAATTAAAATTAAATTTTTCGCGTCTTTCAAAGCACACATTTAATCCAGGAATTTTCTGTACTAATATCTGCAAATTCAAATCTTGCGCTAACGTTGAAACACCCTTTATAAGTAAAATTAATTTACCGAGCTATTACTGAAACGCAAACATAATCCGGCACTGGCACGGCATCCTTTTCAAAGCAAAAGAAAAAAAGGTTCCCAAAGCGTGCCTACCGCTACTCTAGCCCGCTTTGCCCCCTCTGTGCATTATTTGATTGATTGTTCGTTCGGGAATTATGTCTATCCCTCTTCTATTCAGTTATTGATTAAATTGAATAGTTCCAAAACACCTACAAAATACAATATTCCCAGATTTTATCGCAAGGAAATTAAAACCGTGCCACTCTCGCGGCGTACAAACTTGGCTAAAATTCGTGGAAACATTCAATTGCGTGACAACCATAGCATCCACAATGCAAATAATGGCATGAAATTGTTGAATAGTCTGTTCGGTTAACAACTGCCGAACATATTATTTTCTTCCGACTTTTTCCGTGTTCTTATCACGAAGTTACAATGATTTAGGAGATGGACTAGTTAAGTTTGGCCATTGGTGGTGGTATTAAGTGAACAGATTAATCGTTTATATGATTTGAATCGTTTCGATAACTTAAGGAGATGTGGTTAACAATGTAAAGAACGTATTCATACAAAGAGTATGAGGATGAAAGATAATGTTTTGGGAAACATCTCTAAAGTTATCCTTTGCACTGATCGATTTTCTAGTAGAAACACGAGTATTTTCCAAAAGTTTTCGAAGGTGACATCCCTATGAACACTCAGTTAATGTGTGGAATTAAAACATTACAAAACTCGTGGTGTATGTTAAGTATGCAGCGACTGACCAAGGTGCAATTCAAACTTAGACCAAAGTAGCCCCGTTGTGTTACCAAGCGGATCTAGTCGATATCTGTGCCTGATACTACATTGTTTTAGCCAGGATAGAGCCTCCTTTATCGCTATAGTCTCTGCAGTGATTTGTTAGTAATAGCCCTGATAGTAGTGCATATATGTGTATTTCCCAGAGGCCGCAATGGCAACATCCACAGCCAATAACCTGGCATCCTGTCTTTTCTATGGTCAGTAGATTCCATAAGAGAGGAGAGAGCACTATAAACCGATCTGATCTTGGAGCTATCGAGCTTGGAGCGTATCACCCTATTTTTAAGCGGCAATCACATAAGATGGATGCTAACATACTCTGCCATCTCGTTAAGATAGGCGGCAGTTCAGGCAAGTCTTCAGCATGACTGCGATTCCATCCAGAGGCTGGTCGAGAAGTTCATCTCGGAGAGGAGCTTAGGTGCGAGGAAATCGGTGTCTCCAGGTACGGATTTTACTTTGTCAAGGAGGATAGAGTGTCCAGTATGCAGCGATTTCAATCTAATCACTGTACTGACCGCTATTTGTGTGTCTGATTCGGTCTATCGGCGGAAGAGGATGCTCAAAGCTGCGGCAGGGTTGTCCTTAACGCTCCTCTGATACACACGTAGACCATCCGCTGGAGCGGTTTGCAGTTGATGTCCTTGTCAAGTTATTATATTGTCCCCATAAAACTATTCCAGTTATCCGTCAAATAAGCGTAAAATGATATACCAAAAGTTCACACCGCATCCAATATGCTTGAATTGAATTTCGACACAAAAACCCGTCAATCATGTCAGTGTCAGATGAGTGAAATTTGTATTTATGATCTAATGGTTTTGTGCCAGCTTAAAAATAACCTCCCTTTCCGTGCGCCTTGCCAAGGGTGCTAAAACGAATCCTTAAGCTTGAGGATTTCCAATGCAATTTGCGACTGGTCTATAAATTTAACACATTCATCATCGCATACCAACCAACTGTCAACACTCAACCAAAAACCAACGAACGACATGCCTGACACTTTTCGTAACACGAGTTATTTTTGGATTTCCCTTCAAATCGTGGTCAAACGAAGACTACAGCCCTCATACATCATTAATCTACATTCCCCAATTATAAAATAAACCGAAATTCTATAGAAGTTTCCTAGAAAACACCATGACTGTAAGCCATCGGGTATGGTACGATGAATACACCGGTGTTTGGTAGAAATAAGGCAATAATATTTATTGATTTTTATGGCACTCAAGCAGATATTTGATAGCTCGAGTGGAGTAAGGGAAATAATTGGTCTCGAGCGATAACCCCCCTTGTCGCTGCGTCGAAATCTTGATTATGCACTAATCTCATGATAAACAAATTATTTCGAGTAGTAGATGATATCTTTTGTGAGACAGCTGTGTGGACTGGTTAAACTCAGAAATGCAAGGCTCCCAGACGGAAGTCCAGCGGTTTTGTGGGTGACTGTGCTGATGGTGGGAAGAAGGTTAACGTGGACAAATCAGGGGTTATGATCATTTCCAGAACGCCTGGTCAGTGCACTCTACATGTTAGTGGAGTCTCATTGAAGCAGGAGGAGCTTGGAAGATATGTAATCAAGAAGGCCGAACTTCCTGTCAAAGGCAAGTTAGAGGTTTTCTTACTTACTTCTCAGACCGAAGACGGGCGATGGTGGGTCTGAGTCTAAGCAATAGCTGCCTGCCATCGATAACGATCCTGGGCACGCTGCTCCCAGTCATGAAGACCTAGCTGTCTTGGTTCCGCAATGACTTAGTCTTTATAGCGGATGTTCGGTCCTCCTCTGCTTCTCGAACTCTCTCCTATGGTCATGAAATTTGGGTAATGACCGAACGAATAAGATCACTATACAAGCTGACTGGATGAGATCCCTTCGTGCTGTTGTGAGACTTACTCGTGCTCAATGTTGAGCAGCTGCTTCATCGAACGGAAAGCCCTATGTTTCGATAGTCTGGTTACGTGGCACTAATGTCTGAATTAACTGAATTAAGAGGCGAGCCTTGAATGCGATTCCATCAGAAAGCCGACAGCTTGGCAGACCCATGACGATGTGGTTGGACCAAGTCGAAAAACTCGCCTGGTTACACTTGGGTATAGCGCCTGGTGAGTTAGAATCGATGGCGGCGGATCGAGTAGCCTGGCGAGTTCTTTGGCCCCGCGACCCCTTTAGTTGATCACGCGGGCCACTGAAGATGTGATGAGACTTTTTGGCGGATATCATTTCTGTACTTTCGTCATTTGTATCGTATTTTTACTGAATATTGAAGTTTTTTTATTTTTCTGTCATGTAATGCTTTTAGGCTGTCGTAAGTCAGTGGCCTCTAATGAGGACTATTCGTTTAAATTTGGTATCTGGATGATAGATCGTACCTCCATTAATTATAAAATTATACAACCAGTCTCTATGAAATGAAAACAGCTTTTTTTAAAATGTCACAAACGGCCTTCAGAAAAATCTCACGGAACATCGCAATAAAGGCCCCTCAATCATTGGTTAACATGCTCAAAAAAACCAACGTGACTACAATTACCTCAAATCAAAGTGTTTATCTTCAACTTAATAATCCACATCATCCAATTGGAGGCCATCTTAACGTACGAACGGCTAAAAGTCACCCCATCGCAGAGCTCAAAGTTCGACCCTCGGCTCATGATAAATCACCGATTACAAAGTAAATTTTCTAATTAAATTACTTTCACATGATCCACCTGGAATTTAGTTGCCGCCGCCTCGTATCGGATGGAACATGCCACATTTTTCGATAAACAAAATTCGAGCGCAAAAATGTGTTGCAATAAAAAAAAAATTAGATAAACCCCATCGTACTATCATTCCGTGTGTAGTGTAGCTCGCCATATCGACCACTGTTATCTGCGTTCATTTAATTGCTCGAGGACGACGCAATGGTTGAAATGAAACTAATGACACCTGACTGTGGATACATACTTGTCATTCCTGAAGCGGTGGGTTTTTGTTTATTCTTGTTCTTTTTTTTTTTTTTGCAATAAGGAAATCTAACATGCATCGGCTTCGTGATCAGGGGCAAGTTCAGTTCTCAGTGCGTTTTGTAGTGCCCTGAAGAAGGTGGAGGGAGGAGGGAGGAAGGACCGATGTAATTTGTATGGTCTTCGAATTCATCTGTCCCCATTCACATGGCCACTACAGTCGGACACGACTGTCACACAGATCACATTGACTACGTCGAGTGGAGGAAAAAGACATGAATGAGTACTGCAGTCTCTCGCCCCAGTAGTGAGTGCATGCATACTACCCCAGTTCACTGATGAACTCAAAGTGAGGCGTAAAGGACGCTTAGTTGAGCAGATAATGTAACTGTCGTGCTTCAACATGTAATGCTTAGCAATAGAGACGATGAGGTGCCCTCAGTGGGATTTGGATTTGGAACGTTTTGTGCTTGAGTTAAAAATAGATTCGCTGTATTAATTTATATTTTCCTTCGCACATACACATCTGAATTATGACAGTTTATGGGGCTCTCTCTCTCTGATCGAGTGTTGAGTGCCCGCCCGTAAGGGGATGTGTGATTTCATTTAGAAAATATCTAGGTCGCTTAAAGCGACGTCACAGTTTTAATTCAATCATGAATTTGAGAATTGGTCGTGGCTTGGGACTGGTGCGTGGGGCAGGCGGAATCTATTGTAGGCATTCTCTTTCTGCGGATCTTTGGAGATTGTCTGCGTCTCTGTAGACAGCAGTTTCCGTTTGGGCAGCCTTTTCCGAGCACAGACCTAAATGCTAATGTGGGTTTGTTAAATGGAATCTTAACGCACAATATCGCGAGACTGTCCTTTTAACTTTGAGGTTCAATTAAGATAGTTTAATTCCATTTTCATTTGTTAAGTTATCGCTGACGCTGTGGAGGTTAGACATTTTCCAAGTCACGTTGGCTTTGTTTCTTAAGAAGTTATATGCAAGTTTAATTCAAATTGATGTTGCTTTGTCGAACTGAAGGCATAACGGATGCATGATCATTATATGGCCGATAAGACCACGACACGACATGCCTTCTAGAACAATTTTTTGCTGTGTTGCGAAAGTGAAATATGATTTGACATACGACCAACTCACAATTGCGTACATATGGCGCCTTCCACGCCCATACGACACGACAAAACGGTTGCCGATGGGTGGCATTTCGTCTTCCAACAGCGGTCCTAGTCAAAAACGACTGACAACGGCCAAGTCTGAGAATGGATCCTCTCATGCTTAGAATTTCCCTGTTCTAATGATCGAATCAAACATGGAGTAGTCGAAGAAATAAGCACTTTTTATGAACATAGCACGATATGCATTTCTACGAAAAGAGCACAGAAGAGTTGTTCATCGCCTAAGTCCCCAGTTTTGAGCTGAGCATCAGGAAAACACTCGTGCAGAAAAAAAAAATCAAACAATCTGCATCCATTTGCTGCACCCATCGTCTCCTTGACGTCCTTCATCGTGCCCTCATTCTGGAGCAGTTGTGTGTGTCGTCAGCATTCGGACACTAGGACAACCTCCTTTCTGATCCCAAAATGCTGGTCTTGCCAATCCCACAGCTGTTCACACTTTTATGCCACTTCTGTGCAGTCTTCAAACAAGACTCTAAATGAGTAAGGTTGTGCTGTGTCTAAAAGCTATCCAGCTAAGTTTTGAAATAAATTCAGTATCAGTAAACGAGGGTGAATAAACAACGCACGGATGGATAATCAAGAAAAATGTACTCTATCGGTGAGAAATTAAGACAAGAGTAAACTTTCAGACATAAGTGCACATTATTGAAACTCACACACAATCTGGACATTGTTCCTTCGTGCGGAATCTATAAACATTTCCAAGAGCTCACCCATCACATACTCCAACATTTGCATGGATTATTCGCAATGCATTTTGGAATAAACGGGGACTCATCAAACATTCAATGCGTCTGCTCTTGCTTGACTTTAATTCTTTGCCGCTTCTCCCTTGTGGAACTCATAAAAGCTAGTATTTCACTCAGAAGGGTTTCTTTAAAGATTATTTGTAGATTTGTAGATGTCAAGCATTACTTGTCACACATTCGTTCTACTCGGTCAGGCAGTGCAACTGCTTGCTGCGACATATCGAATGTCCATGGGAAGAATATTGCGAATGGTTTGAAAAACCGGTCGAAGTTGATGAATCAATGTTCTCAGAATATATCGAACATTTCCTGGTATTGATAAATGCGATGTAGTTAGCTACGTAGCAGCTATTAGTTAATGGTTATTAGAGTGCTCATCAGCTGATCATGAAAATGGGCACAGGAATGATAAAAATTATTCAAACAGATTATTATATAATTTTTTCATGACACATAAAACTTAATATTTCTTTGGAATTCGTGTCACACATCAATCTAGATTATCTAGACTAGGAAATTAATAAGAACAAATAATGGGGTAAATATAAGCATCATTTCTGCTCTTGAGCACCTTCTACCCAGCTACCTAGTATGTCATTACAAATTCATAGCAGCCTCAATTAGCTTCCCCTTGGGGGACAAACACTTAAGCTAACTAACAACCAAGCGAAATAAAAACTAATCACCCATAAACAATCTATCCATTATTTATATCATTTATAATTGTTGCTAGAGAATACCGTTGTGGTGGTATAAGGACATCCAATTACTACCCTGACTAGGTTGCTGCATTATCATTCATGGAACTGAAGTCGAAGAATTCCCAAGTCCACCCCGGAGTGTAGCCAAGTCAGCCAAAGAAGATGTCATCGTGTCGTAGAAACAAGTTTTGTCCGATTTCCTGTCTTCTGGTTAACACCTTACCAAGCACATGGACTAGTGATCTAGAATTGTAAATTGTAAATTAGAAAAACGAACACTCTGCCTTAACTGGTCCATTGTATAACCAGGCGGCAACATACTTTTACTGAAATTTCCTCGTCTCCCGAAGGAATACCAGCAGGCGTTTCGTTGATGAGGAACCTACATCATCAGCACTAACCACATCAAACCCCAAATAGCCACCTGATCCGAGCAAAGTTCGTAAAGAAGCAAAGGAAGTGCTCTGCAGTGTCGTCGTCTTCTCCACAGGCGTCGCAGAGGGTTTTATCGCTTAGGCGAAGCAAATTTTTTACGTTTTTGTGAAGGTGTAGTGGCGACGATAAGCCGTCTACAATATTTTCTGTCAAGAGAACAAGAATGACGCGGATTTATTACAGAAGTTACGCAGCATGCGATTGGTCTCTCTATATCCTGGAAAGTCATGCCACCACCTCGAGAGGTCCAGCCCATCGATGTAAGATCCCGTGGTGGTCCGTGACACAGACGCTTCGCAAGCCTGATATGTATGTCCGATACACGGAATGCTACTCCGTACTAACCCACAGCCCGGCCTCTTCAACCACTCTCCCCGCGAGATTGCCGTTAGGTATTTCCTCGCGGGACTGGCGAGCAATTATGCTATGGTCAGGTGGTGCTTCTTGTGCTCTTGATCTTTCTGTCCTTCGCAGTTTGCTCTGTACATATGAGCGGGTCTCCGTCCAGTGTTGCTCCGATTGCGTTTTCAGGGCTTGCCAAGGCGGTCCTGTCCTACGCAATGCGTCTACACTGGAATATCACTTGGACATTTCGGGCAGTAGGACGAGTTGTCGTGGCTGCAGTGCCCAGAGAGAAATTGACGTTAGGTGGTAATTACAGTCCAGACTTCGATAATGAGAATGAGCTTGTGGGTCTATCTATCTGCAGTTGGTACACTGGCCACAGCCTTATGGACCTAGCTCTCCTGGGCTTGATGGTTTGCGCTGAAGGTACATCCTTTGCATCGCGATAATGTCTATGGAGACCATGGCTAGCACACAAGCTGAAGCCTCAAGTATGTTGGAACCTGTGCCAAGACGCAATCTTCTTTTGTTGTTCTTCAGCTGCAAGGGCTCCCGCCCAGACGGGGGCAGCGTATATGAGCTCATATGCAATAGATTCTGCTTAGACCACATGTGAGAAGACTCGACACAGTGCAGGATAGGAATGGGGAAAGTTGCTGACGAAAGTCTTGATGGTTATGGAGCTGTAGCTCTTAAGCGGCTCTTTGGATTTAGATGAAACTTGATAGGTCCCTTATGTTCTGGATTAGGGCAGCCTTTTTTCCTTAACTTTTCTACTTGGGAAAAAACCACAAAGAAAAGCCAGTGTCAAAATCAAAATACCCTTATTTTTGGGATCGCAGCCAGTAGGGACTTTGCGTAAGTTCTTGTTGTGTGAATCCACAGTGATTTCAAATTATTTTGAAAATATCCGGATTAACCCAGACACCCTTTATCTAATACCGTTTCATGCCCTATGTTAATTGTTCGTAGCCGGATAAGCAAATAAGTAAGTTTAAGTTTCATCGCTCTCTTGTACATTGGTGTAGGGACGTTTTGGCTAAAGCTAAGGGCGGGCATAGGGCTTATAAATTGAAATGAGATTAGAGGACTTTGAATCGTTCTTGCATCGATGAGTAAATCTAGACATTTTTAGAAACATTGCATTCCACTCTATTGTTGAGTTTTAGAAGCATTGGATACCACTCTTTTGTTGGGTGTTAGAAGCATTGGATGCCACTCTATTGTTCTTACCCCAATAGATTATGTTATCAGGATCGGAATTGAAGAGTTTTCAAAGGGCAAAATCACTAAGCATTCAGAATTGATATTTCAATAAATAAACAGATTTATTTGGTTAAGGAGTTATTTGTTATTCTTGCATTCAAAATTCAAACGAAATAAACAAGATCAATAAGATCATTGACTGAGTAACACGTGCATTGTGGTGGCGAATCGAACATTTAAATTCAGATATGCACAAGGAACCCGTGATGGCATTGCGCGTTACTCATCGCTCTTGTTGACACCTACACATGCAATTGTCATCGCTGTGCCATTCGCAAATAAAAAAGAAATGCAAAGAGATGATCAATAAGATAAATGATTCCAAAACATTTTTGCGGCTGAGGACCACGCTGTTAGCAACTTCGTCAGTTCCAAATAACAGATCGAGGCGGTCCATTTTGATTTTCTAATTCTCACTTGACATCATCGGGGCTTTGTTTCAATCAGAGTTCTGGAAAAAAATACTTGTTTGCACGAAAACAAATGTTTCGTTTGTAAGCAAGAGTAAAGTGAATTTATTGGCACTAAATCGTGTCACTAACAAGGCAGCACTGCGATTAAAAAACGATAATTGTTCAAATGGTTCGAAGTGGATTACCGAATTGCTATTCGACTGAAGCTTGTCAATCAAGATACAGGTGACGTTGACATTTGAACAGAATTAAACACGAAGTGTATTTATTTGCCCAATTTACAGCGACGGTAGGTGATTCATATTTGTGGCTGAAATCATCACGAAAAATGTTGAAACAAATTAAATTAATAAAAGCAAATTATAGAAATTAAATATTAATGTGTGAACTGCAACACACTTCCCTCCAAAATCATAAAGCACACGAACTGACTGCTTATTTTATTCTTCTCGTCGTCAGAGTAGGCCTACGATTGAAAAATGTTTGAACACATTAAACAATTTTGATTTTACGAACATCACAGCGTTTATCTAGTACTTATCAGCCCTGTGAGCCAATGAGGCGTCTGAGCCTAAGCGATGCCTGCTTCGCCCTACTTCCAGCCACCAAAAACATACCCTTTCCTTCGGTGATAACTTGGTCTCCATACCGAAGATTGAGTTTTCGTCCTTCTCGAACCAGGTGGCTCGGAGAACCTCTTAAGTGGAGCTCGCTCTATCAGATGTGACCTAGCCAGTGCCTATATAGCAATTCGACCAAAAATAACCGGATTAATGTATTACATATAAACTCATTCATCATCTAGCCGAATCTTAACTGGATCGAACCATCATCTGGCTGAACATAAAATGTTCGCAGTAACTTTCGAAATCAATCGAGGTCAATCAGGTTATTCACCTCCCCTCTGCTTGAGAACGGGTACACCAGTGTAGTCGCAGATTACAAGTCCTCTTTAGCAATTTGGTTGTTTGGTGCGTTCCACTGCTCTAACATGACTGAGGGCTAGTGGCATTCTTTGGCGACGGCGACTTTGTATACAGGGTGGGCCATCTAGTGTTTTTTTTTTAAATCATACGTTATTTTGACACTGACAGCTATTTCCCGCTCGAAATCTTGACAGAAAGTCAGTATAATACCTCCGCGGAACGGAATGAGTCGCTTTACGCTTGAACAACGTTGGAAAATATTGAAAACTTATTTCCAAAGGGAGTGCTGTGTAGGCCAAGTAGTGCGTTTTTCAAAAGAAGCTTTGGCCGACGAAATAAAGCTGCCACCGCGACTTCTGTTTGTAAAAAAAGTTCTTGAGACTGGTATGCTAGTGGATAACACTCATAGTCCACGTCGTTGTACGGTGCGCACAGATGAGAATGTGGCTGCTGCGGCCTTTTCCCAAAATGAGGCTGGAAACAACGTTTCAACGTTGGGCGTTACAGTGCCGTGTTAACCGACTTTTTTCTACTGAAATTGAAGACATGGATTTGGACTACCTCCGGTTCATGCGGGATGGTTCGCCGTGCCACACGGCCATGCCACAATCGATCTTTTGCACACCAAATTCCCAAATCGTGTTATCAGGCGTCTTGGCGATGTCAATCCCCCCTTAATGAAATGGTTGAGCGGTCACTCCTAAAACAAACGCCTGGGAATGAATAACACAATTGAAAACACGCTCGACGAAATGTATCGAACTTAAAGGAGAAAGTCTTTAAAAATAAGACGCTTATTGGTCGTCTGTTTACCCAAAATTGCACTGAATTATTAAACCTCCTTCGCATGATAATAACATGGGTTGTGCTACGAATGAAGCGGTGAACCGATGTGCCATTACTACGTTCTCTCATGAGTGGGGGAACCCACAACTTCCCTGCAGTGTCTTGACTTGGATTGACTGCCCCAGAAACAAATGAAATACAACGTTTGTTGACCTAGCATGGATACAATATCAATTATTCTTCAGATTATGAAATATCTTCTGAGAGAACGCAGAGTGAGCAATGACAATGGAAGCATGCTTCGTTTGCATCAGAAGTTTTTAAGTTCACGGATTTTAGTAATTCCCTTACAGAATTACTATGTAGTTCTTCTTCAATCGAAGCAAATAAGTCTCTGTCTCTTGTCCGATACGCAGAAACGTTTACATCTAAGGACAAGCGTTTCATTCTCTTATTATCGACTCATTCTTCTCTATGTTTTCCGCCAGTCAATTGAATCTCGGATCTGAATCTCGTAAGGAAATAGTTCTCTTCACGAGTTTATGGCCCCGACAATTCTCAAATCGAACAGATTTCTTCTTGCACAAATATCTCATTGTACTTGAACCTGCCAATTGGCGAGTAGTACTCGTACATTCCATACATGACTAGACCACAAATATGCACATGTGCTCCTAAATTCATCGGTCCAGCCATCGTCATTAAAATCAGACACCAGCCAGGAACAAGTTTGCCGGCTTACTCACGAAACCCGTCAAACCGCTGACGTCAATTAGTTCGGAACGGAATTGCATTAATTAAATAAACGTCACGTAAATTTGTGAACAGGCAGTCAAGCCATCGTTCCAGTGAATGTGTTTATCTTAAATTTACACATGGAAGCCTCAAAGATGTCCGAGAATGATGACTTTCGTCTTAGCTCGTTCGTAGAGGAAAGAGAAAAATAGACAGTTATTGGATTAATTGACGAACTAGTGGCGTTCGACATTAAGAGACATTTGTATTCTGATCGGTGCCAGTTTCAGTGACAATCACATTTTTTACAATGCATTTGTTGTGTTTAATGTAGTCATATGTATTGTATTTGAATGTGCATTGTTGTTGACTTATAAGACGTGAATGCTAACAGATTCGGTGTTTATCTGGAATTGGCAGCGTATGTTGCTTATTTCCTTGAAGTTGACCAAACGACTACTTCCGAAAAAATAGTAAACAAAGCAGGAACACTGCAACCACGTCATTTGAAAATGCAAAGGAGTAGCAACGCATGCAAACGCAGAAAACTTCTCTCAAATGTCCGTTGGATTTAACACATTGAATCCATTCATTCAATCTTTGGAATGAAGGCCGTCACGGTTAGGTTGAAAAATCGTCATTCACATAGCTTCTCGTAAATGTTGTGCCATAATTTCCATTGACGTAGAAAGTAAGTCCTCATAGGTCAAGCAAAGACCAAGTTTTTGCCAGCATTGTTTGAAAAAATTGCACTAGTACGAGTTTTCTTTCTTTTTGTGTGGCACTTCAGTCCAGGATGAACCTGATCTCTGGGTAACTCCCCCCAGTTGTGCTCACTCACCAAGTTGATTGAGATCTATCTCCACCTGAGCGCTTCATCTTAAACTTGGAGTCTAAGTCTCTTCGGGTCTGAGCCCTTTATGCGTTGGATCCGTTGACAACTGGCTAAACCCATGTCGTTGTAGCTTGTACAGTTTACAGTTGTTGACGACCGGCTAAAACTTATCTACGGTTCATAGTTGTCCTAAAGATAGTATGCAGACAATTTTTTCCCGAAGATATCAAGGTCTTCCTCAGCCGTTTTTGAGATTGTTCATGCCCCTGTACCGTAGGTCTTGTATAAGATTAGCTTAATCATTCAATGAGGGTTCTATTGCCTCTTGAAGAGTCTTCCTATGGCAACATAGAGCCAGCAATTGGCAAGAGTTGCGTGTACTCTGCGTTTGATCTTTTGCACTGTATCCGGTGGAGCTGAGACAGACGAAGTCTCTAGCTACCTCTGACCATTGCGATGCTATGTCCAAGACCTCGATGTCTCGTGTCTTCCTTGAGGAAAGCGTATTTTTTAATATGTCCTCATTCCCTAGCCTTAAACCAAGTTCAGGCGATTTTAAGATAAAGTGAAAAATTAATGCGTCAAAAAAATGAATTGTACAAACGTCGTTTGATATGTCAGTGACTTTTTGAGTACAAAATAGTGGTTTAGTTCACTAATGATTACGCTACTGGAGTTATAGAAATACTAGGCCCCCATTTTGAGTACATCCGACCAGCCAGAGCGCTAAAAGAGCAGAGGAAGATTTGTGGTACATTTGTGGGACACCCATCCTACGAGCGTGTAAACTGTATGCCTATTGTGCAGTGTCCTGTTATGACGCCAAGGAGTGTCCTGAAGGTCTGCTTAGTCTGAGCAGACAGAGTGATCGTTTAAGTTTTAGTGCGAGTCATATTTTAAAGGCAGGTAGACACTTCTAGCAATTTGTGATTGGTGTTTATCTTAAGAAGTTGGTTGGCTATAGCGATCGGCATTGAAGGTGGATCTCCTGCTTGTGCTAGAGAAGAGGTTGCACCACACTTTACGCGTTCATCGGCATAAGTAAAATACTGCGAATAATGTTGTCCTCGCGTTGCGATCGGCTACACAACTTTACTAAGCAAACGCCTACTGTCTCCAAGGGCAGGTGATTAAGGCTTGATCTAGAATGAGACAAGAAACAATAAACTAATACACATTTTACGTAGTAGATGTAGTAGATTTTAGCAATGCAGGAAATAGTAGTAGGTTTACCACAACAAATCGTATCACCGTATAAATCACGTAATGAAGTGTATAGAGAGGCAATGAGATACGAGACTAACAAAAAAAATTGAATAAAAAAGTGGAAAATTGCCAACCCAACAACTGTAACCATTTCACAATAAAACATTGCAAGCAAATAGGATCTTCTGACTGTCATATATAAGCCGACAATTAATTCATTTGCGGTTGAACGTGAACCCCCCCCCAGTAAAGCGTTGAGTGGGGGAAAGATGTTTAGCAACATGTTTTTATGACACGTTGTGTATTCTATTTAACTCTTTTTTTTTTAGGTAAATCGCTTAAAGTGGCAGTAACAATCCAGTTGCCTGGGTCCACTGTCTAAACACGTGAACGTGTTGCCGTGCATTGTTAGTGATCATCAAACAACTTCGGAATACCTGTTTTTTTTTTTTTTTTTTTGTGTGTGGAATATTCCGCTTCTCGACTAATGTGTGTAGGCGGTTTGTGATTTTTCTGATGATCAGATGAATATATCACATGGATAATTAAGAGTCCCACATCAGACGAGTAGTAGTCTAGGTCGTGAGATTTGCTTGTGCATCCCGCGTCACAATTGGAGCGAGGGCCTTGCAATCTGATTTAATCGATGTACGATTAACTGGTCTATATTAATTTGCAAGTGAACAACCCTGAGCTTTGGTGTAATAAGGCTACCTGATTCGAATTGTGGTCATTACTTTGACACTTGTTAAATGCTTACCCCTTGTTCACCTTCGGGTGGAGCTCTACAGTCCAAGGGCCGGATTCCGAGGAGTGTGAGTTTTTCACTGTGAACTGTGCTAGTCATTGAATTGATACACACTTTCTCGCGCTTAATGAATAGAAGCAAAACCGTGCACTGTTCACCCTTTTAAACACAGGCTTATGAAATCCACTCTCATGGTGGAATTTCGACAAGAAATAATCGTGTTGTGCTTGTTCCATCACAAGTGGAGCGATCTACAGACTTATGACTACTTTGAACGGGGAAGTGTTGAGAAGATTTTGTTCGGACAGGTACATATACTCTCTGATTATAGTCGGTGCCTTGAGAGAGTTGACGCCGAGAATTCTACAAAGATGTTCGTATCGTGTCTTGAACCCAGACTGCGTTGGAGAAGAGAAGATCTTCTTCACAGTCCTTGGTTGTCAGGGACTCGAGGCGATATCGTGAATGTTGAAGTTGTCGTGTCCGGAATCCAACCACCAACTGTCGTCGGTCTTCTGACATTCATACGAATTTCACCCCAACCTACATCTAATCTTCCGAATTCAAGGCTAAAAACCGAAAACGTCCAGTTTAACTTCGAGACATTTTGAAACTCCAATCTGCTCGTAGCCATTTATTCGTCATAAATTCGCCTCAACTGAACAATTTTACTACCAGCCTCGTGGACACACATTCAGCGGGTGTTTGAAAACAAACTGCGGCGGCTGCCGCCAGACACTTTGATTAGATTAGAAAAATCGCGCACGAATCTGGAACAAATGGCAAGCACCTGTGTCAAGTGCTATTATTGAGGGAAATCGTAAACGCCCTCTTATCACTTATCACTCTGGCTGCGATGACTAAGTCCGTCTTAGTCATAGTTTTCCGAAAATCGTCTTTCTGCAAACCGATATCATTTCAAACAAGCCATTCGCCGATAAGCATTCGTTTCTACAAGAAGCCTGTGAGCGTCCCCGATAAGTTCTCAATAAATTCCACAAGATCCCGCCCTGAGTCAATGCGATACTGAAGCGATTCGATTTCAACCAAATAAATGTGTGAGCATACTTCAGGTGCTATCTCTGCGTTCTGAACGTGAGATGTTGTGTGTATCATTGGCGTGCTGGTGGTTTTGGCGGACCACAGATACCCCGTGTGGACATGATGAGAAAAGTGTGATGTTTTATTTATGGATTGGCGGCTTTTGTGGTTAGTCTTGTTTAATATTAATGGAGTCAAGTGTGAGCGTCATGATCATACCGTAAACCAGTTTTAAACGTCTCACAGAACCGGCTAGGATTTTTGTAATCGCGTGGCAAATTAAGGGAAGTCGATGCTAGCACGAGTGTGAACATATTTATTCAAATGAACTCTTCTGTGTACAATTTTGCATTTCTGAAGGTTAACGAGGAAGCTAGCTTGTTGAATTGTTTAAAGCAGGAAGAACTCTCTTCTCTCAAGTCGTTTTGACGCGAATGCATTTTTTCAAAATGTATGACACTGTGCGAGCTTGGAATAACATTAAGTTTTGATTAATGGTAGAACTGCATGAGTGACCATGAATCAGTTTTAAATTAATGCATATATTTCTATCATAAGCTCAGTTCAGGTTGATGTCAAATATACTCACATTATTTGTTCACCTACTGGCAGATTTTTTTTACCGGAAATTTACGCGAGGAGCTCAATGCTGAGCAGCTGCTTCTTCGAACGGCTTCGATGGTTTGATCACGTGGCACGAATGTCCCCATCATCACGCATTCCAAGGCGTGTTTAGAATGCGACCGCTAGGCAGACTCGGGACGGGAGTCTGCACTCACTGGCAACACTGGATGAATAACTGAAGAATTGCCGTGCTGACCATGTCCAAAACCTAGCCTGGTTGCACTTTGGCATAGCTTCGGGTGAGCTAGAGTCGATGGCGGAGGATCAAGTGGCCCGGAGGTCTCTCGTCCGTATTTTGTCCCCGCGTCCACTTAAGTCGATCATGCGGGCCACTGAGAATTCAAACAAATTCCCTGTCACACATGGCCAATCTTCCATTTTCTGGTTCCTCGTCTCATGACAATTTAGTCTGACGTAGTATGTGATTGAGACAAGGATGCCAAATTCGGACCATGAATTTGATGGAACTCAGCAATTACCGTCAATTTCAGCAGCAGAAGAGCTGAAACGATTGATGCCAGGTTGAAGATTTTGATGCGGCTACAAATGTACCACTTTCACTGCATAAACCTTCGGAAATTTGAGAAAACAAGTACTTCCACGAATATTTCTGCTAGTACGTTTGTTTTGTTTTATTAGCACGCTTTCGTACAACGAAGCACCTATTTTGAAGTTATAGGTACCCATTACGACGTTTTGCCTGTCTTTGTTTTTTTTACATTCGTCCATACCCATCTTATCCGCCCCAGTCTCTAAGCTAGCCAAATGTTGATGTCTCGCGGAATTCGTCCAATCTCTTTAATGGCATTCACGAATGATAATGGTTGAAGTCACATGACAGCGCGTCGCGTTGAGTAAAACATCTCCGTCTCAATGAGAGAGAGTTCAAAACTTTACGTGGCGGTGTATAGCTCGTCTGTATGCACGTTCTCACATGCAATCTTGAAATCGACGAGTAGGTGCTGAGTATCGATCTGGATTCCTTCGGACTTTTTCAGAATCTGCAGCGGTTTAAAGAACCATTCTGGAAACATCCAAGTGTTGATTAACGGCTTCAGGCGATCCCACAAAACGACAGAGAATATCGTGTACGCGATGTTAAGCGCATTTATCCCTCAATAGGGTCTTTTTTTGTGAAACAGAAAATTAATATAGCAAACGATGCTGTGATTCTAAACGTCGGGCATGTTATTTTACCGATAAGCTAATGCATGTGCCTAATAAGATTATCCTCAGCTGTGAATTGAAGGATAAGTTAAATACGCAACCACCCTCAAACTGGAGGTGGTCAAATTCATGTCGATAAACATCCACTATACGTTATTATCTGTTCACCCTGTACAATGGCCTCATCAGTGCCGACGGCGCGCAGCGATAGCAACCGTTCTAGAATTGCCATTGATTGCCTGAATCTATTCAGACGCCATTTCCATTTCAGGGTATTTCAAAATGATGCCAACTCACGTCTCCATACAAAAAATGTTCATGTTCCCACAAAACACAATTACTCCTCCAACACACTAGATAGCATGTCAGTCAATCCTAGACAAATTTGCAGTCCGACAAATTATAGTCATTCTGTCCTACTCAAGCATTCCGAGTGAGACGATGAACCTCAAGTAGACTCGCCTCCATTAGAGCACTCAACTCCCAACGCATTAATTTTATTTGCAAATTGCTCTCGAACACGCAAAGGAAATCGATACAAAAATCCATCCGAAAGATCAACCATGGAATTCGTCGACCAGGACTAACGTCAATTAACTTCGTTATTGTATCCAACCTAACCGAGGCTTAGCCGTCACTACTTCAAATACATAATTTTCGGTTCTCTAATAGCGAGAAACAAAAGTAGATACACCTGACTTTCCATTTCAGCGAACGTATACACTGTGCAAGAATAGATGGCCAGTGTAGTGTGTGCGTTGTGTTTGTCCAGACCTAAGTGGGAGATATTTTTAACACCTCACCAAAGCGAACGGTGCGAATCACGAATGAGTTATTCCACTTGGATGCGCACCCCAACAACAACAGCCCCCCCTACATGTATGCACATACTTATAAATTCCTTTTTTTCTTCTTCTCTTACAGATTTCAACTCAAAGGTCTTCTGATCATTTGGAACACTCTGCTGGCAATGTTCAGTATAATGGGAGCGTTCAGAACGGCTCCGGAACTGATACACGTACTGCGTCACTATGGACTTTTCCATTCCGTTTGTATTCCTAGGTAAGTTAACGCTCTTTTTTATTTCCTCACTTTTTATCACCGTCGCCAAAGCGACATTCAAATAAATGACCATGAACCTGCAGCTTGTACCGCGCGATCACGTTTTGATCCTTACAACTCGTCACTCCAAACTGGAATGCGCTAAACCAGAACGTGAAACTCGTTTCGCGACACGACCCTGATCTCCGAATGGATTTACCTCCACTAAAGCTTAATGGATGGTACTCGCTCAAGGATGGATCTATGCGCAAATTTGTACGTGATCGAAAACAGAGACAAAAAAAAAAACGCAGTCTGGGAAACGACTTCCTGAAATGATGTACAATGTTTGCAAAGAAATTAATCAGAGAAGTAGATTGTAGCTTGGCTTGGGGCTATCATTAAATTAATTTACTTGTTATTGCATCAGATGGGGACGTTATTTTCTAATCTACCGCAGAGCAACAAAGTGTCCTATAAAAAAACTCCGATAGCCCAGGGTTAACGATTTGCGAAAAAAAAAAAAAAAAAGAACAATTCGGAAGGTCTTGGCTTCTCGCCGGCAGTCCAGATAGCCGAAACTCACCAATCTCATCCACGTTTCTTGACACAAATATCGTTCTATTCGTGGCACAGGCTTGTCGCCACATCATGTGGTTGGTCACACTTCGCGAACGCGAATGGTTTTAATCAGCACCCAGCGCTTGCGTCTGCTGAATCGGTTTGCCAAATTCGTCGAGGAACTATCACATTTTTTTCTGAGATAGTGATTAGTTTAGTAATGAAGCTCCGAATTTGATTGCTTCCAAGTTTATCTCGAACAAATTTAAACGCCTGTTTTGTCAGAAGGGGGGGTGGGCTGCCGTTACTGTGTCAAAGTCATGATCAGAGAGCGACGTGCTTTAAAACATGTGACAATCACTTCTGTCTTTTCGCTTCGGTTTTATATAAGAGAGGACGTGGGTTAATGAATTGTAATCATTTTGTGTATATTTTTATTTGAAATAATTAACAATTACTTTCAGTTCGTTAAACTTAACTGACCGGCAACTCTAATTTTGACAGCTGCTGCTATATCTTAACCGTTGGCATTATGAAACTTGACACCAGAGATCAACTAGAGGACTACCAGATTAGAACGATAGGAACATACATTTAAATAAAACCGCCACGGTGTGACATAGAATTGATTCTGGCTTTATTTTTAAGCCACATTCCTGTCATTATGTATGGAATAGCACATCATTCAAATGGCCGCCTCGGCAGTGTTTCAAGTGGTCGGTCCAATGTTGATGACTCGGTTCAATAGTTGCGGCAATAACGTCTCAAATGTTGGCCTCTAGCTCGTCGAAAGTGGTTAGCGTAACGCAGCCCCAGAGAAAATAATCGAGTGATGGCAACTCGCATTAGCGCGGTGGCCAGTTGATGAACACTCGCCGTGAGATGAATCAGTCTTCAAATTTTACCCTCACAACTTCGAATGTTGCTTTGCTTGTATGACATGTGTACAAGACGGAGCTAGAATGGCCAAAGAAAGTCGGTTAACATCGCCCTTCCTCATTTCGAAAGAAATAAGGTCTGCCGCCATGTCAATCTCTTGTGGATTCAATGATGCATGAGCCTCGTCGGAGAAGTCGATTTTGTGACCAAAATCAACCAAAATTGTCATACAAATTGTAAATGGCAACTTTAACAGCTGATGAATATTTTAAAAAATTTGGGAAAACAATCATTGCTACCTAGTAGTCCCCCTTTACACCTTTTTGACGGTTAATCATTCTAATTTTTTGACAGCTTATTATGGACCACCCAATATTCGGTGTTGCACACGTGCTTACATTATCAGTCACCATATATTCTTATTGGTATTCTCTGATTGGTTCTTGAAAATGTTACAAAAATCGATGTCAACTAGTTTCAAGGGTAGGAAGGGAGGAAAACGTTGATTTCTGCTGAACTCCGTCAAATGACATCTTAGTCGGCAGCACTGATCATAAGTACTGCCAACTCGAAGTAAGGATGGTAGGTGTGATACTTTGGCTAAATTACCTTTCATTTAAGGCCGAAGACGAAAAGAAAAAAACCACACAGGCAGTGTTTATTTAAATACAAGTGCAATCGATTTACTCACCTCTTGATGCCACATTCGGCACAGCCGCTTCTTTTCATCTAGATCAATCTTTATTAAATTTTTTGTAGTTTGCGTGTACTGAGGTACTTTTGATACATAAAATATGTCAAGTATCAGGAAGTTGCATGATTTGAGGCCTAAAGAGGAAATTGGGTGTTTGAGCACAGTGCATTAGACAAATTCATAAAAGATGACATTATACAGAATCGGGAACAAAAAGACGGCGCAAAGTGGTGGCATAAAGGAGTAAACTGTGACTTACTTACTTCTTAGAAAATTCAATTACAAAGTACATTTGAAACATGTATGTATGTACTTTGGAAATTAAGTGAAAATGAAATGGTGTTACAGAAAGGAAACTCGCTCAAACAAAATGCCACAACATAGGATTTTTTAATCAAAAAGAAAAAGCGATCTTGGAGTTATCGTTCTTAGATCATTAAATTCGTCATTTCGTTCCAAACCAAGCAATGGTTGACTTTTGATAATTTTACTAAACTAGTCTTCAATTGTGTACTTACACGTCACTTGACCCATCAGGGGTATAGCCTAGACTGTGTGGAATCTTGTATTTTCATCCCTTTACTTGCTTAGTTGCGAGGAAGTTTCGAGTGAGCACAAACATTCGTTAGCAGGCTCAAACTTTGCATGCAAAATTCTTAATTTTGACATTGTGGGTAAACCTGTAGTCTCGTCCTTTTTCGAGTCTTTGACGGTCCACATCGCTAATTAACTTTAGTCGCATATAAAAACCATTCGCTTCAATTCCCAATTTTATGATTTACGACTAATGATATGGCGACTAATGAAAAAATGATGTTAACACTAGACAAGCTCACAGTCTTGAGCGGTGTAAATTCTACTCTGTGCTGACTTGCATTCCTCAAGTCATGTCCAGATTGGCGTATTCTTAATGCTACCATCTCTTCGAGGCTGCGTAAACCTGATACAATCATCCTCCTGATCAAACTCCGTATGCTCAACACTTTTAGAGCACAACTGCTGATACGTTTCGCCACGCCAAGCCAATGGAAAAATTTAAACTTCCCAGAGCACTCATAGTGCCAATTGTGACATATGGTTCCGAGTTGTTTGCTGACTGTCATCATTCTTCTTCCTAAAAACTTACTAAAGCAATCATTGCGGTTGCACGGTATGTTTTTAACCTTCGCACATCTCAATCATGTCTCCGATCAACGATACGAATTGGAAGCAATTTTAAGCTACAGACCATGCATATTGCTATTTAAAATTATGCACAAGAAACAGCCAGAAGATCACCTTCTGTCGATCGAGTCGCAATATTACATTAAAACCTTCCATTCATATTTGTTTAATGTTTCACAGGCACTTCCTTATGCATGTTGTTCATCTCTGGAATCACCAAGCTTCATATGGATGAAGACTAATTAGAGACGTTTCCTATGTTTCCAGGTCGAACTGAAAAAATAAAACTGAAACATTGTAAAGGAAAAAGCTAAAGATACATGTATTTATTGCCTTAAAATTCAAAACGATATATGCGATACACGCTAACTACACGTATCATAAATCGCTCATAGTTTTCTCAACGGAAGCTAGGAGATTGTCTTACGTCAGCGGTATATTCTAATTTTTTGTGATTCATAACGCCAACCATGTGCATTCTTATCAGCTCAAAGCAAGTACGATGTCAACGATGTACTCGATCTGAGGTTATGCGACTCTCCTATCTACCTCAGCACTTGTAAGTCGATGATGTAATCGAAAAATACGATCACCGCTGTGATCGAAAGACTGTGAGATGTGTGAAGTCATGATCAGCTATGAGGCGTGCGAGAATGTTTCATCAAATTTGAATTACGCGTTATTGTGAATGGTTGTGGCCTCCTCACATTCGAATCGGATGCTGTGATATGTACAAATCTCATTTGTTCTGTGAAGATTTTCCCTGGTACCCATGCCGAGTCCGAACAGCGAAGATTGAGAAGCTTTTTGTACCAGTGTGACTCGAAAGTGGAGTCGTGTATTATGAAAGTTGCTAAGTTCGAGGATTAAAGCTAGACTCAACGACCTTTTCCCACTAAGCCAGGGCGTTTGGTTATCGCTATTGAATAGAAGTATCACAATTGTAGTCAGTGACTACTTAGGTAATTTTCATTTTGTGAACGTTCGCTAAACTATTCGATTTTAGTATTTTCCTAAACCCATTTCTTAAATTGCAAGCCACGGACTGTACTCATACAAATTCCCAAGTGAAGTGGAATGGATTGGCCAATACATGGTGTTAGATGCAAGAGAAATTGAGCCTGGTAGGTTAGATTAATGGATAATGGATGGATCAATTGCGATGCCCTTGATGGAAAAAGATCTTTAACAATCTTTCGCCTTCTAGAAGTTCTTACCTGAAGATGATGATGATAAGAAGTTGCAATTCAGCTTAGGAGCCTAAGTAATCACGCAGATGGTTAAAGAAGCCCACTTTTAGTTCGCCGACTCTAGGATCGTCTCATCCACCTTTTCTTACCATCTACCGGTGGTTGTGGCAGGTTCATGGTTTGAACCTAACAACCATTTTTCCATTGCTGGATACAAAGGACATGCAACATCGACGCCTTGGACTGAGATTCACAGCTCCAGCTTCGACATAGTCAGGGACTTCCTCTATATCGACTGTAGGTAGGTACTTCGATGCTCTAATGGATTTGCGGCCGTATCTCACTTAGACCAGCGTGTTGGGTCGATTGTTCCCGTGATAGGGAGTGTTAAAATTACCGTGATACCTACTGCAGTCCTAAAACCAGCCAGATTCATATGTGAATATTAGGAGGTTTTTCAATGCAGCACCGCTTAAGTCATCCAGTTCTATGAAGAAGTGCTTTTCTAGAAGCTGCCTTCTTCTAGTTGCTAGGGCTGGGTATTTGTAGAGTAGATGCTGGATAGATTCTGTTTCTTCCTCATCTCCGCAGCTTCTACAAAATTCGTTATGCGATATGTTCAGTAGCATTGCGTGTGTACCTGCGGCACAGTGTTCGGTAATGACTCCAATTAGCGTGCGTCCATCCTTGCGACTGAAGCCGATCAATGGTGTTGATCTCTTCTTGCTCAGCAGTAGCTCCAGTACTCAGAATAAGCTAGCGAGGTCTGGCTTCTATTTAGGGCTTCATCTTATAGTTTTCTCCTTATTAAACTGAGCGGTGTGGGCGCATACGCGATTGCTAAAGATTCCCCCAACTCCGAACCCATTTTCGCAAGGCTGTGCACCGGTACCCTGCTGATGGTCACCGAATTTACCAAGAATATCTCATTGATACTCTGCATAGCCTAACCAGCTTCGAAATCAGGATGTCTGATATTATGATCCTCTATTGCCGGTTGGCTATCAGAGAAGATGGTGATCGATTCGCGGGTTATGTTTTGATTTTTCAATGCGAGTGCTGCTTCCCATATTGCAGCCACTTCAGCTTGAAAAACGAGCTCTTTTTTGAGCCGTCAGTGTATAAGGCGATTCCCCCCCCTGCGTCTTCATGTCATTGTTCCCGGTCCGAAAAACGTTGATGAAAACTCTTCTCCGGGGCTAAGCTTTGTGGTAGGTAGTCAGTTTGTATGCTTTCCACCCTTTTAGTGCAGCTTCAGCTAAACATATCAGTACTGAAATCAAAAGCAGAATAACTCTTGCCAATCGCTGTTTCTTTTGGCTGAATAAGCGATTGAGTAATAGAGTCCTCACTCGAAGAATCATGTGACTATAGAAGACTTGATCATCCCAGTCATGCCCTTTGACGCAAAATTATTGACAAATGATGAGAATTTCTTTAGAAAAGTTCTGTACAGCGACATGAATCCAACGTCTTACATTGCTTACGGTTGGACAACTTAGACTCATCAATGCCGAGTCTGTGAGCAAGCGTCTAAGTTGCCGTGCACAAGTGGAGAATGCCAACTTTATCGAAAAAAATCGATAAAAGGACAATTTTGGCCACCATGGCGTGATATACTGAGGGTTGTGACTTCAACACCCGACATGAGCAACCTCCATAACTCACGACTCCACCACATTCGAGTCACTCGCTCGAGCCGCAGACATCGAGTACTCATGTCTAGAAAAAGTTTCGTCGCGATTCCGAGTTGGTATAAAAACTGACTGCAGGTTTCAACTAACAGGTCCCATACCACAATTTGCTCGGTCAAATAATCAAATTGATCATTTCGACGAATCAACAAGTATCTCACCATTGTGAGATACACTTTTCGCCTGGTATTATTCAAGTGTTGTCATGATGAAGAATTATGAAGTCAGTCAGTGCTAATATTATAAGCCTGACAGTCTCGCGAATTAATTGCTAAATTAACCCTTATTAATTCACCGTCTTTTGCATTACAATGCATAATCTTAATAAGCTACAATTGCTTGAAGGTGAGTCACTAACTTCCTTGTATTCAATTTGGCAGCCTACTTTGCCGTGGCCTAATCAATCACGCAACATAAATTGTACGATATTCTTTTCATGTAGCCATCTAATAAGGGTAGCGCTACAGTCCCATGTGCACTTGGGGCTATTTTCTACAGCAATCACCCGTGTTATGCCTTTTAATGTACTCTGACGATTCGATGGGACTTAGAAGTGTAGTAGAGCCCGAAGGAAAAGAGTGGTCAGTTTTAAATTTCTAAACAAAATGTCCATCATCCTACGTTAACGCTCTCATTAATGAAATGAAACAGTTTCTCACTCTCATTTGCATTATTTTATGAATTCATACACATTTCCTTTAAAATTGTGTAGCTAGAAGGAGTTAAGAAACAGTAACCAACATTAAATGACATAAAGAGGAAGAATTACAATGCGTGAATTATTCTGTACGTTGGGTAGTGATGTGGCAGATTTTAATATCTCGCAAACAAAAGGATCTGTGGTTAAGTTCATCACTGCCTACAGCTTTATGTCAACTCCAAATAGCGACGTTCGACATTCTGGATTACTGGAGAGATAAATTGGAGTCCTAATTTGGGAAAGTTATTCGTGTCGGTAATTTAGCTTAAATACCCAAGGTAGGAGTCGACTCACAATTCACTAGGTTCCGTCACAAATGTCCGATGCTATCTAATCAGAAAACATCTAGTTTACATTTTCAAATTCTGGGCGCTTTTTGAAAAGTAGTTTTTGCCGAAATGAACAACCCACCGCAACTGCTGCACGCAAGTTTGTGAAAAAAATGAGGCTGGTATACTAATGGACAACACTCATGATCCCCACAGATGAGATTAGGGCTGCTGTGGCCTTCTTCGAAAATCAGGTTGGGAGCAACGTTTCGCTCAACGGTGTACGTTACAGAGCCGTGTTAACCGACTATTTTTCTTCTTTTTTTTTTTACTGAATTTGAAGACATGGATTTGGACGACCTCTGGTTCATGCAGGATGGCGTCTCATGCCACGCAGCGCATGCCACGCAGCGCATGCCACAATCGATCTTTTGAGCACCAAATACCCAAATGCTCACCAAATTCCCAATTGTTATACGAACAATCCGGAAATGATTCAAGCACTTAAGACTAATATCACCCAAGCAATCCGTGAGCTACAGCCCGAAACCATCAACAAGGTCTTGGAAAATTGGGGTTACAGAATGCGCTACTGGGAAGCTAGCCGAGGCAGCCCCTTGAACGACGTTGTATTTCATAGTAATTAATTAGAATGTTTTTACAGCCAGAATACACGGAAGAAATTTAATTTTGTTCATTTCATTGCATTTTTAAAAAGAAATTGTACTTGGCCCACCCTGTGTATGTGGGATGGGGTGAGAAACACAACTTGTCTGCTATCGAAGTTTTATAATCTAAACTTGTGAAAGCATGGTACGACTAATACAGAGAGATGATGAGCTGCGATGTGCTTTAGACAAGTGAAAGGGCACCAAGTAGAACTCGAACCGGGAGGCCCTTAGCTTGTAACACTTGCTCGGCCAAGTGTAGTCGACGCATTTCAGCTTTTCGAACTACATCAACATCTTTGCTCAATTCATTCAGTTCGCGGTTATGTTTTCTCTATTCCTCCATTCACCTTTCTGGCAGAAAGGACCGATGAAGAATTTTCTATAAAAGTCACCAGCAATCATCTCCGCCGTTCGACGTTTTCGTTTAACTTTCGGCGCTATTTAATAAATCTGGCAGAATAATGTTTGAAAAAAAAGTTTTGCCCGTTCGGGGCAGGATGTCTTGATTCTTTAGCCAAACGGAAGTACCACTCTTGCAAAGGGAAGTCTGGGTCTCCACTACGATGTGACTTTTGATGTTCAAGTTTACACTGCGCTAGACAAACTCCTTAACTACCTCAAAACTGTGATGCCGTTTATGGCGTTTTATTCTAGATAATGAGTGACGCATTCATTTTTAGTCGACATTTGCCTAAAAGCAACTCGTTCCGCCTGTTGTCTAATCGTGGTGAAAATCTACTAATACAGCAAGTTGGGAATGGGCAGCGGAATCAATGTAATCAGCATATCCTTTCGTGCACGCGTTACTATGTAAAACAGCACAATCTGCCAAAATCTGCTGCAGGTATCTAACGACGCCGTATGGGGCGGTTGCGTGACATAATCGGCGAATATGATTTGAAGCACACTTAGTTTGTACTTAGTCCTTTGCCGTCGTGAATGGACATGCATTAGTGATGACATTGATTCGCACTCAAAGTGGATTATGTTTACAGAGAATTCGCTTTGCAAACTATTTGCCATAGTCATGAGTCATGACATTTCGGCTCTCATCGACAATAGCAATTTGACGGCAGATAGGATGAAATGTGCGATGGGTGACTTTGGTGACAGGTGACAGCCAAATGATTTCAAAATGTCACAAGTATGGCTATGTGAAAGAGAACGTAAAAAACTGCAAGGAAGTGAAGGAATTGAACTGAAAAGATGTTGTACGGAATGAAACGGTTTAACTGTCGAAATTCTTATCCAAAGTGAGCATATCGAAGGAATTATGTTTGTCCCTCGTATGCACAACATCTCTTGACATGGGTTTCAATACAGAATTCCCTGACTGAGTACTATAAGCCTAGGATTGAAGCTGAGTTTGCAGAGGACGTTACCTGTTCATTAGTCAGTAATACAGAGTGATCAGCTATTTTTGATGTACCACTGGGAAATCACTATTGTATGGCTAATCAATGCGGCACAAATGTCCTGTTGCCTTTCACACATTGCGCTTCGCAACCATTCCAAAACGCATTGTGAACAGATTTGCTGCGCAAACAAAAGCTAACAGAGCATCAAGTTTTATGTGTAAAAGCATCGTTTGCATCATTGCGTTTGCAGTGTGATGCAGAATCATTTGACGTTATGGCAAACGCCCATCAATATTCTATGAAAGAGATCTGATCGGCTTCTCAGTGATTTCTGATACATAAAAACGATGATTGACGAATGCTCAGTTGAAGCGTCTGCGAAAACGGCGAACTAAGATCAAAATTTTGCTAATTATAAATTATGTGGTTTCTTCTGATGGTTCTGCAGTCCGAGATGGACATAAACCTCAACCAAAAGAGTCCCTTTCGCAATTTCAGTCTAACTACGCAGGCCAAATTGGCTGGGGTCTTTCTTTACTTGTCTGCGCCACCGGTTTCATTGTCTGTTGCGTCGTACCACTGACGCGGAATCGAAGACTGTCGGCTGGAGTAATGTGGTTATTTTTAAAACTTATATCTTTAGAACTCCAAGACAATTTCCTCATATTCGCAAATTACAATACATTTTTAAATTAACAAACATTTCGTTTTCTGTTTTTATCTTTACAGTTTCATAGAACAAGATCGTGTCAGCGGGTTCTGGACATGGTTATTCGTCCTTTCGAAACTTCCTGAACTGGGAGACACCCTATTCATAGTGCTGCGCAAGCAACCGCTCATTTTCCTCCACTGGTACCATCACATCACCGTGCTCATCTACTCATGGTTCTCGTACACAGAATATACCGCATCGGCACGTTGGTTCATTGTCATGAACTACTGTGTACATTCTGTGATGTATTCATACTACGCCTTAAAGGCGGCACGGTTCAATCCACCACGTTTCATTGCCATGATCATCACATCACTGCAACTGACGCAAATGGTTGTCGGATGTGCAATTAATATTTGGGCACATGGCTTCTTGAAAGCTCACGGGCGACAATCGTGCAATATTTCGCCAACCAACATAAAACTTTCAATTGCAATGTACTTCAGTTACTTTGTCCTGTTCGCAAGATTCTTCTACAAGACCTATCTGTCGACAAGCGGCAAGAAGAGTCGATACGCTGCAGTACATCATGGCTCATCGTCGTCATCATCTACCTCGAAACTCACAGCAACGGCAGGTTCGTCAACAGCGAACGACGTGGACTACTTCGCACAAAATGGCAAAATGAAGGCGCAGTAAATAAATTAAGCCTTTATATGAACAAAACAAAAACAAATTAAAAAGTCAACACACATACACGAAACAAAAGCAGACACAAAAACCAACCAGTTATGAACACAACTATATACACCAATTAATTGCAAAATGAAGAAATAGACTTAATACAACAAAGCTGAATAACTTTTTTTTTACATATGTAAAGTTATTGTAAAAATAAAAGAAATATTAAAAACAAAACAACATGTCTGGCCTGGCTGCCTTCTCTTTTCCGTGCTGGTTTATTTAAAACAAAACATAAGAAATACCAATTCCTACAATTTTTTTATGGGTTTTATTTTGTTATATTATCTCTTTTGTTAACAATTATTTAAAACTGTAATAATGAAACATTCTGATATTTTCTATTCAAAATAGATCTTAGTTTGTAAAAAAAAAAAACAAAACAAAAAAAGCATATAAAAGCCAACTGTCTCGGTGGGAATAGCTATTACTGGAAAACTTAAATTTAATTATAACATATTTATTTGTAATTTTATTGTAAAATAAAATAAAATAAAATGATACACACGACTATATGTATATTTATGTGAGCAACAACACCACAAACATAATTTTTGAAGCCTTCACTTGCGTTTTGAAGACCTCTGGCAATAGCGTACAGTTAACCCATAAACAAAATAAAAATAAAATAAAATATGTTCATCCATAGTTACTGTTGAGAACTTGAGAAAAAAACACAAAGAGCATTTAGTAATAGTTAAAGGAAAATTATTTCAACTGGCAGTGATCACAGTTTGGATTCAAGCCAAGGAAACTTAACGTCAACTAGATAACTACACTTATATTGAAGTTTGCATCGAGTTACTTTGGGGTTTTTACTTAGTACAGTGTTCCTTTAAAACATTTACACTGCTTCATACTTTGTCTGTTCCATGGTGGTACATATATTGTTTTCTCCGTTCAATTGGTTGCAGTAGCTCGTGTGATATTGAATTCGATCATTTGATTTGTGTTTTGTGTTAGAGTTAAGAAAGTTGTGCTCACAGTCGTTGAAAACTGTCTGTGAACTTTATTCATTTTACACGTGTTTCTATACACATAGATTTGTTAGATTCGAAATAACCTTCATTTCAATTCAGTAATGTGATTTCGACAAGCAGTTCCTCTTGTCAAGAGAGCACCCGCTTGAAATAGGTTGAGAGACAGACAGAATATGGCGTGCATATGAAAAAGTTGTGGCAGAGTTCGGAAAAGTAAGTGATTGTTTCATTATGAGAAGCATCACGGTGCTTTGTTTATATATTAAAGAAATTGGATGCGACTTATGAAAGTTGTTCATTTCTCGGCACGGATTCAAATGAAATTTCAAATATCATGACGACACGATAAAATGTAATGCTTTTGTTTGCCCAGTGGATCCTTACATGTTGGCTTTTAGAAAGGACCATACGCTTGCAAACAATAGCGTGCGACGTATTAAAACAATCCCGAACTCAGCCGTGATATTAAAACATTTTAAAGCATATAGCTATTGGTGGGTGCTCTGACTCTTCAGATAGCTTTTGATTAGTATGTAGCTACGATTTTATGAATAAATGGATATTGCATTCAAAGAGAAATTCCTCGGAAGAAATGTTCATACTGTCTCCTTACTGGTGTTACAAAACAGGTACATAAACATATGGATCATTGAGAGAAATGCCTGGTCATTGACTGATGCATAAATTATTTACAGAGGTTTAGAGATATAGGGAAATAGAATTTGGTGCTGAAATTAACTGAAAATGATTCTATCTGCTGTTGGATTTCCTTTTTTCTTCATTTTGATAGTTGACAGTTAAATAACTTCCGTCTTAGATAAAAGTTATATTGCCTTTAATGTTAGTTCGAGACGAAACATTTGATTTGTTGTTGTTGAAACACTGAAAGTGATAGTCATTCAGTCATTTTCGATTTATGTGTAGTCATTCAACGTCACGTTTTCGAGTCGAATCATAAAACGACCCGTGACACAAGGTCCCATTTGTTTCACTTCCCAGGACATTCATATAAGAACTTCACACAATCGAAAGCCGGTGAATGGTACAGACAAAGAATTAAGCAAATGTAAATTTATGGTCAAACAAACGAAAAAGTGACTTGGTCTTAAATAACACAAATTGAACCAGACAAAGTGCTTTTTAGTTAAATGAAATTATTAATAATTTCTAATTTAAATCGATGAAATACAAAAATACATGTTTAATCTCTGTAAAGACTCCAAAGTCAACACAACAGCCTCAAATTCACATATGTAAATTTATTGAAAAACAAAAACACAAAATCACACAACAAAAACAGAAAAAAAGAAGATTTAAAGAACAAAGTCATTCTATATATGTGACATTGTATAAGGTTCTAATTTTATTTTGTTAATGCATTTAACCACACTGTAATGGGTTCTTTTCTTTGTTTTAATTATATTTTGTATCTTTTGAAAACTATTTAATGCTTAAAAAACTAGACATTAGTAAAAAAGAAAATAAATTGATGATGAATAGTGAATTGCAAATGAAGGAAAATAAAATACGGATGAAAACACTATTAAATGATGAATAAAACTTATCTCAGTTTTGTAATTATGTGGTGGGAGTCATTCACACAAAACAAATTTAAAAAAAAAAAATGAAGGAACTAAGAACACACTGGAATGAATAGTTTGTAAAATCGGTGAAAATAAAATAAAAGTGGATATAAGAAAAGAATTTGCTTTGTTTTATTGATTTTTCTAGTTTTGAAATAGGTTCCGATTACATAGGATCAGCAGTGACTTGGCGGTTTTTACTTATCAACACTATTTGACACAGTCAATCACTAGACTATGTGAAGAAACTTGATAAATGAGATTGGTACCGTTTTCCTCCAGAAAATTAATATCATCGTATCTAAATGAATCTCGGATTCGCTGGTGAAAGATCGTCAGACCATATTATTGCTCTGAGTGGAGTTCCACAAGGGATATATACTTGGTCCTATCTTATTTTCTTCTTCTTTCTTTGTGTGACACTACATTTCGGGGTGGACCTGAGCTTCAAGCTCCAATCCTCTTAAGCCAACGTGATCTCTGGCTAACTACCTTCAGTTGGAAAACATGGTTTAGCTCTTCTTCCTCGTTGAATCGGTTGACGACGGTCAAGCATAATGTCGCTGTACAGCTAGCGCCCTTCGTAGTTAAAACTAGAGTAGATTCTGGATGCTCTCTGCTCAAACTGGATCTCACGTAGAACTTGAAGCTTATCCTGGCTTCCGGCGGAATTTTATTTTCCCCGAACTTTTCTCTTTCACAGGAAAAAAATCCTGCTATCATGAATTCCGGCGGAATGGTTTTTTCCCGGGGAAAATTCGAAATTATTTTCGAAAATGTGGTCTTATTGGAATTAAGGATAGTGTCTTGAATTCCCGACTGAATGTTCAGATTTATTTCATCATTCAAGTGCATAAAAGCAGGACAACACTACAAATTCAGTTCTATATACTTCCAAATTCAATTTTGCTTCTTTCATCGCATAGAGAAGCCATTAAGAATATCTGACAACTTTTTCATCCAGCTTATTAATGCTTTATTTTGTCTTTTATTTGTTGCAATATACATACCTCTAAATTGAAAGACACACACGCTCATAAGTATTTTCACCAAAATTCAAACCAAAATACTTATATTTTTAAGATTCTGGGACATTTTCTTTCTTTTCCCTAACAAATAAACAGGGGAAAATTTCGGGGGAAATTCAGTGAAATTTTCCATCGGAATGTTCTTCATAATAGAGAGGCATTTCTCCACTTCCTTTCGAACATTGTTCATGATACCGGGTTTCCCAATTAGGGAAAAAGAATTGAATTGTCCATAACCACAGGTGTACACAGGTCGTAGGTACGCCTAGTTGGGCCGCTGTGGCAGTTGGAAGATGAGCCATGAAAAGGCTCCAAAATCCTGTAAATTTTTTTAGGTGAAAATTCGATGCCGTCGCATTCACTCCAGTCTTTGGATTTCGATAATACACATCTAAACACAAAACCACAGGTGTACACAGGTCGTAGGTACGCCTAGTTGGGCCGCTGTGGCAGTTGGAAGATGGGCCATGAAGAGGCTCCAAAATCCATAATACACCCTGTCAATTTTTTTAGGTGGAAAATGCGATGTCGTCGTATCAACTGCAGTCTTTGGATTTCGATAATAGACATCTAAACACATAACCACAGGTCACAGGTCGTAGGTACGCCTAGTTGAGCCGCTGTGGCAGTTGGAAGATTGGAAGATGAGCCATGAAAAGGCTCCAAAATCCTATCCACTGTCAATTTTTTTAGGTGAAAAATTCGATGTCGTCGGATCCACTCCAGTCTTTGGATTTCGATAATACACATCTAAAGTCATAACCACAGGTGTACACAGGTCGTAGCTACGCCTATTTGGGCCGCTGTGGCAGTTGGAAGATGAGCCATGGAAAGGCTCCAAAATCCTTACTATACACTGTCAATTTTTTTAAGGGGAAAAATTCAATGTCGTCGGATCCACTCCAGTCTTTGGATTTCGATAATACACATCGAAAGCAATACACAGGTTGTAGGTACGCCTAGTTGGGCCGCTGTGGCAGTTGGAAGATTGGAAGATGTGCCATGAAAAGGCTCCAATATCCTTACTATACACTGTAAATTTTTTTAGGTGAAAAATTCGATGTCGTCGGGTCCACTCCAGTCTTTGGATTTCGTTAATACACATCTCAACACATAACCACAGGTGAGCACAGGTCGTAGGTACGCCTAGTTGGGCCGCTGTGGCAGTTGGAAGATGAGCCATGGAAGGCTCCAAAATCCTTACTATACACTGTACATTTTTTTAGGTGAAAAATTCGATGTCGTCGGATCCACTCCAGTCTTTGGATTTCGTTAATACACATCTCAACACATAACCACAGCCGCGCACAGGTCGTAGGTACGCCTAGTTGGGCCGCTGTGGCAGTTGGAAGATGACCCATGAAAAGGCTCCAAAATCCTTACTATACACTGTCACACTGAAAAATTCGATGTCGTCGGATCAACTCCAGTCCTTGGATTTCGATAATAGACATCTAAACACATAACCACAGGTCACAGGTCGTAGGTACGCCTAGATGGGCCGCCGTGGCAGTTGGAAGAAGACCCATGAAAAGGCTCCAAAATCCTTACTATACACTGTCAATTTTTTTAAGGTGAAAAATTCGATGTTGTCTGATCCACACGAGTCTTTGGATTTCGATAATACACATCGAAAGCAATAACCACAGGTGTACACAGGTCGTAGGTACGTCTAGTTGTGGCGCTGTGGCAGTTGGAAGATGACCCATGAAAAGGCTCCAAAATCCTTACTATACACTGTCACACTGAAAAATTCGATGTCGTCGGATCAACTCCAGTCCTTGGATTTCGATAATAGACATCTAAACACATAACCACAGGTCACAGGTCGTAGGTACGCCTAGATGGGCCGCCGTGGCAGTTGGAAGAAGACCCATGAAAAGGCTCCAATATCCTTACTTAGATCCACTCCAGTCTTTGGGTTTCGATAATACACATCGAAAGCAATAACCACAGGTGTACACTGGTCGTAGGTACGCCTAGTTTGGCCGCTGTGGCAGTTGGAAGATGAGCCATGGAAGGCTCCAAAATACTTACTATACACTGTACATTTTTTTAGGTGAAAAATTCGATGTCGTCGGATCCACTCCTGTCTTTGGATTTCGATAATACACATCTAAACACATAACCACAGGTGTACACAGGTCGTAGGTACGCCTAGTTGGGCCGCTGTGGCAGTTGGAAGATGAGCCATGGAAGGCTCCAAAATCCTTCCCTATACACTGTACATTTTTTTAGGTGAAAAATTCGATGTCGTCGGATCCACTCCAGCCTTTGGATTTCGTTAATACACATCTCAACACATAACCACAGGCGCGCACAGGTCGTAGGTACGCCTAGTTGGGCCGCTGTGGCAGTTGGAAGAAGAGCCATGGAAGGCTCCAAAATCCTTACTATACACTGTACATTCTTTTAGGTCAAAAATTCGATGTCGTCGGATCCACTCCAGTCTTTGGATTTCGTTAATACACATCTCAACACATAACCACAATTTTTTAGGTGAAAAATTCGATGTCGTCGGATCCACTGCTGCCTTTGGATTTCGATAATACACATCTAAACACACGACCACAGGTATACACATGTCGAAGGTACGCCTAGTTGGGCCGCTGTGGCAGTTGGAAGATGAGCCATGGAAGGCTCCAAAATCCTTACTATACACTGTACATTTTTTTAGGTGAAAAATTCGATGTCGTCGGATCCACTCCAGTCTTTGGATTTCGTTAATACACATCTCAACACATAACCACAGGCGCGCACAGGTCGTAGGTACGCCTAGTTGGGCCGCTGCGGCAGTTGAAAGATGAGCCATAAAAAGACTCCAAAATCCTTACTGTACACTGTTAATTTTTTTAGGTGAAAAATTCGATGTCGTCGGATTTACTCCAGTCTCTGGATTTCGTTAATACACATCTCAACACATAACCACAGGCGCGCACAGGTCGTAGGTACGCCTAGTTGGGCCGCTGTGGCAGTTGGAAGAAGAGCCATGGAAGGCTCCAAAATCCTTCCTATACACTGTACATATTTTTAGGTGAAAAATTGTATGTCGGCGGATTCACTCCAGTCTCTGGATTTCGTTAATACACATCTCAACACATAACCACAGGTGCGCACAGGTCGTAGGTACGCCTAGTTGGGCCGTTGCGGCAGTTGAAAGATGAGCCATGGAAGGCTCCAAAATCCTTACAATACACTGTACATTTTTTTAGGTGAAAAATTCGATGTCGTCGGATCCACGCCTGTCTTTGGATTTCGTTAATACACATCTCAACACATAACCACAGGTGCGCACAGGTCGTATTTACGCTTAGTTGGGCCGCTGTGGCAGTTGGAAGAAGAGCCATGGAAATTCGTTAATACACATCTCAACACATAACCACAGGCGCGCACAGGTCGTAGGTACGCCTAGTTGGGCCGCTGTGGCATTTGGAAGAAGAGCCATGGAAGGCTCCAAAATCCTTCCTATACACTGTACATTTTTTTAGGTGAAATATTGGATGTCGTCGGATTCACTCCAGTCTCTGGATTTCGTTAATACACATCTCAACACATAACCACAGGTGCGCACAGGTCGTAGGTACGCCTAGTTTTGCCGTTGCGGCAGTTGAAAGATGAGCCATGGAAGGCTCCAAAATCCTCACTATACACTGTACATTCTTTTAGGTCAAAAATTCGATGTCGTCGGATCCACTCCAGTCTTTGGATTTCGTTAATACACATCTCAACACATAACCACAATTTTTTAGGTGAAAAATTCGATGTCGTCGGATCCACTGCTGCCTTTGGATTTCGATAATACACATCTAAACACACGACCACAGGTATACACATGTCGAAGGTACGCCTAGTTGGGCCGCTGTGGCAGTTGGAAGATGAGCCATGGAAGGCTCCAAAATCCTTACTATACACTGTACATTTTTTTAGGTGAAAAATTCGATGTCGTCGGATCCACTCCAGTCTTTGGATTTCGTTAATACACATCTCAACACATAACCACAGGCGCGCACAGGTCGTAGGTACGCCTAGTTGGGCCGCTGTGGCAGTTGGAAGAAGAGCCATGGAAGGCTCCAAAATCCGTACTATACACTGTACATTTTTTTAGGTGAAAAATTCGATGTCGTCGGATCCACTCCAGTCTTTGGATTTCGTTAATACACATCTCAACACATAACCACAGGCGCGCACAGGTCGTAGGTACGCCTAGTTGGGCCGCTGTGGCAGTTGGAAGAAGAGCCATGGAAGGCTCCAAAATCCTTCCTATACACTGTACATTTTTTTAGGTGAAAAATTCGATGTCGTCGGATTCACTCCAGTCTCTGGATTTCGTTAATACACATCTCAACACATAACCACAGGTGCGTACAGGTCGTAGGTACGCCTAGTTGGGCCGCTGCGGCAGTTGAAAGATGAGCCATGGAAGGCTCCAAAATCCTTACTATACACTGTACATTTTTTTAGGTGAAAAATTCGATGTCGTCGGATCCACTCCAGTCTTTGGATTTCGTTAATACACATCTCAACACATAACCACAGGCGCGCACAGGTCGTAGGTACGCCTAGTTGGGCCGCTGTGGCAGTTGGAAGATGAGCCATGAAAAGGCTCCAAAATCCTTACTATACACTGTACATTCTTTTAGGTCAAAAATTCGATGTCGTCGGATCCACTCCAGTCTTTGGATTTCGTTAATACACATCTCAACACATAACCACAGGCGCGCACAGGTAGTAGGTACGCCTAGTTGGGCTGCTGTGGCAGTTGGAAGAAGAGCCATGGAAGGCTCCAAAATCCTTCCTATACACTGTACATTTTTTTAGGTGAAAAATTGGATGTCGTCGGATTCACTCCAGTCTCTGGATTTCGTTAATACACATCTCAACACATAACCACAGGTGCGCACAGGTCGTAGCTAAGCCTAGTTGGGCCGCTGCGGCAGTTGAAAGATGAGCCCTGGAAGGCTACAAAATCCTTCCTATACACTGTACATTTTTTTAGGTGAAAAATTGGATGTCGTCGGATCCACTCCAGTCTTTGGATTCCGTTAATACACATCCCAACACATAGCCACAGGCGCGCACAGGTCGTAGGTACGCCTAGTTGGGCCGCTGTGGCAGTTGGAAGATGAGCCATGGAAGGCTCCAAAATCCTTACTATACACTGTAAATTTTTTTAGGTGAAAAATTCGATGTCGTCGGATCCACTCCAGTCTTTGGATTTCGTTAATACACATCTCAACACATAACCACAGGCGCGCACAGGTCGTAGGTACGCCTAGTTGGGCCGCTGTGGCAGTTGGAAGAAGAGCCATGGAAGGCTCCAAAATCCGTACTATACACTGTACATTTTTTTAGGTGAAAAATTCGATGTCGTCGGATCCACTCCAGTCTTTGGATTTCGTTAATACACATCTCAACACATAACCACAGACGCGCACAGGTCGTAGGTACGCCTAGTTGGGCCGCTGTGGCAGTTGGAAGAAGAGCCATGGAAGGCTCCAAAATCCTTCCTATACACTGTACATTTTTTTAGGTGAAAAATTCGATGTCGTCGGATTCACTCCAGTCTCTGGATTTCGTTAATACACATCTCAACACATAACCACAGGTGCGTACAGGTCGTAGGTACGCCTAGTTGGGCCGCTGCGGCAGTTGAAAGATGAGCCATGGAAGGCTCCAAAATCCTTACTATACACTGTACATTTTTTTAGGTGAAAAATTCGATGTCGTCGGATCCACTCCAGTCTTTGGATTTCGTTAATACACATCTCAACACATAACCACAGGCGCGCACAGGTCGTAGGTACGCCTAGTTGGGCCGCTGTGGCAGTTGGAAGATGAGCCATGAAAAGGCTCCAAAATCCTTACTATACACTGTACATTCTTTTAGGTCAAAAATTCGATGTCGTCGGATCCACTCCAGTCTTTGGATTTCGTTAATACACATCTCAACACATAACCACAGGCGCGCACAGGTCGTAGGTACGCCTAGTTGGGCTGCTGTGGCAGTTGGAAGAAGAGCCATTGAAGGCTCCAAAATCCTTCCTATACACTGTACATTTTTTTAGGTGAAAAATTGGATGTCGTCGGATTCACTCCAGTCTCTGGATTTCGTTAATACACATCTCAACACATAACCACAGGTGCGCACAGGTCGTAGCTAAGCCTAGTTGGGCCGCTGCGGCAGTTGAAAGATGAGCCCTGGAAGGCTACAAAATCCTTCCTATACACTGTAAATTTTTTTAGGTGAAAAATTGGATGTCGTCGGATCCACTCCAGTCTTTGGATTCCGTTAATACACATCCCAACACATAGCCACAGGCGCGCACAGGTCGTAGGTACGCCTAGTTGGGCCGCTGTGGCAGTTGGAAGAAGAGCCATGGAAGGCTCCAAAATCCTTCCTATACACTGTACATTTTTTTAGGTGAAAAATTGGATGTCGTCGGATTCACTCCAGTCTCTGGATTTCGTTAATACACATCTCAACACATAACCACAGGTGCGCACAGGTCGTAGGTACGCCTAGTTGGGCCGCTGCGGCAGTTGAAAGATGAGCCATGGAAGGCTCCAAAATCCTTACAATACACTGTACATTTTTTTAGGTGAAAAATTCGATGTCGTCGGATCCACTCCAGTCTTTGGATTTCGTTAATACACATCTCAACACATAACCACAGGTGCGCACAGGTCGTATTTACGCTTAGCTGGGCCGCTGTGGCAGTTGGAAGAAGAGCCATGGAAATTCGTTAATACACATCTCAACACATAACCACAGGCGCGCACAGGTCGTAGGTACGCCTAGTTGGGCCGCTGTGGCATTTGGAAGATGAGCCATTGAAGTACATTTTTTTAGGGGAAAAATTCGATGTCGTCGGATCCACTCCAGTCTTTGGATTTCGATAATACACATCTCAACACATAACCACAGGTGTACACAGGTGGTAGGTAGGCCTAGTTGGGCCGCTGTGGCAGTTGGAAGATGAGCCATGGAAGGCTCCAAAATCCTTACAATACACTGTACATTTTTTTAGGTGAAAAATTCGATGTCGTCGGATCCACTCCAGTCTTTGGATTTCGTTAATACACATCTCAACACATAACCACAGGCTCGCACAGGTCGTAGGTACGCCTAGTTGGGCCGCTGTGGCAGTTGGAAGAAGAGCCATGGAAGGCTCCAAAATCCTTACTATACACTGTACATTCTTTTAGGTCAAAAATTCGATGTCGTCGGATCCACTCCAGTCTTTGGATTTCGTTAATACACATCTCAACACATAACCACAATTTTTTAGGTGAAAAATTCGATGTCGTCAGATCCACTCCAGTTTTTGGATTTCGTTAATACACATCTCAACACATAACCACAGGCGCGCACAGGTCGTAGGTACGCCTAGTTGGGCCGCTGCGGCAGTTGAAAGATGAGCCATAAAAAGACTCCAAAATCCTTACTGTACACTGTTAATTTTTTTAGGTGAAAAATTCGATGTCGTCGGATCCACTCCAGTCTTTGGATTTCGTTAATACACATCTTAACACATAACCACAGGCGCGCACAGGTCGTAGGTACGCCTAGTTGGGCCGCTGTGGCATTTGGAAGAAGAGCCATGGAAGGCTCCAAAATCCTTACTATACACTGTACATTTTTTTAGGTGAAAAATTCGATGTCGTCGGATCCACTCCAGTCTTTGGATTTCGTTAATACACATCTCAACACATAACCACAGGCGCGCACAGGTCGTAGGTACGCCTAGTTGGGCCGCTGTGGCAGTTGGAAGAAGAGCCATGGAAATTCGTTAATACACATCTCAACACATAACCACAGGTGAGCACAGGTCGTAGGTAGGCCTAGTTGGGCCGCTGTGGCAGTTGGAAGATGAGCCATGGAAAGGCTAAAATCCTTACTATGCGCAGTCAATTTTTTAGGTGAAAAATTCGATGTCGTCGGATCCACTGCTGCCTTTGGATTTCGATAATACACATCTAAACACACGACCACAGGTATACACATGTCGAAGGTACGCCTAGTTGGGCCGCTGTGGCAGTTGGAAGATGAGCCATGAAAAGGCTCCAAAATCCTTACTATACACTGTACATTCTTTTAGGTGAAAAATTCGATGTCGTCGGATCCACTCCAGCCTTTGGATTTCGTTAATACACATCTCAACACATAACCACAGGTGCGCACAGGTCGTAGGTACGCCTAGTTGGGCCGCTGCGGCAGTTGAAAGATGAGCCATGGAAGGCTCCAAAATCCTTACTATACACTGTACATTTTTTTAGGTGAAAAATTCGATGTAGTCGGATCCACGTCTGTCTTTGGATTTCGTTAATACACATCTCAACACATAACCACAGGTGCGCACAGGTCGTATTTACGCCTAGTTGGGCCGCTGTGGCAGTTGGAAGAAGAGCCATGGAAATTCGTTAATACACTTCTCAACACATAACCACAGGTGCGCACAGGTCGTAGGTACGCCTAGTTGGGCCGCTGCTGCAGTTGAAAGATGAGCCATGGAAGGCTCCAAAATCCTTACTATACACTGTACATTTTTTTAGGTGAAAAATTCGATGTCGTCGGATTCACTCCAGTCTCTGGATTTCGTTAATACACATCTCAACACATAACCACAGGTGCGTACAGGTCGTAGGTACGCCTAGTTGGGCCGCTGCGGCAGTTGAAAGATGAGCCATGGAAGGCTCCAAAATCCTTACTATACACTGTACATTTTTTTAGGTGAAAAATTGGATGTCGTCGGATTCACTCCAGTCTCTGGATTTCGTTAATACACATCTCAACACATAACCACAGGTGCGCACAGGTCGTAGCTAAGCCTAGTTGGGCCGCTGCGGCAGTTGAAAGATGAGCCCTGGAAGGCTACAAAATCCTTCCTATACACTGTACATTTTTTTAGGTGAAAAATTGGATGTCGTCGGATCCACTCCAGTCTTTGGATTCCGTTAATACACATCCCAACACATAGCCACAGGCGCGCACAGGTCGTAGGTACGCCTAGTTGGGCCGCTGTGGCAGTTGGAAGAAGAGCCATGGAAGGCTCCAAAATCCTTCCTATACACTGTACATTTTTTTAGGTGAAAAATTGGATGTCGTCGGATTCACTCCAGTCTCTGGATTTCGTTAATACACATCTCAACACATAACCACAGGTGCGCACAGGTCGTAGGTACGCCTAGTTGGGCCGCTGCGGCAGTTGAAAGATGAGCCATGGAAGGCTCCAAAATCCTTACAATACACTGTACATTTTTTTAGGTGAAAAATTCGATGTCGTCGGATCCACTCCAGTCTTTGGATTTCGTTAATACACATCTCAACACATAACCACAGGTGCGCACAGGTCGTATTTACGCTTAGCTGGGCCGCTGTGGCAGTTGGAAGAAGAGCCATGGAAATTCGTTAATACACATCTCAACACATAACCACAGGCGCGCACAGGTCGTAGGTACGCCTAGTTGGGCCGCTGTGGCATTTGGAAGATGAGCCATTGAAGTACATTTTTTTAGGGGAAAAATTCGATGTCGTCGGATCCACTCCAGTCTTTGGATTTCGATAATACACATCTCAACACATAACCACAGGTGTACACAGGTGGTAGGTAGGCCTAGTTGGGCCGCTGTGGCAGTTGGAAGATGAGCCATGGAAGGCTCCAAAATCCTTACAATACACTGTACATTTTTTTAGGTGAAAAATTCGATGTCGTCGGATCCACTCCAGTCTTTGGATTTCGTTAATACACATCTCAACACATAACCACAGGCTCGCACAGGTCGTAGGTACGCCTAGTTGGGCCGCTGTGGCAGTTGGAAGAAGAGCCATGGAAGGCTCCAAAATCCTTACTATACACTGTACATTCTTTTAGGTCAAAAATTCGATGTCGTCGGATCCACTCCAGTCTTTGGATTTCGTTAATACACATCTCAACACATAACCACAATTTTTTAGGTGAAAAATTCGATGTCGTCAGATCCACTCCAGTTTTTGGATTTCGTTAATACACATCTCAACACATAACCACAGGCGCGCACAGGTCGTAGGTACGCCTAGTTGGGCCGCTGTGGCATTTGGAAGAAGAGCCATGGAAGGCTCCAAAATCCTTACTATACACTGTACATTTTTTTAGGTGAAAAATTCGATGTCGTCGGATCCACTCCAGTCTTTGGATTTCGTTAATACACATCTCAACACATAACCACAGGCGCGCACAGGTCGTAGGTACGCCTAGTTGGGCCGCTGTGGCAGTTGGAAGAAGAGCCATGGAAATTCGTTAATACACATCTCAACACATAACCACAGGTGAGCACAGGTCGTAGGTAGGCCTAGTTGGGCCGCTGTGGCAGTTGGAAGATGAGCCATGGAAAGGCTAAAATCCTTACTATGCACAGTCAATTTTTTAGGTGAAAAATTCGATGTCGTCGGATCCACTGCTGCCTTTGGATTTCGATAATACACATCTAAACACACGACCACAGGTATACACATGTCGAAGGTACGCCTAGTTGGGCCGCTGTGGCAGTTGGAAGATGAGCCATGAAAAGGCTCCAAAATCCTTACTATACACTGTACATTCTTTTAGGTGAAAAATTCGATGTCGTCGGATCCACTCCAGCCTTTGGATTTCGTTAATACACATCTCAACACATAACCACAGGTGCGCACAGGTCGTAGGTACGCCTAGTTGGGCCGCTGCGGCAGTTGAAAGATGAGCCATGGAAGGCTCCAAAATCCTTACTATACACTGTACATTTTTTTAGGTGAAAAATTCGATGTAGTCGGATCCACGCCTGTCTTTGGATTTCGTTAATACACATCTCAACACATAACCACAGGTGCGCACAGGTCGTATTTACGCCTAGTTGGGCCGCTGTGGCAGTTGGAAGAAGAGCCATGGAAATTCGTTAATACACTTCTCAACACATAACCACAGGTGCGCACAGGTCGTAGGTACGCCTAGTTGGGCCGCTGTGGCAGTTGGAAGATGAGCCATTGAAGTACATTTTTTTAGGGGAAAAATTCGATGTCGTCGGATCCACTCCAGTCTTTGGATTTCGATAATACACATCTCAACACATAACCACAGGTGTACACAGGTGGTAGGTAGGCCTAGTTGGGCCGCTGTGGCAGTTGGAAGATGAGCCATGGAAGGCTCCAAAATCCTTACAATACACTGTAAATTTTTTTAGGTGAAAAATTCGATGTCGTCGGATCCACTCCAGTCTTTGGATTTCGTTAATACACATCTCAACACATAACCACAGGCGCGCACAGGTCGTAGGTACGCCTAGTTGGGCCGCTGTGGCAGTTGGAAGATGAGCCATTGAAGTACATTTTTTTAGGGGAAAAATTCGATGTCGTCGGATCCACTCCAGTCTTTGGATTTCGATAATACACATCTCAACACATAACCACAGGTGTACACAGGTGGTAGGTAGGCCTAGTTGGGCCGCTGTGGCAGTTGGAAGATGAGCCATGAAAAGGCTCCAAAATCCTTACTATAAACTGTTAATTTTTTAAGGTGAAAAATTCGATGTTGTCGGATCCACTCCAGTCCTTGGATTTCGATAATACACATCTCAACACATAACCACAGGTGTACACAGGTGGTAGGTAGGCCTAGTTGGGCCGCTGTGGCAGTTGGAAGATGAGCCATAAAAAGACTCCAAAATCCTTACTGTACACTGTTAATTTTTTTAGGTGAAAAATTCGATGTCGTCGGATCCACTCCAGTTTTTGGATTTCGTTAATACACATCTCAACACATAACCACAGGCGCGCACAGGTCGTAGGTACGCCTAGTTGGGCCGCTGTGGCATTTGGAAGAAGAGCCATGGAAGGCTCCAAAATCCTTCCTATACACTGTACATTTTTTTAGGTGAAATATTGGATGTCGTCGGATTCACTCCAGTCTCTGGATTTCGTTAATACACATCTCAACACATAGCCACAGGGGCACACAGGTCGTAGGTACGCCTAGTTGGGCCGCTGCGGCAGTTGAAAGATGAGCCATGGAAGGCTCCAAAATCCTTACTATACACTGTACATTTTTTTAGGTGAAAAATTCGATGTCGTCGGATCCACTCCAGTCTTTGGATTTCGTTAATACACATCTCAACACATAACCACAGGCGCGCACAGGTCGTAGGTACGCCTAGTTGGGCCGCTGTGGCAGTTGGAAGAAGAGTCATGGAAGGCTCCAAAATCCTTCCTATACACTGTACATTTTTTTAGGTGAAAAATTGGATGTCGTCGGATTCACTCCAGTCTCTGGATTTCGTTAATACACATCTCAACACATAACCACAGGTGCGCACAGGTCGTAGGTACGCCTAGTTGGGCCGCTGCGGCAGTTGAAAGATGAGCCATGGAAGGCTCCAAAATCCTTACTATACACTGTACATTTTTTTAGGTGAAAAATTCGATGTCGTCGGATCCACTCCAGTCTTTGGATTTCGTTAATACACATCTCAACACATAACCACAGGCGCGCACAGGTCGTAGGTACGCCTAGTTGGGCCGCTGTGGCAGTTGGAAGAAGAGCCATGGAAGGCTCCAAAATCCTTCCTATACACTGTACATTTTTTTAGGTGAAAAATTGGATGTCGTCGGATTCACTCCAGTCTCTGGATTTCGTTAATACACATCTCAACACATAACCACAGGTGCGCACAGGTCGTAGGTACGCCTAGTTGGGCCGCTGCGGCAGTTGAAAGATGAGCCATGGAAGGCTCCAAAATCCTTACAATACACTGTACATTTTTTTAGGTGAAAAATTCGATGTCGTCGGATCCACTCCAGTCTTTGGATTTCGTTAATACACATCTCAACACATAACCACAGGCGCGCACAGGTCGTAGGTACGCCTAGTTGGGCCGCTGTGGCATTTGGAAGATGAGCCATTGAAGTACATTTTTTTAGGGGAAAAATTCGATGTCGTCGGATCCACTCCAGTCTTTGGATTTCGATAATACACATCTCAACACATAACCACAGGTGTACACAGGTGGTAGGTAGGCCTAGTTGGGCCGCTGTGGCAGTTGGAAGATGAGCCATGGAAGGCTCCAAAATTTCCAAAACATTTTTTTAGGTGAAAAATTGGATGTCGTCGGATTCACTCCAGTCTCTGGATTTCGTTAATACACATCTCAACACATAACCACAGGCGCGCACAGGTCGTAGGTACGCCTAGTTGGGCCGCTGTGGCAGTTGGAAGCAGAGCCATGGAAATTCGTTAATACACATCTCAACACATAACCACAGGTGAGCACAGGTCGTAGGTAGGCCTAGTTGGGCCGCTGTGGCAGTTGGAAGATGAGCCATGGAAAGGCTAAAATCCTTACTATGCACAGTCAATTTTTTAGGTGAAAAATTCGATGTCGTCGGATCCACTGCTGCCTTTGGATTTCGATAATACACATCTAAACACACGACCACAGGTATACACATGTCGAAGGTACGCCTAGTTGGGCCGCTGTGGCAGTTGGAAGATGAGCCATGAAAAGGCTCCAAAATCCTTACTATACACTGTACATTCTTTTAGGTGAAAAATTCGATGTCGTCGGATCCACTCCAGCCTTTGGATTTCGTTAATACACATCTCAACACATAACCACAGGTGCGCACAGGTCGTAGGTACGCCTAGTTGGGCCGCTGCGGCAGTTGAAAGATGAGCCATGGAAGGCTCCAAAATCCTTACTATACACTGTACATTTTTTTAGGTGAAAAATTCGATGTAGTCGGATCCACGCCTGTCTTTGGATTTCGTTAATACACATCTCAACACATAACCACAGGTGCGCACAGGTCGTATTTACGCCTAGTTGGGCCGCTGTGGCAGTTGGAAGAAGAGCCATGGAAATTCGTTAATACACTTCTCAACACATAACCACAGGTGCGCACAGGTCGTAGGTACGCCTAGTTGGGCCGCTGTGGCAGTTGGAAGATGAGCCATTGAAGTACATTTTTTTAGGGGAAAAATTCGATGTCGTCGGATCCACTCCAGTCTTTGGATTTCGATAATACACATCTCAACACATAACCACAGGTGTACACAGGTGGTAGGTAGGCCTAGTTGGGCCGCTGTGGCAGTTGGAAGATGAGCCATGGAAGGCTCCAAAATCCTTACAATACACTGTAAATTTTTTTAGGTGAAAAATTCGATGTCGTCGGATCCACTCCAGTCTTTGGATTTCGTTAATACACATCTCAACACATAACCACAGGCGCGCACAGGTCGTAGGTACGCCTAGTTGGGCCGCTGTGGCAGTTGGAAGATGAGCCATTGAAGTACATTTTTTTAGGGGAAAAATTCGATGTCGTCGGATCCACTCCAGTCTTTGGATTTCGATAATACACATCTCAACACATAACCACAGGTGTACACAGGTGGTAGGTAGGCCTAGTTGGGCCGCTGTGGCAGTTGGAAGATGAGCCATGAAAATTCTCCAAAATCCTTACTATAAACTGTTAATTTTTTAAGGTGAAAAATTCGATGTTGTCGGATCCACTCCAGTCCTTGGATTTCGATAATACACATCTCAACACATAACCACAGGTGTACACAGGTGGTAGGTAGGCCTAGTTGGGCCGCTGTGGCAGTTGGAAGATGAGCCATAAAAAGACTCCAAAATCCTTACTGTACACTGTTAATTTTTTTAGGTGAAAAATTCGATGTCGTCGGATCCACTCCAGTTTTTGGATTTCGTTAATACACATCTCAACACATAACCACAGGCGCGCACAGGTCGTAGGTACGCCTAGTTGGGCCGCTGTGGCATTTGGAAGAAGAGCCATGGAAGGCTCCAAAATCCTTCCTATACACTGTACATTTTTTTAGGTGAAATATTGGATGTCGTCGGATTCACTCCAGTCTCTGGATTTCGTTAATACACATCTCAACACATAGCCACAGGGGCACACAGGTCGTAGGTACGCCTAGTTGGGCCGCTGCGGCAGTTGAAAGATGAGCCATGGAAGGCTCCAAAATCCTTACTATACACTGTACATTTTTTTAGGTGAAAAATTCGATGTCGTCGGATCCACTCCAGTCTTTGGATTTCGTTAATACACATCTCAACACATAACCACAGGCGCGCACAGGTCGTAGGTACGCCTAGTTGGGCCGCTGTGGCAGTTGGAAGAAGAGTCATGGAAGGCTCCAAAATCCTTCCTATACACTGTACATTTTTTTAGGTGAAAAATTGGATGTCGTCGGATTCACTCCAGTCTCTGGATTTCGTTAATACACATCTCAACACATAACCACAGGTGCGCACAGGTCGTAGGTACGCCTAGTTGGGCCGCTGCGGCAGTTGAAAGATGAGCCATGGAAGGCTCCAAAATCCTTACTATACACTGTACATTTTTTTAGGTGAAAAATTCGATGTCGTCGGATCCACTCCAGTCTTTGGATTTCGTTAATACACATCTCAACACATAACCACAGGCGCGCACAGGTCGTAGGTACGCCTAGTTGGGCCGCTGTGGCAGTTGGAAGAAGAGCCATGGAAGGCTCCAAAATCCTTCCTATACACTGTACATTTTTTTAGGTGAAAAATTGGATGTCGTCGGATTCACTCCAGTCTCTGGATTTCGTTAATACACATCTCAACACATAACCACAGGTGCGCACAGGTCGTAGGTACGCCTAGTTGGGCCGCTGCGGCAGTTGAAAGATGAGCCATGGAAGGCTCCAAAATCCTTACAATACACTGTACATTTTTTTAGGTGAAAAATTCGATGTCGTCGGATCCACTCCAGTCTTTGGATTTCGTTAATACACATCTCAACACATAACCAACCACAGGCGCGCACAGGTCGTAGGTACGCCTAGTTGGGCCGCTGTGGCATTTGGAAGATGAGCCATTGAAGTACATTTTTTTAGGGGAAAAATTCGATGTCGTCGGATCCACTCCAGTCTTTGGATTTCGATAATACACATCTCAACACATAACCACAGGTGTACACAGGTGGTAGGTAGGCCTAGTTGGGCCGCTGTGGCAGTTGGAAGATGAGCCATGGAAGGCTCCAAAATTTCCAAAACATTTTTTTAGGTGAAAAATTGGATGTCGTCGGATTCACTCCAGTCTCTGGATTTCGTTAATACACATCTCAACACATAACCACAGGTGCGCACAGGTCGTAGGTACGCCTAGTTGGGCCGCTGCGGCAGTTGAAAGATGAGCCATGGAAGGCTCCAAAATCCTTACTATACACTGTACATTTTTTTAGGTGAAAAATTGGATGTCGTCGGATCCACTCCAGTCTTTGGATTTCGATAATACATATCTAAACACATAACCACAGGTGTACACAGGTCGTAGGTACGCCTAGTTGGGCCGCTGTGGCAGTTGGAAGATTGGAAGATGAGCTATGAAAAGGCTCCAAAGTCCTTACTATACACAGTCAATTTTTTAGGTGAAAAATTCGATGTCGTCGGATCCACTGCTGCCTTTGGATTTCGATAATACACATCTAAACACACGACCACAGGTATACACATGTCGAAGGTACGCCTAGTTGGGCCGCTGTGGCAGTTGGAAGATGAGCCATAAAAAGACTCCAAAATCCTTACTATACACTGTTAATTTTTTAAGGTGAAAAATTCGATGTTGTCGGGTCCACTCCAGTCTTTGGATTTCGATAATACACATCTCAACACATAACCACAGGTGTACACAGGTGGTAGGTAGGCCTAGTTGGACCGCTGTGGCAGTTGGAAGATGAGCCATGGGTTACTCCAAAATCCTTACTATACACTGTTAATTTTTTAAGGTGAAAAATTCGATGTTGTCGGGTCCACTCCAGTCTTTGGATTTCGATAATACACATCTCAACACATAACCACAGGTGCGCACAGGTCGTAGGTACGCCTAGTTGGGCCGCTGCGGCAGTTGAAAGATGAGCCATGGAAGGCTCCAAAATCCTTCCTATACACTGTACATTTTTTTAGGTGAAAAATTGGATGTCGTCGGATCCACTCCAGTCTTTGGATTCCGTTAATACACATCCCAACACATAGCCACAGGTGAGCACAGGTCGTAGGTACGCCTAGTTGGGCCGCTGTGGCAGTTGGAAGATGAGCCATGGAAGGCTCCAAAATCCTTACTATACACTGTACATTTTTTTAGGTGAAAAATTCGATGTCGTCGGATCCACTCCAGTCTTTGGATTTCGTTAATACACATCTCAACACATAACCACAGGCGCGCACAGGTCGTAGGTACGCCTAGTTGGGCCGCTGTGGCAGTTGGAAGAAGAGCCATGGAAGGCTCCAAAATCCTTCCTATACACTGTACATTTTTTTAGGTGAAAAATTGGATGTCGTCGGATTCACTCCAGTCTCTGGATTTCGTTAATACACATCTCAACACATAACCACAGGTGCGCACAGGTTGTAGGTACGCCTAGTTGGGCCGCTGCGGCAGTTGAAAGATGAGCCATGGAAGGCTCCAAAATCCTTACAATACACTGTACATTTTTTTAGGTGAAAAATTCGATGTCGTCGGATCCACTCCAGTCTTTGGATTTCGTTAATACACATCTCAACACATAACCACAGGCGCGCACAGGTCGTAGGTACGCCTAGTTGGGCCGCTGCGGCAGTTGAAAGATGAGCCATGGAAGGCTCCAAAATCCTTACAATACACTGTACATTTTTTTAGGTGAAAAATTCGATGTCGTCGGATCCACTCCAGTCTTTGGATTTCGTTAATACACATCTCAACACATAACCACAGGCGCGCACAGGTCGTAGGTACGCCTAGTTGGGCCGCTGTGGCATTTGGAAGATGAGCCATTGAAGTACATTTTTTTAGGGGAAAAATTCGATGTCGTCGGATCCACTCCAGTCTTTGGATTTCGATAATACACATCTCAACACATAACCACAGGTGTACACAGGTGGTAGGTAGGCCTAGTTGGGCCGCTGTGGCAGTTGGAAGATGAGCCATGGAAGGCTCCAAAATTTCCAAAACATTTTTTTAGGTGAAAAATTGGATGTCGTCGGATTCACTCCAGTCTCTGGATTTCGTTAATACACATCTCAACACATAACCACAGGTGCGCACAGGTCGTAGGTACGCCTAGTTGGGCCGCTGCGGCAGTTGAAAGATGAGCCATGGAAGGCTCCAAAATCCTTACTATACACTGTACATTTTTTTAGGTGAAAAATTGGATGTCGTCGGATCCACTCCAGTCTTTGGATTTCGATAATACATATCTAAACACATAACCACAGGTGTACACAGGTCGTAGGTACGCCTAGTTGGGCCGCTGTGGCAGTTGGAAGATTGGAAGATGAGCCATGAAAAGGCTCCAAAGTCCTTACTATACACAGTCAATTTTTTAGGTGAAAAATTCGATGTCGTCGGATCCACTGCTGCCTTTGGATTTCGATAATACACATCTAAACACACGACCACAGGTATACACATGTCGAAGGTACGCCTAGTTGGGCCGCTGTGGCAGTTGGAAGATGAGCCATAAAAAGACTCCAAAATCCTTACTGTACACTGTTAATTTTTTTAGGTGAAAAATTCGATGTAGTCGGATCCACTCCAGTCTTTGGATTTCGATAATACACATCTCAACACATAACCACAGGTGTACACAGGTGGTAGGTAGGCCTAGTTGGGCCGCTGTGGCAGTTGGAAGATGAGCCATGGGTTACTCCAAAATCCTTACTATACACTGTTAATTTTTTAAGGTGAAAAATTCGATGTTGTCGGGTCCACTCCAGTCTTTGGATTTCGATAATACACATCTCAACACATAACCACAGGTGTACACAGGTGGTAGGTAGGCCTAGTTGGACCGCTGTGGCAGTTGGAAGATGAGCCATGGGTTACTCCAAAATCCTTACTATACACTGTTAATTTTTTAAGGTGAAAAATTCGATGTTGTCGGGTCCACTCCAGTCTTTGGATTTCGATAATACACATCTCAACACATAACCACAGGTGCGCACAGGTCGTAGGTACGCCTAGTTGGGCCGCTGCGGCAGTTGAAAGATGAGCCATGGAAGGCTCCAAAATCCTTCCTATACACTGTACATTTTTTTAGGTGAAAAATTGGATGTCGTCGGATCCACTCCAGTCTTTGGATTCCGTTAATACACATCCCAACACATAGCCACAGGTGAGCACAGGTCGTAGGTACGCCTAGTTGGGCCGCTGTGGCAGTTGGAAGATGAGCCATGGAAGGCTCCAAAATCCTTACTATACACTGTACATTTTTTTAGGTGAAAAATTCGATGTCGTCGGATCCACTCCAGTCTTTGGATTTCGTTAATACACATCTCAACACATAACCACAGGCGCGCACAGGTCGTAGGTACGCCTAGTTGGGCCGCTGTGGCAGTTGGAAGATGAGCCATTGAAGTACATTTTTTTAGGTGAAAAATTCGATGTCGTCGGAACCACTCCAGTCTTTGGATTTCGTTAATACACATCTCAACACATAACCACAGGTGAGCACAGGTCGTAGGAACGCCTAGTTGGACCGCTGTGGCAGTTGGAAGATGAGCCATGGAAGGCTCCAAAATCCTTACTATACACTGTACATTTTTTTAGGTGAAAAATTCGATGTCGTCGGATCCACTCCAGTCTTTGGATTTCGTTAATACACATCTCAACACATAACCACAGGTGTACACAGGTGGTAGGTAGGCCTAGTTGGGCCGCTGTGGCAGTTGGAAGATGAGCCATGGAAGGCTCCAAAATCCTTCCTATACACTGTACATTTTTTTAGGTGAAAAATTGGATGTCGTCGGATTCACTCCAGTCTCTGGATTTCGTTAATACACATCTCAACACATAACCACAGGTGTACACAGGTGGTAGGTACGCCTAGTTGGGCCGCTGTGGCAGTTGGAAGATGAGCCATGGGTTACTCCAAAATCCTTACTATACACTGTTAATTTTTTAATTTCGTTTTCGATTTCGTTAATACACATCTCAACACATAACCACAGGCGCGCACAGGTCGTAGGTACGCCTAGTTGGGCCGCTGCGGCAGTTGAAAGATGAGCCATGGAAGGCTCCAAAATCCTTACAATACACTGTACATTTTTTTAGGTGAAAAATTCGATGTCGTCGGATCCACTCCAGTCTTTGGATTTCGTTAATACACATCTCAACACATAACCACAGGCGCGCACAGGTCGTAGGTACGCCTAGTTGGGCCGCTGTGGCATTTGGAAGATGAGCCATTGAAGTACATTTTTTTAGGGGAAAAATTCGATGTCGTCGGATCCACTCCAGTCTTTGGATTTCGATAATACACATCTCAACACATAACCACAGGTGTACACAGGTGGTAGGTAGGCCTAGTTGGGCCGCTGTGGCAGTTGGAAGATGAGCCATGGAAGGCTCCAAAATTTCCAAAACATTTTTTTAGGTGAAAAATTGGATGTCGTCGGATTCACTCCAGTCTCTGGATTTCGTTAATACACATCTCAACACATAACCACAGGTGCGCACAGGTCGTAGGTACGCCTAGTTGGGCCGCTGCGGCAGTTGAAAGATGAGCCATGGAAGGCTCCAAAATCCTTACTATACACTGTACATTTTTTTAGGTGAAAAATTGGATGTCGTCGGATCCACTCCAGTCTTTGGATTTCGATAATACATATCTAAACACATAACCACAGGTGTACACAGGTCGTAGGTACGCCTAGTTGGGCCGCTGTGGCAGTTGGAAGATTGGAAGATGAGCCATGAAAAGGCTCCAAAGTCCTTACTATACACAGTCAATTTTTTAGGTGAAAAATTCGATGTCGTCGGATCCACTGCTGCCTTTGGATTTCGATAATACACATCTAAACACACGACCACAGGTATACACATGTCGAAGGTACGCCTAGTTGGGCCGCTGTGGCAGTTGGAAGATGAGCCATAAAAAGACTCCAAAATCCTTACTGTACACTGTTAATTTTTTTAGGTGAAAAATTCGATGTCGTCGGATCCACTCCAGTCTTTGGATTTCGATAATACACATCTCAACACATAACCACAGGTGTACACAGGTGGTAGGTAGGCCTAGTTGGGCCGCTGTGGCAGTTGGAAGATGAGCCATGGGTTACTCCAAAATCCTTACTATACACTGTTAATTTTTTAAGGTGAAAAATTCGATGTTGTCGGGTCCACTCCAGTCTTTGGATTTCGATAATACACATCTCAACACATAACCACAGGTGTACACAGGTGGTAGGTAGGCCTAGTTGGACCGCTGTGGCAGTTGGAAGATGAGCCATGGGTTACTCCAAAATCCTTACTATACACTGTTAATTTTTTAAGGTGAAAAATTCGATGTTGTCGGGTCCACTCCAGTCTTTGGATTTCGATAATACACATCTCAACACATAACCACAGGTGCGCACAGGTCGTAGGTACGCCTAGTTGGGCCGCTGCGGCAGTTGAAAGATGAGCCATGGAAGGCTCCAAAATCCTTCCTATACACTGTACATTTTTTTAGGTGAAAAATTGGATGTCGTCGGATCCACTCCAGTCTTTGGATTCCGTTAATACACATCCCAACACATAGCCACAGGTGAGCACAGGTCGTAGGTACGCCTAGTTGGGCCGCTGTGGCAGTTGGAAGATGAGCCATGGAAGGCTCCAAAATCCTTACTATACACTGTACATTTTTTTAGGTGAAAAATTCGATGTCGTCGGAACCACTCCAGTCTTTGGATTTCGTTAATACACATCTCAACACATAACCACAGGTGTACACAGGTGGTAGGTAGGCCTAGTTGGGCCGCTGTGGCAGTTGGAAGATGAGCCATGGAAGGCTCCAAAATCCTTCCTATACACTGTACATTTTTTTAGGTGAAAAATTGGATGTCGTCGGATTCACTCCAGTCTCTGGATTTCGTTAATACACATCTCAACACATAACCACAGGTGTACACAGGTGGTAGGTACGCCTAGTTGGGCCGCTGTGGCAGTTGGAAGATGAGCCATGGGTTACTCCAAAAACCTTACTATACACTGTTAATTTTTTAAGGTGAAAAATTCGATGTTGTCGGGTCCACTCCAGTCTTTGGATTTCGATAATACACATCTCAACACATAACCACAGGTGTACACAGGTGGTAGGTAGGCCTAGTTGGGCAGCTGTGGCAGTTGGAAGATGAGCCATGGGTTACTCCAAAATCCTTACTATACACTGTTAATTTTTTAAGGCGAAAAATACGATGTTGTCGGGTCCACTCCAGTCTTTGGATTTCGATAATACACATCTCAACACATAACCACAGGTGTACACAGGTGGTAGGTAGGCCTAGTTGGGCAGCTGTGGCAGTTGGAAGATGAGCCATGGGTTACTCCAAAATCCTTACTATACACTGTTAATTTTTTAAGGTGAAAAATACGATGTTGTCGGGTCCACTCCAGTCTTTGGATTTCGATAATACACATCTCAACACATAACCACAGGTGTACACAGGTGGTAGGTAGGCCTAGTTGGGCCGCTGCGGCAGTTGAAAGATGAGCCATGGAAGGCTCCAAAATCCTTACTATACACTGCACATTTTTTTAGGTGAAAAATTGGATGTCGTCGGATCCACTTCAGTCTTTGGATTTCGATAATACATATCTAAACACATAACCACAGGTGTACACAGGTCGTAGGTACGCCTAGTTGGGCCGCTGTGGCAGTTGGAAGATGAGCCATGGGTTACTCCAAAATCCTTACTATACACTGTTAATTTTTTAAGGTGAAAAATACGATGTTGTCGGGTCCACTCCAGTCTTTGGATTTCGATAATACACATCTCAACACATAACCACAGGTGTACACAGGTGGTAGGTAGGCCTAGTTGGGCAGCTGTGGCAGTTGGAAGATGAGCCATGGGTTACTCCAAAATCCTTACTATACACTGTTAATTTTTTAAGGTGAAAAATTCGATGTTGTCGGGTCCACTCCAGTCTTTGGATTTCGATAATACACATCTCAACATATAAGTTGAGATGAGCCATTGAAGTACATTTTTTTAGGTGAAAAATTCGATGTCGTCGGAACCACTCCAGTCTCTGGATTTCGTTAATACACATCTCAACACATAACCACAGGTGCGCACAGGTCGTAGTTACGCCTAGTTGGGCAGTTGAAAGATGAGCCATGGAAGGCTCCAAAATCCTTCCTATACACTGTACATTTTTTTAGGTGAAAAATTGGATGTCGTCGGATTCACTCCAGTCTCTGGATTTCGTTAATACACATCTCAACACATAACCACAGGTGCGCACAGGTCGTAGGTACGCCTAGTTGGGCCGCTGTGGCAGTTGGAAGATGAGCCATTGAAGTACATTTTTTTAGGGGAAAAATTCGATGTCGTCGGATCCACTCCAGTCTTTGGATTTCGATAATACACATCTCAACACATAACCACAGGTGTACACCATTGGTAGGTAGGCCTAGTTGGGCCGCTGTGGCAGTTGGAAGATGAGCCATGGAAGGCTCCAAAATCCTTCCTATACACTGTACATTTTTTTAGGTGAAAAATTGGATGTCGTCGGATTCACTCCAGTCTCTGGATTTCGTTAATACACATTTCAACACATAACCACATGTGCGCACAGGTCGTAGGTACGCCTAGTTGGGCCGCTGTGGCAGTTGGAAGATGAGCCATTGAAGTACATTTTTTTAGGGGAAAAATTCGATGTCGTCAGATCCACTCCAGTCTTTGGATTCCGTTAATACACATCCCAACACATAGCCACAGGTGAGCACAGGTCGTAGGTACGCCTAGTTGGGCCGCTGTGGCAGTTGGAAGATGAGCCATGGAAGGCTCCAAAATCCGTACTATACACTGTACATTTTTTTAGGTGAAAAATTCGATGTCGTCGGATCCACTCCAGTCTTTGGATTTCGTTAATACACATCGCAACACATAACCACAGGCGCGCACAGGTCGTAGGTACGCCTAGTTGGGCCGCTGTGGCAGTTGGAAGAAGAGCCATGGAAGGCTCCAAAATCCTTCCTATACACTGTACATATTTTTAGGTGAAAAATTGTATGTCGTCGGATTCACTTCAGTCTCTGGATTTCGTTAGTACACATCTCAACACATAACCACAGGTGCGCACAGGTCGTATTTACGCCTAGTTGGGCCGCTGTGGCAGTTGGAAGAAGAGCCATGGAAATTCGTTAATACACATCTCAACACATAACCACAGGCGCGCACAGGTCGTAGGTACGCCTAGTTGGGCCGCTGTGGCAGTTGGAAGATGAGACATTGAAGTACATTTTTTTAGGTGAAAAATTCGATGTCGTCGGAACCACTCCAGTCTTTGGATTTCGTTAATACACATCTCAACACATAACCACAGGTGCGCACAGGTCGTAGGTACGCCTAGTTGGGCCGCTGTGGCAGTTGGAAGATGAGCCATGGAAGGCTCCAAAATCCTTACTATACACAGTACATTTTTTTGGGTGAAAAAATCGATGTCGTCGGATCCTCTCCAGTCTTTGGATTTCGTTAATACACATCTCAATACATAACCACAGGTGCGCACAGGTCGTAGGTACGCCTAGTTGGGCCACTGTGGCAGTTGGAAGATGAGCCATGTAAGGCTCCAAAATCCTTACTATACACAGTACATTTTTTTTCGGTGAAAAATTCGATGTCGTCGGATCCACTCCAGTCTTTGGATTTCGGTAATACACATCCCAACACATAACCACAGGTGAGCACAGGTCGTAGGTACGCCTAGTTGGACCGCTGTGGCAGTTGGAAGATGAGCCATGGAAAGGCTCCAAAATCCTTACTACTGTACATTTTTTTAGGTGAAAAATTCGATGTCGTCGGATCCACTCCAGTCTTTGGATTTCATTAATACACATCCCAACACATAACCACAGGTGAGCACAGGTCGTAGTTACGCCTAGTTGGGCCGCTGCGGCAGTTGAAAGATGAGCCATGGAAGGCTCCAAAATCCTTCCTATACACTGTACATTTTTTTAGGTGAAAAATTGGATGTCGTCGGATCCACTCCAGTCTTTGGATTCCGTTAATACACATCCCAACACATAGCCACAGGTGAGCACAGGTCGTAGGTACGCCTAGTTGGGCCGCTGTGGCAGTTGGAAGATGAGCCATGGAAGGCTCCAAAATCCGTACTATACACTGTACATTTTTTTAGGTGAAAAATTCGATGTCGTCGGACCCACTCCAGTCTTTGGATTTCGTTAATACACATCTCAACACATAACCACAGGCGCGCACAGGTCGTAGGTACGCCTAGTTGGGCCGCTGTGGCAGTTGGAAGAAGAGCCATGGAAGGCTCCAAAATCCTTCCTATACACTGTACATTTTTTTGGGTGAAAAATTCGATGTCGTCGGATCCACGCCTGTCTTTGGATTTCGTTAATACACATCTCAACACATAACCACAGGTGCGCACAGGTCGTATTTACGCCTAGTTGGGCCGCTGTGGCAGTTGGAAGAAGAGCCATGGAAATTCGTTAATACACATCTCAACACATAACCACAGGCGCGCACAGGTCGTAGGTACGCCTAGTTGGGCCGCTGTGGCAGTTGGAAGATGAGCCATTGAAGTACATTTTTTTAGGGGAAAAATTCGATGTCGTCGGATCCACTCCAGTCTTTGGATTTCGATAATACACATCTCAACACATAACCACAGGTGTACACAGGTGGTAGGTAGGCCTAGTTGGGCCGCTGTGGCAGTTGGAAGATGAGCCATGGAAGGCTCCAAAATCCTTCCTATACACTGTACATTTTTTTAGGTGAAAAATTGGATGTCGTCGGATTCACTCCAGTCTCTGGATTTCGTTAATACACATCTCAACACATAACCACAGGTGCGCACAAGTCGTAGGTACGCCTAGTTGGGCCGCTGCGGCAGTTGAAAGATGAGCCATGGAAGGCTCCAAAATCCTTACTATACACTGTACATTTTTTTAGGTGAAAAATTCGATGTCGTCGGATCCACGCCAGTCTTTGGATTTCGTTAATACACATCTCAACACATAACCACAGGTGCGCACAGGTCGTATTTACGCCTAGTTGGGCCGCTGTGGCAGTTGGAAGAAGAGCCATGGAAATTCGTTAATACACATCTCAACACATAACCACAGGCGCGCACAGGTCGTAGGTACGCCTAGTTGGGCCGCTGTGGCAGTTGGAAGATGAGCCATTGAAGTACATTTTTTTAGGGGAAAAATTCGATGTCGTCGGATCCACTCCAGTCTTTGGATTTCGATAATACACATCTCAACACATAACCACAGGTGTACACAGGTGGTAGGTAGGCCTAGTTGGGCCGCTGTGGCAGTTGGAAGATGAGCCATGGAAGGCTCCAAAATCCTTCCTATACACTGTACATTTTTTTAGGTGAAAAATTGGATGTCGTCGGATTCACTCCAGTCTCTGGATTTCGTTAATACACATCTCAACACATAACCATAGGTGTACACAGGTGGTAGGTAGGCCTAGTTGGGCCGCTGTGGCAGTTGGAAGATGAGCCATGGGTTACTCCAAAATCCTTACTATACACTGTTAATTTTTTAAGGTAAAAAATTCGATGTTGTCGGGTCCACTCCAGTCTTTGGATTTCGATAATACACATCTCAACACATAACCACAGGTGTACACAGGTGGTAGGTAGGCCTAGTTGGGCCGCTGTGGCAGTTGGAAGATGAGCCATGGAAGGCTCCAAAATCCTTCCTATACACTGTACATTTTTTTAGGTGAAAAATTGGATGTCGTCGGATTCACTCCAGTCTCTGGATTTCGTTAATACACATCTCAACACATAACCACAGGTGCGCACAGGTCGTAGGTACGCCTAGTTGGGCCGCTGCGGCAGTTGAAAGATGAGCCATGGAAGGCTCCAAAATCCTTACTATACACTGTACATTTTTTTAGGTGAAAAATTCGATGTCGTCGGATCCACTCCAGTCTTTGGATTTCGTTAATACACATCTCAACACATAACCACATGTGAGCACAGGTCGTAGGTACGCCTAGTTGGGCCGCTGTGGCAGTTGGAAGATGAGCCATGGAAGGCTCCAAAATCCTTACTAGAAACTGTACATTTTTTTAGGTGAAAAATTCGATGTCGTCGGATCCACTCCAGTCTTTGGATTTCGTTAATACACATCTCAACACATAACCACAGGTGCGCACAGGTCGTAGGTACGCCTAGTTGGGCCGCTGTGGCAGTTGGAAGATGAGCCATGGAAGGCTCCAAAATCCTTACTATACACAGTACATTTTTTTAGGTGAAAAAATCGATGTCGTCGGATCCTCTCCAGTCTTTGGATTTCGTTAATACACATCTCAATACATAACCACAGGTGCGCACAGGTCGTGGAAAGGCTCCAAAATCCTTACTACTGTACATTTTTTTAGGTGAAAAATTCGATGTCGTCGGATCCACTCCAGTCTTTGGATTTCATTAATACACATCCCAACACATAACCACAGGTGAGCACAGGTCGTAGTTACGCCTAGTTGGGCCGCTGCGGCAGTTGAAAGATGAGCCATGGAAGGCTCCAAAATCCTTCCTATACACTGTAAATTTTTTTAGGTGAAAAATTGGATGTCGTCGGATCCACTCCAGTCTTTGGATTCCGTTAATACACATCCCAACACATAGCCACAGGTGAGCACAGGTCGTAGGTACGCCTAGTTGGGCCGCTGTGGCAGTTGGAAGATGAGCCATGGAAGGCTCCAAAATCCTTACAATACACTGTACATTTTTTCAGGTGAAAAATTCGATGTCGTCGGATCCACTCCAGTCTTTGGATTTCGTTAATACACATCTCAACACATAACCACAGGTGAGCACAGGTCGTAGGTACGCCTAGTTGGGCCGCTGTGGCAGTTGGAAGATGAGCCATTGAAGTACATTTTTTTAGGGGAAAAATTCGATGTCGTCGGATCCACTCCAGTCTTTGGATTTCGATAATACACATCTCAACACATGACCACAGGTGAGCACAGGTCGTAGGAACGCCTAGTTTGACCGCTGTGGCAGTTGGAAGATGAGCCATGGAAGGCTCCAAAATCCTTACTATACACTGTACATTTTTTTAGGTGAAAAATTCGATGTCGTCGGATCCACTCCAGTCGTTGGATTTCGTTAATACACATCTCAACACATAACCACATATGAGCACAGGTCGTAGGTACGCCTAGTTGGGCCGCTGTGGCAGTTGGAAGATGAGCCATGGAAGGCTCCAAAATCCTTACTAGAAACTGTACATTTTTTTAGGTGAAAAATTCGATGTCGTCGGATCCACTCCAGTCTTTGGATTTCGTTAATACACATCTCAACACATAACCACAGGTGAGCACAGGTCGTAGGAACGCCTAGTTGGGCCACTGTGGCAGTTGGAAGATGAGCCATGTAAGGCTCCAAAATCCTTACTATACACAGTACATTTTTTTTCGGTGAAAAATTCGATGTCGTCGGATCCACTCCAGTCTTTGGATTTCGGTAATACACATCCCAACACATAACCACAGGTGAGCACAGGTCGTAGGTACGCCTAGTTGGACCGCTGTGGCAGTTGGAAGATGAGCCATGGAAAGGCTCCAAAATCCTTACTACTGTACATTTTTTTAGGTGAAAAATTCGATGTCGTCGGATCCACTCCAGTCTTTGCATTTCATCAATACACATCCCAACACATAACCACAGGTGAGCACAGGTCGTAGGTACGCCTAGTTGGACCGCTGTGGCAGTTGGAAGATGAGCCATGGAAAGGCTCCAAAATCCTTACTACTGTACATTTTTTTAGGTGAAAAATTCGATGTCGTCGGATCCACTCCAGTCTTTGGATTTCGTTAATACACATCTCAACACATAACCACAGGTGCGTACAGGTCGTAGGTACGCCTAGTTGGGCCGCTGCGGCAGTTGAAAGATGAGCCATGGAAGGCTCCAAAATCCTTACAATACACTGTACATTTTTTCAGGTGAAAAATTCGATGTCGTCGGATCCACTCCAGTCTTTGGATTTCGTTAATACACATCTCAACCCATAACCACAGGTGAGCACAGGTCGTAGGTACGCCTAGTTGGGCCGCTGTGGCAGTTGGAAGATGAGCCATGGGTTGCTCCAAAATCCTTACTATACAGTGTACTTTTTTTTTAGGTGAAAAATTCGATGTCGTCGGATCCACTCCAGTCTTTGGATTTCGTTAATACACACCTCAACACATAACCACAGGTGCGCACAGGTCGTAGGTACGCCTAGTTGGGCCGCTGTGGCAGTTGGAAGATGAGCCATGGAAGGCTCCAAAATCCTTACTATACACTGTACATTTTTTTAGGTGAAAAATTCGATGTCGTCGGATCCACTCCAGTCTTTGGATTTCGTTAATACACATCTGAACACATAACCACAGGTGCGCACAGGTCGTAGGTACGCCTAGTTGGGCCGCTGTGGCAGTTGGAAGATGAGCCATGGAAGGCTTCAAAATCCTTACTATACACTGCACATTTTTTTAGGTGAAAAATTCGATGTGGTCGGATCCACTCCAGTCTTTGGATTTCGTTAATACACATCCCAACACATAACCACAGGTGAGCACAGGTCGTAGGTACGCCTAGTTGGGCCGCTGTGGCAGTTGGAAGATGAGCCATGGAAAGGCTCCAAAATCCTTACTATAGACTGTACATTTTTTTAGGTGAAAAATTCGATGTCGGATCCACACCAGTCTTTGGATTTCGTTAATACACATCTCAACACATAACCACAGGTGCGCACAGGTCGTAGGTACGCCTAGTTGGGCCGCTGTGGCAGTTGGAAGATGAGCCATGGAAGGCTTCAAAATCCTTACTATACACTGTATATTTTTTTTTAGGTGAAAATGTCGTACGGTACGACGTACAGGATCCACTCCAGTCTTTGGATTTCGTTAATACACATCTCAACACATAACCACAGGTGCGTACAGGTCGTAGGTACGCCTAGTTGGGCCGCTGCGGCAGTTGAAAGATGAGCCATGGAAGGCTCCAAAATCCTTACAATACACTGTACATTTTTTCAGGTGAAAAATTCGATGTCGTCGGATCCACTCCAGTCTTTGGATTTCGTTAATACACATCTCAACCCATAACCACAGGTGAGCACAGGTCGTAGGTACGCCTAGTTGGGCCGCTGTGGCAGTTGGAAGATGAGCCATGGGTTGCTCCAAAATCCTTACTATACAGTGTACTTTTTTTTTAGGTGAAAAATTCGATGTCGTCGGATCCACTCCAGTCTTTGGATTTCGTTAATACACACCTCAACACATAACCACAGGTGCGCACAGGTCGTAGGTACGCCTAGTTGGGCCGCTGTGGCAGTTGGAAGATGAGCCATGGAAGGCTCCAAAATCCTTACTATACACTGTACATTTTTTTAGGTGAAAAATTCGATGTCGTCGGATCCACTCCAGTCTTTGGATTTCGTTAATACACATCTGAACACATAACCACAGGTGCGCACAGGTCGTAGGTACGCCTAGTTGGGCCGCTGTGGCAGTTGGAAGATGAGCCATGGAAGGCTTCAAAATCCTTACTATACACTGCACATTTTTTTAGGTGAAAAATTCGATGTGGTCGGATCCACTCCAGTCTTTGGATTTCGTTAATACACATCCCAACACATAACCACAGGTGAGCACAGGTCGTAGGTACGCCTAGTTGGGCCGCTGTGGCAGTTGGAAGATGAGCCATGGAAAGGCTCCAAAATCCTTACTATAGACTGTACATTTTTTTAGGTGAAAAATTCGATGTCGGATCCACACCAGTCTTTGGATTTCGTTAATACACATCTCAACACATAACCACAGGTGCGCACAGGTCGTAGGTACGCCTAGTTGGGCCGCTGTGGCAGTTGGAAGATGAGCCATGGAAGGCTTCAAAATCCTTACTATACACTGTACATTTTTTTAGGTGAAAATGTCGTACGGTACGACGTACAGGATCCACTCCAGTCTTTGGATTTCGTTAATACACATCTCAACACATAACCACAGGTGCGCACAGGTCGTAGGTACGCCTAGTTGGGCCGCTGTGGCAGTTGGAAGATGAGCCATGGAAGGCTCCAAAATCCTTACTATACACTGTACATTTTTTTAGGTGAAAAATTCGATGTCGTCGGATCCACTCCAGTCTTTGGATTTCGTTAATACACATCTCAACACATAACCACAGGTGAGCACAGGTCGTAGGAACGCCTAGTTGGGCCGCTGTGGCAGTTGGAAGATGAGCCATGGAAGGCTTCAAAATCCTTACTATACACTGCACATTTTTTTAGGTGAAAAATTCGATGTGGTCGGATCCACTCCAGTCTTTGGATTTCGTTAATACACATCCCAACACATAACCACAGGTGAGCACAGGTCGTAGGTACGCCTAGTTGGGCCGCTGTGGCAGTTGGAAGATGAGCCATGGAAAGGCTCCAAAATCCTTACTATAGACTGTACATTTTTTTAGGTGAAAAATTCGATGTCGGATCCACACCAGTCTTTGGATTTCGTTAATACACATCCCAACACATAACCACAGGCGAGCAAAGGTCGTAGGTACGCCTAGTTGGGCCGCTGTGGCAGTTGGAAGATGAGCCATGGAAAGGCTCCAAAATCCTTACTATAGACTGTACATTTTTTTAGGTGAAAAATTCGATGGCGGATCCACACCAGTCTCTGGATTTCGTTAATACACATCTCAACACATAACCACAGGTGCGCACAGGTCGTAGGTACGCCTAGTTGGGCCGCTGTGGCAGTTGGAAGATGAGCCATGGAAGGCTTCAAAATCCTTACTATACACTGCACATTTTTTTAGGTGAAAAATTCGATGTGGTCGGATCCACTCCAGTCTTTGGATTTCGTTAATACACATCCCAACACATAACCACAGGTGAGCACAGGTCGTAGTTACGCCTAGTTGGGCCGCTGTGGCAGTTGGAAAATGAGCCATGGAAAGGCTCCAAAATCCTTACTATAGACTGTACATTTTTTTAGGTGAAAAATTCGATGTCGGATCCACACCAGTCTTTGGATTTCGTTAATACACATCTAAACACATAACCACAGGTGCGCACAGGTCGTAGGTACGCCTAGTTGGGCCGCTGTGGCAGTTGGAAGATGAGCCATGGAAGGCTTCAAAATCCTTACTATACACTGTAGGTGAAAATGTCGTACAGTACGACGTACAGGATCCACTAAAGTCTTTCGATTTCGTTAATACACATCCCAACACATAACCACAGGTGAGCACAGGTCGTAGGTACGCCTAGTTGGGCCGCTGTGGCAGTTGGAAGATGAGCCATGGAAAGGCTCCAAAATCCTTACTATACACTACATTTTTTTAGTTGAAAAATTCGATGTCGTCGGATCCACTCCAGTCTTTGGATTCCGTTAATACACATCTGAACACATAACCACAGGTGCGCACAGGTCGTAAGTACGCCTAGTTGGACCGCTGTGGCAGTTGGAAGATGAGCCATGGAAGGCTTCAAAATCCTTACTATACACTGTACATTTTTTTAGGTGAAAATGTCGTACAGTACGACGTACAGGATCCACTCCAGTCTTTGGATTTCGTTAATACACATCCCAACACATAACCACAGGTGAGCAAAGGTCGTAGGTACGCCTAGTTGGGCCGCTGTGGCAGTTGGAAGATGAGCCATGGAAAGGCTCCAAAATCCTTACTATAGACTGTACATTTTTTTAGGTGAAAAATTTGATGTCGGATCCACACCAGTCTTTGGATTTCGTTAATACACATCTCAACACATAATCACAGGTGCGCACAGGTCGTAGGTACGCCTAGTTGGGCCGCTGTGGCAGTTGGAAGATGAGCCATGGAAGGCTTCAAAATCCTTACTATACACTGTACATTTTTTTAGGTGAAAATGTCGTACAGTACGACGTACAGGATCCACTCCAGTCTTTGGATTTCGTTAATACACATCCCAACACATAACCACAGGTGAGCACAGGTCGTAGGTACGCCTAGTTGGGCCGCTGTGGCAGTTGGAAGATGAGCCATGGAAAGGCTCCAAAATCCTTACTATACACTGTACATTTTTTTAGGTGAAAAATTCGATGTAGTCGGCTCCACTCCAGTCTTTGGATTCCGTTAATACACATCTGAACACATAACCACAGGTGCGCACAGGTCGTAGGTACGCCTAGTTGGGCCGCTGTGGCAGTTGGAAGATGAGCCATGGAAGGCTTCAAAATAATTACTATACACTGTACATTTTTTTAGGTGAAAATGTCGTACAGTACGACGTACAGGATCCACTCCAGTCTTTGGATTTCGTTAATACACATCCCAACACATAACCACAGGTGAGCAAAGGTCGTAGGTACGCCTAGTTGGGCCGCTGTGGCAGTTGGAAGATGAGCCATGGAAAGGCTCCAAAATCCTTACTATACACTACATTTTTTTAGTTGAAAAATTCGATGTCGTCGGATCCACTCCAGTCTTTGGATTCCGTTAATACACATCTGAACACATAACCACAGGTGCGCACAGGTCGTAAGTACGCCTAGTTGGACCGCTGTGGCAGTTGGAAGATGAGCCATGGAAGGCTTCAAAATCCTTACTATACACTGTACATTTTTTTAGGTGAAAATGTCGTACAGTACGACGTACAGGATCCACTCCAGTCTTTGGATTTCGTTAATACACATCCCAACACATAACCACAGGTGAGCAACAACGCCTAGTTGGGCCGCTGTGGCAGTTGGAAGATGAGCCATGGAAAGGCTCCAAAATCCTTACTATAGACTGTACATTTTTTTAGGTGAAAAATTCGATGTCGGATCCACACCAGTCTTTGGATTTCGTTAATACACATCTCAACACATAACCACAGGTGCGCACAGGTCGTAGGTACGCCTAGTTGGGCCGCTGTGGCAGTTGGAAGATGAGCCATGGAAGGCTTTAAAATCCTTACTATACACTGTACATTTTTTTAGGTGAAAATGTCGTACAGTACGACGTACAGGATCCACTCCAGTCTTTGGATTTCGTTAATACACATCCCAACACATAACCACAGGTGAGCAAAGGTCGTAGGTACGCCTAGTTGGGCCGCTGTGGCAGTTGGAAGATGAGCCATGGAAAGGCTCCAAAATCCTTACAATACACTGTACATTTTTTTAGGTGAAAAATTCGATGTCGTCGGATCCACTCCAGTCTTTGGATTTCGTTAATACACATCTCAACACATAACCACAGGTGCGCACAGGTCGTAGGTACGCCTAGTTGGGCCGCTGTGGCAGTTGGAAGATGAGCCATGGAAGGCTTCAAAATAATTACTATACACTGTACATTTTTTTAGGTGAAAATGTCGTACAGTACGACGTACAGGATCCACTCCAGTCTTTGGATTTCGTTAATACACATCCCAACACATAACCACAGGTGAGCAAAGGTCGTAGGTACGCCTAGTTGGGCCGCTGTGGCAGTTGGAAGATGAGCCATGGAAAGGCTCCAAAATCCTTACTATACACTACATTTTTTTAGTTGAAAAATTCGATGTCGTCGGATCCACTCCAGTCTTTGGATTCCGTTAATACACATCTGAACACATAACCACAGGTGCGCACAGGTCGTAAGTACGCCTAGTTGGACCGCTGTGGCAGTTGGAAGATGAGCCATGGAAGGCTTCAAAATCCTTACTATACACTGTACATTTTTTTAGGTGAAAATGTCGTACAGTACGACGTACAGGATCCACTCCAGTCTTTGGATTTCGTTAATACACATCCCAACACATAACCACAGGTGAGCAACAACGCCTAGTTGGGCCGCTGTGGCAGTTGGAAGATGAGCCATGGAAAGGCTCCAAAATCCTTACTATAGACTGTACATTTTTTTAGGTGAAAAATTCGATGTCGGATCCACACCAGTCTTTGGATTTCGTTAATACACATCTCAACACATAACCACAGGTGCGCACAGGTCGTAGGTACGCCTAGTTGGGCCGCTGTGGCAGTTGGAAGATGAGCCATGGAAGGCTTTAAAATCCTTACTATACACTGTACATTTTTTTAGGTGAAAATGTCGTACAGTACGACGTACAGGATCCACTCCAGTCTTTGGATTTCGTTAATACACATCCCAACACATAACCACAGGTGAGCAAAGGTCGTAGGTACGCCTAGTTGGGCCGCTGTGGCAGTTGGAAGATGAGCCATGGAAAGGCTCCAAAATCCTTACAATACACTGTACATTTTTTTAGGTGAAAAATTCGATGTCGTCGGATCCACTCCAGTCTTTGGATTTCGTTAATACACATCTCAACACATAACCACAGGTGCGCACAGGTCGTAGGTACGCCTAGTTGGGCCGCTGTGGCAGTTGGAAGATGAGCCATGGAAGGCTTTAAAATCCTTACTATACACTGTACATTTTTTTAGGTGAAAATGTAGTACAGTACGACGTACAGGATCCACTCCAGTCTTTGGATTTCGTTAATACACATCCCAACACATAACCACAGGTGAGCAAAGGTCGTAGGTACGCCTAGTTGGGCCGCTGTGGCAGTTGGAAGATGAGCCATGGAAAGGCTCCAAAATCCTTACTATACACTACATTTTTTTAGTTGAAAAATTCGATGTCGTCGGATCCACTCCAGTCTTTGGATTCCGTTAATACACATCTGAACACATAACCACAGGTGCGCACAGGTCGTAAGTACGCCTAGTTGGACCGCTGTGGCAGTTGGAAGATGAGCCATGGAAGGCTTCAAAATCCTTACTATACACTGTACATTTTTTTAGGTGAAAATGTCGTACAGTACGACGTACAGGATCCACTCCAGTCTTTGGATTTCGTTAATACACATCCCAACACATAACCACAGGTGAGCACAGGTCGTAGGTACGCCTAGTTGGGCCGCTGTGGCAGTTGGAAGATGAGCCATGGAAAGGCTCCAAAATCCTTACTATAGACTGTACATTTTTTTAGGTGAAAAATTTGATGTCGGATCCACACCAGTCTTTGGATTTCGTTAATACACATCTCAACACATAACCACAGGTGCGCACAGGTCGTAGGTACGCCTAGTTGGGCCGCTGTGGCAGTTGGAAGATGAGCCATGGAAGGCTTTAAAATCCTTACTATACACTGTACATTTTTTTAGGTGAAAATGTCGTACAGTACGACGTACAGGATCCACTCCAGTCTTTGGATTTCGTTAATACACATCCCAACACATAACCGCAGGTGAGCAAAGGTCGTAGGTACGCCTAGTTGGGCCGCTGTGGCAGTTGGAAGATGAGCCATGGAAAGGCTCCAAAATCCTTACTATAGACTGTACATTTTTTTAGGTGAAAAATTCGATGTCGGATCCACACCAGTCTTTGGATTTCGTTAATACACATCTCAACACATAATCACAGGTGCGCACAGGTCGTAGGTACGCCTAGTTGGGCCGCTGTGGCAGTTGGAAGATGAGCCATGGAAGGCTTCAAAATCCTTACTATACACTGTACATTTTTTTAGGTGAAAATGTCGTACAGTACGACGTACAGGATCCACTCCAGTCTTTGGATTTCGTTAATACACATCCCAACACATAACCACAGGTGAGCACAGGTCGTAGGTACGCCTAGTTGGGCCGCTGTGGCAGTTGGAAGATGAGCCATGGAAAGGCTCCAAAATCCTTACTATACACTGTACATTTTTTTAGGTGAAAAATTCGATGTCGTCGGATCCACTCCAGTCTTTGGATTCCGTTAATACACATCTGAACACATAACCACAGGTGCGCACAGGTCGTAGGTACGCCTAGTTGGGCCGCTGTGGCAGTTGGAAGATGAGCCATGGAAGGCTTCAAAATCCTTACTATACACTGTACATTTTTTTAGGTGAAAATGTCGTACAGTACGACGTACAGGATCCACTCCAGTCTTTGGATTTCGTTAATACACATCCCAACACATAACCACAGGTGAGCAAAGGTCGTAGGTACGCCTAGTTGGGCCGCTGTGGCAGTTGGAAGATGAGCCATGGAAAGGCTCCAAAATCCTTACTATAGACTGTACATTTTTTTAGGTGAAAAATTCGATGTCGGATCCACACCAGTCTCTGGATTTCGTTAATACACATCTCAACACATAACCACAGGTGCGCACAGGTCGTAGGTACGCCTAGTTGGGCCGCTGTGGCAGTTGGAAGATGAGCCATGGAAGGCTTCAAAATCCTTACTATACACTGCACATTTTTTTAGGTGAAAAATTCGATGTGGTCGGATCCACTCCAGTCTTTGGATTTGGTTAATACACATCTCAACACATAGCCACAGGTGAGCACAGGTCGTAGGTACGCCTAGTTGGGCCGCTGTGGCAGTTGGAAGATGAGCCATGGAAGGCTCCAAAATCCTTACAATACACTGTACATTTTTTTAGGTGAAAAATTCGATGTCGTCGGATCCACTCCAGTCTTTGGATTTCGTTAATACACATCTCAACACATAACCACAGGTGCGCACAGGTCGTAGGTACGCTTAGTTGGGCCGCTGTGGCAGTTGGAAGATGAGCCATGGAAGGCTTTAAAATCCTTACTATACACTGTACATTTTTGTAGGTGAAAATGTCGTACAGTACGACGTACAGGATCCACTCCAGTCTTTGGATTTCGTTAATACACATCCCAACACATAACCACAGGTGAGCAAAGGTCGTAGGTACGCCTAGTTGGGCCGCTGTGGCAGTTGGAAGATGAGCCATGGAAAGGCTCCAAAATCCTATATCCTATCCTATATACACTACATTTTTTTAGTTGAAAAATTCGATGTCGTCGGATCCACTCCAGTCTTTGGATTCCGTTAATACACATCTGAACACATAACCACAGGTGCGCACAGGTCGTAAGTACGCCTAGTTGGGCCGCTGTGGCAGTTGGAAGATGAGCCATGGAAGGCTTTAAAATCCTTACTATACACTGTACATTTTTTTAGGTGAAAATGTCGTACAGTACGACGTACAGGATCCACTCCAGTCTTTGGATTTCGTTAATACACATCCCAACACATAACCACAGGTGAGCAAAGGTCGTAGGTACGCCTAGTTGGGCCGCTGTGGCAGTTGGAAGATGAGCCATGGAAAGGCTCCAAAATCCTTACTATAGACTGTAAATTTTTTTAGGTGAAAAATTCGATGTCGGATCCACACCAGTCTTTGGATTTCGTTAATACACATCTCAACACATAATCACAGGTGCGCACAGGTCGTAGGTACGCCTAGTTGGGCCGCTGTGGCAGTTGGAAGATGAGCCATGGAAGGCTTCAAAATCCTTACTATACACTGTACATTTTTTTAGGTGAAAATGTCGTACAGTACGACGTACAGGATCCACTCCAGTCTTTGGATTTCGTTAATACACATCCCAACACATAACCACAGGTGAGCACAGGTCGTAGGTACGCCTAGTTGGGCCGCTGTGGCAGTTGGAAGATGAGCCATGGAAAGGCTCCAAAATCCTTACTATACACTGTACATTTTTTTAGGTGAAAAATTCGATGTCGTCGGATCCACTCCAGTCTTTGGATTCCGTTAATACACATCTGAACACATAACCACAGGTGCGCACAGGTCGTAGGTACGCCTAGTTGGGCCGCTGTGGCAGTTGGAAGATGAGCCATGGAAGGCTTCAAAATCCTTACTATACACTGTACATTTTTTTAGGTGAAAATGTCGTACAGTACGACGTACAGGATCCACTCCAGTCTTTGGATTTCGTTAATACACATCCCAACACATAACCACAGGTGAGCAAAGGTCGTAGGTACGCCTAGTTGGGCCGCTGTGGCAGTTGGAAGATGAGCCATGGAAAGGCTCCAAAATCCTTACTATAGACTGTACATTTTTTTAGGTGAAAAATTCGATGTCGGATCCACACCAGTCTCTGGATTTCGTTAATACACATCTCAACACATAACCACAGGTGCGCACAGGTCGTAGGTACGCCTAGTTGGGCCGCTGTGGCAGTTGGAAGATGAGCCATGGAAGGCTTCAAAATCCTTACTATACACTGTACATTTTTTTAGGTGAAAAATTCGATGTCGGATCCACACCAGTCTCTGGATTTCGTTAATACACATCTCAACACATAACCACAGGTGCGCACAGGTCGTAGGTACGCCTAGTTGGGCCGCTGTGGCAGTTGGAAGATGAGCCATGGAAGGCTTCAAAATCCTTACTATACACTGTACATTTTTTTAGGTGAAAATGTCGTACAGTACGACGTACAGGATCCACTCCAGTCTTTGGATTTCGTTAATACACATCCCAACACATAACCACAGGTGAGCAAAGGTCGTAGGTACGCCTAGTTGGGCCGCTGTGGCAGTTGGAAGATGAGCCATGGAAAGGCTCCAAAATCCTTACTATAGACTGTACATTTTTTTAGGTGAAAAATTCGATGTCGGATCCACACCAGTCTCTGGATTTCGTTAATACACATCTCAACACATAACCACAGGTGCGCACAGGTCGTAGGTACGCCTAGTTGGGCCGCTGTGGCAGTTGGAAGATGAGCCATGGAAGGCTTTAAAATCCTTACTATACACTGTACATTTTTTTAGGTGAAAATGTCGTACAGTACGACGTACAGGATCCACTCCAGTCTTTGGATTTCGTTAATACACATCCCAACACATAACCACAGGTGAGCAAAGGTCGTAGGTACGCCTAGTTGGGCCGCTGTGGCAGTTGGAAGATGAGCCATGGAAAGGCTCCAAAATCCTTACTATAGACTGTAAATTTTTTTAGGTGAAAAATTCGATGTCGGATCCACACCAGTCTTTGGATTTCGTTAATACACATCTCAACACATAACCACAGGTGCGCACAGGTCGTAGGTACGCCTAGTTGGGCCGCTGTGGCAGTTGGAAGATGAGCCATGGAAGGCTTCAAAATCCTTACTATACACTGTACATTTTTTTAGGTGAAAATGTCGTACAGTACGACGTACAGGATCCACTCCAATCTTTGGATTTCGTTAATACACATCCCAACACATAACCACAGGTGAGCACAGGTCGTAGGTACGCCTAGTTGGGCCGCTGTGGCAGTTGGAAGATGAGCCATGGAAAGGCTCCAAAATCCTTACTATACACTGTACATTTTTTTAGGTGAAAAATTCGATGTCGTCGGATCCACTCCAGTCTTTGGATTCCGTTAATACACATCTGAACACATAACCACAGGTGCGCACAGGTCGTAGGTACGCCTAGTTGGGCCGCTGTGGCAGTTGGAAGATGAGCCATGGAAGGCTTCAAAATCCTTACTATACACTGTACATTTTTTTAGGTGAAAATGTCGTACAGTACGACGTACAGGATCCACTCCAGTCTTTGGATTTCGTTAATACACATCCCAACACATAACCACAGGTGAGCAAAGGTCGTAGGTACGCCTAGTTGGGCCGCTGTGGCAGTTGGAAGATGAGCCATGGAAAGGCTCCAAAATCCTTACTATAGACTGTACATTTTTTTAGGTGAAAAATTCGATGTCGGATCCACACCAGTCTCTGGATTTCGTTAATACACATCTCAACACATAACCACAGGTGCGCACAGGTCGTAGGTACGCCTAGTTGGGCCGCTGTGGCAGTTGGAAGATGAGCCATGGAAGGCTTCAAAATCCTTACTATACACTGCACATTTTTTTAGGTGAAAAATTCGATGTGGTCGGATCCACTCCAGTCTTTGGATTTCGTTAATACACATCCCAACACATAACCACAGGTGAGCACAGGTCGTAGGTACGCCTAGTTGGGCCGCTGTGGCAGTTGGAAGATGAGCCATGGAAAGGCTCCAAAATCCTTACTATAGACTGTACATTTTTTTAGGTGAAAAATTCGATGTCGGATCCACACCAGTCTTTGGATTTCGTTAATACACATCTCAACACATAACCACAGGTGCGCACAGGTCGTAGGTACGCCTAGTTGGGCCGCTGTGGCAGTTGGAAGATGAGCCATGGAAGGCTTCAAAATCCTTACTATACACTGTACATTTTTTTAGGTGAAAATGTCGTACAGTACGACGTACAGGATCCACTCCAGTCTTTGGATTTCGTTAATACACATCCCAACACATAACCACAGGTGAGCAATGGTCGTAGGTACGCCTAGTTGGGCCGCTGTGGCAGTTGGAAGATGAGCCATGGAAAGGCTCCAAAATCCTTACTATAGACTGTACATTTTTTTAGGTGAAAAATTCGATGTCGGATCCACACCAGTCTCTGGATTTCGTTAATACACATCTCAACACATAACCACAGGTGCGCACAGGTCGTAGGTACGCCTAGTTGGGCCGCTGTGGCAGTTGGAAGATGAGCCATGGAAGGCTCCAAAATCCTTACTATACACTGTACATTTTTTTAGGTGAAAAATTCGATGTCGTCGGATCCACTCCAGTCTTTGGATTCCGTTAATACACATCTCAACACATAACCACAGGTGCGCACAGGTCGTAAGTACGCCTAGTTGGACCGCTGTGGCAGTTGGAAGATGAGCCATGGAAAGGCTCCAAAATCCTTACTATACACTGTACATTTTTTTAGGTGAAAATGTCGTACAGTACGACGTACAGGATCCACTCCAGTCTTTGGATTTCGTTAATACACATCCCAACACCAACACATAACCACAGGTGCGCACAGGTCGTAGGTACGCCTAGTTGGGCCGCTGTGGCAGTTGGAAGATGAGCCATGGAAGGCTCCAAAATCCTTACTATACACTGTACATTTTTTTAGGTGAAAAATTCGATGTCGTCGGATCCACTCCAGTCTTTGGATTCCGTTAATACACATCCCAACACATAACCACAGGTAAGCACAGGTCGTAGGTACGCCTAGTTGGGCCGCTGTGGCAGTTGGAAGATGAGCCATGGAAGGCTCCAAAATCCTTACTATACACTGTACATTTTTTTAGGTGAAAAATTCGATGTCGTCGGATCCACTCCAGTCTTTGGATTTCGTTAATACACATCTCAACACATAACCACAGGTGCGCACAGGTCGTACGTACGCCTAGTTGGACCGCTGTGGCAGTTGGAAGATGAGCCATGGAAAGGCTCCAAAATCCTTACTATACAATGTACATTTTTTTAGGTGAAAAATTCGATGTCGTCGGATCCACTCCAGTCTTTGGATTCCGTTAATACACATCTGAACACATAACCACAGGTGCGCACAGGTCGTAGGTACGCCTAGTTGGGCCGCTGTGGCAGTTGGAAGATGAGCCATGGAAGGCTTCAAAATCCTTACTATACACTGCACATTTTTTTAGGTGAAAAATTCGATGTGGTCGGATCCACTACTGTCTTTGGATTTCGTTAATACACATCCCAACACATAACCACAGGTGAGCACAGGTCGTAGGTACGCCTAGTTGGGCCGCTGTGGCAGTTGGAAGATGAGCCATTGAAAGGCTCCAAAATCCTTACTATACACTACATTTTTTTAGTTGAAAAATTCGATGTCGTCGGATCCACTCCAGTCTTTGGATTCCGTTAATACACATCTGAACACATAACCACAGGTGCGCACAGGTCGTAAGTACGCCTAGTTGGACCGCTGTGGCAGTTGGAAGATGAGCCATGGAAGGCTTCAAAATCCTTACTATACACTGTACATTTTTTTAGGTGAAAATGTCGTACAGTACGACGTACAGGATCCACTCCAGTCTTTGGATTTCGTTAATACACATCCCAACACATAACCACAGGTGAGCAAAGGTCGTAGGTACGCCTAGTTGGGCCGCTGTGGCAGTTGGAAGATGAGCCATGGAAAGGCTCCAAAATCCTTACTATAGACTGTACATTTTTTTAGGTGAAAAATTCGATGTCGGATCCACACCAGTCTTTGGATTTCGTTAATACACATCTCAACACATAACCACAGGTGCGCACAGGTCGTAGGTACGCCTAGTTGGGCCGCTGTGGCAGTTGGAAGATGAGCCATGGAAGGCTTCAAAATCCTTACTATACACTGTACATTTTTTTAGGTGAAAATGTCGTACAGTACGACGTACAGGATCCACTCCAGTCTTTGGATTTCGTTAATACACATCCCAACACATAACCACAGGTGAGCAAAGGTCGTAGGTACGCCTAGTTGGGCCGCTGTGGCAGTTGGAAGATGAGCCATGGAAAGGCTCCAAAATCCTTACTATAGACTGTACATTTTTTTAGGTGAAAAATTCGATGTCGGATCCACACCAGTCTCTGGATTTCGTTAATACACATCTCAACACATAACCACAGGTGCGCACAGGTCGTAGGTACACCTAGTTGGGCCGCTGTGGCAGTTGGAAGATGAGCCATGGAAGGCTCCAAAATCCTTACTATACACTGTACATTTTTTTAGGTGAAAAATTCGATGTCGTCGGATCCACTCCAGTCTTTGGATTCCGTTAATACACATCTCAACACATAACCACAGGTGCGCACAGGTCGTAAGTACGCCTAGTTGGACCGCTGTGGCAGTTGGAAGATGAGCCATGGAAAGGCTCCAAAATCCTTACTATACAATGTACATTTTTTTAGGTGAAAATGTCGTACAGTACGACGTACAGAATCCACTCCAGTCTTTGGATTTCATTAATACACATCCCAACACATAACCACAGGTGAGCACAGGTCGTAGGTACGCCTAGTTGGGCCGCTGTGGCAGTTGGAAGATGAGCCATGGAAGGCTCCAAAATCCTTACTATACACTGTACATTTTTTTAGGTGAAAATGTCGTACAGTACGACGTACAGGATCCACTCCAGTCTTTGGATTTCGTTAATACACATCCCAACACATAACCACAGGTGAGCACAGGTCGTAGGTACGCCTAGTTGGGCCGCTGTGGCAGTTGGAAGATGAGCCATGGAAGGCTCCAAAATCCTTACTGGAATATAATTTTTTTAGGTGAAAAATTCGATGTCGTTGGATCCACTCCAGTCTTTGGATTCCGTTAATACACATCTGAACACATAACCACAGGTGCGCACAGGTCGTAGGTACGCCTAGTTGGGCCGCTGTGGCAGTTGGAAGATGAGCCATGGAAGGCTTCAAAATCCTTACTATACACTGCACATTTTTTTAGGTGAAAAATTCGATGTGGTCGGATCCACTCCAGTCTTTGGATTTCGTTAATACACATCCCAACACATAACCACAGGTGAGCACAGGTCGTAGGTACGCCTAGTTGGGCCGCTGTGGCAGTTGGAAGATGAGCCATTGAAAGGCTCCAAAATCCTTACTATACACTACATTTTTTTAGTTGAAAAATTCGATGTCGTCGGATCCACTCCAGTCTTTGGATTCCGTTAATACACATCTGAACACATAACCACAGGTGCGCACAGGTCGTAAGTACGCCTAGTTGGACCGCTGTGGCAGTTGGAAGATGAGCCATGGAAGGCTTCAAAATCCTTACTATACACTGTACATTTTTTTAGGTGAAAATGTCGTACAGTACGACGTACAGGATCCACTCCAGTCTTTGGATTTCGTTAATACACGTCCCAACACATAACCACAGGTGAGCAAAGGTCGTAGGTACGCCTAGTTGGGCCGCTGTGGCAGTTGGAAGATGAGCCATGGAAAGGCTCCAAAATCCTTACTATAGACTGTACATTTTTTTAGGTGAAAAATTCGATGTCGGATCCACACCAGTCTCTGGATTTCGTTAATACACATCTCAACACATAACCACAGGTGCGCACAGGTCGTAGGTACGCCTAGTTGGGCCGCTGTGGCAGTTGGAAGATGAGCCATGGAAGGCTTCAAAATCCTTACTATACACTGTACATTTTTTTAGGTGAAAATGTCGTACAGTACGACGTACAGGATCCACTCCAGTCTTTGGATTTCGTTAATACACATCCCAACACATAACCACAGGTGAGCAAAGGTCGTAGGTACGCCTAGTTGGGCCGCTGTGGCAGTTGGAAGATGAGCCATGGAAAGGCTCCAAAATCCTTACTATAGACTGTACATTTTTTTAGGTGAAAAATTCGATGTCGGATCCACACCAGTCTCTGGATTTCGTTAATACACATCTCAACACATAACCACAGGTGCGCACAGGTCGTAGGTACGCCTAGTTGGGCCGCTGTGGCAGTTGGAAGATGAGCCATGGAAGGCTTCAAAATCCTTACTATACACTGCACATTTTTTTAGGTGAAAAATTCGATGTGGTCGGATCCACTCCAGTCTTTGGATTTCGTTAATACACATCCCAACACATAACCACAGGTGAGCACAGGTCGTAGGTACGCCTAGTTGGGCCGCTGTGGCAGTTGGAAGATGAGCCATGGAAAGGCTCCAAAATCCTTACTATAGACTGTACATTTTTTTAGGTGAAAAATTCGATGTCGGATCCACACCAGTCTTTGGATTTCGTTAATACACATCTAAACACATAACCACAGGTGCGCACAGGTCGTAGGTACGCCTAGTTGGGCCGCTGTGGCAGTTGGAAGATGAGCCATGGAAAGGCTCCAAAATCCTTACTATACACTACATTTTTTTAGTTGAAAAATTCGATGTCGTCGGATCCACTCCAGTCTTTGGATTCCGTTAATACACATCTGAACACATAACCACAGGTGCGCACAGGTCGTAAGTACGCCTAGTTGGACCGCTGTGGCAGTTGGAAGATGAGCCATGGAAGGCTTCAAAATCCTTACTATACACTGTACATTTTTTTAGGTGAAAATGTCGTACAGTACGACGTACAGGATCCACTCCAGTCTTTGGATTTCGTTAATACACATCCCAACACATAACCACAGGTGAGCAAAGGTCGTAGGTCCGCCTAGTTGGGCCGCTGTGGCAGTTGGAAGATGAGCCATGGAAAGGCTCCAAAATCCTTACTATAGACTGTACATTTTTTTAGGTGAAAAATTCGATGTCGGATCCACACCAGTCTTTGGATTTCGTTAATACACATCTCAACACATAGCCACAGGTGCGCACAGGTCGTAGGTACGCCTAGTTGGGCCGCTGTGGCAGTTGGAAGATGAGCCATGGAGGGCTCCAAAATCCTTACTATACACTGTACATTTTTTTAGGTGAAAATGTCGTACAGTACGACGTACAGGATCCACTCCAGTCTTTGGATTTCGTTAATACACATCCCAACACATAACCACAGGTGAGCAAAGGTCGTAGGTACGCCTAGTTGGACCGCTGTGGCAGTTGGAAGATGAGCCATGGAAAGGCTCCAAAATCCTTACTATAGACTGTACATTTTTTTAGGTGAAAAATTCGATGTCGGATCCACACCAGTCTTTGGATTTCGTTAATACACATCTCAACACATAATCACAGGTGCGCACAGGTCGTAGGTACGCCTAGTTGGGCCGCTGTGGCAGTTGGAAGATGAGCCATGGAAGGCTTCAAAATCCTTACTATACACTGTACATTTTTTTAGGTGAAAATGTCGTACAGTACGACGTACAGGATCCACTCCAGTCTTTGGATTTCGTTAATACACATCCCAACACATAACCACAGGTGAGCAAAGGTCGTAGGTACGCCTAGTTGGGCCGCTGTGGCAGTTGGAAGATGAGCCATGGAAAGGCTCCAAAATCCTTACTATACACTGTACATTTTTTTAGGTGAAAAATTCGATGTCGTCGGATCCACTCCAGTCTTTGGATTCCGTTAATACACATCTGAACACATAACCACAGGTGTGCACAGGTCGTAGGTACGCCTAGTTGGGCCGCTGTGGCAGTTGGAAGATGAGCCATGGAAGGCTTCAAAATCCTTACTATACACTGTACATTTTTTTAGGTGAAAATGTCGTACAGTACGACGTACAGGATCCACTCCAGTCTTTGGATTTCGTTAATACACATCCCAACACATAACCACAGGTGAGCAAAGGTCGTAGATACGCCTAGTTGGGCCGCTGTGGCAGTTGGAAGATGAGCCATGGAAAGGCTCCAAAATCCTTACTATAGACTGTACATTTTTTTAGGTGAAAAATTCGATGTCGGATCCACACCAGTCTCTGGATTTCGTTAATACACATCTCAACACATAACCACAGGTGCGCACAGGTCGTAGGTACGCCTAGTTGGGCCGCTGTGGCAGTTGGAAGATGAGCCATGGAAGGCTTCAAAATCCTTACTATACACTGCACATTTTTTTAGGTGAAAAATTCGATGTGGTCGGATCCACTCCAGTCTTTGGATTTCGTTAATACACATCCCAACACATAACCACAGGTGAGCACAGATCGTAGGTACGCCTAGTTGGGCCGCTGTGGCAGTTGGAAGATGAGCCATGGAAAGGCTCCAAAATCCTTACTATAGACTGTACATTTTTTTAGGTGAAAAATTCGATGTCGGATCCACACCAGTCTTTGGATTTCGTTAATACACATCTAAACACATAACCGCAGGTGCGCACAGGTCGTAGGTACGCCTAGTTGGGCCGCTGTGGCAGTTGGAAGATGAGCCATGGAAGGCTTCAAAATCCTTACTATACACTGTACATTTTTTTAGGTGAAAATGTCGTACAGTACGACGTACAGGATCCACTCCAGTCTTTGGATTTCGTTAATACACATCCCAACACATAACCACAGGTGAGCACAGGTCGTAGGTACGCCTAGTTGGGCCGCTGTGGCAGTTGGAAGATGAGCCATGGAAAGGCTCCAAAATCCTTACTATACACTACATTTTTTTAGTTGAAAAATTCGATGTCGTCGGATCCACTCCAGTCTTTGGATTCCGTTAATACACATCTGAACACATAACCACAGGTGCGCACAGGTCGTAAGTACGCCTAGTTGGACCGCTGTGGCAGTTGGAAGATGAGCCATGGAAGGCTTCAAAATCCTTACTATACACTGTACATTTTTTTAGGTGAAAATGTCGTACAGTACGACGTACAGGATCCACTCCAGTCTTTGGATTTCGTTAATACACATCCCAACACATAACCACAGGTGAGCAAAGGTCGTAGGTACGCCTAGTTGGGCCGCTGTGGCAGTTGGAAGATGAGCCATGGAAAGGCTCCAAAATCCTTACTATAGACTGTACATTTTTTTAGGTGAAAAATTCGATGTCGGATCCACACCAGTCTTTGGATTTCGTTAATACACATCTCAACACATAATCACAGGTGCGCACAGGTCGTAGGTACGCCTAGTTGGGCCGCTGTGGCAGTTGGAAGATGAGCCATGGAAGGCTTCAAAATCCTTACTATACACTGTACATTTTTTTAGGTGAAAATGTCGTACAGTACGACGTACAGGATCCACTCCAGTCTTTGGATTTCGTTAATACACATCCCAACACATAACCACAGGTGAGCACAGGTCGTAGGTACGCCTAGTTGGGCCGCTGTGGCAGTTGGAAGATGAGCCATGGAAAGGCTCCAAAATCCTTATTATACACTACATTTTTTTAGTTGAAAAATTCGATGTCGTCGGATCCACTCCAGTCTTTGGATTTCGTTAATACACATCCCAACACATAACCACAGGTGAGCACAGGTCGTAGGTACACCTAGTTGGGCCGCTGTGGCAGTTGGAAGATGAGCCATGGAAGGCTCCAAAATCCTTACTATACACTGTACATTTTTTTAGGTGAAAAATTCGATGTCGTCGGATCCACTCCAGTCTTTGGATTTCGTTAATACACATCTCAATACAAAACCACAGGTGCGCACAGGTCGTAGGTACGCCTAGTTGGGCCGCTGTGGCAGTTGGAAGATGAGCCATGGAAGGCTCCAAAATCCTTACTATACACTGTACATTTTTTTAGGTGAAAATTCGATGTCGTCGGATCCACTCCAGTCTTTGGATTTCGTTAATACACATCTCAATACATAACCACAGGTGCGCACAGGTCGTAGGTACGCCTAGTTGGGCGGCTGTGGCAGTTGGAAGATGAGCCATGGAAAGACGACGACGACATCTCAACGACATCCCAACACATAACCAAAGGTGAGCACAGGTCGTAGGTACACCTAGTTGGGCCGCTGTGGCAGTTGGAAGATGAGCCATGGAAGGCTCCAAAATCCTTACTATACACTGTACATTTTTTTAGGTGAAAAATTCGATGTCGTCGGATCCACTCCAGTCTTTGGATTTCGTTAATACACATCTTAACACATAACCACAGGCGCGCACAGGTCGTAGGTACGCCTAGTTGGGCCGCTGCGGCAGTTGAAAGATGAGCCATAAAAAGACTCCAAAATCCTTACTGTACACTGTTAATTTTTTTAGGTGAAAATTCGATGTCGTCGGATCCACTGCAGTCTTTGGATTTCGTTAATACACATCTCAACACATAACCACAGGTGCACACAGGTCGTAGGTACGCCTAGTTGGGCCGCTGTGGCAGTTGGAAGATGAGCCATGGAAGGCTCCAAAATCCTTACTATACACTGTACATTTTTTTAGGTGAAAAATTCGATGTCGTCAGCTCCACTCCAGTCTTTGGATTTCGTTAATACACATCTCAACACATAACCACAGGTGCGCACAGGTCGTAGGTACGCCTAGTTGGGCCGCTGTGGCAGTTGGAAGATGAGCCATGGAAAGGCTCCAAAATCCTTACTATACACTGTACATTTTTTTAGGTGAAAAATTCGATGTCGTCGGATCCACTCCAGTCTTTGGATTTCGTTAACACACATCTCAACACATAACCACAGGTGCGCACAGATTGTAGGTACGCCTAGTTGGGCCGCTGTGGCAGTTGGAAGATGAGCCATGGAGGGCTCCAAAATCCTTACTTATACACTGTACATTTCTTTAGGTGAAAAATTCGATGTCGTCGGATCCACTCCAGTCTTTGGATTTCGTTAATACACATCTCAACACATAACCACAGGTGAGCACAGGTCGTAGGTACGCCTAGTTGGGCCGCTGTGGCAGTTGGAAGATGAGCCATGGGTTGCTCCAAAATCCTTACTATACACTGTACATTTTTTTAGGTGAAAAATTCGATGTCTTCGGATCCAATCCAGTCTTTGGATTTCGTTAATACACATCTCAACACATAACCACAGGTGCGCACAGATCGTAGGTACGCCTAGTTGGGCCGCTGTGGCAGTTGGAAGATGAGCCATGGAGGGCTCCAAAAACCTTACTATACACTGTACATTTTTTTAGGTGAAAAATTCGATGTCGTCGGTCCACTCCAGTTTTTGGATTTCGTTAATACACATCTCAACACATAACCACAGGTGAGCACAGGTCGTCGGTACGCCTAGTTGGGCCGCTGTGGCAGTTGGAAGATGAGCCATGGAAAGACTCCAAAATCCTTACTATACACTGTACATTTTTTTAGGTGAAAAATTCGATGTCGTCAGCTCCACTCCAGTCTTTGGATTTCGTTAATACACATCTCAACACATAACCACAGGTGAGCACAGGTCGTAGGTACGCCTAGTTGGGCGGCTGTGGCAGTTGGAAGATGAGCCATGGAAAGACGACGACGACATCTCAACGACATCTCAACGACATCCCAACACATAACCACAGGTGCGCACAGATCGTAGGTACGCCTAGTTGGGCCGCTGTGGCAGTTGGAAGATGAGCCATGGAGGGCTCCAAAATCCTTACTATACACTGTACATTTCTTTAGGAGAAAAATTCGATGTCTTCGGATCCACTCCAGTCTTTGGATTTCGTTAATTCACATCTCAACACATAACCACAGGTGCGCACAGGTCGTAGGTACGCCTAGTTGGGCCGCTGTTGCAGTTGGAAGATGAGCCATGGAAGGCTCCAAAATCCTTACTATACACTGTACATTTTTTTAGGTGAAAAATTCGATGTCGTCAGCTCCACTCCAGTCTTTGGATTTCGTTAATACACATCTCAACACATAACCACAGGTGAGCACAGGTCGTAGGTACGCCTAGTTGGGCGGCTGTGGCAGTTGGAAGATGAGCCATGGAAAGACGACGACGACATCTCAACGACATCTCAACGACATCCCAACACATAACCACAGGTGCGCACAGATCGTAGGTACGCCTAGTTGGGCCGCTGTGGCAGTTGGAAGATGAGCCATGGAGGGCTCCAAAATCCTTACTATACACTGTACATTTCTTTAGGAGAAAAATTCGATGTCTTCGGATCCACTCCAGTCTTTGGATTTCGTTAATTCACATCTCAACACATAACCACAGGTGCGCACAGGTCGTAGGTACGCCTAGTTGGGCCGCTGTTGCAGTTGGAAGATGAGCCATGGAAGGCTCCAAAATCCTTACTATACACTGTACATTTTTTTAGGTGAAAAATTCGATGTGGTCGGATCCACTCCAGTCTTTGGATTTCGTTAATACACATCCCAACACATAACCACAGGTGAGCACAGGTCGCAGGTGCGCCTAGTTAGGCCGCTGTGGCAGTTGGAAGATGAGCCATGGAAAGACTCCAAAATCCTTACTATACACTGTACATTTTTTTAGGTGAAAAATTCGATGTCGTCAGCTCCACTCCAGTCTTTGGATTTCGTTAATACACATCTCAACACATAACCACAGGTGAGCACAGGTCGTAGGTACGCCTAGTTGGGCGGCTGTGGCAGTTGGAAGATGAGCCATGGAAAGACGACGACGACATCTCAACGACATCTCAACGACATCCCAACACATAACCACAGGTGCGCACAGATCGTAGGTACGCCTAGTTGGGCCGCTGTGGCAGTTGGAAGATGAGCCATGGAGGGCTCCAAAATCCTTACTATACACTGTACATTTCTTTAGGAGAAAAATTCGATGTCTTCGGATCCACTCCAGTCTTTGGATTTCGTTAATTCACATCTCAACACATAACCACAGGTGCGCACAGGTCGTAGGTACGCCTAGTTGGGCCGCTGTTGCAGTTGGAAGATGAGCCATGGAAGGCTCCAAAATCCTTACTATACACTGTACATTTTTTTAGGTGAAAAATTCGATGTGGTCGGATCCACTCCAGTCTTTGGATTTCGTTAATACACATCCCAACACATAACCACAGGTGAGCACAGGTCGTAGGTACGCCTAGTTGGGCCGCTGTGGCAGTTGGAAGATGAGCCATGGAAAGACGACGACGACATCTCAACGACATCCCAACACATAACCACAGGTGCGCACAGATCGTAGGTACGCCTAGTTGGGCCGCTGTGGCAGTTGGAAGATGAGCCATGGAGGGCTCCAAAATCCTTACTATACACTGTACATTTTTTTAGGTGAAAAATGCGATGTCTTCGGATCCACTCCAGTCTTTGGATTTAGTTAATACACATCTCAACACATAACCACAGGTGCGCACAGGTCGTAGGTACGCCTAGTTGGGCCGCTGTGGCAGTTGGAAGATGAGCCATGGAAGGCTCCAAAATCCTTACTATACACTGTACATTTTTTTAGGTGAAAAATTCGATGTCGTCGGATCCACTCCAGTCTTTGGATTCCGTTAATACACATCTCAACACATAACCACAGGTGCGCACAGGTCGTAAGTACGCCTAGTTGGACTGCTGTGGCAGTTGGAAGATGAGCCATGGGTTGCTCCAAAATCCTTACTATACACTGTACATTTTTTTAGGTGAAAAATTCGATGTCTTCGGATCCACTCCAGTCTTTGGATTTCGTTAATACACATCTCAACACATAACCACAGGTGCGCACAGATCGTAGGTACGCCTAGTTGGGCCGCTGTGGCAGTTGGAAGATGAGCCATGGGTTGCTCCAAAATCCTTACTACACACTGTACATTTTTTTAGGTGAAAAATTCGATGTTGTCGGATCCACTCCAGTCTTTGGATTTCGTTAATACACATCTCAACACATAACCACAGGTGCGCACAGATCGTAGGTACGCCTAGTTGGGCCGCTGTGGCAGTTGGAAGATGAGCCATGGAGGGCTCCAAAATCCTTACTATACACTGTACATTTTTTTAGGTGAAAAATGCGATGTCTTCGGATCCACTCCAGTCTTTGGATTTAGTTAATACACATCTCAACACATAACCACAGGTGCGCACAGGTCGTAGGTACGCCTAGTTGGGCCGCTGTGGCAGTTGGAAGATGAGCCATGGAAGGCTCCAAAATCCTTACTATACACTGTACATTTTTTTAGGTGAAAAATTCGATGTCGTCGGATCCACTCCAGTCTTTGGATTCCGTTAATACACATCTCAACACATAACCACAGGTGCGCACAGGTCGTAAGTACGCCTAGTTGGACTGCTGTGGCAGTTGGAAGATGAGCCATGGGTTGCTCCAAAATCCTTACTATACACTGTACATTTTTTTAGGTGAAAAATTCGATGTCTTCGGATCCACTCCAGTCTTTGGATTTCGTTAATACACATCTCAACACATAACCACAGGTGCGCACAGATCGTAGGTACGCCTAGTTGGGCCGCTGTGGCAGTTGGAAGATGAGCCATGGGTTGCTCCAAAATCCTTACTACACACTGTACATTTTTTTAGGTGAAAAATTCGATGTTGTCGGATCCACTCCAGTCTTTGGATTTCGTTAATACACATCTCAACACATAACCACAGGTGCGCACAGATCGTAGGTACGCCTAGTTGGGCCGCTGTGGCAGTTGGAAGATGAGCCATGGAAGGCTCCAAAATCCTTACTATACACTGTACATTTTTTTAGGTGAAAAATTCGATGTCGTCGGATCCACTCCAGTCTTTGGATTTAGTTAATACACATCTCAACACATAACCACAGGTGCGCACAGGTCGTAGGTACGCCTAGTTGGGCCGCTGTGGCAGTTGGAAGATGAGCCATGGAAAGGCTCCAAAATCCTTACTATACACTGTACATTTTTTTAGGTGAAAAATTCGATGTCGTCGGATCCACTCCAGTCTTTGGATTTCGTTAACACACATCTCAACACATAACCACAGGTGCGCACAGATTGTAGGTACGCCTAGTTGGGCCGCTGTGGCAGTTGGAAGATGAGCCATGGAGGGCTCCAAAATCCTTACTTATACACTGTACATTTCTTTAGGTGAAAAATTCGATGTCGTCGGATCCACTCCAGTCTTTGGATTTCGTTAATACACATCTCAACACATAACCACAGGTGAGCACAGGTCGTAGGTACACCTAGTTGGGCCGCTGTGGCAGTTGGAAGATGAGCCATGGGTTGCTCCAAAATCCTTACTATACACTGTACATTTTTTTAGGTGAAAAATTCGATGTCTTCGGATCCAATCCAGTCTTTGGATTTCGTTAATACACATCTCAACACATAACCACAGGTGCGCACAGATCGTAGGTACGCCTAGTTGGGCCGCTGTGGCAGTTGGAAGATGAGCCATGGAGGGCTCCAAAAACCTTACTATACACTGTACATTTTTTTAGGTGAAAAATTCGATGTCGTCGGTCCACTCAAGTTTTTGGATTTCGTTAATACACATCTCAACACATAACCACAGGTGAGCACAGGTCGTCGGTACGCCTAGTTGGGCCGCTGTGGCAGTTGGAAGATGAGCCATGGAAGGCTTCAAAATCCTTACTATACACTGTACATTTTTTTAGGTGAAAAATTCGATGTCGTCGGTCCACTCCAGTCTTTGGATTTCGTTAATACACATCTCAACACATAACCACAGGTGAGCACAGGTCGTAGGTACGCCTAGTTGGGCGGCTGTGGCAGTTGGAAGATGAGCCATGGAAAGACGACGACGACATCTCAACGACATCTCAACGACATCCCAACACATAACCACAGGTGCGCACAGATCGTAGGTACGCCTAGTTGGGCCGCTGTGGCAGTTGGAAGATGAGCCATGGAGGGCTCCAAAATCCTTACTATACACTGTAAATTTTTTTAGGTGAAAAATTCGATGTCGTCGGATCCACTCCAGTCTTTGGATTTCGTTAATACACATCTCAACACATAACCACAGGTGCGCACAGATCGTAGGTACGCCTAGTTGGGCCGCTGTTGCAGTTGGAAGATGAGCCATGGAAGGCTCCAAAATCCTTACTATACACTGTACATTTTTTTAGGTGAAAAATTCGATGTCGTCGGATCCACTCCAGTCTTTGGATTTCGTTAATACACATCTCAACACATAACCACAGGTGCGCACAGATCGTAGGTACGCCTAGTTGGGCCGCTGTGGCAGTTGGAAGATGAGCCATGGAAGGCTCCAAAATCCTTACTATACACTGTACATTTTTTTAGGTGAAAAATTCGATGTCGTCGGATCCACTCCAGTCTTTGGATTTCGTTAATACACATCTCAACACATAACCACAGGTGCGCACAGATCGTAGGTACGCCTAGTTGGGCCGCTGTGGCAGTTGGAAGATGAGCCATGGAAGGCTCCAAAATCCTTACTATACACTGTACATTTTTTTAGGTGAAAAATTCGATGTCGTCGGATCCACTCCAGTCTTTGGATTTCGTTAATAGACATCTCAACACATAACCACAGGTGCGCACAGGTCGTAGGTACCCCTAGTTGGGCCGCTGTGGCAGTTGGAAGATGAGCCATGGAAAGGCTCCAAAATCCTTACTATACACTGTACATTTTTTTAGGTGAAAAATTCGATGTCGTCGGATCCACTCCAGTCTTTGGATTTAGTTAATACACATCTCAACACATAACCACAGGTGCGCACAGGTCGTAGGTACGCCTAGTTGGGCCGCTGTGGCAGTTGGAAGATGAGCCATGGAAAGGCTCCAAAATCCTTACTATACACTGTACATTTTTTTAGGTGAAAAATTCGATGTCGTCGGATCCACTCCAGTCTTTGGATTTCGTTAACACACATCTCAACACATAACCACAGGTGCGCACAGATCGTAGGTACGCCCAGTTGGGCCGCTGTGGCAGTTGGAAGATGAGCCATGGAGGGCTCCAAAATCCTTACTATACACTGTACATTTCTTTAGGTGAAAAATTCGATGTCTTCGGATCCAATCCAGTCTTTGGATTTCGTTAATACACATCTCAACACATAACCACAGGTGCGCACAGATCGTAGGTACGCCTAGTTGGGCCGCTGTGGCAGTTGGAAGATGAGCCATGGAGGGCTCCAAAAACCTTACTATACACTGTACATTTTTTTAGGTGAAAAATTCGATGTCGTCGGTCCACTCCAGTCTTTGGATTTCGTTAATACACATCTCAACACATAACCACAGGTGAGCACAGGTCGTAGGTACGCCTAGTTGGGCCGCTGTGGCAGTTGGAAGATGAGCCATGGGTTGCTCCAAAATCCTTACTATACACTGTACATTTTTTTAGGTGAAAAATTCGATGTCGTCGGTCCACTCCAGTCTTTGGATTTCGTTAATACACATCTCAACACATAACCACAGGTGAGCACAGGTCGTAGGTACGCCTAGTTGGGCCGCTGTGGCAGTTGGAAGATGAGCCATGGAAGGCTCCAAAATCCTTACTATACACTGTACATTTTTTTAGGTGAAAAATTCGATGTCGTCGGATCCACTCCAGTCTTTGGATTTAGTTAATACACATCTCAACACATAACCACAGGTGCGCACAGGTCGTAGGTACGCCTAGTTGGGCCGCTGTGGCAGTTGGAAGATGAGTCTTGGAAGGCTCCAACATCTTTACTATACACTGTAAATTTTTTTAGGTGAAAAATTCGATGTCGTCGGATCCACTCCAGTCTTTGGATTTCGTTAACACACATCTCAACACATAACCACAGGTGCGCACAGATCGTAGGTACGCCTAGTTGGGCCGCTGTGGCAGTTGGAAGATGAGCCATGGAGGGCTCCAAAATCCTTACTATACACTGTACATTTCTTTAGGTGAAAAATTCGATGTCTTCGGATCCACTCCAGTCTTTGGATTTCGTTAATACACATCTCAACACATAACCACAGGTGAGCACAGGTCGTAGGTACGCCTAGTTGGGCCGCTGTGGCAGTTGGAAGATGAGCCATGGGTTGCTCCAAAATCCTTACTATACACTGTACATTTTTTTAGGTGAAAAATTCGATGTCTTCGGATCCACTCCAGTCTTTGGATTTCGTTAATACACATCTCAACACATAACCACAGGTGCGCACAGATCGTAGGTACGCCTAGTTGGGCCGCTGTGGCAGTTGGAAGATGAGCCATGGGTTGCTCCAAAATCCTTACTACACACTGTACATTTTTTTAGGTGAAAAGTTCGATGTTGTCGGATCCACTCCAGTCTTTGGATTTCGTTAATACACATCTCAACACATAACCACAGGTGCGCACAGATCGTAGGTACGCCTAGTTGGGCCGCTGTGGCAGTTGGAAGATGAGCCATGGAAGGCTCCAAAATCCTTACTATACACTGTACATTTTTTTAGGTGAAAAATTCGATGTCGTCGGATCCACTCCAGTCTTTGGATTTCGTTAATAGACATCTCAACACATAACCACAGGTGCGCACAGGTCGTAGGTACGACTCGTTGGGCCGCTGTGGCAGTTGGAAGATGAGCCATGGAAAGGCTCCAAAATCCTTACTATACACTGTACATTTCTTTAGGTGAAAAATTCGATGTCGTCGGATCCACTCCAGTCTTTGGATTTCGTTAATACACATCTCAACACATAACCACAGGTGAGCATAGGTCGTAGGTACGCCTAGTTGGGCCGCTGTGGCAGTTGGAAGATGAGCCATGGGTTGCTCCAAAATCCTTACTATACACTGTACATTTTTTTAGGTGAAAAATTCGATGTCTTCGGATCCAATCCAGTCTTTGGATTTCGTTAATACACATCTCAACACATAACCACAGGTGCGCACAGATCGTAGGTACGCCTAGTTGGGCCGCTGTGGCAGTTGGAAGATGAGCCATGGAGGGCTCCAAAAACCTTACTATACACTGTACATTTTTTTAGGTGAAAAATTCGATGTCTTCGGATCCACTCCAGTCTTTGGATTTCGTTAATACACATCTCAACACATAACCACAGGTGCGCACAGATCGTAGGTACGCCTAGTTGGGCCGCTGTGGCTGTTGGAAGATGAGCCATGGGTTGCTCCAAAATCCTTACTACACACTGTACATTTTTTTAGGTGAAAAATTCGATGTTGTCGGATCCACTCCAGTCTTTGGATTTCGTTAATACACATCTCAACACATAACCACAGGTGCGCACAGATCGTAGGTACGCCTAGTTGGGCCGCTGTGGCAGTTGGAAGATGAGCCATGGAAGGCTCCAAAATCCTTACTATATACTGTACATTTTTTTAGGTGAAAAATTCGATGTCGTCGGATCCACTCCAGTCTTTGGATTTCGTTAATAGACATCTCAACACATAACCACAGGTGCGCACAGGTCGTAGGTACGACTCGTTGGGCCGCTGTGGCAGTTGGAAGATGAGCCATGGAAAGGCTCCAAAATCCTTACTATACACTGTACATTTTTTTAGGTGAAAAATTCGATGTCGTCGGATCCACTCCAGTCTTTGGATTTAGTTAATACACATCTCAACACATAACCACAGGTGCGCACAGATCGTACGCCTAGTTGGGCCGCTGTGGCAGTTGGAAGATGAGCCATGGAAAGGCTCCAAAATCCTTACTATACACTGTACATTTTTTTAGGTGAAAAATTCGATGTCGTCGGATCCACTCCAGTCTTTGGATTTCGTTAATACACATCTCAACACATAACCACAGGTGCGCACAGATCGTAGGTACGCCTAGTTGGGCCGCTGTGGCAGTTGGAAGATGAGCCATGGGTTGCTCCAAAATCCTTACTACACACTGTACATTTTTTTAGGTGAAAAATTCGATGTTGTCGGATCCACTCCAGTCTTTGGATTTCGTTAATACACATCTCAACACATAACCACAGGTGCGCACAGATCGTAGGTACGCCTAGTTGGGCCGCTGTGGCAGTTGGAAGATGAGCCATGGAGGGCTCCAAAAACCTTACAATACACTGTACATTTTTTTAGGTGAAAAATTCGATGTCGTCGGTCCACTCCAGTCTTTGGATTTCGTTAATACACATCTCAACACATAACCACAGGTGAGCACAGGTCGTAGGTACGCCTAGTTGGGCCGCTGTGGCAGTTGGAAGATGAGCCATGGGTTGCTCCAAAATCCTTACTATACACTGTACATTTTTTTAGGTGAAAAATTCGATGTCTTCGGATCCACTCCAGTCTTTGGATTTCGTTAATTCACACCTCAACACATAACCACGAGTGCGCACAGATCGTAGGTACGCCTAGTTGGGCCGCTGTGGCAGTTGGAAGATGAGCCATGGGTTGCTCCAAAATCCTTACTACACACTGTACATTTTTTTAGGTGAAAAATTCGATGTTGTCGGATCCACTCCAGTCTTTGGATTTCGTTAATACACATCTCAACACATAACCACAGGTGCGCACAGATCGTAGGTACGCCTAGTTGGGCCGCTGTGGCAGTTGGAAGATGAGCCATGGAAGGCTCCAAAATCCTTACTATACACTGTACATTTTTTTAGGTGAAAAATTCGATGTCGTCGGATCCACTCCAGTCTTTGGATTTCGTTAATAGACATCTCAACACATAACCACAGGTGCGCACAGGTCGTAGGTACGACTCGTTGGGCCGCTGTGGCAGTTGGAAGATGAGCCATGGAAAGGCTCCAAAATCCTTACTATGCACTGTACATTTTTTTAGGTGAAAAATTCGATGTCGTCGGATCCACTCCAGTCTTTGGATTTAGTTAATACACATCTCAACACATAACCACAGGTGCGCACAGATCGTAGGTACGCCTAGTTGGGCCGCTGTGGCAGTTGGAAGATGAGCCATGGAAAGGCTCCAAAATCCTTACTATACACTGTACATTTTTTTAGGTGAAAAATTCGATGTCGTCGGATCCACTCCAGTCTTTGGATTTCGTTAACACACATCTCAACACATAACCACAGGTGCGCACAGATCGTAGGTACGCCCAGTTGGGCCGCTGTGGCAGTTGGAAGATGAGCCATGGAGGGCTCCAAAATCCTTACTATACACTGTACATTTCTTTAGGTGAAAAATTCGATGTCGTCGGATCCACTCCAGTCTTTGGATTTCGTTAATACACATCTCAACACATAACCACAGGTGAGCACAGGTCGTAGGTACGCCTAGTTGGGCCGCTGTGGCAGTTGGAAGATGAGCCATGGGTTGCTCCAAAATCCTTACTATACACTGTACATTTTTTTAGGTGAAAAATTCGATGTCTTCGGATCCAATCCAGTCTTTGGATTTCGTTAATACACATCTCAACACATAACCACAGGTGCGCACAGATCGTAGGTACGCCTAGTTGGGCCGCTGTGGCAGTTGGAAGATGAGCCATGGAGGGCTCCAAAAACCTTACTAGACACTGTACATTTTTTTAGGTGAAAAATTCGATGTCGTCGGTCCACTCCAGTCTTTGGATTTCGTTAATACACATCTCAACACATAACCACAGGTGAGCACAGGTCGTAGGTACGCCTAGTTGGGCCGCTGTGGCAGTTGGAAGATGAGCCATGGGTTGCTCCAAAATCCTTACTATACACTGTACATTTTTTTAGGTGAAAAATTCGATGTCTTCGGATCCACTCCAGTCTTTGGATTTCGTTAATTCACACCTCAACACATAACCACGAGTGCGCACAGATCGTAGGTACGCCTAGTTGGGCCGCTGTGGCAGTTGGAAGATGAGCCATGGGTTGCTCCAAAATCCTTACTATACACTGTACATTTTTTTAGGTGAAAAATTCGATGTCGTCGGATCCACTCCAGTCTTTGGATTTCGTTAATAGACATCTCAACACATAACCACAGGTGCGCACAGATCGTAGGTACGCCTAGTTGGGCCGCTGTGGCAGTTGGAAGATGAGCCATGGAGGGCTCCAAAATCCTTACTATACACTGTACATTTTTTTAGGTGAAAAATTCGATGTCGTCGGATCCACTCCAGTCTTTGGATTTCGTTAATACACATCTCAACACATAACCACAGGTGCGCACAGATCGTAGATACGCCTAGTTGGGCCGCTGTGGCAGTTGGAAGATGAGCCATGGAGGGCTCCAAAATCCTTACTATACACTGTACATTTTTTTAGGTGAAAAATTCGATGTCTTCGGATCCACTCCAGTCTTTGGATTTCGTTAATTCACACCTCAACACATAACCACAAGTGCGCACAGGTCGTAGGTACGCCTAGTTGGGCCGCTGTGGCAGTTGGAAGATGAGCCATGGGTTGCTCCAAAATCCTTACTATACACCGTACATTTTTTTAGGTGAAAAATTCGATGTCGTCGGTCCACTCCAGTCCTTCGATTTCGTTAATACACATCTCAACACATAACCACAGGTGAGCACAGGTCGTAGGTACGCTTAGTTGGGCCGCTGTGGCAGTTGGAAGATGAGCCATGGAAGGCTCCAAAATCCTTACTATACACTGTACATTATTTTAGGTGAAAAATTCGATGTCGTCGGATCCACTAAAGTCTTTGGATTTCGTTAATACACATCTCAACACATAACCACAGGTGCGCACAGATCGTAGGTACGCCTAGTTGGGCCGCTGTGGCAGTTGGAAGATGAGCCATGGAGGGCTCCAAAATCCTTACTATACACTGTACATTTTTTTAGGTGAAAAATTCGATGTCGTCGATCCACTCCAGTCTTTGGATTTCGTTAATACACATCTAAACACATAACCACAGGTGAGCACAGGTCGTAGGTACGCCTAGTTGGGCCGCTGTGGCAGTTGGAAGATGAGCCATGGGTTGCTCCAAAATCCTTACTATACACTGTACATTTTTTTAGGTGAAAAATTCGATGTCGTCGGATCCACTCCAGTCTTTGGATTTCGTTAATACACATCTCAACACATAACCACAGGTGCGCACAGGTCGTAGGTACGCGTAGTTGGGCCGCTGTGGCAGTTGGAAGATGAGCCATGGAGGGCTCCAAAATCCTTACTATACACTGTACATTTTTTTAGGTGAAAAATTCGATGTCGTCGGTCCACTCCAGTCTTTGGATTTCGTTAATACACATCTCAACACATAACCACAGGTGAGCACAGGTCGTAGGTACGCTTAGTTGGGCCGCTGTGGCAGTTGGAAGATGAGCCATGGAAGGCTCCAAAATCCTTACTATACACTGTAAATTTTTTTAGGTGAAAAATTCGATGTCGTCGGATCCACTCCAGTCTTTGGATTTCGTTAATACACATCTCAACACATAACCACAGGTGCGCACAGATCGTAGGTACGCCTAGTTGGGCCGCTGTGGCAGTTGGAAGATGAGCCATGGAAGGCTCCAAAATCCTTACTATACACTGTACATTTTTTTAGGTGAAAAATTTGATGTCGTCGGATCCACTCCAGTCTTTGGATTTCGTTAATAGACATCTCAACACATAACCACAGGTGCGCACAGGTCGTAGGTACGCCTAGTTGGGCCGCTGTGGCAGTTGGAAGATGAGCCATGAAAAGGCTCCAAAATCCTTACTATACACTGTACATTTTTTTAGGTGAAAAATTCGATGTCGTCGGATCCACTCCAGTCTTTGGATTTCGTTAATAGACATCTCAACACATAACCACAGGTGCGCACAGGTCGTAGGTACGCCTAGTTGGGCCGCTGTGGCAGTTGGAAGATGAGCCATGAAAAGGCTCCAAAATCCTTACTATACACTGTACATTTTTTTAGGTGAAAAATTCGATGTCTTCGGATCCACTCCAGTCTTTGGATTTCGTTAATTCACACCTCAACACATAACCACAAGTGCGCACAGGTCGTAGGTACGCCTAGTTGGGCCGCTGTGGCAGTTGGAAGATGAGCCATGGGTTGCTCCAAAATCCTTACTATACACTGTACATTTTTTTAGGTGAAAAATTCGATGTCTTCGTATCCAATCCAGTCTTTGGATTTCGTTAATACACATCTCAACACATAACCACAGGTGCGCACAGATCGTAGGTACGCCTAGTTGGGCCGCTGTGGCAGTTGGAAGATGAGCCATGGAGGGCTCCAAAATCCTTACTATACACTGTACATTTTTTTAGGTGAAAAATTCGATGTCGTCGGTCCACTCCAGTCTTTGGATTTCGTTAATACACATCTCAACACATAACCACAGGTGAGCACAGGTCGTAGGTACGCTTAGTTGGGCCGCTGTGGCAGTTGGAAGATGAGCCATGGGTTGCTCCAAAATCCTTACTATACACTGTACATTTTTTTAGGTGAAAAATTCGATGTCGTCGGATCCACTCCAGTCTTTGGATTTCGTTAATAGACATCTCAACACATAACCACAGGTACGCACAGGCCGTAGGTACGCCTAGTTGGGCCGCTGTGGCAGTTGGAAGATGAGCCATGGAAGGCTCCAAAATCCTTACTATACACTGTAAATTTTTTTAGGTGAAAAATTCGATGTCGTCGGATCCACTCCAGTCTTTGGATATCGTTAATAGACATCTCAACACATAACCACAGGTGCGTACAGGCCGTAGGTACGCCTAGTTGGGCCGCTGTGGCAGTTGGAAAATGAGCCATGGATGGCTCCAAAATCCTTACTATACACTGTACATTTTTTTAGGTGAAAAATTCGATGTCTTCGGATCCACTCCAGTCTTTGGATTTCGTTAATTCACACCTCAACACATAACCACAAGTGCGCACAGGTCGTAGGTACGCCTAGTTGGGCCGCTGTGGCAGTTGGAAGATGAGCCATGGGTTGCTCCAAAATCCTTACTATACACTGTACATTTTTTTAGGTGAAAAATTCGATGTCTTCGGATCCACTCCAGTCTTTGGATTTCTTTAATACACATCTCAACACATAACCACAGGTGCGCACAGATCGTAGGTACGCCTAGTTGGGCCGCTGTGGCAGTTGGAAGATGAGCCATGGAGGGCTCCAAAACCCTTACTATACACTGTACATTTTTTTAGGTGCAAAATTCGATGTCGTCGGATCCACATCAGTCTTTGGATTTCGTTAATACACATCTCAACACATAACCACAGGTGCGCACAGGTCGTAGCTACGCCTAGTTAGACCGCTGTGGCAGTTGGAAGATGAGCCATGGAAAGGCTCCAAAATCCTTACTATACACTGTACATTTTTTTAGGTGAAAAATTCGATGTCTTCGGATCCAATCCAGTCTTTGGATTTCGTTAATACACATCTCAACACATAACCACAGGTGCGCACAGATCGTAGGTACGCCTAGTTGGGCCGCTGTGGCAGTTGGAAGATGAGCCATGGAGGGCTCCAAAATCCTTACTATACACTGTACATTTTTTTAGGTGAAAAATTCGATGTCGTCGGATCCACTCCAGTCTTTGGATTTCGTTAATACACATCTCAACACATAACCACAGGTGAGCACAGGTCGTAGGTACGCCTAGTTGGGCCGCTGTGGCAGTTGGAAGATGAGCCATGGGTTGCTCCAAAATCCTTACTGTACACTTTTTTAGGTGAAAAATTCGATGTCTTCGGATCCACTCCAGTCTTTGGATTTCGTTAATACACATCTCAACACATAACCACAGGTGCACACAGATCGTAGGTACGCCTAGTTGGGCCGCTGTGGCAGTTGGAAGATGAGCCATGGAAGGCTCCAAAATCCTTACTATACACTGTACATTTTTTTAGGTGAAAAATTCGATGTCGTCGGATCCACTCCAGTCTTTGGATTTCGTTAATACACATCTCAACACATAACCACAGGTGAGCACAGGTCGTAGGTACGCCTAGTTGGGCCGCTGTGGCAGTTGGAAGATGAGCCATGGGTTGCTCCAAAATCCTTACTATACACTGTACATTTTTTTAGGTGAAAAATTCGATGTCGTCGGATCCACTCCAGTCTTTGGATTTCGTTAATACACATCTCAACACATAACCACAGGTGAGCACAGGTCGTAGGTACGCCTAGTTGGGCCGCTGTGGCAGTTGGAAGATGAGCCATGGGTTGCTCCAAAATCCTTACTATACACTGTACATTTTTTTAGGTAAAAAATTCGATGTCGTCGGATCCACTCCAGTCTTTGGATTTCGTTAATACACATCTCAACACATAACCACAGGTGCGCACAGGTCGTAGGTGCACCTAGTTGGGCCGCTGTGGCAGTTGGAAGATGAGCCATGGAAGGCTCCAAAATCCTTACTATACACTGTACATTCTTTTAGGTCAAAAATTCGATGTCGTCGGATCCACTCCAGTCTTTGGATTTCGTTAATACACATCTCAACACATAACCACAATTTTTTAGGTGAAAAATTCGATGTCGTCGGATCCACTGCTGCCTTTGGATTTCGATAATACACATCTAAACACACGACCACAGGTATACACATGTCGAAGGTACGCCTAGTTGGGCCGCTGTGGCAGTTGGAAGATGAGCCATGGAAGGCTCCAAAATCCTTACTATACACTGTACATTTTTTTAGGTAAAAAATTCGATGTCGTCGGATCCACTCCAGTCTTTGGATTTCGTTAATACACATCTCAACACATAACCACAGGTGCGCACAGGTCGTAGGTACGCCTAGTTGGGCCGCTGTGGCAGTTGGAAGATGAGCCATGGAAGGCTCCAAAATCCTTACTATACACTGTACATTTTTTTAGGTAAAAAATTCGATGTCGTCGGATCCACTCCAGTCTTTGGATTTCGTTAATACACATCTCAACACATAACCACAGGTGCGCACAGGTCGTAGGTGCACCTAGTTGGGCCGCTGTGGCAGTTGGAAGATGAGCCATGGAAGGCTCCAAAATCCTTTCTATACACTGTACATTTTTTTAGGTGAAAAACTCGATGTCGTCAGATCCACTCCAGTCTTTGGATTTCGTTAATAGACATCTCAACACATAACCACAGGTGAGCACAGGTCGTAGGTACGCCTAGTTGGGCCGCTGTGGCAGTTGGAAGATGAGCCATGGGTTGCTCCAAAATCCTTACTATACACTGTACATTTTTTTAGGTGAAAAATTCGATGTCGTCGGATCCACTCCAGTCTTTGGATTTCGTTAATACACATCTCAACACATAACCACAGGTGAGCACAGGTCGTAGGTACGCCTAGTTGGGCCGCTGTGGCAGTTGGAAGATGAGCCATGGAGGGCTCCAAAATCCTTACTACACACTGTACATTTCTTTAGGTGAAAAATTCGATGTCGTCGGATCCACTCCAGTCTTTGGATTTCGTTAATACACATCTCAACACATAACCACAGGCGCGCACAGGTCGTAGGTACGCCTAGTTGGGCCGCTGTGGCAGTTGGAAGAAGAGCCATGGAAGGCTCCAAAATCCTTACTATACACTGTACATTCTTTTAGGTCAAAAATTCGATGTCGTCGGATCCACTCCAGTCTTTGGATTTCGTTAATACACATCTCAACACATAACCACAGGTGAGCACAGGTCGTAGGTACGCCTAGTTGGGCCGCTGTGGCAGTTGGAAGATGAGCCATGGGTTGCTCCAAAATCCTTACTATACACTGTACATTTTTTTAGGTAAAAAATTCGATGTCGTCGGATCCACTCCAGTCTTTGGATTTCGTTAATACACATCTCAACACATAACCACAGGTGCGCACAGGTCGTAGGTGCACCTAGTTGGGCCGCTGTGGCAGTTGGAAGATGAGCCATGGAATTCTCCAAAATCCTTTCTATACACTGTACATTTTTTTAGGTAAAAAATTCGATGTCGTCGGATCCACTCCAGTCTTTGGATTTCGTTAATAGACATCTCAACACATAACCACAGGTGAGCACAGGTCGTAGGTACGCCTAGTTGGGCCGCTGTGGCAGTTGGAAGATGAGCCATGGGTTGCTCCAAAATCCTTACTATACACTGTACATTTTTTTAGGTGAAAAATTCGATGTCGTCGGATCCACTCCAGTCTTTGGATTTCGTTAATACACATCTCAACACATAACCACAGGTGAGCACAGGTCGTAGGTACGCCTAGTTGGGCCGCTGTGGCAGTTGGAAGATGAGCCATGGAGGGCTCCAAAATCCTTACTACACACTGTACATTTCTTTAGGTGAAAAATTCGATGTCGTCGGATCTACTCCAGTATTTGGATTTCGTTAATACACATCTCAACACATAACCACAGGTGCGCACAGATCGTAGGCACGCCTAGTTGGGCCGCTGTGGCAGTTGGAAGATGAGCCATGGAAAGGCTCCAAAATCCTTACTATACACTGTACATTTTTTTAAGGTGAAAAATTCGATGTCGTCGGATCCACTCCAGTCTTTGGATTTCGTTAATACACATCTCAACACATAACCACAGGCGCGCACAGGTCGTAGGTACGCCTAGTTGGGCCGCTGTGGCAGTTGGAAGAAGAGCCATGGAAGGCTCCAAAATCCTTACTATACACTGTACATTCTTTTAGGTCAAAAATTCGATGTCGTCGGATCCACTCCAGTCTTTGGATTTCGTTAATACACATCTCAACACATAACCACAATTTTTTAGGTGAAAAATTCGATGTCGTCGGATCCACTGCTGCCTTTGGATTTCGATAATACACATCTAAACACACGACCACAGGTATACACATGTCGAAGGTACGCCTAGTTGGGCCGCTGTGGCAGTTGGAAGATGAGCCATGGAAGGCTCCAAAATCCTTACTATACACTGTACATTTTTTTAGGTGAAAAATTCGATGTCGTCGGATCCACTCCAGTCTTTGGATTTCGTTAATACACATCTTAACACATAACCACAGGCGCGCACAGGTCGTAGGTACGCCTAGTTGGGCCGCTGCGGCAGTTGAAAGATGAGCCATAAAAAGACTCCAAAATCCTTACTGTACACTGTTAATTTTTTTAGGTGAAAAATTCGATGTCGTCGGATCCACTCCAGTCTTTGGATTTCGTTAATACACATCTCAACACATAACCACAGGCGCGCACAGGTCGTAGGTACCGTAGTTGGGCCGCTGTGGCATTTGGAAGAAGAGCCATGGAAGGCTCCAAAATCCTTACTATACAATGTACATTTTTTTAGGTGAAAAATTCGATGTCGTCGGATCCACTCCAGTCTTTGGATTTCGTTAATAGACATCTCAACACATAACCACAGGTGAGCACAGGTCGTAGGTACGCCTAGTTGGGCCGCTGTGGCAGTTGGCAGATGAGCCATGGAAAGGCTCCAAGATCCTTACTATACACTGTACATTTTTTTAGGTGAAAAATTCGATGTCGTCGGATCCACACCAGTCTTTGGATTTCGTTAATACACATCTCAACACATAACCACAGGTGCGCACAGGTCGTAGGTACGCCTAGTTAGACCGCTGTGGCCATGGAAAGGCTCCAAAATCCTTACTATACACTGTACATTTTTTTAGGTGAAAAATTCGATGTCGTCGGATCCACTCCAGTCTTTGGATTTCGTTAATACACATCTCAACACATAACCACAGGCGCGCACAGGTCGTAGGTACGCCTAGTTGGGCCGCTGTGGCAGTTGGAAGATGAGCCATGGAAAGGCTCCAAAATCCTTACTATACACTGTACATTTTTTTAGGTGAAAAATTCGATGTCGTCGGATCCACTCCAGTCTTTGGATTTCGTTAATACACATCTCAACACATAACCACAGGTGCGCACAGATCGTAGGTACGCCTAGTTGGGCCGCTGTGGCAGTTGTGGAAGATGAGCCATGGAAGGCTCCAAAATCCTTACTATACACTGTACATTTTTTTAGGTGCGTTGGGCCGCTGTGGCAGTTGGAAGATGAGCCATGGAAAGGCTCCAAAATCCTTACTATACACTGTACATTTTTTTAGGTGAAAAATTCGATGTCGTCGGATCCACTCCAGTCTTTGGATTTCGTTAATACACATCTCAACACATAACCACAGGTGAGCGCAGGTCGTAGGTACGCCTCGTTGGGCCGCTGTGGCAGTTGGAAGATGAGCCATGGAAAGGCTCCAAAATCCTTACTATACACTGTAAATTTTTTTAGGTGAAAAATTCGATGTCGTCGGTTCCACTCCAGTCTTTGGATTTCGTTAATACACATCTCAACACATAACCACAGGTTCGCACAGGTCGTAGGTGCACCTAGTTGGGCCGCTGTGGCAGTTGGAAGATGAGCCATGGAAGGCTCCAAAATCCTTTCTATACACTGTACATTTTTTTAGGTGAAAAATTCGATGTCGTCGGATCCACTCCAGTCTTTGGATTTCGTTAATAGACATCTCAACACATAACCACAGGTGAGCACAGGTCGTAGGTACGCCTAGTTGGGCCGCTGGTGGCAGTTGGAAGATGAGCCATGGAAAGGCTCCAAGATCCTTACTATACACTGTACATTTTTTTAGGTGAAAAATTCGATGTCTTCGGATCCACTCCAGTCTTTGGATTTCGTTAATTCACATCTCAACACATAACCGCAGGTGCGCACAGATCGTAGGTACGCCTAGTTGGGCCGCTGTGGCAGTTGGAAGATGAGCCATGGAGGGCTCCAAAATCCTTACTATACACTGTACATTTTTTTAGGTGAAAAATTCGATGTCTTCGGATCCACTCCAGACTTTGGATTTCGTTAATAGACATCTCAACACATAACCACAGGTGAGCACAGGTCGTAGGTACGCCTAGTTGGGCCGCTGGTGGCAGTTGGAAGATGAGCCATGGAAAGGCTCCAAGATCCTTACTATACACTGTACATTTTTTTAGGTGAAAAATTCGATGTCTTCGGATCCACTCCAGTCTTTGGATTTCGTTAATTCACATCTCAACACATAACCGCAGGTGCGCACAGATCGTAGGTACGCCTAGTTGGGCCGCTGTGGCAGTTGGAAGATGAGCCATGGGTTGCTCCAAAATCCTTACTATACACTGTACATTTTTTTAGGTGACAAATTCGATGTCTTCGGATCCACTCCAGTCTTTGGATTTCGTTAATACACATCTCAACACATAACCACAGGTGCGCACAGATCGTAGGTACGCCTAGTTGGGCCGCTGTGGCAGTTGGAAGATGAGCCATGGAGGGCTCCAAAATCCTTACTACACACTGTACATTTCTTTAGGTGAAAAATTCGATGTCGTCGGATCTACTCCAGTCTTTGGATTTCGTTAATACACATCTCAACACATAACCACAGGTGCGCACAGATCGTAGGTACGCCTAGTTGGGCCGCTGTGGCAGTTGGAAGATGAGCCATGGAGGGCTCCAAAATCCTTACTACACACTGTACATTTCTTTAGGTGAAAAATTCGATGTCGTCGGATGTACTCCAGTCTTTGGATTTCGTTAATACACATCTCAACACATAACCACAGGTGCGCACAGGTCGTAGGTACGTCTAGTTGGGCCGCTGTGGCAGTTGGAAGTTGAGCCATGGAAGGCTCCAAAATCCTTACTATACACTGTACATTTTTTTAGGTGCAAAATTCGATGTCGTCGGATCCACACCAGTCTTTGGATTTCGTTAATACACATCTCAACACATAACCACAGGTGCGCACAGGTCGTAGGTACGCCTAGTTAGACCGCTGTGGCCATGGAAAGGCTCCAAAATCCTTACTATACACTGTACATTTTTTTAGGTGAAAAATTCGATGTCGTCGGATCCACTCCAGTCTTTGGATTTCGTTAATACACATCTCAACACATAACCACAGGTGAGCGCAGGTCGTAGGTACGCCGCGTTGGGCCGTTGTGGCAGTTGGAAGATGAGCCATGGAAAGGCTCCAAAATCCTTACTATACACTGTACATTTTTTTAGGTGAAAAATTCGATGTCGTCGGATCCACTCCAGTCTTTGGATTTCGTTAATACACATCTCAACACATAACCACAGCTGCGCACAGGTCGTAGGTACGCCTAGTTGGGCCGCTGTGGCAGTTGGAAGATGAGCCATGGAAGGCTCCAAAATCCTTACTATACACTGTACATTTTTTTAGGTGCAAAATTCGATGTCGTCGGATCCACATCAGTCTTTGGATTTCGTTAATACACATCTCAACACATAACCACAGGTGAGCGCAGGTCGTAGGTACGCCTCGTTGGGCCGCTGTGGCAGTTGGAAGATGAGCCATGGAAAGGCTCCAAAATCCTTAATTTTTTTAGGTGAAAAATTCGATGTCGTCGGATCCACTCCAGTCTTTGGATTTCGTTAATACACATCTCAACACATAACCACAGGTGCGCACAGATCGTAGGTACGCCTAGTTGGGCCGCTGTGGCAGTTGGAAGATGAGCCATGGAAGGCTCCAAAATCCTTACTATACACTGTATATTTTTTTAGGTGAAAAATTCGATGTCGTCGGATCCACTCCAGTCTTTGGATTTCGTTAATACACATCTCAACACACAACCACAGGTGCGCACAGGTCGTAGGTACGCCTAGTTGGGCCGCTGTGGCAGTTGGAAGATGAGCCATGGAAGGCTCCAAAATCCTTACTATACACTGTACATTTTTTTAGGTGAAAAATTCGATGTCGTCGGATCCACTCCAGTCTTTGGATTTCGTTAATAGACATCTCAACACATAACCACAGGTGAGCACAGGTCGTAGGTACGCCTAGTTGGGCCGCTGTGGCAGTTGGAAGATGAGCCATGGAAGGCTCCAAAATCCTTACTATACACTGTACATTTTTTTAGGTGCAAAATTCGATGTCGTCGGATCCACTCCAGTCTTTGGATTTCGTTAATACACATCTCAACACATAACCACAGGTGCGCACAGATCGTAGGTACGCCTAGTTGGGCCGCTGTGGCAGTTGGAAGATGAGCCATGGAAGGCTCCAAAATCCTTACTATACACCGTACATTTTTTTAGGTGAAAAATTCGATGTCGTCGGATCCACTCCAGTCTTTGGATTTCGTTAATACACATCTCAACACATAACCACAGGTGCGCACAGGTCGTAGGTACGCCTAGTTGGGCCGCTGTGGCAGTTGGAAGATGAGCCATGGGTTGCTCCAAAATCCTTACTATACACTGCACATTTTTTTAGGTGCAAAATTCGATGTCGTCGGATCCACTCCAGTCTTTGGATTTCGTTAATACACATCTCAACACATAACCACAGGTGCGCACAGATCATAGGTACGCCTAGTTGGGCCGCTGTGGCAGTTGGAAGATGAGCCATGGAAGGCTCCAAAATCCTTACTACACACTGTACATTTCTTTAGGTGAAAAATTCGATGTCGTCGGATGTACTCCAGTCTTTGGATTTCGTTAATACACATCTCAACACATAACCACAGGTGCGCACAGGTCGTAGGTACGCCTAGTTGGGCCGCTGTGGCAGTTGGAAGATGAGCCATGGAAGGCTCCAAAATCCTTACTATACACTGTAAATTTTTTTAGGTGCAAAATTCGATGTCGTCGGATCCACACCAGTCTTTGGATTTCGTTAATACACATCTCAACACATAACCACAGGTGCGCACAGGTCGTAGGTACGCCTAGTTAGACCGCTGTGGCCATGGAAAGGCTCCAAAATCCTTACTATACACTGTACATTTTTTTAGGTGAAAAATTCGATGTCGTCGGATCCACTCCAGTCTTTGGATTTCGTTAATACACATCTCAACACATAACCACAGGTGCGCACAGATCGTAGGTACGCCTAGTTGGGCCGCTGTGGCAGTTGGAAGATGAGAAATGGAAAGGCTCCAAAATCCTTACTATACACTGTACATTTTTTTAGGTGAAAAATTCGATGTCGTCGGATCCACTCCAGTCTTTGGATTTCGTTAATACACATCTCAACACATAACCACAGGTGAGCGCAGGTCGTAGGTACGCCTCGTTGGGCCGCTGTGGCAGTTGGAAGATGAGCCATGGAAAGGCTCCAAAATCCTTACTATACACTGTACATTTTTTTAGGTGAAAAATTCGATGTCGTCGGATCCACTCCAGTCTTTGGATTTCGTTAATACACATCTCAACACATAACCACAGGTGAGCGCAGGTCGTAGGTACGCCTCGTTGGGCCGCTGTGGCAGTTGGAAGATGAGCCATGGAAAGGCTCCAAAATCCTTACTATACACTGTACATTTTTTTAGGTGAAAAATTCGATGTCGTCGGATCCACTCCAGTCTTTGGATTTCGTTAATACACATCTCAACACATAACCACAGGTGCGCACAGATCATAGGTACGCCTAGTTGGGCCGCTGTGGCAGTTGGAAGATGAGCCATGGAAGGCTCCAAAATCCTTACTATACACTGTACATTTTTTTAGGTGAAAAATTCGATGTCTTCGGATCCACTCCAGTCTTTGGATTTCGTTAATTCACATCTCAACACATAACCGCAGGTGCGCACAGATCGTAGGTACGCCTAGTTGGGCCGCTGTGGCAGTTGGAAGATGAGCCATGGAGGGCTCCAAAATCCTTACTACACACTGTACATTTCTTTAGGTGAAAAATTCGATGTCGTCGGATGTACTCCAGTCTTTGGATTTCGTTAATACACATCTCAACACATAACCACAGGTGCGCACAGGTCGTAGGTACGCCTAGTTGGGCCGCTGTGGCAGTTGGAAGATGAGCCATGGAAGGCTCCAATATCCTTACTATACACTGTACATTTTTTTAGGTGCAAAATTCGATGTCGTCGGATCCACACCAGTCTTTGGATTTCGTTAATACACATCTCAACACATAACCACAGGTGCGCACAGGTCGTAGGTACGCCTAGTTAGACCGCTGTGGCCATGGAAAGGCTCCAAAATCCTTACTATACACTGTACATTTTTTTAGGTGAAAAATTCGATGTCGTCGGATCCACTCCAGTCTTTGGATTTCGTTAATACACATCTCAACACATAACCACAGGTGCGCACAGATCGTAGGTACGCCTAGTTGGGCCGCTGTGGCAGTTGGAAGATGAGAAATGGAAAGGCTCCAAAATCCTTACTATACACTGTACATTTTTTTAGGTGAAAAATTCGATGTCGTCGGATCCACTCCAGTCTTTGGATTTCGTTAATACACATCTCAACACATAACCACAGGTGCGCACAGATCGTAGGTACGCCTCGTTGGGCCGCTGTGGCAGTTGGAAGATGAGCCATGGAAAGGCTCCAAAATCCTTAATTTTTTTAGGTGAAAAATTCGATGTCGTCGGATCCACTCCAGTCTTTGGATTTCGTTAATACACATCTCAACACATAACCACAGGTGCGCACAGATCGTAGGTACGCCTAGTTGGGCCGCTGTGGCAGTTGGAAGATGAGCCATGGAGGGCTCCAAAATCCTTACTACACACTGTACATTTCTTTAGGTGAAAAATTCGATGTCGTCGGATCTACTCCAGTCTTTGGATTTCGTTAATACACATCTCAACACATAACCACAGGTGCGCACAGATCGTAGGTACGCCTAGTTGGGCCGCTGTGGCAGTTGGAAGATGAGCCATGGAGGGCTCCAAAATCCTTACTACACACTGTACATTTCTTTAGGTGAAAAATTCGATGTCGTCGGATGTACTCCAGTCTTTGGATTTCGTTAATACACATCTCAACACATAACCACAGGTGCGCACAGGTCGTAGGTACGCCTAGTTGGGCCGCTGTGGCAGTTGGAAGTTGAGCCATGGAGGGCTCCAAAATCCTTACTACACACTGTACATTTCTTTAGGTGAAAAATTCGATGTCGTCGGATCTACTCCAGTCTTTGGATTTCGTTAATACACATCTCAACACATAACCACAGGTGCGCACAGATCGTAGGTACGCCTAGTTGGGCCGCTGTGGCAGTTGGAAGATGAGCCATGGAGGGCTCCAAAATCCTTACTACACACTGTACATTTCTTTAGGTGAAAAATTCGATGTCGTCGGATGTACTCCAGTCTTTGGATTTCGTTAATACACATCTCAACACATAACCACAGGTGCGCACAGGTCGTAGGTACGCCTAGTTGGGCCGCTGTGGCAGTTGGAAGTTGAGCCATGGAAGGCTCCAAAATCCTTACTATACACTGTACATTTTTTTAGGTGCAAAATTCGATGTCGTCGGATCCACACCAGTCTTTGGATTTCGTTAATACACATCTCAACACATAACCACAGGTGCGCACAGGTCGTAGGTACGCCTAGTTAGACCGCTGTGGCCATGGAAAGGCTCCAAAATCCTTACTATACACTGTACATTTTTTTAGGTGAAAAATTCGATGTCGTCGGATCCACTCCAGTCTTTGGATTTCGTTAATACACATCTCAACACATAACCACAGGTGCGCACAGATCGTAGGTACGCCTAGTTGGGCCGCTGTGGCAGTTGGAAGATGAGAAATGGAAAGGCTCCAAAATCCTTACTATACACTGTACATTTTTTTAGGTGAAAAATTCGATGTCGTCGGATCCACTCCAGTCTTTGGATTTCGTTAATACACATCTCAACACATAACCACAGGTGAGCGCAGGTCGTAGGTACGCCGCGTTGGGCCGTTGTGGCAGTTGGAAGATGAGCCATGGAAAGGCTCCAAAATCCTTACTATACACTGTACATTTTTTTAGGTGAAAAATTCGATGTCGTCGGATCCACTCCAGTCTTTGGATTTCGTTAATACACATCTCAACACATAACCACAGCTGCGCACAGGTCGTAGGTACGCCTAGTTGGGCCGCTGTGGCAGTTGGAAGATGAGCCATGGAAGGCTCCAAAATCCTTACTATACACTGTACATTTTTTTAGGTGCAAAATTCGATGTCGTCGGATCCACATCAGTCTTTGGATTTCGTTAATACACATCTCAACACATAACTACAGGTGCGCACAGGTCGTAGGTACGCCTAGTTAGACCGCTGTGGCAGTTGGAAGATGAGCCATGGAAAGGCTCCAAAATCCTTAATATACACTGTACATTTTTTTAGGTGAAAAATTCGATGTCGTCGGATCCACTCCAGTCTTTGGATTTCGTTAATACACATCTCAACACATAACCACAGGTGAGCGCAGGTCGTAGGTACGCCTCGTTGGGCCGCTGTGGCAGTTGGAAGATGAGCCATGGAAAGGCTCCAAAATCCTTAATTTTTTTAGGTGAAAAATTCGATGTCGTCGGATCCACTCCAGTGTTTGGATTTCGTTAATACACATCTCAACACATAACCACAGGTGCGCACAGATCGTAGGTACGCCTAGTTGGGCCGCTGTGGCAGTTGGAAGATGAGCCATGGAAGGCTCCAAAATCCTTACTATACACTGTATATTTTTTTAGGTGAAAAATTCGATGTCGTCGGATCCACTCCAGTCTTTGGATTTCGTTAATACACATCTCAACACACAACCACAGGTGCGCACAGGTCGTAGGTACGCCTAGTTGGGCCGCTGTGGCAGTTGGAAGATGAGCCATGGAAGGCTCCAAAATCCTTACTATACACTGTACATTTTTTTAGGTGAAAAATTCGATGTCGTCGGATCCACTCCAGTCTTTGGATTTCGTTAATAGACATCTCAACACATAACCACAGGTGAGCACAGGTCGTAGGTACGCCTAGTTGGGCCGCTGTGGCAGTTGGAAGATGAGCCATGGAAGGCTCCAAAATCCTTACTATACACTGTACATTTTTTTAGGTGCAAAATTCGATGTCGTCGGATCCACTCCAGTCTTTGGATTTCGTTAATACACATCTCAACACATAACCACAGGTGCGCACAGATCGTAGGTACGCCTAGTTGGGCCGCTGTGGCAGTTGGAAGATGAGCCATGGGTTGCTCCAAAATCCTTACTATACACCGTACATTTTTTTAGGTGAAAAATTCGATGTCGTCGGATCCACTCCAGTCTTTGGATTTCGTTAATACACATCTCAACACATAACCACAGGTGCGCACAGGTCGTAGGTACGCCTAGTTGGGCCGCTGTGGCAGTTGGAAGATGAGCCATGGGTTGCTCCAAAATCCTTACTATACACTGCACATTTTTTTAGGTGAAAAATTCGATGTCTTCGGATCCACTCCAGTCTTTGGATTTCGTTAATTCACATCTCAACACATAACCGCAGGTGCGCACAGATCGTAGGTACGCCTAGTTGGGCCGCTGTGGCAGTTGGAAGATGAGCCATGGAGGGCTCCAAAATCCTTACTACACACTGTACATTTCTTTAGGTGAAAAATTCGATGTCGTCGGATGTACTCCAGTCTTTGGATTTCGTTAATACACATCTCAACACATAACCACAGGTGCGCACAGGTCGTAGGTACGCCTAGTTGGGCCGCTGTGGCAGTTGGAAGATGAGCCATGGAAGGCTCCAAAATCCTTACTATACACTGTACATTTTTTTAGGTGCAAAATTCGATGTCGTCGGATCCACACCAGTCTTTGGATTTCGTTAATACACATCTCAACACATAACCACAGGTGCGCACAGGTCGTAGGTACGCCTAGTTAGACCGCTGTGGCCATGGAAAGGCTCCAAAATCCTTACTATACACTGTACATTTTTTTAGGTGAAAAATTCGATGTCGTCGGATCCACTCCAGTCTTTGGATTTCGTTAATACACATCTCAACACATAACCACAGGTGCGCACAGATCGTAGGTACGCCTAGTTGGGCCGCTGTGGCAGTTGGAAGATGAGAAATGGAAAGGCTCCAAAATCCTTACTATACACTGTACATTTTTTTAGGTGAAAAATTCGATGTCGTCGGATCCACTCCAGTCTTTGGATTTCGTTAATACACATCTCAACACATAACCACAGGTGAGCGCAGGTCGTAGGTACGCCTCGTTGGGCCGCTGTGGCAGTTGGAAGATGAGCCATGGAAAGGCTCCAAAATCCTTACTATACACTGTACATTTTTTTAGGTGCAAAATTCGATGTCGTCGGATCCACACCAGTCTTTGGATTTCGTTAATACACATCTCAACACATAACCACAGGTGCGCACAGGTCGTAGGTACGCCTAGTTAGACCGCTGTGGCCATGGAAAGGCTCCAAAATCCTTACTATACACTGTACATTTTTTTAGGTGAAAAATTCGATGTCGTCGGATCCACTCCAGTCTTTGGATTTCGTTAATACACATCTCAACACATAACCACAGGTGCGCACAGGTCGTAGGTACGCCTAGTTGGGCCGCTGTGGCAGTTGGAAGATGAGAAATGGAAAGGCTCCAAAATCCTTACTATACACTGTACATTTTTTTAGGTGAAAAATTCGATGTCGTCGGATCCACTCCAGTCTTTGGATTTCGTTAATACACATCTCAACACATAACCACAGGTGAGCGCAGGTCGTAGGTACGCCTCGTTGGGCCGCTGTGGCAGTTGGAAGATGAGCCATGGAAAGGCTCCAAAATCCTTACTATACACTGTACATTTTTTTAGGTGAAAAATTCGATGTCGTCGGATCCACTCCAGTCTTTGGATTTCGTTAATACACATCTCAACACATAACCACAGGTGCGCACAGATCGTAGGTACGCCTAGTTGGGCCGCTGTGGCAGTTGGAAGATGAGAAATGGAAAGGCTCCAAAATCCTTACTATACACTGTACATTTTTTTAGGTGAAAAATTCGATGTCGTCGGATCCACTCCAGTCTTTGGATTTCGTTAATACACATCTCAACACATAACCACAGGTGCGCACAGATCATAGGTACGCCTAGTTGGGCCGCTGTGGCAGTTGGAAGATGAGCCATGGAAGGCTCCAAAATCCTTACTATACACTGTACATTTTTTTAGGTGAAAAATTCGATGTCTTCGGATCCACTCCAGTCTTTGGATTTCGTTAATTCACATCTCAACACATAACCGCAGGTGCGCACAGATCGTAGGTACGCCTAGTTGGGCCGCTGTGGCAGTTGGAAGATGAGCCATGGAGGGCTCCAAAATCCTTACTACACACTGTACATTTCTTTAGGTGAAAAATTCGATGTCGTCGGATGTACTCCAGTCTTTGGATTTCGTTAATACACATCTCAACACATAACCACAGGTGCGCACAGGTCGTAGGTACGCCTAGTTGGGCCGCTGTGGCAGTTGGAAGATGAGCCATGGAAGGCTCCAAAATCCTTACTATACACTGTACATTTTTTTAGGTGCAAAATTCGATGTCGTCGGATCCACACCAGTCTTTGGATTTCGTTAATACACATCTCAACACATAACCACAGGTGCGCACAGGTCGTAGGTACGCCTAGTTAGACCGCTGTGGCCATGGAAAGGCTCCAAAATCCTTACTATACACTGTACATTTTTTTAGGTGAAAAATTCGATGTCGTCGGATCCACTCCAGTCTTTGGATTTCGTTAATACACATCTCAACACATAACCACAGGTGCGCACAGATCGTAGGTACGCCTAGTTGGGCCGCTGTGGCAGTTGGAAGATGAGAAATGGAAAGGCTCCAAAATCCTTACTATACACTGTACATTTTTTTAGGTGAAAAATTCGATGTCGTCGGATCCACTCCAGTCTTTGGATTTCGTTAATACACATCTCAACACATAACCACAGGTGAGCGCAGGTCGTAGGTACGCCTCGTTGGGCCGCTGTGGCAGTTGGAAGATGAGCCATGGAAAGGCTCCAAAATCCTTAATTTTTTTAGGTGAAAAATTCGATGTCGTCGGATCCACTCCAGTCTTTGGATTTCGTTAATACACATCTCAACACACAACCACAGGTGCGCACAGGTCGTAGGTACGCCTAGTTGGGCCGCTGTGGCAGTTGGAAGATGAGCCATGGAAGGCTCCAAAATCCTTACTATACACTGTACATTTTTTTAGGTGAAAAATTCGATGTCGTCGGATCCACTCCAGTCTTTGGATTTCGTTAATAGACATCTCAACACATAACCACAGGTGAGCACAGGTCGTAGGTACGCCTAGTTGGGCCGCTGTGGCAGTTGGAAGATGAGCCATGGAAGGCTCCAAAATCCTTACTATACACTGTACATTTTTTTAGGTGCAAAATTCGATGTCGTCGGATCCACTCCAGTCTTTGGATTTCGTTAATACACATCTCAACACATAACCACAGGTGCGCACAGATCGTAGGTACGCCTAGTTGGGCCGCTGTGGCAGTTGGAAGATGAGCCATGGAAGGCTCCAAAATCCTTACTATACACCGTACATTTTTTTAGGTGAAAAATTCGATGTCGTCGGATCCACTCCAGTCTTTGGATTTCGTTAATACACATCTCAACACATAACCACAGGTGCGCACAGATCGTAGGTACGCCTAGTTGGGCCGCTGTGGCAGTTGGAAGATGAGAAATGGAAAGGCTCCAAAATCCTTACTATACACTGTACATTTTTTTAGGTGAAAAATTCGATGTCGTCGGATCCACTCCAGTCTTTGGATTTCGTTAATACACATCTCAACACATAACCACAGGTGAGCGCAGGTCGTAGGTACGCCTCGTTGGGCCGCTGTGGCAGTTGGAAGATGAGCCATGGAAAGGCTCCAAAATCCTTAATTTTTTTAGGTGAAAAATTCGATGTCGTCGGATCCACTCCAGTCTTTGGATTTCGTTAATACACATCTCAACACACAACCGCAGGTGCGCACAGGTCGTAGGTACGCCTCGTTGGGCCGCTGTGGCAGTTGGAAGATGAGCCATGGAAGGCTCCAAAATCCTTACTATACACTGTACATTTTTTTAGGTGAAAAATTCGATGTCGTCGGATCCACTCCAGTCTTTGGATTTCGTTAATAGACATCTCAACACATAACCACAGGTGAGCACAGGTCGTAGGTACGCCTAGTTGGGCCGCTGTGGCAGTTGGAAGATGAGCCATGGAAGGCTCCAAAATCCTTACTATACACTGTACATTTTTTTAGGTGCAAAATTCGATGTCGTCGGATCCACTCCAGTCTTTGGATTTCGTTAATACACATCTCAACACATAACCACAGGTGCGCACAGATCGTAGGTACGCCTAGTTGGGCCGCTGTGGCAGTTGGAAGATCAGCCATGGAAGGCTCCAAAATCCTTACTATACACCGTACATTTTTTTAGGTGAAAAATTCGATGTCGTCGGATCCACTCCAGTCTTTGGATTTCGTTAATACACATCTCAACACATAACCACAGGTGCGCACAGGTCGTAGGTACGCCTAGTTGGGCCGCTGTGGCAGTTGGAAGATGAGCCATGGGTTGCTCCAAAATCCTTACTATACACTGCACATTTTTTTAGGTGCAAAATTCGATGTCGTCGGATCCACTCCAGTCTTTGGATTTCGTTAATACACATCTCAACACATAACCACAGGTGCGCACAGATCATAGGTACGCCTAGTTGGGCCGCTGTGGCAGTTGGAAGATGAGCCATGGAAGGCTCCAAAATCCTTACTATACACTGTACATTTTTTTAGGTGAAAAATTCGATGTCTTCGGATCCACTCCAGTCTTTGGATTTAGTTAATTCACATCTCAACACATAACCGCAGGTGCGCACAGATCGTAGGTACGCCTAGTTGGGCCGCTGTGGCAGTTGGAAGATGAGCCATGGAGGGCTCCAAAATCCTTACTACACACTGTACATTTCTTTAGGTGAAAAATTCGATGTCGTCGGATGTACTCCAGTCTTTGGATTTCGTTAATACACATCTCAACACATAACCACAGGTGCGCACAGGTCGTAGGTACGCCTAGTTGGGCCGCTGTGGCAGTTGGAAGATGAGCCATGGAAGGCTCCAAAATCCTTACTATACACTGTACATTTTTTTAGGTGCAAAATTCGATGTCGTCGGATCCACACCAGTCTTTGGATTTCGTTAATACACATCTCAACACATAACCACAGGTGCGCACAGGTCGTAGGTACGCCTAGTTAGACCGCTGTGGCCATGGAAATGCTCCAAAATCCTTACTATACACTGTACATTTTTTTAGGTGAAAAATTCGATGTCGTCGGATCCACTCCAGTCTTTGGATTTCGTTAATACACATCTCAACACATAACCACAGGTGCGCACAGATCGTAGGTACGCCTAGTTGGGCCGCTGTGGCAGTTGGAAGATGAGAAATGGAAAGGCTCCAAAATCCTTACTATACACTGTACATTTTTTTAGGTGAAAAATTCGATGTCGTCGGATCCACTCCAGTCTTTGGATTTCGTTAATACACATCTCAACACATAACCACAGGTGAGCGCAGGTCGTAGGTACGCCTCGTTGGGCCGCTGTGGCAGTTGGAAGATGAGCCATGGAATGGCTCCAAAATCCTTACTATACACTGTACATTTTTTTAGGTGAAAAATTCGATGTCGTCGGATCCACTCCAGTCTTTGGATTTCGTTAATACACATCTCAACACATAACCACAGGTGAGCGCAGGTCGTAGGTACGCCTCGTTGGGCCGCTGTGGCAGTTGGAAGATGAGCCATGGAAAGGCTCCAAAATCCTTAATTTTTTTAGGTGAAAAATTCGATGTCGTCGGATCCACTCCAGTCTTTGGATTTCGTTAATACACATCTCAACACATAACCACAGGTGCGCACAGATCGTAGGTACGCCTAGTTGGGCCGCTGTGGCAGTTGGAAGATGAGCCATGGAAGGCTCCAAAATCCTTACTATACACTGTACATTTTTTTAGGTGTAAAATTCGATGTCGTCGGATCCACTCCAGTCTTTGGATTTCGTTAATAGACATCTCAACACATAACCACAGGTGAGCACAGGTCGTAGGTACGCCTAGTTGGGCCGCTGTGGCAGTTGGAAGATGAGCCATGGAAGGCTCCAAAATCCTTACTATACACTGTACATTTTTTTAGGTGCAAAATTCGATGTCGTCGGATCCACTCCAGTCTTTGGATTTCGTTAATACACATCTCAACACATAACCACAGGTGCGCACAGATCGTAGGTACGCCTAGTTGGGCCGCTGTGGCAGTTGGAAGATGAGCCATGGAAGGCTCCAAAATCCTTACTATACACCGTACATTTTTTTAGGTGAAAAATTCGATGTCGTCGGATCCACTCCAGTCTTTGGATTTCGTTAATACACATCTCAACACATAACCACAGGTGCGCACAGGTCGAGGTACGCCTAGTTGGGCCGCTGTGGCAGTTGGAAGATGAGCCATGGGTTGCTCCAAAATCCTTACTATACACTGCACATTTTTTTAGGTGCAAAATTCGATGTCGTCGGATCCACTCCAATCTTTGGATTTCGTTAATACACATCTCAACACATAACCACAGGTGCGCACAGGTCGTAGGTACGCCTAGTTGGGCCGCTGTGGCAGTTGGAAGATGAGCCATGGAAGGCTCCAAAATCCTTACTATACACTGTACATTTTTTTAGGTGAAAAATTCGATGTCGTCGGATCCACTCCAGTCTTTGGATTTCGTTAATACACATCTCAACACATAACCACAGGTGAGCGCAGGTCGTAGGTACGCCTCGTTGGGCTGCTGTGGCAGTTGGAAGATGAGCCAAGGAAAGGCTCCAAAATCCTTACTATACACTGTACATTTTTTTAGGTGAAAAATTCGATGTCGTCGGATCCACTCCAGTCTTTGGATTTCGTTAATACACATCTCAACACATAACCACAGGTGCGCACAGATCGTAGGTACGCCTAGTTGGGCCGCTGTGGCAGTTGGAAGATGAGCCATGGAAGGCTCCAAAATCCTTACTATACACTGTACATTTTTTTAGGTGTAAAATTCGATGTCGTCGGATCCACACCAGTCTTTGGATTTCGTTAATACACATCTCAACACATAACCACAGGTGCGCACAGGTCGTAGGTACGCCTAGTTAGACCGCTGTGGCAGTTGGAAGATCAGCCATGGAAAGGATCCAAAATCCTTACTATACACTGTACATTTTTTTAGGTGCAAAATTCGATGTCGTCGGATCCACACCAGTCTTTGGATTTCGTTAATACACATCTCAACACATAACCACAGGTGCGCACAGGTCGTAGGTACGCCTAGTTAGACCGCTGTGGCAGTTGGAAGATGAGCCATGGAAAGGCTCCAAAATCCTTACTATACACTGTACATTTTTTTAGGTGAAAAATTCGATGTCGTCGGATCCACTCCAGTCTTTGGATTTCGTTAATACACATCTCAACACATAACCACAGGTGCGCACAGGTTGTAGGTACGCCTAGTTGGGCCGCTGTGGCAGTTGGAAGATGAGCCATGGAAAGGCTCCAAAATCCTTAGCTATACACTGTACATTTTTTTAGGTGAAAAATTCGATGTCGTCGGATCCACTCCAGTCTTTGGATTTCGTTAATACCCATCTCAACAAATAACCAAAGGTGAGTGCAGGTCGTAGGTACGCCTCGTTGAGCCGCTGTGGCAGTTGGAAGATGAGCCATGGAAAGGCTCCAAAATCCTTACTATACACTGTACATTTTTTTAGGTGAAAAATTCGATGTCGTCGGATCCACTCCAGTCTTTGGATTTCGTTAATACACATCTCAACACATAACCACAGGTGCGCACAGGTCGTAGGTACGCCTAGTTGGGCCGCTGTGGCAGTTGGAAGATGAGCCATGGGTTACTCCAAAATCCTTACTATACACTGCACATTTTTTTAGGTGTAAAATTCGATGTCGTCGGATCCACACCAGTCTTTGGATTTCGTTAATACACATCTCAACACATAACCACAGGTGCGCACAGGTCGTAGGTACGCCTAGTTGGGCCGCTGTGGCAGTTGGAAGATGAGCCATGGAAGGCTCCAAAATCCTTACTATACACTGTACATTTTTTTAGGTGAAAAATTCGATGTCGTCGGGTCCACCCCAGTCTTTAGATTTCGTTAATACACATCTCAACACATAACCACAGGTGCGCACAGGTCGTAGGTACGCCTAGTTGGGCCGCTGTGGCAGTTGGAAGATGAGCCATGGGTTGCTCCAAAATCCTTACTATACACTGTACATTTTTTTAGGTGAAAAATTCGATGTCGTCGGATCCACTCCAGTCTTTGGATTTCGTTAATACACATCTCAACACATAACCACAGGTGCGCACAGGTTGTAGGTACGCCTAGTTGGGCCGCTGTGGCAGTTGGAAGATGAGCCATGGAAAGGCTCCAAAATCCTTACTATACACTGTACATTTTTTTAGGTGCAAAATTCGATGTCGTCGGATCCACACCAGTCTTTGGATTTCGTTAATACACATCTCAACACATAACCACAGGTGCGCACAGGTCGTAGGTACGCCTAGTTGGGCCGCTGTGGCAGTTGGAAGATGAGCCATGGAAGGCTCCAAAATCCTTACTATACACTGTACATTTTTTTAGGTGAAAAATTCGATGTCGTCGGATCCACTCCAGTCTTTGGATTTCGTTAATACACATCTCAACACATAACCACAGGTGAGCGCAGGTCGTAGGTACGCCTCGTTGGGCCGCTGTGGCAGTTGGAAGATGAGCCATAGAAAGGCTCCAAAATCCTTACTATACACTACATTTTTTAGGTGAAAAATTCGATGTCGTCGGATCCACTCCAGTCTTTGGATTTCGTTAATACACATCTCAACACATAACCACAGGTGCGCACAGGTCGTAGGTACGCCTAGTTGGGCCGCTGTGGCAGTTGGAAGATGAGCCATGGGTTACTCCAAAATCCTTACTATACACTGCACATTTTTTTAGGTGAAAAATTCGATGTCGGATCCACACCAGTCTTTGGATTTCGTTAATACACATCTCAACACATAACCACAATTTTTTAGGTGAAAAATTCGATGTCGTCGGATCCACTGCTGCCTTTGGATTTCGATAATACACATCTAAACACACGACCACAGGTATACACATGTCGAAGGTACGCCTAGTTGGGCTGCTGTGGCAGTTGGAAGATGAGCCATGGAAAGGCAACTGTACATTTTTTTAGGTGAAAAATTCGATGTCGTCGGATCCACTCCAGTCTTTGGATTTCGTTAATACACATCTCAACACATAACCACAGGTGCGCACAGGTCGTAAGTACGCCTAGTTGGGCCGCTGTGGCAGTTGGAAGATGAGCCATGGTAAGGCTCCAAAATCCTTACTATACACTGTACATTTTTTTAGGTGCAAAATTCGATGTCGTCGGATCCACACCAGTCTTTGGATTTCGTTAATACACATCTCAACACATAACCACAGGTGAGCGCAGGTCGTAGGTACCCCTAGTTGGGCCGCTGTGGCATTTGGAAGATGAGCCATGGAAGGCTCCAAAATCCTTACTATACACTGTACATTTTTTTAGGTGAAAAATTCGATGTCGTCGGATCCACTCCAGTCTTTGGATTTCGTTAATACCCATCTCAACAAATAACCAAAGGTGAGTGCAGGTCGTAGGTACGCCTCGTTGAGCCGCTGTGGCAGTTGGAAGATGAGCCATGGAAAGGCTCCAAAATCCTTACTATACACTGTACATTTTTTTAGGTGAAAAATTCGATGTCGTCGGATCCACTCCAGTCTTTGGATTTCGTTAATACACATCTCAACACATAACCACAGGTGCGCACAGGTCGTAGGTACGCCTAGTTGGGCCGCTGTGGCAGTTGGAAGATGAGCCATGGAAGGCTCCAAAATCCTTACTATACACTGTACATTTTTTTAGGTGAAAAATTCGATGTCGTCGGGTCCACCCCAGTCTTTAGATTTCGTTAATACACATCTCAACACATAACCACAGGTGCGCACAGGTCGTAGGTACGCCTAGTTGGGCCGCTGTGGCAGTTGGAAGATGAGCCATGGGTTGCTCCAAAATCCTTACTATACACTGTACATTTTTTTAGGTGAAAAATTCGATGTCGTCGGATCCACTCCAGTCTTTGGATTTCGTTAATACACATCTCAACACATAACCACAGCTGCGCACAGGTCGTAGGTACGCCTAGTTGGGCCGCTGTGGCAGTTGGAAGATGAGCCATGGAAGGCTCCAAAATCCTTACTATACACTGTACATTTTTTTAGGTGAAAAATTCGATGTCGTCGGATCCACTCCAGTCTTTGGATTTCGTTAATACACATCTCAACACATAACCACAGGTGCGCACAGGTTGTAGGTACGCCTAGTTGGGCCGCTGTGGCAGTTGGAAGATGAGCCATGGAAAGGCTCCAAAATCCTTACTATACACTGTACATTTTTTTAGGTGAAAAATTCGATGTCGTCGGATCCACTCCAGTCTTTGGATTTCGTTAATACACATCTCAACACATAACCACAGGTGCGCACAGGTCGTAGGTACGCCTAGTTGGGCCGCTGTGGCAGTTGGAAGATGAGCCATGGAAGGCTCCAAAATCCTTACTATACACTGTACATTTTTTTAGGTGAAAAATTCGATGTCGTCGGGTCCACCCTAGTCTTTAGATTTCGTTAATACACATCTCAACACATAACCACAGGTGCGCACAGGTCGTAGGTACGCCTAGTTGGGCCGCTGTGGCAGTTGGAAGATGAGCCATGGGTTGCTCCAAAATCCTTACTATACACTGTACATTTTTTTAGGTGAAAAATTCGATGTCGTCGGATCCACTCCAGTCTTTGGATTTCGTTAATACACATCTCAACACATAACCACAGCTGCGCACAGGTCGTAGGTACGCCTAGTTGGGCCGCTGTGGCAGTTGGAAGATGAGCCATGGAAGGCTCCAAAATCCTTACTATACACTGTACATTTTTTTAGGTGAAAAATTCGATGTCGTCGGATCCACTCCAGTCTTTGGATTTCGTTAATACACATCTCAACACATAACCACAGGTGCGCACAGGTTGTAAGTACGCCTAGTTGGGCCGCTGTGGCAGTTGGAAGATGAGCCATGGAAAGGCTCCAAAATCCTTACTATACACTGTACATTTTTTTAGGTGCAAAATTCGATATCGTCGGATCCACACCAGTCTTTGGATTTCGTTAATACACATCTCAACACATAACCACAGGTGCGCACAGGTAGTAGGTACGCCTAGTTGGGCCGCTGTGGCAGTTGGAAGATGAGCCATGGAAGGCTCCAAACTCCTTACTATACACTGTACATTTTTTTAGGTGAAAAAATTCGATGTCGTCGGATCCACTCCAGTCTTTGGATTTCGTTAATACACATCTCAACACATAACCACAGGTGAGCGCAGGTCGTAGGTACGCCTCGTTGGGCCGCTGTGGCAGTTGGAAGATGAGCCATAGAAAGGCTCCAAAATCCTTACTATACACTGTACATTTTTTAGGTGAAAAATTCGATGTCGTCGGATCCACTCCAGTCTTTGGATTTCGTTAATACACATCTCAACACATAACCACAGGTGCGCACAGGTCGTAGGTACGCCTAGTTGGGCCGCTGTGGCAGTTGGAAGATGAGCCATGGGTTACTCCAAAATCCTTACTATACACTGCACATTTTTTTAGGTGCAAAATTCGATGTTGTCGGATCCACACCAGTCTTTGGATTTCGTTAATACACATCTCAACACATAACCACAGGTGCGCACAGATCGTAGGTACGCCTAGTTGGGCCGCTGTGGCAGTTGGAAGATGAGCCATGGGTTGCTCCAAAATCCTTACTATACACTGTACATTTTTTTAGGTGAAAAATTCGATGTCGTCGGATCCACTCCAGTCTTTGGATTTCGTTAATACACATCTCAACACATAACCACAGGTGCGCACAGGTCGTAGGTACGCCTAGTTGGGCCGCTGTGGCAGTTGGAAGATGAGCCATGGAAAGGCTCCAAAATCCTTACTATAGACTGTACATTTTTTTAGGTGAAAAATTCGATGTCGGATCCACACCAGTCTTTGGATTTCGTTAATACACATCTAAACACATAACCACAGGTGCGCACAGGTCGTATGTACGCCTAGTTGAGCCGCTGTGACAGTTGGAAGAAGAGCCATGGAAGGCTCCAAAATCCTTACTATACACTGTACATTTTTTAGGTCAAAAATTCGATGTCGTCGGATCCACTCCAGTCTTTGGATTTCGTTAATACACATCTCAACACATAACCACAATTTATTAGGTGAAAAATTCGATGTCGTCGGATCCACTGCTGCCTTTGGATTTCGATAATACACATCTAAACACACGACCACAGGTATACACATGTCGAAGGTACGCCTAGTTGGGCTGCTGTGGCAGTTGGAAGATGAGCCATGGAAAGGCAACTGTACATTTTTTTAGGTGAAAAATTCGATGTCGTCGGATCCACTCCAGTCTTTGGATTTCGTTAATACACATCTCAACACATAACCACAGGTGCGCACAGGTCGTAGGTACGCCTAGTTGGGCCGCTGTGGCAGTTGGAAGATGAGCCATGGAAAGGCTCCAAAATCCTTACTATACACTGTACATTTTTTTAGGTGAAAAATTCGATGTCGTCGGATCCACGCCAGTCTTTGGATTTCGTTAATACACATCTCAACACATAACCACAGGTGCGCACAGGTCGTAGGTACGCCTAGTTGGGCCGCTGTGGCAGTTGGAAGATGAGCCATGGGTTGCTCCAAAATCCTTACTATACACTGTACATTTTTCTAGGTGAAAAATTCGATGTCGTCGGATCCACTCCAGTCTTTGGATTTCGTTAATACACATCAAAACACATAACCACAGGTGAGCACAGGTCGTAGGTACGCCTAGTTGGGCCGCTGTGGCAGTTGGAAGATGAGCCATGGGTTGCTCCAAAATCCTTACTATACACTGTACATTTTTTTAGGTGCAAAATTCGATGTCGCCGGATTTACTAAAGTCTTTGGATTTCGTTAATACACATCTCAACACATAACCACAGGTGCGCACAGGTCGTAGGTACGCCTAGTTGGGCCGCTGTGGCGGTTTTAAGATCAGCCATGGAAAGGCTAAAAAATCCTTACTATACACTATACATTTAGGTGAAAAATTCGATGTCGTCGGATCCACTACAGTCTTTGGATTTCGATAATACACATCTCAACACATAACCACAGGTGCGCACAGGTCGTAGGTACGCCTAGTTGGGCCACTGTGGCAGTTGGAAGATGAGCCATGGAAGGCTCCAAAATCCTTACTATACACTGTACATTTTTTTAGGTGAAAAATTCGATGTCGTCGGATCCACTCCAGTCTTTGGATTTCGTTAATACACATCTCAACACATAACCACAGGTGCGCACAGGTCGTAGGTACGCCTAGTTGGGCCGCTGTGGCAGTTGGAAGATGAGCCATGGGTTGCTAAAAAATCCTTACTATACACTGTACATTTTTTAGGTGAAAAATTCGATGTCGTCGGATCCACTCCAGTCTTTGGATTTCGTTAATACACATCTCAACACATAACCACAGGTGCGCACAGGTCGTAGGTACGCCTAGTTAGACCGCTGTGGCAGTTGGAAGATGAGCCATGGAAAGGCTCCAAAATCCTTACTATACACTGTACATTTTTTTAGGTGAAAAATTCGATGTCGTCGGATCCACTCCAGTCTTTGGATTTCGTTAATACACATCTCAACACATAACCACAGGTGCGCACAGGTCGTAGGTACGCCTAGTTGGACCGCTGTGGCAGTTGGAAGATGAGCCATGGGTTACTCCAAAATCCTTACTATACACTGCACATTTTTTTAGGTGCAAAATTCGATGTCGTCGGATCCACACCAGTCTTTGGATTTCGTTAATACACATCTCAACACATAACCACAGGTGCGCACAGATCGTAGGTACGCCTAGTTGGGCCGCTGTGGCAGTTGGAAGATGAGCCATGGAAGGCTCCAAAATCCTTACTATACACTGTACATTTTTTTAGGTGAAAAATTCGATGTCGTCGGATCCACTCCAGTCTTTGGATTTCGTTAATACACATCTCAACACATAACCACAGGTGCGCACAGGTCCTAGGTACGCCTAGTTGGGCCGCTGTGGCAGTTGGAAGATGAGCCATGGAAGGCTCCAAAATCCTTACTATACACTGTACATTTTTTTAGCTGAAAAAATTCGATGTCGTCGGATCCACTCCAGTCTTTGGATTTCGTTAATACACATCAAAACACATAACCACAGGTGAGCACAGGTCGTAGGTACGCCTAGTTGGGCCGCTGTGGCAGTTGGAAGATGAGCCATGGGTTGCTCCAAAATCCTTACTATACACTGTACATTTTTCTAGGTGAAAAATTCGATGTCGTCGGATCCACTCCAGTCTTTGGATTTCGTTAATACACATCTCAACACATAACCACAGGTGCGCACAGGTCGTAGGTACGCCTAGTTGGGCCGCTGTGGCAATTGGAAGATGAGCCATGGAAGGCTCCAAAATCCTTACTATACACTGTACATTTTTTTAGGTGAAAAATTCGATGTCGTCGGATCCACTCCAGTCTTTGGATTTCGTTAATACACATCTCAACACATAACCACAGGTGCGCACAGGTCCTAGGTACGCCTAGTTGGGCCGCTGTGGCAGTTGGAAGATGAGCCATGGAAGGCTCCAAAATCCTTACTATACACTGTACATTTTTTTAGCTGAAAAAATTCGATGTCGTCGGATCCACTCCAGTCTTTGGATTTCGTTAATACACATAAAAAACACATAACCACAGGTGAGCACAGGTCGTAGGTACGCCTAGTTGGGCCGCTGTGGCAGTTGGAAGATGAGCCATGGGTTGCTCCAAAATCCTTACTATACACTGTACATTTTTCTAGGTGAAAAATTCGATGTCGTCGGATCCACTCCAGTCTTTGGATTTCGTTAATACACATCTCAACACATAACCACAGGTGAGCACAGGTCGTAGGTACGCCTAGTTGGGCCGCTGTGGCAGTTGGAAGATGAGCCATGGAAGGCTCCAAAATCCTTACTATACACTGTACATTTTTTTAGGTGAAAAATTCGATGTCGTCGGATCCACTCCAGTCTTTGGATTTCGTTAATACACATCTCAACACATAACCACAGGTGAACACGGGTCGTAGGTACGCCTAGTTGGGCCGCTGTGGCAGTTGGAAGATAAGCCATGGAAAGGCTCCAAAATCCTTACTATACACTGTACATTTTTTTAGCTGAAAAAATTCGATGTCGTCGGATCCACTCCAGTCTTTGGATTTCGTTAATACACATCTCAACACATAACCACAGGTGCGCACAGGTCGTAGGTACGCCTAGTTGGGCCGCTGTGGCAATTGGAAGATGAGCCATGGAAGGCTAAAAAATCCTTACTATACACTGTACATTTTTTTAGGTGCAAAATTCGATGTCGCCGGATCCACTAAAGTCTTTGGATTTCGTTAATACACATCTCAACACATAACCACAGGTGCGCACATGTCGTAGGTACGCCTAGTTGGGCCGCTGTGGCAGTTGGAAAATCAGCCATGGAAAGGCTAAAAAATCCTTACTATACACTATACATTTAGGTGAAAAATTCGATGTCGTCGGATCCACTACAGTCTTTGGATTTCGATAATACACATCTCAACACATAACCACAGGTGCGCACAGGTCGTAGGTACGCCTAGTTAGGCCGCTGTGGCAGTTGGAAGATGAGCCATGGGTTGCTCCAAGATCCTTACTATACACTGTACATTTTTTTAGGTGCAAAATTCGATGTCGCTGGATCCACTAAAGTCTTTGGATTTCGTTAATACACATCTCAACACATAACCACAGGTGCGCACAGGTCGTAGGTACGCCTAGTTGGGCCGCTGTGGCAGTTGGAAGATGAGCCATGGGTTGCTCCAAAATCCTTACTATACACTGTACACTTTTTTAGGTGAAAAATTCGATGTCGTCGGATCCACTCCAGTCTTTGGATTTCGTTAATACACATCTCAACACATAACCACAGGTGCGCACAGGTTGTAAGTACGCCTAGTTGGGCCGCTGTGGCAGTTGGAAGATGAGCCATGGAAAGGCTCCAAAATCCTTACTATACACTGTACATTTTTTTAGGTGCAAAATTCGATATCGTCGGATCCACACCAGTCTTTGGATTTCGTTAATACACATCTCAACACATAACCACAGGTGAGCACAGGTCGTAGGTACGCCTAGTTGGGCCGCTGTGGCAGTTGGAAGATGAGCCATGGAAGGCTCCAAAATCCTTACTATACACTGTACATTTGTTTAGGTGAAAAATTCGATGTGGTCGGATCCACTAAAGGCTTTGGATTTCGTTAATACACAGCTCAACACATAACAACAGGTGAGCACAGGTCGTAGGTACGCCTAGTTGGGCCGCTGTGGCAGTTGGAAGATGAGCCATGGAAGGCTCCAAAATCCTTACTATACACTGTACATTTTTTTAGGTGAAAAATTCGATGTCGTCGGATCCACTCCAGTCTTTGGATTTCGTTAATACACATCTCAACACATAACCACAGGTGAGCACAGGTCGTAGGTACGCCTAGTTGGGCCGCTGTGGCAGTTGGAAGATGAGCCATGGAAGGCTCCAAAATCCTTACTATACACTGTACATTTTTTTAGGTGAAAAATTCGATGTCGTCGGATCCACTCCAGTCTTTGGATTTCGTTAATACACATCTCAACACATAACCACAGGTGAACACGGGTCGTAGGTACGCCTAGTTGGGCCGCTGTGGCAGTTGGAAGATAAGCCATGGAAAGGCTCCAAAATCCTTACTATACACTGTACATTTTTTTAGCTGAAAAAATTCGATGTCGTCGGATCCACTCCAGTCTTTGGATTTCGTTAATACACATCTCAACACATAACCACAGGTGCGCACAGGTCGTAGGTACGCCTAGTTGGGCCACTGTGGCAATTGGAAGATGAGCCATGGAAGGCTAAAAAATCCTTACTATACACTGTACATTTTTTTAGGTGCAAAATTCGATGTCGCCGGATCCACTAAAGTCTTTGGATTTCGTTAATACACATCTCAACACATAACCACAGGTGCGCACATGTCGTAGGTACGCCTAGTTGGGCCGCTGTGGCAGTTGGAAAATCAGCCATGGAAAGGCTAAAAAATCCTTACTATACACTATACATTTAGGTGAAAAATTCGATGTCGTCGGATCCACTACAGTCTTTGGATTTCGATAATACACATCTCAACACATAACCACAGGTGCGCACAGGTCGTAGGTACGCCTAGTTAGGCCGCTGTGGCAGTTGGAAGATGAGCCATGGGTTGCTCCAAGATCCTTACTATACACTGTACATTTTTTTAGGTGCAAAATTCGATGTCGCTGGATCCACTAAAGTCTTTGGATTTCGTTAATACACATCTCAACACATAACCACAGGTGCGCACAGGTCGTAGGTACGCCTAGTTGGGCCGCTGTGGCAGTTGGAAGATGAGCCATGGGTTGCTCCAAAATCCTTACTATACACTGTACATTTTTTTAGGTGAAAAATTCGATGTCGTCGGATCCACTCCAGTCTTTGGATTTCGTTAATACACATCTCAACACATAACCACAGCTGCGCACAGGTCGTAGGTACGCCTAGTTGGGCCGCTGTGCCAGTTGGAAGATGAGCCATGGAAGGCTCCAAAATCCTTACTATACACTGTACATTTTTTTAGGTGAAAAATTCGATGTCGTCGGATCCACTCCAGTCTTTGGATTTCGTTAATACACATCTCAACACATAACCACAGGTGCGCACAGGTTGTAAGTACGCCTAGTTGGGCCGCTGTGGCAGTTGGAAGATGAGCCATGGAAGGCTCCAAAATCCTTACTATACACTGTACATTTTTTTAGGTGAAAAATTCGATGTCGTCGGATCCACTCCAGTCTTTGGATTTCGTTAATACACATCTCAACACATAACCACAGGTGAGCACAGGTCGTAGGTACGCCTAGTTGGGCCGCTGTGGCAGTTGGAAGATGAGCCATGGAAGGCTCCAAAATCCTTACTATACACTGTACATTTTTTTAGGTGAAAAATTCGATGTCGTCGGATCCACTCCAGTCTTTGGATTTCGTTAATACACATCTCAACACATAACCACAGGTGAGCACAGGTCGTAGGTACGCCTAGTTGGGCCGCTGTGGCAGTTGGAAGATGAGCCATGGGTTGCTCCAAGATCCTTACTATACACTGTACATTTTTTTAGGTGCAAAATTCGATGTCGCCGGATCCACTAAAGTCTTTGGATTTCGTTAATACACATCTTAACACATAACCACAGGTGCGCACAGGTCGTAGGATGAGCCATGGAAGGCTCCAAAATCCTTACTACACACTGTACATTTTTTTAGGTGAAAAATTCGATGTCGTCGGATCCACTCCAGTCTTTGGATTTCGTTAATACACATCTCAACACATAACCACAGATGAGCACAGGTCGTAGGTACGCCTAGTTGGGCCGCTGTGGCAGTTGGAAGATGAGCCATGGAAGGCTCCAAAATCCTTACTATACACTGTACATTTGTTTAGGTGAAAAATTCGATGTCGTCGGATCCACTAAAGGCTTTGGATTTCGTTAATACACAGCTCAACACATAACAACAGGTGAGCACAGGTCGTAGGTACGCCTAGTTGGGCCGCTGTGGCAGTTGGAAGATGAGCCATGGAAGGCTCCAAAATCCTTACTATACACTGTACATTTTTTTAGGTGAAAAATTCGATGTCGTCGGATCCACTCCAGTCTTTGGATTTCGTTAATACACATCTCAACACATAACCACAGGTGAGCACAGGTCGTAGGTACGCCTAGTTGGGCCGCTGTGGCAGTTGGAAGATGAGCCATGGAAGGCTCCAAAATCCTTACTATACACTGTACATTTTTTTAGGTGAAAAATTCGATGTCGTCGGATCCACTCCAGTCTTTGGATTTCGTTAATACACATCTCAACACATAACCACAGGTGCGCACAGGTCGTAGGTACGCCTAGTTGGGCCGCTGTGGCAGTTGGAAGATGAGCCATGGAAGGCTCCAAAATCCTTACTATACACTGTACATTTTTTTAGGTGAAAAATTCGATGTCGTCGGATCCACTCCAGTCTTTGGATTTCGTTAATACACATCTCAACACATAACCACAGGTGAGCACAGGTCGTAGGTACGCCTAGTTGGGCCGCTGTGGCAGTTGGAAGATGAGCCATGGGTTGCTCCAAGATCCTTACTATACACTGTACATTTTTTTAGGTGCAAAATTCGATGTCGCCGGATCCACTAAAGTCTTTGGATTTCGTTAATACACATCTCAACACATAACCACAGGTGCGCACATGTCGTAGGTACGCCTAGTTGGGCCGCTGTGGCAGTTGGAAAATCAGCCATGGAAAGGCAAAAAACTCCTTACTATACACTATACATTTAGGTGAAAAATTCGATGTCGTCGGATCCACTACAGTCTTTGGATTTCGATAATACACATCTCAACACATAACCACAGGTGCGCACAGGTCGTAGGTACGCCTAGTTGGGCCGCTGTGGCAGTTGGAAGATGAGCCATGGAAGGCTCCAAAATCCTTACTATACACTGTACATTTTTTTAGGTGAAAAATTCGATGTCGTCGGATCCACTCCAGTCTTTGGATTTCGTTAATACACATCTCAACACATAACCACAGGTGAGCACAGGTCGTAGGTACGCCTAGTTGGGCCGCTGTGGCAGTTGGAAGATGAGCCATGGAAGGCTCCAAAATCCTTACTATACACTGTACATTTTTTTAGGTGAAAAATTCGATGTCGTCGGATCCACTCCAGTCTTTGGATTTCGTTAATACACATCTCAACACATAACCACAGGTGAGCACAGGTCGTAGGTACGCCTAGTTGGGCCGCTGTGGCAGTTGGAAGATGAGCCATGGGTTGCTCCAAGATCCTTACTATACACTGTACATTTTTTTAGGTGCAAAATTCGATGTCGCCGGATCCACTAAAGTCTTTGGATTTCGTTAATACACATCTTAACACATAACCACAGGTGCGCACAGGTCGTAGGATGAGCCATGGAAGGCTCCAAAATCCTTACTACACACTGTACATTTTTTTAGGTGAAAAATTCGATGTCGTCGGATCCACTCCAGTCTTTGGATTTCGTTAATACACATCTCAACACATAACCACAGATGAGCACAGGTCGTAGGTACGCCTAGTTGGGCCGCTGTGGCAGTTGGAAGATGAGCCATGGGTTGCTCCAAGATCCTTACTATACACTGTACATTTTTTTAGGTGCAAAATTCGATGTCGACGGATCCACTAAAGTCTTTGGATTTCGTTAATACACATCTCAACACATAACCACAGGTGCGCACAGGTCGTAGGTACGCCTAGTTGGGCCGCTGTGGCAGTTGGAAGATGAGCCATGGGTTGCTCCAAGATCCTTACTATACACTGTACATTTTTTTAGGTGCAAAATTCGATGTCGCCGGATCCACTAAAGTCTTTGGATTTCGTTAATACACATCTTAACACATAACCACAGGTGCGCACAGGTCGTAGGATGAGCCATGGAAGGCTCCAAAATCCTTACTACACACTGTACATTTTTTTAGGTGAAAAATTCGATGTCGTCGGATCCACTCCAGTCTTTGGATTTCGTTAATACACATCTCAACACATAACCACAGATGAGCACAGGTCGTAGGTACGCCTAGTTGGGCCGCTGTGGCAGTTGGAAGATGAGCCATGGAAGGCTCCAAAATCCTTACTATACACTATACATTCAGGTGAAAAATTCGATGTCGTCGGATCCACTACAGTCTTTGGATTTCGATAATACACATCTCAACACATAACCACAGGTGCGCACAGGTCGTAGGTACGCCTAGTTGGGCCGCTGTGGCAGTTGGAAGATGAGCCATGGAAGGCTCCAAAATCCTTACTATACACTATACATTTAGGTGAAAAATTCGATGTCGTCGGATCCACTACAGTCTTTGGATTTCGATAATACACATCTCAACACATAACCACAGGTGCGCACAGGTCGTAGGTACGCCTAGTTGGGCCGCTGTGGCAGTTGGAAGATGAGCCATGGGTTGCTCCAAGATCCTTACTATACACTGTAAATTTTTTTAGGTGAAAAATTCGACGTCGTCGGATCCACTCCAGTCTTTGGATTTCGTTAATACACATCTCAACACATAACCACAGGTGAGCACGGGTCGTAGGTACGCCTAGTTGGGCCGCTGTGGCAGTTGGAAGATGAGCCATGGAAAGGCTCTAAAATCCTTACTATACACTGTACATTTTTTTAGCTGAAAAAATTCGATGTCGTCGGATCCACTCCAGTCTTTGGATTTCGTTAATACACATCAAAACACATAACCACAGGTGAGCACAGGTCGTAGGTACGCCTAGTTGGGCCGCTGTTTCAGTTGGAAGATGAGCCATGGGTTGCTCCAAAATCCTTACTATACACTGTACATTTTTTTAGGTGCAAAATTCGATGTCGCCGGATCCACTAAAGTCTTTGGATTTCGTTAATACACATCTCAACACATAACCACAGGTGCGCACAGGTCGTAGGTACGCCTAGTTTGGCCGCTGTGGCGGTTGGAAGATCAGCCATGGAAAGGCTAAAAAATCCTTACTATACACTATACATTTAGGTGAAAAATTCGATGTCGTCGGATCCACTACAGTCTTTGGATTTCGATAATACACATCTCAACACATAACCACAGGTGCGCACAGGTCGTATGTACGCCTAGTTGGGCCGCTGTGGCAGTTGGAAGATGAGCCATGGGTTGCTCCAAGATCCTTACTATACACTGTACATTTTTTTAGGTGCAAAATTCGATGTCGCCGGATCCACTTAAGTCTTTGGATTTCCTTAATACACATCTCAACACATAACCACAGGTGTGCACAGGTCGTAGGTACGCCTAGTTGGGCCGCTGTGGCAGTTGGAAGATGAGCCATGGAAAGGCTCTAAGATCCTTACTATACACTGTACATTTTTTTAGCTGAAAAAATTCGATGTCGTCGGATCCACTCCAGTCTTTGGATTTCGTTAATACACATCAAAACACATAACCACAGGTGAGCACAGGTCGTAGGTACGCCTAGTTGGGCCGCTGTGGCAGTTGGAAGATGAGCCATGGGTTGCTCCAAAATCCTTACTATACACTGTACATTTTTTTAGGTGCAAAATTCGATGTCGCCGGATCCACTAAAGTCTTTGGATTTCCTTAATACACATCTCAACACATAACCACAGGTGTGCACAGGTCGTAGGTACGCCTAGTTGGGCCGCTGTGGCAGTTGGAAGATGAGCCATGGAAAGGCTCCAAAATCCTTACTATACACTGTACATTTTTTTTAGGTGAAAAATTGGATGTCGTCGGATCCACTCCAGTCTTTGGATTTCGTTAATACACATCTCAACACATAACCACAGGTGAGCACGGGTCGTAGGTACGCCTAGTTGGGCCGCTGTGGCAGTTGGAAGATGAGCCATGGAAAGGCTCCAAAATCCTTACTATACACTGTACATTTTTTTAGGTGAAAATTCGATGTCGTCGGATCCACTCCAGTCTTTGGATTTCGTTAATAAACATCTCAACACATAACCACAGGTGCGCACAGGTCGTAGGTACGCCTAGTTGGGCCGCTGTGGCAGTTGGAAGATGAGCCATGGGTTGCTCCAAGATCCTTACTATACACTGTACATTTTTTTAGGTGAAAAATTCGATGTCGTCGGATCCACTCCAGTCTTTGGATTTCGTTAATACACATCTCAACACATAACCACAGGTGAGCACAGGTCGTAGGTACGCCTAGTTGGGCCGCTGTGGCAGTTGGAAGATGAGCCATGGGTTGCTCCAAGATCCTTACTATACACTGTACATTTTTTTAGGTGCAAAATTCGATGTCGCCGGATCCACTAAAGTCTTTGGATTTCGTTAATACACATCTCAACACATAACCACAGGTGCGCACAGGTCGTAGGATGAGCCATGGAAGGCTCCAAAATCCTTACTATACACTGTACATTTTTTTAGGTGAAAAATTCGATGTCGTCGGATCCACTCCAGTCTTTGGATTTCGTTAATACACATCTCAACACATAACCACAGATGAGCACAGGTCGTAGGTACGCCTAGTTGGGCCGCTGTGGCAGTTGGAAGATGAGCCATGGGTTGCTCCAAGATCCTTACTATACACTGTACATTTTTTTAGGTGCAAAATTCGATGTCGCCGGATCCACTAAAGTCTTTGGATTTCGTTAATACACATCTCAACACATAACCACAGGTGAGCACGGGTCGTAGGTACGCCTAGTTGGGCCGCTGTGGCAGTTGGAAGATGAGCCACGGAAAGGCTCCAAAATCCTTACTATACACTGTACATTTTTTTAGCTGAAAAAATTCGATGTCGTCGGATCCACTCCAGTCTTTGGATTTCGTTAATACACATCAAAACACATAACCACAGGTGAGCACAGGTCGTAGGTACGCCTAGTTGGGCCGCTGTGGCAGTTGGAAGATGAGCCATGGGTTGCTTCAAAATCCTTACTATACACTGTACATTTTTTTAGGTGCAAAATTCGATGTCGCCGGATCCACTAAAGTCTTTGGATTTCGTTAATACACATCTCAACACATAACCACAGGTGCGCACAGGTCGTAGGTAAGCCTAGTTGGGCCGCTGTGGCGGTTTTAAGATCAGCCATGGAAAGGCTAAAAAATCCTTACTATACACTATACATTTAGGTGAAAAATTCGATGTCGTCGGATCCACTACAGTCTTTGGATTTCGATAATACACATCTCAACACATAACCACAGGTGCGCACAGGTCGTAGGTACGCCTAGTTGGGCCGCTGTGGCAGTTGGAAGATGAGCCATGGGTTGCTCCAAGATCCTTACTATACACTGTACATTTTTCTAGGTGAAAAATTCGATGTCGTCGGATCCACTCCAGTCTTTGGATTTCGTTAATACACACCTCAACACATAACCACAGGTGCGCACAGGTCGTAGGTACGCCTAGTTGGGCCGCTGTGGCAGTTGGAAGATGAGCCATGGGTTGCTCCAAAATCCTTACTATACACTGTACATTTTTTTAGGTGCAAAATTCGATGTCGCCGGATTTACTAAAGTCTTTGGATTTCGTTAATACACATCTCAACACATAACCACAGGTGCGCACAGGTCGTAGGTACGCCTAGTTGGGCCGCTGTGGCGGTTTTAAGATCAGCCATGGAAAGGCTAAAAAATCCTTACTATACACTATACATTTAGGTGAAAAATTCGATGTCGTCGGATCCACAACAGTCTTTGGATGTCGATAATACACATCTCAACACATAACCACAGGTGCGCACAGGTCGTAGGTACGCCTAGTTGGGCCGCTGTGGCAGTTGGAAGATGAGCCATGGGTTGCTCCAAGATCCTTACTATACACTGTACATTTTTTTAGGTGCAAAATTCGATGTCGCCGGATCCACTAAAGTCTTTGGATTTCCTTAATACACATCTCAACACATAACCACAGGTGTGCACAGGTCGTAGGTACGCCTAGTTGGGCCGCTGTGGCAGTTGGAAGATGAGCCATGGAAGGCTCCAAAATCCTTACTATACACTGTACATTTTTTTAGGTGAAAAATTCGATGTCGTCGGATCCACTCCAGTCTTTGGATTTCGTTAATACACATCTCAACACATAACCACAGGTGAGCACGGGTCGTAGGTACGCCTAGTTGGGCCGCTGTGGCAGTTGGAAGATGAGCCATGGAAGGCTCCAAAATCCTTACTATACACTGTACATTTTTTTAGTTGAAAAAATTCGATGTCGTCGGATCCACTCCAGTCTTTGGATTTCGTTAATACACATCAAAACACATAACCACAGGTGAGCACAGGTCGTAGGTACGCCTAGTTGGGCCGCTGTGGCAGTTGGAAGATGAGCCATGGGTTGCTCCAAAATCCTTACTATACACTGTACATTTTTTTAGGTGCAAAATTCGATGTCGTCGGATCCACTCCAGTCTTTGGATTTCGTTAATAAACATCTCAACACATAACCACAGGTGCGCACAGGTCGTAGGTACGCCTAGTTGGGCCGCTGTGGCAGTTGGAAGATGAGCCATGGGTTGCTCCAAGATCCTTACTATACACTGTACATTTTTTTAGGTGAAAAATTCGATGTCGTCGGATCCACTCCAGTCTTTGGATTTCGTTAATACACATCTCAACACATAACCACAGGTGAGCACGGGTCGTAGGTACGCCTAGTTGGGCCGCTGTGGCAGTTGGAAGATGAGCCATGGAAGGCTCCAAAATCCTTACTATACACTGTACATTTTTTTAGTTGAAAAAATTCGATGTCGTCGGATCCACTCCAGTCTTTGGATTTCGTTAATACACATCAAAACACATAACCACAGGTGAGCACAGGTCGTAGGTACGCCTAGTTGGGCCGCTGTGGCAGTTGGAAGATGAGCCATGGGTTGCTCCAAAATCCTTACTATACACTGTACATTTTTTTAGGTGCAAAATTCGATGTCGTCGGATCCACTCCAGTCTTTGGATTTCGTTAATAAACATCTCAACACATAACCACAGGTGCGCACAGGTCGTAGGTACGCCTAGTTGGGCCGCTGTGGCAGTTGGAAGATGAGCCATGGGTTGCTCCAAGATCCTTACTATACACTGTACATTTTTTTAGGTGAAAAATTCGATGTCGTCGGATCCACTCCAGTCTTTGGATTTCGTTAATACACATCTCAACACATAACCACAGGTGAGCACGGGTCGTAGGTACGCCTAGTTGGGCCGCTGTGGCAGTTGGAAGATGAGCCATGGAAGGCTCCAAAATCCTTACTATACACTGTACATTTTTTTAGTTGAAAAAATTCGATGTCGTCGGATCCACTCCAGTCTTTGGATTTCGTTAATACACATCAAAACACATAACCACAGGTGAGCACAGGTCGTAGGTACGCCTAGTTGGGCCGCTGTGGCAGTTGGAAGATGAGCCATGGGTTGCTCCAAAATCCTTACTATACACTGTACATTTTTTTAGGTGCAAAATTCGATGTCGTCGGATCCACTCCAGTCTTTGGATTTCGTTAATACACATCTCAACACATAACCACAGGTGCGCACAGGTCGTAGGTACGCCTAGTTGGGCCGCTGTGGCAGTTGGAAGATGAGCCATGGGTTGCTCCAAGATCCTTACTATACACTGTACATTTTTTTAGGTGAAAAATTCGATGTCGTCGGATCCACTCCAGTCTTTGGATTTCGTTAATACACATCTCAACACATAACCACAGGTGAGCACGGGTCGTAGGTACGCCTAGTTGGGCCGCTGTGGCAGTTGGAAGATGAGCCATGGAAGGCTCCAAAATCCTTACTATACACTGTACATTTTTTTAGTTGAAAAAATTCGATGTCGTCGGATCCACTCCAGTCTTTGGATTTCGTTAATACACATCAAAACACATAACCACAGGTGAGCACAGGTCGTAGGTACGCCTAGTTGGGCCGCTGTGGCAGTTGGAAGATGAGCCATGGGTTGCTCCAAAATCCTTACTATACACTGTACACTTTTTTAGGTGCAAAATTCGATGTCGTCGGATCCACTCCAGTCTTTGGATTTCGTTAATAAACATCTCAACACATAACCACAGGTGCGCACAGGTCGTAGGTACGCCTAGTTGGGCCGCTGTGGCAGTTGGAAGATGAGCCATGGGTTGCTCCAAGATCCTTACTATACACTGTACATTTTTTTAGGTGAAAAATTCGATGTCGTCGGATCCACTCCAGTCTTTGGATTTCGTTAATACACATCTCAACACATAACCACAGGTGAGCACGGGTCGTAGGTACGCCTAGTTGGGCCGCTGTGGCAGTTGGAAGATGAGCCATGGAAGGCTCCAAAATCCTTACTATACACTGTACATTTTTTTAGTTGAAAAAATTCGATGTCGTCGGATCCACTCCAGTCTTTGGATTTCGTTAATACACATCAAAACACATAACCACAGGTGAGCACAGGTCGTAGGTATGCCTAGTTGGGCCGCTGTGGCAGTTGGAAGATGAGCCATGGGTTGCTCCAAAATCCTTACTATACACTGTACATTTTTTTAGGTGCAAAATTCGATGTCGTCGGATCCACTCCAGTCTTTGGATTTCGTTAATAAACATCTCAACACATAACCACAGGTGCGCACAGGTCGTAGGTACGCCTAGTTGGGCCGCTGTGGCAGTTGGAAGATGAGCCATGGGTTGCTCCAAGATCCTTACTATACACTGTACATTTTTTTAGGTGAAAAATTCGATGTCGTCGGATCCACTCCAGTCTTTGGATTTCGTTAATATACATCTCAACACATAACCACAGATGAGCACAGGTCGTAGGTACGCCTAGTTGGGCCGCTGTGGCAGTTGGAAGATGAGCCATGGGTTGCTCCAAGATCCTTACTATACACTGTACATTTTTTTAGGTGCAAAATTCGATGTCGCCGGATCCACTAAAGTCTTTGGATTTCGTTAATACACATCTCAACACATAACCACAGGTGAGCACGGGTCGTAGGTACGCCTAGTTGGGCCGCTGTGGCAGTTGGAAGATGAGCCACGGAAAGGCTCCAAAATCCTTACTATACACTGTACATTTTTTTAGCTGAAAAAATTCGATGTCGTCGGATCCACTCCAGTCTTTGGATTTCGTTAATACACATCAAAACACATAACCACAGGTGAGCACAGGTCGTAGGTACGCCTAGTTGGGCCGCTGTGGCAGTTGGAAGATGAGCCATGGGTTGCTCCAAAATCCTTACTATACACTGTACATTTTTTTAGGTGCAAAATTCGATGTCGCCGGATCCACTAAAGTCTTTGGATTTCGTTAATACACATCTCAACACATAACCACAGGTGCGCACAGGTCGTAGGTACGCCTAGTTGGGCCGCTGTGGCGGTTTTAAGATCAGCCATGGAAAGGCTAAAAAATCCTTACTATACACTATACATTTAGGTGAAAAATTCGATGTCGTCGGATCCACAACAGTCTTTGGATGTCGATAATACACATCTCAACACATAACCACAGGTGCGCACAGGTCGTAGGTACGCCTAGTTGGGCCGCTGTGGCAGTTGGAAGATGAGCCATGGGTTGCTCCAAGATCCTTACTATACACTGTACATTTTTTTAGGTGCAAAATTCGATGTCGCCGGATCCACTAAAGTCTTTGGATTTCCTTAATACACATCTCAACACATAACCACAGGTGTGCACAGGTCGTAGGTACGCCTAGTTGGGCCGCTGTGGCAGTTGGAAGATGAGCCATGGAAGGCTCCAAAATCCTTACTATACACTGTACATTTTTTTAGGTGAAAAATTCGATGTCGTCGGATCCACTCCAGTCTTTGGATTTCGTTAATACACATCTCAACACATAACCACAGGTGAGCACGGGTCGTAGGTACGCCTAGTTGGGCCGCTGTGGCAGTTGGAAGATGAGCCATGGAAAGGCTCCAAAATCCTTACTATACACTGTACATTTTTTTAGGTGAAAATTCGATGTCGTCGGATCCACTCCAGTCTTTGGATTTCGTTAACACACATCTCAACACATAACCACAGGTGAGCACAGGTCATAGGTACGCCTAGTTGAGCCGCTGTGGCAGTTGGAAGATGAGCCATGGGTTGCTCCAAAATCCTTACTATACACTGTACATTTTTTTAGGTGAAAAATTCGATGTCGTCGGATCCACTCCAGTCTTTGGATTTCGTTAATACACATCTCAACACATAACCACAGGTGAGCACAGGTCGTAGGTACGCCTAGTTGGGCCGCTGTGGCAGTTGGAAGATGAGCCATGGAAGGCTCCAAAATCCTTACTATACACTATACATTTAGCTGAAAAATTCGATGTCGTCGGATCCACTACAGTCTTTGGATTTCGATAATACACATCTCAACACATAACCACAGGTGCGCACAGGTCGTAGGTACGCCTAGTTGGGCCGCTTTGGCAGTTGGAAGATGAGCCATGGGTTGCTCCAAGATCCTTACTATACACTGTACATTTTTTTAGGTGAAAAATTCGATGTCGCCGGATCCACTAAAGGCTTTGGATTTCGTTAATACACATCTCAACACATAACCACAGGTGCGCACAGGTCGTAGGTACGCCTAGTTGGGCCGCTGTGGCAGTTGGAAGATGAGCCATGGAAGGCTCCAAAATCCTTACTATACACTGTACATTTTTTTAGGTGAAAAATTCGATGTCGTCGGATCCACTCCAGTCTTTGGATTTCGTTAATACACATCTCAACACATAACCACAGGTGAGCACAGGTCGTAGGTACGCCTAGTTGGGCCGCTGTGGCAGTTGGAAGATGAGCCATGGGTTGCTCCTAACTATACACTGTACATTTTTTTAGGTGAAAAATTCGATGTCGTCGGATCCACCCACTCCAGTCTTTGGATTTCGTTAATACACATCTCAACACATAACCACAGGTGCGCACAGGTCGTAGGTACGCCTAGTTGGGCCGCTGTGGCAGTTGGAAGATGAGCCATGGAAGGCTCCAAAATCCTTACTATACACTGTACATTTTTTTAGTTGAAAAAATTCGATGTCGTCGGATCCACTCCAGTCTTTGGATTTCGTTAATACACATCAAAACACATAACCACAGGTGAGCACAGGTCGTAGGTACGCCTAGTTGGGCCGCTGTGGCAGTTGGAAGATGAGCCATGGGTTGCTCCAAAATCCTTACTATACACTGTACATTTTTTTAGGTGCAAAATTCGATGTCGCCGGATCCACTAAAGTCTTTGGATTTCGTTAATACACATCTCAACACATAACCACAGGTGCGCACAGGTCGTAGGTACGCCTAGTTGGGCCGCTGTGGCGGTTGGAAGATCAGCCATGGAAAGGCTAAAAAATCCTTACTATACACTATACATTTAGGTGAAAAATTCGATGTCGTCGGATCCACTACAGTCTTTGGATTTCGATAATACACATCTCCACACATAACCACAGGTGCGCACAGGTCGTAGGTGCGCCTAGTTGGGCCGCTGTGGCAGTTGGAATATGAGCCATGGAAAGGCTCCAAAATCCTTACTATACACTGTACATTTTTTTAGCTCAAAAAATTCGATGTCGTCGGATCCACTCCAGTCTTTGGATTTCGTTAACACACATCCCAACACATAACCACAGGTGAGCACAGGTCATAGGTACGCCTAGTTGAGCCGCTGTGGCAGTTGGAAGATGAGCCATGGGTTGCTCCAAAATCCTTACTATACACTGTACATTTTTTTAGGTGAAAAATTCGATGTCGTCGGATCCACTCCAGTCTTTGGATTTCGTTAATACACATCTCAACACATAACCACAGGTGAGCACAGGTCGTAGGTACGCCTAGTTGGGCCGCTGTGGCAGTTGGAAGATGAGCCATGGAAGGCTCCAAAATCCTTACTATACACTGTACATTTTTTTAGGTGCAAAATTCGATGTCGCCGGATCCACTCCAGTCTTTGGATTTCGTTAATACACATCTCAACACATAACCACAGGTGCGCACAGGTCGTAGGTACGCCTAGTTGGGCCGCTGTGGCAGTTGGAAGATGAGCCATGGAAGGCTCCAAAATCCTTACTATACACTGTACATTTTTTTAGGTGAAAAATTCGATGTCGTCGGATCCACTCCAGTCTTTGGATTTCGTTAATACACATCTCAACACATAACCACAGGTGAGCACAGGTCGTAGGTACGCCTAGTTGGGCCGCTGTGGCAGTTGGAAGATGAGCCATGGGTTGCTCCTTACTATACACTGTACATTTTTTTAGGTGAAAAATTCGATGTCGTCGGATCCACTCCAGTCTTTGGATTTCGTTAATGCACATATCAACACATAACCACAGGTGAGCACAGGTCGTAGGTACGCCTAGTTGGGCCGCTGTGGCAGTTGGAAGATGAGCCATGGAAGGCTCCAAAATCCTTACTATACACTGTACATTTTTTTAGGTGCAAAATTCGGTATCGCCGGATCCACTCCAGTCTTTGGATTTCGTTAATACACATCTCAACACATAACCACAGGTGCGCACAGGTCGTAGGTACGCCTAGTTGGGCCGCTGTGGCAGTTGGAAGATGAGCCATGGAAGGCTCCAAAATCCTTACTATACACTGTACATTTTTTTAGGTGAAAAATTCGATGTCGTCGGATCCACTCCAGTCTTTGGATTTCGTTAATACACATCTCAACACATAACCACAGGTGAGCACAGGTCGTAGGTACGCCTAGTTGGGCCGCTGTGGCAGTTGGAAGATGAGCCATGGGTTGCTCCAAGATCCTTACTATACACTGTACATTTTTTTAGGTGCAAAATTCGATGTCGCCGGATCCACTAAAGTCTTTGGATTTCCTTAATACACATCTCAACACATAACCACAGGTGTGCACAGGTCGTAGGTACGCCTAGTTGGGCCGCTGTGGCAGTTGGAAGATGAGCCATGGAAGGCTCCAAAATCCTTACTATACACTGTACATTTTTTTAGGTGAAAAATTGGATGTCGTCGGATCCACTCCAGTCTTTGGATTTCGTTAATACACATCTCAACACATAACCACAGGTGAGCACGGGTCGTAGGTACGCCTAGTTGGGCCGCTGTGGCAGTTGGAAGATGAGCCATAGGTTGCTCCAAGATCCTTACTATACACTGTACATTTTTTTAGGTGAAAAATTCGATGTCGTCGGATCCACTCCAGTCTTTGGATTTCGTTAATACACATCTCAACACATAACCACAGATGAGCACAGGTCGTAGGTACGCCTAGTTGGGCCGCTGTGGCAGTTGGAAGATGAGCCATGGGTTGCTCCAAGATCCTTACTATACACTGTACATTTTTTTAGGTGCAAAATTCGATGTCGACGGATCCACTAAAGTCTTTGGATTTCGTTAATACACATCTCAACACATAACCACAGATGAGCACAGGTCGTAGGTACGCCTAGTTGGGCCGCTGTGGCAGTTGGAAGATGAGCCATGGAAGGCTCCAAAATCCTTACTATACACTATACATTTTTTTAGGTGAAAAATTCGATGTCGTCGGATCCACTACAGTCTTTGGATTTCGATAATACACATCTCAACACATAACCACAGGTGCGCACAGGTCGTAGGTACGCCTAGTTGGGCCGCTGTGGCAGTTGGAAGATGAGCCATGGAAGGCTCCAAAATCCTTACTATACACTGTACATTTTTTTAGGTGAAAAATTCGATGTCGTCGGATCCACTCCAGTCTTTGGATTTCGTTAATACACATCTCAACACATAACCACAGGTGAGCACAGGTCGTAGGTACGCCTAGTTGGGCCGCTGTGGCAGTTGGAAGATGAGCCATGGGTTGCTCCAAGATCCTTACTATACACTGTAAATTTTTTTAGGTGAAAAATTCGACGTCGTCGGATCCACTCCAGTCTTTGGATTTCGTTAATACACATCTCAACACATAACCACAGGTGAGCACGGGTCGTAGGTACGCCTAGTTGGGCCGCTGTGGCAGTTGGAAGATGAGCCATGGAAAGGCTCCAAAATCCTTACTATACACTGTACATTTTTTTAGCTGAAAAAATTCGATGTCGTCGGATCCACTCCAGTCTTTGGATTTCGTTAATACACATCAAAACACATAACCACAGGTGAGCACAGGTCGTAGGTACGCCTAGTTGGGCCGCTGTGGCAGTTGGAAGATGAGCCATGGGTTGCTCCAAAATCCTTACTATACACTGTACATTTTTTTAGGTGCAAAATTCGATGTCGCCGGATCCACTAAAGTCTTTGGATTTCGTTAATACACATCTCAACACATAACCACAGGTGCGCACAGGTCGTAGGTACGCCTAGTTGGGCCGCTGTGGCGGTTTTAAGATCAGCCATGGAAAGGCTAAAAAATCCTTACTATACACTATACATTTAGGTGAAAAATTCGATGTCGTCGGATCCACTACAGTCTTTGGATTTCGATAATACACATCTCAACACATAACCACAGGTGCGCACAGGTCGTACGTACGCCTAGTTGGGCCGCTGTGGCAGTTGGAAGATGAGCCATGGGTTGCTCCAAGATCCTTACTATACACTGTACATTTTTCTAGGTGAAAAATTCGATGTCGTCGGATCCACTCCAGTCTTTGGATTTCGTTAATACACATCTCAACACATAACCACAGATGAGCACAGGTCGTAGGTACGCCTAGTTGGGCCGCTGTGGCAGTTGGAAGATGAGCCATGGAAGGCTCCAAAATCCTTACTATACACTATACATTTAGGTGAAAAATTCGATGTCGTCGGATCCACTACAGTCTTTGGATTTCGATAATACACATCTCAACACATAACCACAGGTGCGCACAGGTCGTAGGTACGCCTAGTTGGGCCGCTGTGGCAGTTGGAAGATGAGCCATGGAAGGCTCCAAAATCCTTACTATACACTATACATTTAGGTGAAAAATTCGATGTCGTCGGATCCACTACAGTCTTTGGATTTCGATAATACACATCTCAACACATAACCACAGGTGCACACAGGTCGTAGGTACGCCTAGTTGGGCCGCTGTGGCAGTTGGAAGATGAGCCATGGGTTGCTCCAAGATCCTTACTATACACTGTACATTTTTTTAGGTGCAAAATTCGATGTCGCCGGATCCACTAAAGTCTTTGGATTTCGTTAATACACATCTCAACACATAACCACAGGTGCGCACAGGTCGTAGGTACGCCTAGTTGGGCCGCTGTGGCAGTTGGAAGATGAGCCATGGAAGGCTCCAAAATCCTTACTATACACTGTACATTTTTTTAGGTGAAAAATTGGATGTCGTCGGATCCACTCCAGTCTTTGGATTTCGTTAATACACATCTCAACACATAACCACAGGTGAGCACAGGTCGTAGGTACGCCTAGTTGGGCCGCTGTGGCAGTTGGAAGATGAGCCATGGGTTGCTCCAAGATCCTTACTATACACTGTACATTTTTTTAGGTGCAAAATTCGATGTCGCCGGATCCACTAAAGTCTTTGGATTTCCTTAATACACATCTCAACACATAACCACAGGTGTGCACAGGTCGTAGATACGCCTAGTTGGGCCGCTGTGGCAGTTGGAAGATGAGCCATGGAAGGCTCCAAAATCCTTACTATACACTGTACATTTTTTTAGGTGAAAAATTCGATGTCGTCGGATCCACTCCAGTCTTTGGATTTCGTTAATACACATCTCAACACATAACCACAGGTGAGCACGGGTCGTAGGTACGCCTAGCTGGGCCGCTGTGGCAGTTGGAAGATGAGCCATGGAAAGGCTCCAAAATCCTTACTATACACTGTACATTTTTTTAGGTGAAAATTCGATGTCGTCGGATCCACTCCAGTCTTTGGATTTCGTTAATACACAGCTCAACACATAACCACAGGTGCGCACAGGTCGTAGGTACGCCTAGTTGGGCCGCTGTGGCAGTTGGAAGATGAGCCATGGGTTGCTCCAAGATCCTTACTATACACTGTACATTTTTTTAGGTGCAAAATTCGATGTCGCCGGATCCACTAAAGTCTTTGGATTTCGTTAATACACATCTCAACACATAACCACAGGTGCGCACAGGTCGTAGGTACGCCTAGTTGGGCCGCTGTGGCAGTTGGAAGATGAGCCATGGGTTGCTCCAAAATCCTTACTATACACTGTACATTTTTTTAGGTGAAAAATTCGATGTCGTCGGATCCACTCCAGTCTTTGGATTTCGTTAATACACATCTCAACACATAACCACAGGTGCGCACAGGTCGTAGGTACGCCTAGTTGGGCCGCTGTGGCAGTTGGAAGATGAGCCATGGAAGGCTACAAAATCCTTACTATACACTATACATTTAGGTGAAAAATTCGATGTCGTCGGATCCACTACAGTCTTTGCATTTCGATAATACACATCTCAACACATAACCACAGGTGCGCACAGGTCGTAGGTACGCCTAGTTGGGCCGCTGTGGCAGTTGGAAGATGAGCCATGGAAGGCTCCAAAATCCTTACTATACACTATACATTTAGGTGAAAAATTCGATGTCGTCGGATCCACTACAGTCTTTGGATTTCGATAATACACATCTCAACACATAACCACAGGTGCGCACAGGTCGTAGGTACGCCTAGTTGGGCCGCTGTGGCAGTTGGAAGATGAGCCATGGGTTGCTCCAAGATCCTTACTATACACTGTACATTTTTTTAGGTGCAAAATTCGATGTCGCCGGATCCACTAAAGTCTTTGCATTTCGTTAATACACATCTCAACACATAACCACAGGTGCGCACAGGTCGTAGGTACGCCTAGTTGGGCCGCTGTGGCAGTTGGAAGATGAGCCATGGAAGGCTCCAAAATCCTTACTATACGCTGTACATTTTTTTAGGTGAAAAATTCGATGTCGTCGGATCCACTCCAGTCTTTGGATTTCGTTAATACACATCTCAACACATAACCACAGGTGAGCACGGGTCGTAGGTACGCCTAGTTGGGCCGCTGTGGCGGTTGGAAGATCAGCCATGGAAAGGCTAAAAAATCCTTACTATACACTATACATTTAGGTGAAAAATTCGATGTCGTCGGATCCACTACAGTCTTTGGATTTCGATAATACACATCTCAACACATAACCACAGGTGCGCACAGGTCGTAGGTACGCCTAGTTGGGCCGCTGTGGCAGTTGGAAGATGAGCCATGGATTGCTCCAAGATCCTTACTATACACTGTACATTTTTTTAGGTGCAAAATTCGATGTCGCCGGATCCACTAAAGTCTTTGCATTTCGTTAATACACATCTCAACACATAACCACAGGTGCGCACAGGTCGTAGGTACGCCTAGTTGGGCCGCTGTGGCAGTTGGAAGATGAGCCATGGAAGGCTCCAAAATCCTTACTATACGCTGTACATTTTTTTAGGTGAAAAATTCGATGTCGTCGGATCCACTCCAGTCTTTGGATTTCGTTAATACACATCTCAACACATAACCACAGGTGAGCACGGGTCGTAGGTACGCCTAGTTGGGCCGCTGTGGCAGTTGGAAGATGAGCCATGGAAAGGCTCCAAAATCCTTACTATACACTGTACATTTTTTTAGCTGAAAAAATTCGATGTCGTCGGATCCACTTCAGTCTTTGGATTTCGTTAATACACATCTCAACACATAACCACAGGTGCGCACAGGTCGTAGGTACGCCTAGTTGGGCGGCTGTGGCAGTTGAAAGATGAGCCATGGAAAGGCTCCAAAATCCTTACTATACACTGTACATTTTTTTAGTTGAAAAAATTCGATGTCGTCGGATCCACTCCAGTCTTTGGATTTCGTTAATACACATCAAAACACATAACCACAGGTGAGCACAGGTCGTAGGTACGCCTAGTTGGGCCGCTGTGGCAGTTGGAAGATGAGCCATGGGTTGCTCCAAAATCCTTACTATACACTGTACATTTTTTTAGGTGCAAAATTCGATGTCGCCGGATCCACTAAAGTCTTTGGATTTCGTTAATACACATCTCAACACATAACCACAGGTGCGCACAGGTCGTAGGTACGCCTAGTTGGGCCGCTGTGGCGGTTGGAAGATCAGCCATGGAAAGGCTAAAAAATCCTTACTATACACTATACATTTAGGTGAAAAATTCGATGTCGTCGGATCCACTACAGTCTTTGGATTTCGATAATACACATCTCAACACATAACCACAGGTGCGCACAGGTCGTAGGTACGCCTAGTTGGGCGGCTGTGGCAGTTGAAAGATGAGCCATGGAAAGGCTCCAAAATCCTTACTATACACTGTACATTTTTTTAGTTGAAAAAATTCGATGTCGTCGGATCCACTCCAGTCTTTGGATTTCGTTAATACACATCAAAACACATAACCACAGGTGAGCACAGGTCGTAGGTACGCCTAGTTGGGCCGCTGTGGCAGTTGGAAGATGAGCCATGGGTTGCTCCAAAATCCTTACTATACACTGTACATTTTTTTAGGTGCAAAATTCGATGTCGCCGGATCCACTAAAGTCTTTGGATTTCGTTAATACACATCTCAACACATAACCACAGGTGCGCACAGGTCGTAGGTACGCCTAGTTGGGCCGCTGTGGCGGTTGGAAGATGAGCCATGGAAAGGCTAAAAAATCCTTACTATACACTATACATTTAGGTGAAAAATTCGATGTCGTCGGATCCACTACAGTCTTTGGATTTCGATAATACACATCTCAACACATAACCACAGGTGCGCACAGGTCGTAGGTACGCCTAGTTGGGCCACTGTGGCAGTTGGAAGATGAGCCATGGAAGGCTCCAAAATCCTTACTATACACTGTACCTTTTTTTAGGTGAAAAATTCGATGTCGTCGGATCCACTCCAGTCTTTGGATTTCGTTAATACACATCTCAACACATAACCACAGGTGAGCACGGGTCGTAGGTACGCCTAGTTGGGCCGCTGTGGCAGTTGGAAGATGAGCCATGGAAAGGCTCCAAAATCCTTACTATACACTGTACATTTTTTTAGCTGAAAAAATTCGATGTCGTCGGATCCACTTCAGTCTTTGGATTTCGTTAACACACATCTCAACACATAACCACAGGTGAGCACAGGTCATAGGTACGCCTAGTTGAGCCGCTGTGGCAGTTGGAAGATGAGCCATGGGTTGCTCCAAAATCCTTACTATACACTGTACATTTTTTTAGGTGAAAAATTCGATGTCGTCGGATCCACTCCAGTCTTTGGATTGCGTTAATACACATCTCAACACATAACCACAGGTGAGCACAGGTCGTAGGTACGCCTAGTTGGGACGCTGTGGCAGTTGGAAGATGAGCCATGGAAGGCTCCAAAATCCTTACTATACACTGTACATTTTTTTAGGTGCAAAATTCGATGTCGCCGGATCCACTCCAGTCTTTGGATTTCGTTAATACACATCTCAACACATAACCACAGGTGCGCACAGGTCGTAGGTACGCCTAGTTGGGCCGCTGTGGCAGTTGGAAGATGAGCCATGGAAGGCTCCAAAATCCTTACTATACACTATACATTTAGCTGAAAAATTCGATGTCGTCGGATCCACTACAGTCTTTGGATTTCGATAATACACATCTCAACACATAACCACAGGTGCGCACAGGTCGTAGGTACGCCTAGTTGGGCCGCTTTGGCAGTTGGAAGATGAGCCATGGGTTGCTCCAAGATCCTTACTATACACTGTACATTTTTTTAGGTGAAAAATTCGATGTCGCCGGATCCACTAAAGGCTTTGGATTTCGTTAATACACATCTCAACACATAACCACAGGTGCGCACAGGTCGTAGGTACGCCTAGTTGGGCCGCTGTGGCAGTTGGAAGATGAGCCATGGAAGGCTCCAAAATCCTTACTATACACTGTACATTTTTTTAGGTGAAAAATTCGATGTCGTCGGATCCACTCCAGTCTTTGGATTTCGTTAATACACATCTCAACACATAACCACAGGTGAGCACAGGTCGTAGGTACGCCTAGTTGGGCCGCTGTGGCAGTTGGAAGATGAGCCATGGGTTGCTCCAAAATCCTTACTATACACTGTACATTTTTTTAGGTGAAAAATTCGATGTCGTCGGATCCACTCCAGTCTTTGGATTTCGTTAATACACATATCAACACATAACCACAGGTGAGCACAGGTCGTAGGTACGCCTAGTTGGGCCGCTGTGGCAGTTGGAAGATGAGCCATGGAAGGCTCCAAAATCCTTACTATACACTGTACATTTTTTTAGGTGCAAAATTCGGTATCGCCGGATCCACTCCAGTCTTTGGATTTCGTTAATACACATCTCAACACATAACCACAGGTGCGCACAGGTCGTAGGTACGCCTAGTTGGGCCGCTGTGGCAGTTGGAAGATGAGCCATGGAAGGCTCCAAAATCCTTACTATGCACTATACATTTAGGTGAAAAATTCGCTGTCGTCGGATCCACTACAGTCTTTGGATTTCGATAATACACATCTCAACACATAACCACAGGTGCGCACGGGTCGTAGGTACGCCTAGTTGGGCCGCTGTGGCAGTTGGAAGATGAGCCATGGGTTGCTCCAAGATCCTTACTATACACTGTACATTTTTTTAGGTGAAAAATTCGATGTCGCCGGATCGACTAAAGGCTTTGGATTTCGTTAATACACATCTCAACACATAACCACAGGTGCGCACAGGTCGTAGGTACGCCTAGTTGGGCCGCTGTGGCAGTTGGAAGATGAGCCATGGAAGGCTCCAAAATCCTTACTATACACTGTACATTTTTTTAGGTGAAAAATTCGATGTCGTCGGATCCACTCCAGTCTTTGGATTTCGTTAATACACATCTCAACACATAACCACAGGTGAGCACAGGTCGTAGGTACACCTAGTTGGGCCGCTGTGGCAGTTGGAAGATGAGCCATGGAAGGCTCCAAAATCCTTACTATACACTGTACATTTTTTTAGGTGAAAAATTCGATGTCGCCGGATCCACTAAAGGCTTTGGATTTCGTTAATACACATCTCAACACATAACCACAGGTGCGCACAGGTCGTAGGTACGCCTAGTTGGGCCGCTGTGGCAGTTGGAAGATGAGCCATGGAAGGCTCCAAAATCCTTACTATACACTGTACATTTTTTTAGGTGCAAAATTCGATGTCGCCGGATCCACTCCAGTCTTTGGATTTCGTTAATACACATCTCAACACATAACCACAGGTGCGCACAGGTCGTAGGTACGCCTAGTTGGGCCGCTGTGGCAGTTGGAAGATGAGCCATGGAAGGCTCCAAAACCCTTACTACACACTATACATTTAGGTGAAAAATTCGATGTCGTCGGATCTACTCCAGTCTTTGGATTTCGTTAATACACATCTCAACACATAACCACAGGTGAGCACAGGTCGTAGGTACGCCTAGTTGGGCCGCTGTGGCAGTTGGAAGATGAGCCATGGAAGGCTCCAAAATCCTTACTATACACTGTACATTTTTTTAGGTGCAAAATTCGATGTCGCCGGATCCACTCCAGTCTTTGGATTTCGTTAATACACATCTCAACACATAACCACAGGTGCGCACAGGTCGTAGGTACGCCTAGTTGGGCCGCTGTGGCAGTTGGAAGATGAGCCATGGAAGGCTCCAAAACCCTTACTACACACTATACATTTAGGTGAAAAATTCGATGTCGTCGGATCCACTACAGTCTTTGGATTTCGATAATACACATCTCAACACATAACCACAAGTGCGCTCAGGTCGTAGGTACGCCTAGTTGGGCCGCTGTGGCAGTTGGAAGATGAGCCATTACTATACACTGTACATTTTTTTAGGTGAAAAATTCGATGTCGTCGGATCCACTCCAGTCTTTGGATTTCGTTAATACACATCTCAACACATAACCACAGGTGAGCACAGGTCGTAGGTACGCCTAGTTGGGCCGCTGTGGCAGTTGGAAGATGAGCCATGGAATGCTCCAAAATCCTTACTATACACTGTACATTTTTTTAGGTGAAAAATTCGATGTCGCCGGATCCACTAAAGGCTTTGGATTTCGTTAATACACATCTCAACACATAACCACAGGTGCGCACAGGTCGTAGGTACGCCTAGTTGGGCCGCTGTGGCAGTTGGAAGATGAGCCATGGAAGGCTCCAAAATCCTTACTATACACTGTACATTTTTTTAGGTGCAAAATTCGGTATCGCCGGATCCACTCCAGTCTTTGGATTTCGTTAATACACATCTCAACACATAACCACAGGTGCGCACAGGTCGTAGGTACGCCTAGTTGGGCCGCTGTGGCAGTTGGAAGATGAGCCATGGAAGGCTCCAAAATCCTTACTATGCACTATACATTTAGGTGAAAAATTCGATGTCGTCGGATCCACTACAGTCTTTGGATTTCGATAATACACATCTCAACACATAACCACAGGTGCGCACGGGTCGTAGGTACGCCTAGTTGGGCCGCTGTGGCAGTTGGAAGATGAGCCATGGGTTGCTCCAAGATCCTTACTATACACTGTACATTTTTTTAGGTGAAAAATTCGATGTCGCCGGATCCACTAAAGGCTTTGGATTTCGTTAATACACATCTCAACACATAACCACAGGTGCGCACATGTCGTAGGTACGCCTAGTTGGGCCGCTGTGGCAGTTGGAAGATGAGCCATGGAAGGCTCCAAACTCCTTACTATACACTGTACATTTTTTTAGGTGAAAAATTCGATGTCGTCGGATCCACTCCAGTCTTTGGATTTCGTTAATACACATCTCAACACATAACCACAGGTGAGCACAGGTCGTAGGTACGCCTAGTTGGGCCGCTGTGGCAGTTGGAAGATGAGCCATGGAATGCTCCAAAATCCTTACTATACACTGTACATTTTTTTAGGTGAAAAATTCGATGTCGCCGGATCCACTAAAGGCTTTGGATTTCGTTAATACACATCTCAACACATAACCACAGGTGCGCACAGGTCGTAGGTACGCCTAGTTGGGCCGCTGTGGCAGTTGGAAGATGAGCCATGGAAGGCTCCAAAATCCTTACTATACACTGTACATTTTTTTAGGTGCAAAATTCGGTATCGCCGGATCCACTCCAGTCTTTGGATTTCGTTAATACACATCTCAACACATAACCACAGGTGCGCACAGGTCGTAGGTACGCCTAGTTGGGCCGCTGTGGCAGTTGGAAGATGAGCCATGGAAGGCTCCAAAATCCTTACTATGCACTATACATTTAGGTGAAAAATTCGATGTCGTCGGATCCACTACAGTCTTTGGATTTCGATAATACACATCTCAACACATAACCACAGGTGAGCACGGGTCGTAGGTACGCCTAGTTGGGCCGCTGTGGCAGTTGGAAGATGAGCCATGGGTTGCTCCAAGATCCTTACTATACACTGTACATTTTTTTTAGGTGAAAAATTCGATGTCGCCGGATCCACTAAAGGCTTTGGATTTCGTTAATACACATCTCAACACATAACCACAGGTGCGCACATGTCGTAGGTACGCCTAGTTGGGGCCGCTGTGGCAGTTGGAAGATGAGCCATGGAAGGCTCCAAATCCTTACTATTACACTGTACATTTTTTTAGGTGAAAAATTCGATGTCGTCGGATCCACTCCAGTCTTTGGATTTCGTTAATACACATCTCAACACATAACCACAGGTGAGCACAGGTCGTAGGTACACCTAGTTGGGCCGCTGTGGCAGTTGGAAGATGAGCCATGGAAGGCTCCAAAATCCTTACTATACACTGTACATTTTTTTAGGTGAAAAATTCGATGTCGCCGGATCCACTAAAGGCTTTGGATTTCGTTAATACACATCTCAACACATAACCACAGGTGCGCACAGGTCGTAGGTACGCCTAGTTGGGCCGCTGTGGCAGTTGGAAGATGAGCCATGGAAGGCTCCAAAATCCTTACTATACACTGTACATTTTTTTAGGTGAAAAATTCGATGTCGTCGGATCCACTACAGTCTTTGGATTTCGATAATACACATCTCAACACATAACCACAGGTGCGCACAGGTCGTAGGTACGCCTAGTTGGGCCGCTGTGGCAGTTGGAAGATGAGCCATGGAAGGCTCCAAAATCCTTACTATACACTGTACATTTTTTTAGGTGAAAAAATCGATGTCGTCGGATCCACTCCAGTCTTTGGATTTCGTTAATACACATCTCAACACATAACCACAGGTGAGCACAGGTCGTAGGTACACCTAGTTGGGCCGCTGTGGCAGTTGGAAGATGAGCCATGGAAGGCTCCAAAATCCTTACTATACACTGTACATTTTTTTAGGTGAAAAATTCGATGTCGCCGGATCCACTCCAGTCTTTGGATTTCGTTAATACACATCTCAACACATAACCACAGGTGCGCACAGGTCGTAGGTACGCCTAGTTGGGCCGCTGTGGCAGTTGGAAGCTGAGCCATGGAAGGCTCCAAAATCCTTACTATACACTGTACATTTTTTTAGGTGAAAAAATCGATGTCGTCGGATCCACTCCAGTCTTTGGATTTCGTTAATACACATCTCAACACATAACCACAGGTGAGCACAGGTCGTAGGTACACCTAGTTGGGCCGCTGTGGCAGTTGGAAGATGAGCCATGGAAGGCTCCAAAATCCTTACTATACACTGTACATTTTTTTAGGTGAAAAAATCGATGTCGTCGGATCCACTCCAGTCTTTGGATTTCGTTAATACACATCTCAACACATAACCACAGGTGAGCACAGGTCGTAGGTACACCTAGTTGGGCCGCTGTGGCAGTTGGAAGATGAGCCATGGAATGCTCCAAAATCCTTACTATACACTGTACATTTTTTTAGGTGAAAAATTCGATGTCGCCGGATCCACTAAAGGCTCTGGATTTCGTTAATACACATCTCAACACATAACCACAGGTGCGCACAGGTCGTAGGTACGCCTAGTTGGGCCGCTGTGGCAGTTGGAAGATGAGCCATGGAAGGCTCCAAAATCCTTACTATACACTGTACATTTTTTTTAGGTGAAAAATTCGATGTCGTCGGATCTACTCCAGTCTTTGGATTTCGTTAATACACATCTCAACACATAACCACTGGTGAGCACAGGTCGTAGGTACGCCTAGTTGGGCCGCTGTGGCAGTTGGAAGATGAGCCATGGAAGGCTCCAAAATCCTTACTATACACTGTACATTTTTTTAGGTGCAAAATTCGATGTCGCCGGATCCACTCCAGTCTTTGGATTTCGTTAATACACATCTCAACACATAACCACAGGTGCGCACAGGTCGTAGGTACACCTAGTTGGGCCGCTGTGGCAATTGGAAGATGAGCCATGGGTTGCTCCAAAATCCTTACTATACACTGTACATTTTTTTAGGTGAAAAATTCGATGTCGTCGGATCCACTCCAGTCTTTGGATTTCGTTAATACACATCTCAACACATAACCACAGGTGAGCACGGGTCGTAGGTACGCCTAGTTGGGCCGCTGTGGCAGTTGGAAGATGAGAAATGGAAGGCTCCAAAATCCTTACTATACACTGTACATTTTTTTAGGTGAAAAATTCGATGTCGTCGGATCCCCTCCAGTCTTTGGATTTCGTTAATACACATCTCAACACATAACCACAGGTGCGCACGGGTCGTAGGTACGCCTAGTTGGGCCGCTGTGGCAATTGGAAGATGAGCCATGGAAGGCTCCAAAATCCTTACTATACACTGTAAATTTTTTTAGGTGAAAAATTCGATGTCGTCTGATCCACTCCAGTCTTCGGATTTCGTTAATACACATCTCAACACATAACCACAGGTGAGCACAGGTCGTAGGTACGCCTAGTTGGGCCGCTGTGGCAGTTGGAAGATGAGCCATGGAAGGCTCTAAAATCCTTACTATACACTGTACATTTTTTTAGGTGCAAAATTCGATGTCGCCGGATCCACTCCAGTCTTTGGATTTCATTAATACACATCTCAACACATAACCACAGGTGCGCACAGGTCGTAGGTACGCCTAGTTGGGCCGCTGTGGCAGTTGGAAGATGAGCCATGGAGGGCTCCAAAACCCTTACTACACACTATACATTTAGGTGAAAAATTCGATGTCGTCGGATCCACTACAGTCTTTGGATTTCGATAATACACATCTCAACACATAACCACAGGTGCGCACAGGTCGTAGGTACGCCTAGTTGGGCCGCTGTGGCAGTTGGAAGATGAGCCATGGGTTGCTCCAAGATCCTTACTATACATTGTACATTTTTTTAGGTGCAAAATTCGATGTCGCCGAATCCACTAAAGGCTTTGGATTTCGTTAATACACATCTCAACACATAACCACAGGTGCGCACAGGTCGTAGGTACGCCTAGTTGGGCCGCTGTGGCAGTTGGAAGATGAGCCATGGAAGGCTCCAAAATCCTTACTATACACTGTACATTTTTTTAGGTGAAAAAATCGATGTCGTCGGATCCACTCCAGTCTTTGGATTTCGTTAATACACATCTCAACACATAACCACAGGTGAGCACAGGTCGTAGGTACGCCTAGTTGGGCCGCTGTGGCAGTTGGAAGATGAGCCATGGAAGGCTCCAAAATCCTTACTATACACTGTACATTTTTTTAGGTGAAAAATTCGATGTCGCCGGATCCACTAAAGGCTTTGGATTTCGTTAATACACATCTCAACACATAACCACAGGTGCGCACAGGTCGTAGGTACGCCTAGTTGGGCCGCTGTGGCAGTTGGAAGATGAGCCATGGAAGGCTCCAAAATCCTTACTATACACTGTACATTTTTTTAGGTGAAAAAATCGATGTCGTCGGATCCACTCCTGTCTTTGGATTTCGTTAATACACATCTCAACACATAACCACAGGTGCGCACAGGTCGTAGGTACGCCTAGTTGGGCCGCTGTGGCAGTTGGAAGCTGAGCCATGGAAGGCTCCAAAATCCTTACTATACACTGTACATTTTTTTAGGTGAAAAATTCGATGTCGTCGGATCCACTCCAGTCTTTGGATTTCGTTAATACACATCTCAACACATAACCACAGGTGCGCTCAGGTCGTAGGTACGCCTAGTTGGGCCGCTGTGGCAGTTGGAAGATGAGCCATTACTATACACTGTACATTTTTTTAGGTGAAAAATTCGATGTCGTCGAATGGTGAGCACAGGTGAGCACAGGTCGTAGGTACGCCTAGTTGGGCCGCTGTGGCAGTTGGAAGATGAGCCATGGAAGGCTCCAAAATCCTTACTATACACTGTACATTTTTTTAGGTGAAAAATTCGATGTCGTCGGATCTACTCCAGTCTTTGGATTTCGTTAATACACATCTCAACACATAACCACAGGTGAGCACAGGTCGTAGGTACGCCTAGTTGGGCCGCTGTGGCAGTTGGAAGATGAGCCATGGAATGCTCCAAAATCCTTACTATACACTGTACATTTTTTTAGGTGAAAAATTCGATGTCGCCGGATCCACTAAAGGCTTTGGATTTCGTTAATACACATCTCAACACATAACCACAGGTGCGCACAGGTCGTAGGTACGCCTAGTTGGGCCGCTGTGGCAGTTGGAAGATGAGCCATGGAAGGCTCCAAAATCCTTACTATACACTGTACATTTTTTTAGGTGAAAAATTCGATGTCGTCGGATCCCCTCCAGTCTTTGGATTTCGTTAATACACATCTCAACACATAACCACAGGTGCGCACGGGTCGTAGGTACGCCTAGTTGGGCCGCTGTGGCAGTTGGAAGATGAGCCATGGAAGGCTCCAAAACCCTTACTACACACTATACATTTAGGTGAAAAATTCGATGTCGTCGGATCCACTACAGTCTTTGGATTTCGATAATACACATCTCAACACATAACCACAGGTGCGCACAGGTCGTAGGTACGCCTAGTTGGGCCGCTGTGGCAGTTGGAAGATGAGCCATGGGTTGCTCCAAGATCCTTACTATGCATTGTACATTTTTTTAGGTGCAAAATTCGATGTCGCCGAATCCACTAAAGGCTTTGGATTTCGTTAATACACATCTCAACACATAACCACAGGTGCGCACAGGTCGTAGGTACGCCTAGTTGGGCCGCTGTGGCAGTTGGAAGATGAGCCATGGAAGGCTCCAAAATCCTTACTATACACTGTACATTTTTTTAGGTGAAAAATTCGATGTCGTCGGATCCCCTCCAGTCTTTGGATTTCGTTAATACACATCTCAACACATAACCACAGGTGAGCACAGGTCGTAGGTACACCTAGTTGGGCCGCTGTGGCAGTTGGAAGATGAGCCATGGAATGCTCCAAAATCCTTACTATACACTGTACATTTTTTTAGGTGAAAAATTCGATGTCGCCGGATCCACTAAAGGCTTTGGATTTCGTTAATACACATCTCAACACATAACCACAGGTGCGCACAGGTCGTAGGTACGCCTAGTTGGGCCGCTGTGGCAGTTGGAAGATGAGCCATGGAAGGCTCCAAAATCCTTACTATACACTGTACATTTTTTTAGGTGAAAAATTCGATGTCGTCGGATCCCCTCCAGTCTTTGGATTTCGTTAATACACATCTCAACACATAACCACAGGTGCGCACGGGTCGTAGGTACGCCTAGTTGGGCCGCTGTGGCAGTTGGAAGATGAGCCATGGAAGGCTCCAAAACCCTTACTACACACTATACATTTAGGTGAAAAATTCGATGTCGTCGGATCCACTACAGTCTTTGGATTTCGATAATACACATCTCAACACATAACCACAGGTGCGCACAGGTCGTAGGTACGCCTAGTTGGGCCGCTGTGGCAGTTGGAAGATGAGCCATGGGTTGCTCCAAGATCCTTACTATACATTGTACATTTTTTTAGGTGCAAAATTCGATGTCGCCGAATCCACTAAAGGCTTTGGATTTCGTTAATACACATCTCAACACATAACCACAGGTGCGCACAGGTCGTAGGTACGCCTAGTTGGGCCGCTGTGGCAGTTGGAAGATGAGCCATGGAAGGCTCCAAAATCCTTACTATACACTGTACATTTTTTTAGGTGAAAAATTCGATGTCGCCGGATCCACTAAAGGCTTTGGATTTCGTTAATACACATCTCAACACATAACCACAGGTGCGCACAGGTCGTAGGTACGCCTAGTTGGGCCGCTGTGGCAGTTGGAAGATGAGCCATGGAAGGCTCCAAAATCCTTACTATACACTGTACATTTTTTTAGGTGAAAAAATCGATGTCGTCGGATCCACTCCAGTCTTTGGATTTCGTTAATACACATCTCAACACATAACCACAGGTGCGCACAGGTCGTAGGTACGCCTAGTTGGGCCGCTGTGGCAGTTGGAAGCTGAGCCATGGAAGGCTCCAAAATCCTTACTATACACTGTACATTTTTTTAGGTGAAAAATTCGATGTCGTCGGATCCACTCCAGTCTTTGGATTTCGTTAATACACATCTCAACACATAACCACAGGTGAGCACAGGTCGTAGGTACGCCTAGTTGGGCCGCTGTGGCAGTTGGAAGATGAGCCATTACTATACACTGTACATTTTTTTTAGGTGAAAAATTCGATGTCGTCGGATCCACTCCAGTCTTTGGATTTCGTTAATACACATCTCAACACATAACCACAGGTGAGCACAGGTCGTAGGTACACCTAGTTGGGCCGCTGTGGCAGTTGGAAGATGAGCCATGGAATGCTCCAAAATCCTTACTATACACTGTACATTTTTTTAGGTGAAAAATTCGATGTCGCCGGATCCACTAAAGGCTTTGGATTTCGTTAATACACATCTCAACACATAACCACAGGTGCGCACAGGTCGTAGGTACGCCTAGTTGGGCCGCTGTGGCAGTTGGAAGATGAGCCATGGAAGGCTCCAAAATCCTTACTATACACTGTACATTTTTTTAGGTGAAAAAATCGATGTCGTCGGATCCACTCCAGTCTTTGGATTTCGTTAATACACATCTCAACACATAACCACAGGTGCGCACAGGTCGTAGGTACGCCTAGTTGGGCCGCTGTGGCAGTTGGAAGCTGAGCCATGGAAGGCTCCAAAATCCTTACTATACACTGTACATTTTTTTTAGGTGAAAAATTCGATGTCGTCGGATCCACTCCAGTCTTTGGATTTCGTTAATACACATCTCAACACATAACCACAGGTGCGCTCAGGTCGTAGGTACGCCTAGTTGGGCCGCTGTGGCAGTTGGAAGATGAGCCATTACTATACACTGTACATTTTTTTAGGTGAAAAATTCGATGTCGTCGGATCCACTCCAGTCTTTGGATTTCGTTAATACACATCTCAACACATAACCACAGGTGAGCACGGGTCGTAGGTACGCCTAGTTGGGCCGCTGTGGCAGTTGGAAGATGAGAAATGGAAGGCTCCAAAATCCTTACTATACACTGTACATTTTTTTAGGTGAAAAATTCGATGTCGTCGGAGCCCCTCCAGTCTTTGGATTTCGTTAATACACATCTCAACACATAACCACAGGTGCGCACGGGTCGTAGGTACGCCTAGTTGGGCCGCTGTGGCAATTGGAAGATGAGCCATGGAAGGCTCCAAAATCCTTACTATACACTGTAAATTTTTTTAGGTGAAAAATTCGATGTCGTCGGATCCACTCCAGTCTTCGGATTTCGTTAATACACATCTCAACACATAACCACAGGTGAGCACAGGTCGTAGGTACGCCTAGTTGGGCCGCTGTGGCAGTTGGAAGATGAGCCATGGAAGGCTCTAAAATCCTTACTATACACTGTACATTTTTTTAGGTGCAAAATTCGATGTCGCCGGATCCACTCCAGTCTTTGGATTTCGTTAATACACATCTCAACACATAACCACAGGTGCGCACAGGTCGTAGGTACGCCTAGTTGGGCCGCTGTGGCAGTTGGAAGATGAGCCATGGAAGGCTCCAAAACCCTTACTACACACTATACATTTAGGTGAAAAATTCGATGTCGTCGGATCCACTACAGTCTTTGGATTTCGATAATACACATCTCAACACATAACCACAGGTGCGCACAGGTCGTAGGTACGCCTAGTTGGGCCGCTGTGGCAGTTGGAAGATGAGCCATGGAAGGCTCCAAAATCCTTACTATACACTGTACATTTTTTTAGGTGAAAAATTCGATGTCGTCGGATCCACTCCAGTCTTTGGATTTCGTTAATACACATCTCAACACATAACCACAGGTGCGCACAGGTCGTAGGTACGCCTAGTTGGGCCGCTGTGGCAGTTGGAAGATGAGCCATGGAAGGCTCCAAAATCCTTACTATACACTGTACATTTTTTTAGGTGAAAAATTCGATGTCGTCGGATCCACTCCAGTCTTTGGATTTCGTTAATACACATCTCAACACATAACCACAGGTGCGCACAGGTCGTAGGTACGCCTAGTTGGGCCGCTGTGGCAGTTGGAAGATGAGCCATGGAAGGCTCCAAAATCCTTACTATACACTGTACATTTTTTTAGGTGAAAAATTCGATGTCGTCGGATCCACTCCAGTCTTTGGATTTAGTTAATACACATCTCAACACATAACCACAGGTGCGCACAGGTCGTAGGTACGCCTAGTTGGGCCGCTGTGGCAATTGGAAGATGAGCCATGGAAGGATCCAAAATCCTTACTATACACTGTACATTTTGGTGAAAAATTCGATGTCGTCGGATCCACTACAGTCTTTGGATTTCGATAATACACATCTCAACACATAACCACAGGTGCGCACAGGTCGTAGGTACGCCTAGTTGGGCCGCTGTGGCAGTTAAAAGATGAGCCATGGAAAGGCTCCAAAATCCTTACATTTTTTCAGGTGAAAAATTCGATGTCGTCGGATCCACTCCAGTCTTTGGATTTCGTTAATACACATCTCAACACATAACCACAGGTGCGCACAGGTCGTAGGTACGCCTAGTTGGGCCGCTGTGGCAGTTGGAAGATGAGCCATGGAAGGCTCCAAAATCCTTACTATACACTGTAAATTTTTTTAGGTGAAAAATTCGATGTCGTCGGATCCACTCCAGTCTTTGGATTTAGTTAATACACATCTCAACACATAACCACAGGTGCGCACAGGTCGTAGGTACGACTAGTTGGGCCGCTGTGGCAATTGGAAGATGAGCCATGGAAGGATCCAAAATCCTTACTATACACTGTACATTTTGGTGAAAAATTCGATGTCGTCGGATCCACTACAGTCTTTGGATTTCGATAATACACATCTCAACACATAACCACAGGTGCGCACAGGTCGTAGGTACGCCTAGTTGGGCCGCTGTGGCAGTTAAAAGATGAGCCATGGAAAGGCTCCAAAATCCTTACATTTTTTCAGGTGAAAAATTCGATGTCGTCGGATCCACTCCAGTCTTTGGATTTCGTTAATACACATCTCAACACATAACCACAGGTGCGCACAGGTCGTAGGTAGGCCTAGTTGGGCCGCTGTGGCAGTTGGAAGATGAGCCATGGAAGGCTCCAAAATCCTTACTATACACTGTACATTTTGGTGAAAAATTCGATGTCGTCGGATCCACTACAGTCTTTGGATTTCGATAATACACATCCCAACACATAACCACAGGTGCGCACAGGTCGTAGGTACGCCTAGTTGGGCCGCTGTGGCAGTTAAAAGATGAGCCATGGAAAGGCTCCAAAATCCTTACATTTTTTTAGGTGAAAAATTCGATGTCGTCGGATCCACTCCAGTCTTTGGATTTCGTTAATACACATCTCAACACATAACCACAGGTGCGCACAGGTCGTAGGTACGCCTAGTTGGGCCGCTGTGGCAGTTGGAAGATGAGCCATGGAAGGCTCCAAAATCCTTACACTGTACATTTTTTTAGGTGAAAAATTCGATGTCGTCGGCTCCACTCCAGTCTTTGGATTTAGTTAATACACATCTCAACACATAACCACAGGTGCGCACAGGTCGTAGGTACGCCTAGTTGGGCCGCTGTGGCAGTTGGAAGATGAGCCATGGAAGGCTCCAAAATCCTTACACTGTACATTTTTTTAGGTGAAAAATTCGATGTCGTCGGATCCACACCAGTCTTTGGATTTAGTTAATACACATCTCAACACATAACCACAGGTGCGCACAGGTCGTAGGAACGCCTAGTTGGGCCGCTGTGGCAGTTGGAAGATGAGCCATGGAAGGATCCAAAATCCTTACTATACACTGTACATTTTTTTAGGTGCAAAATTCGATGTCGCCGGATCCACTCCAGTCTTTGGATTTCGTTAATACACATCTCAACACATAACCACAGGTGCGCACAGGTCGTAGGTACGCCTAGTTGGGCCGCTGTGGCAGTTGGAAGATGAGCCATGGAAGGCTCCAAAATCCTTACTATACACTGTACATTTTTTTAGGTGAAAAATTCGATGTCGTCGGACCCACTCCAGTCTTTGGATTTCGTTAATACACATCTCAACACATAACCACAGGTGCGCACAGGTCGTAGGTACGCCTAGTTGGGCCGCTGTGGCAGTTGGAAGATGAGCCATGGAAGGCTCCAAAATCCTTACTATACACTGTACATTTTTTAGGTGAAAAATTCGATGTCGTCGGATCCTCTCCAGTCTTTGGATTTCGTTAATACACATCTCAACACATAACCACAGGTGCGCACAGGTCGTAGGTACGCCAGTTGGGCCGCTGTGGCAGTTGGAAGATGAGCCATGGAAGGCTCCAAAATCCTTACTATACACTGTACATTTTATTAGGTGAAAAATTCGATGTCGTCGGATCCACTCCAGTCTTTGGATTTCGTTAATACACATCTCAACACATAACCACAGGTGCGCACTGGTCGTAGGTACGCCTAGTTGGGCCGCTGTGGCAGTTGGAAGATGAGCCATGGAAGGCTCCAAAATCCTTACTATACACTGTAAATTTTTTTAGGTGAAAAATTCGATGTCGTCGGATCCACTCCAGTCTTTGGATTTAGTTAATACACATCTCAACACATAACCACAGGTGCGCACAGGTCGTAGGTCCGCCTAGTTGGGCCGCTGTGGCAGTTGGAAGATGAGCCATGGAAGGATCCAAAATCCTTACTATACACTGTACATTTTGGTGAAAAATTCGATGTCGTCGGATCCACTACAGTCTTTGGATTTCGATAATACACATCTCAACACATAACCACAGGTGCGCACAGGTCGTAGGTACGCCTAGTTGGGCCGCTGTGGCAGTTAAAAGATGAGCCATGGAAAGGCTCCAAAATCCTTACATTTTTTCAGGTGAAAAATTCGATGTCGTCGGATCCACTCCAGTCTTTGGATTTCGTTAATACACATCTCAACACATAACCACAGGTGCGCACAGGTCGTAGGTACGCCTAGTTGGGCCGCTGTGGCAGTTGGAAGATGAGCTATGGAAGGCTCCAAAATCCTTACACTGTACATTTTTTTAGGTGAAAAATTCGATGTCGTCGGCTCCACTCCAGTCTTTGGATTTAGTTAATACACATCTCAACACATAACCACAGGTGCGCACAGGTCGTAGGTACGCCTAGTTGGGCCGCTGTGGCAGTTGGAAGATGAGCCATGGAAGGCTCCAAAATCCTTACACTGTACATTTTTTTAGGTGAAAAATTCGATGTCGCCGGATCCACTCCACTCTTTGGATTTCGTTAATACACATCTCAACACATAACCACAGGTGCGCACAGGTCGTAGGTACGCCTAGTTGGGCCGCTGTGGCAGTTGGAAGATGAACCATGGAAGGCTCCAAAATCCTTACTATACACTGTACATTTTTTAGGTGAAAAATTCGATGTCGTCGGATCCTCTCCAGTCTTTGGATTTCGTTAATACACATCTCAACACATAACCACAGGTGCGCACAGGTCGTAGGTACGCCAGTTGGGCCGCTGTGGCAGTTGGAAGATGAGCCATGGAAGGCTCCAAAATCCTTACTATACACTGTACATTTTATTAGGTGAAAAATTCGATGTCGTCGGATCCACTCCAGTCTTTGGATTTCGATAATACACATCTCAACACATAACCACAGGTGCGCACAGGTCGTAGGTACGCCTAGTTGGGCCGCTGTGGCAGTTGGAAGATGAGCCATGGAAGGATCCAAAATCCTTACTATACACTGTACATTTTGGTGAAAAATTCGATGTCGTCGGATCCACTACAGTCTTTGGATTTCGATAATACACATCTCAACACATAACCACAGGTGCGCACAGGTCGTAGGTACGCCTAGTTGGGCCGCTGTGGCAGTTAAAAGATGAGCCATGGAAAGGCTCCAAAATCCTTACATTTTTTCAGGTGAAAAATTCGATGTCGTCGGATCCACTCCAGTCTTTGGATTTCGTTAATACACATCTCAACACATAACCACAGGTGCGCACAGGTCGTAGGTACGCCTAGTTGGGCCGCTGTGGCAGTTGGAAGATGAGCTATGGAAGGCTCCAAAATCCTTACACTGTACATTTTTTTAGGTGAAAAATTCGATGTCGTCGGCTCCACTCCAGTCTTTGGATTTAGTTAATACACATCTCAACACATAACCACAGGTGCGCACAGGTCGTAGGTACGCCTAGTTGGGCCGCTGTGGCAGTTGGAAGATGAGCCATGGAAGGCTCCAAAATCCTTACACTGTACATTTTTTTAGGTGAAAAATTCGATGTCGCCGGATCCACTCCACTCTTTGGATTTCGTTAATACACATCTCAACACATAACCACAGGTGCGCACAGGTCGTAGGTACGCCTAGTTGGGCCGCTGTGGCAGTTGGAAGATGAACCATGGAAGGCTCCAAAATCCTTACTATACACTGTACATTTTTTAGGTGAAAAATTCGATGTCGTCGGATCCTCTCCAGTCTTTGGATTTCGTTAATACACATCTCAACACATAACCACAGGTGCGCACAGGTCGTAGGTACGCCAGTTGGGCCGCTGTGGCAGTTGGAAGATGAGCCATGGAAGGCTCCAAAATCCTTACTATACACTGTACATTTTATTAGGTGAAAAATTCGATGTCGTCGGATCCACTCCAGTCTTTGGATTTCGATAATACACATCTCAACACATAACCACAGGTGCGCACAGGTCGTAGGTACGCCTACTTGGGCCGCTGTGGCAGTTGGAAGATGAGCCATGGGTTGCTCCAAAATCCTTACTATACACTACATTTTTTTTTGGTGAAAAATTCGATGTCGCCGGATCCACTCCAGTCTTTGGATTTCGTTAATACACATCTCAACACATAACCACAGGTGCGCACAGGTCGTAGGTACGCCTAGTTGGGCCGCTGTGCCAGTTGGAAGATGAGCCATGGAAAGGCTCCAAAATCCTTACTATACACTGTACATTTTTTTAGGTGAAAAAATCGATGTCGTCGGATCCACTCCAGTGTGGCAGTTGGAAGATGAGCCATGGAAAGCTCCAAAATCCACAAATTCACATTTTTTTAGGTGAAAAATTCGATGTCGTCGGATCCACTCCAGTCTTTGGATTTCGTTAATACACATCTCAACACATAACCACAGGCGCGCACAGGTCGTAGGTACGCCTAGCTGGGCCACTGTGGCAGTTGGAAGATGAGCCATTGAAAAGCTCCAAAATCCTTACTATACACTGTACATTTTTTTAGGTGAAAAATTCGATGTCGTCGGATCCACTCCAGTCTTTGGATTTCGTTAATACATCAGTCTTTGGATTTTGTTAATAGACATCTCAACACATAACCACAGGTGAGCACAGGTCGTAAGTACGCCTAGTTGGGCCGCTGTGGCAGTTGGAAGATGAGCCATGGAAGGCTCCAAAAGCCTGTACATTTTTTAGGTGAATAATTCGATGTCGTCGGATCCACTCCAGTCTTTGGATTTCGTTAACACACATCTCAACACATAACCACAGGTGCGCACAGGTCGTATGTACGCCTAGTTGGGCCGCTGTGGCAGTTGGAAGATGAGCCATTGAAAAGCTCCAAAATCCTTACTATACACTGTACATTTTTTTAGGTGAAAAATTCGATGTCGTCGCATCCACTCCAGTCTTTGGATTTCGTTAATACATCAGTCTTTGGATTTCGTTAATAGACATCTCAACACATAACCACAGGTGAGCACAGGTCGTAGGTACGCCTAGTTGGGCCGCTGCGGCAGTTGGAAGATGAGCCATGGAAAGGCTCCAAAATCCTTTCTATACACTGTACATTTTTTTAGGTGAAAAATTCGATGTCGTCGGATCCACTCCAGTCTTTGGATTTCGCTAATACATCAGTCTTTGGATTTCGTTAATAGACATCTCAACACATAACCACAGGTGAGCACAGGTCGTAGGTACGCCTAGTTGGGCCGCTGCGGCAGTTGGAAGATGAGCCATGGAAAGGCTCCAAAATCCTTTCTATACACTGTACATTTTTTTAGGTGAAAAATTCGATGTCGCCGGATCCTCTCCAGTCTTTGGATTTCGTTAGCACACATCTCAACACATAACCACAGGTGCGCACAGGTCGTAGGTACGCCTAGTTGGGCCGCTGTGGCAGTTGGAAGATGAGCCATGGAAGGCTCCAAAATCCTTACTATACACTGTACATTTTTTTAGGTGAAAAATTCGATGTCGTCGGGTCCACTCCAGTCTTTGGATTTCGTTAATACACATCTCAACACATAACCACAGGTGCGCACAGGTCGTAGGTACGCCTAGTTGGGCCACTGTGGCAGTTGGAAGATGAGCCATGGAAAGGCTCTAAAATCCTTTCTATACACTGTACATTTTTTTAGGTGAAAAATTCGATTTCGCCGGTTCCTCTCCAGTCTTTGAATTTCGTTAATACACATCTCAACACATAACCACAGGTGCGAACAGGTCGTAAGTACGCCTAGTTGGGCCGCTGTGGCAGTTGGAAGATGAGCCATGGAAAGGCTCCAAAAGCCTGAAAAATTCGATGTCGTCGGATCCACTCCAGTCTTTGGATTTCGTTAATACACATCTCAACACATAACCACAGGTGCGCACAGGTCGTAGGAACGCCTAGTTGGGCCGCTGTGGCAGTGGGAAGATGAGCCATGGAAAGGCTCCAAAATCCTTACTATACACTGTACATATCTTTAGGTGAAAAATTCGATGTCGTCGGATCCACTCCAGTCTTTGGATTTCGTTAATACACATCCCAACACATAACCACAGGTGCGCACAGGTCGTAGGTACGCCTAGTTGGGCCGCTGTGGGAGTTGGAAGATGAGCCATGGAAAGGCTCCAAATTCCTTACTATACACTGTACATATCTTTAGGTGAAAAATTCGATGTCGTCGGATCCACTCCAGTCTTTGGATTTCGTTAATACACATCCCAACACATAACCACAGGTGCGCACAGGTCGTAGGTACGCCTAGTTGGGCCGCTGTGGGAGTTGGAAGATGAGCCATGGAAAGGCTCCAAATTCCTTTCTATACACTGTACATTTTTTTTAGGTGAAAAATTCGATGTCGTCGGATCCACTCCAGTCTTTGGATTTCGCTAATACACATCTCAACACGTAACCACAGGTGCGCACAGGTCGTAGGTACGCCTAGTTGGGCCGTTGTGGCAGTTGGAAGATGAGCCATGGAAAGGCTCCAAAATCCTTACTATACACTGTACATTTTTTTAGGTGAAAAATTCGATGTCGCCGGTTCCTCTCTAGTCTTTGAATTTCGTTAATACACATCTCAACACATAACCACAGGTGCGCACAGGTCGTAAGTACGTCTAGTTGGGCCGCTGCGGCAGTTGGAAGATGAGCTATAGAAAGGCTCCAAAATCCTTTCTATACACTGTACATTTTTTTAGGTGAAAAATTCGATGTCGTCGGATCCACACCAGTCTTTGGATTTCGTTAATACACATCTCAACACATAACCACAGGTGCGCACAGGTCGTAGGTACGCCTAGTTGGGCCACTGTGGCAGTTGGAAGATGAGCCATGGAAAGGCTCTAAAATCCTTTCTATACACTGTACATTTTTTTAGGTGAAAAATTCGATTTCGCCGGTTCCTCTCCAGTCTTTGAATTTCGTTAATACACATCTCAACACATAACCACAGGTGCGCACAGGTCGTAAGTACGCCTAGTTGGGCCGCTGTGGCAGTTGGAAGATGAGCCATGGAAAGGCTCCAAAAGCCTGAAAAATTCGATGTCGTCGGATCCACTCCAGTCTTTGGATTTCGTTAATACACATCTCAACACATAACCACAGGTGCGCACAGGTCGTAGGAACGCCTAGTTGGGCCGCTGTGCCAGTGGGAAGATGAGCCATGGAAAGGCTCCAAAATCCTTACTATACACTGTACATTTCTTTAGGTGAAAAATTCGATGTCGTCGGATCCACTCCAGTCTTTGGATTTCGTTAATACACATCCCAACACATAACCACAGGTGCGCACAGGTCGTAGGTACGCCTAGTTGGGCCGCTGTGGGAGTTGGAAGATGAGCCATGGAAAGGCTCCAAATTCCTTACTATACACTGTACATTTCTTTAGGTGAAAAATTCGATGTCGTCGGATCCACTACAGTCTTTGGATTTCGTTAATACACATCTCAACACATAACCACAGGTGCGCACAGGTCGTAGGTACGCCTAGTTGGGCCGCTGTGGGAGTTGGAAGATGAGCCATGGAAAGGCTCCAAATTCCTTTCTATACACTGTACATTTTTTTTAGGTGAAAAATTCGATGTCGTCGGATCCACTCCAGTCTTTGGATTTCGCTAATACACATCTCAACACGTAACCACAGGTGCGCACAGGTCGTAGGTACGCCTAGTTGGGCCGTTGTGGCAGTTGGAAGATGAGCCATGGAAAGGCTCCAAAATCCTTACTATACACTGTACATTTTTTTAGGTGAAAAATTCGATGTCGCCGGTTCCTCTCTAGTCTTTGAATTTCGTTAATACACATCTCAACACATAACCACAGGTGCGCACAGGTCGTAAGTACGCCTAGTTGGGCCGCTGCGGCAGTTGGAAGATGAGCTATAGAAAGGCTCCAAAATCCTTTCTATACACTGTACATTTTTTTAGGTGAAAAATTCGATGTCGTCGGATCCACACCAGTCTTTGGATTTCGTTAATACACATCTCAACACATAACCACAGGTGCGCACAGGTCGTAGGTACGCGTAGTTGGGCCGCTGTGGCAGTTGGAAGATGAGCCATGGAAAGGCTCCAAAATCCTTACTATACACTGTACATTTTTTTAAGGTGAAAAATTCGATGTCGTCGGATCCACTCCAGTCTTTGGATTTCGTTAATACACATCTCAACACATAACCACAGGGGCGCACAGGTCGTAGGTACGCCTAGTTGGGCCGCTGCGGCAGTTGGAAGATGAGCCATGGAAATTCTCCAAAATCCTTTCTATACACAGTACATTTTTTTAGGTGAAAAATTCGATGTCGTCGGATCCACTCCAGTCTTTGGCTTTCGTTAATACACATCTCAACACATAACCACAGGTGCGCACAGGTCGTAGGTACGCGTAGTTGGGCCGCTGTGGCAGTTGGAAGATGAGCCATGGAAAGGCTCCAAAATCCTTACTATACACTGTACATTTTTTTAGGTGAAAAATTCGATGTCGCCGGATCCTCTCCAGTCTTTGGATTTCGTTAATACACATCTCAACAAATAACCACAGGTGCGCACAGGTCGTAAGTACGTCTAGTTGGGCTACTGTGGCAGTTGGAAGATGAGCCATGGAAAGGCTCCAAATACATTTTTTTACGTGAAAAATTCGATGTCGTCGGATCCACTCCAGTCTTTGGATTTCGTTAATACACATCTCAACACATAACCACAGGTGCGCACACGTCGTAGGTACGCCTAGTTGGGCCACTGTGGCAGTTGGAAGATGAGCCATGGAAAGGCTCCAAAATTCTTACTATACACTGTACATTTTTTTAGGTGAAAAATTCGATGTCGTCGGATCCACTCCAGTCCTTGGATTTCGTTAATACACATCTCAACACATAACCACAGGTGCGCACAGGTCGTAGGTACGCGTAGTTGAGCCGCTGTGGCAGTTGGAAGATGAGCCATGGAAAGGCTCCAAAATCCTTACTATACATTGTACATTTTTTTAGGTGAAAAATTCGACGTCGTCGGATCCACTCCAGTCTTTGGATTTCGTTAATACACATCTCAACACATAACCACAGGTGCGCACAGGTCGTAGGTACGCGTAGTTGAGCCGCTGTGGCAGTTGGAAGATGAGCCATGAAAAGGCACCAAAATCCTTTATATACACTGTAAATTTTTTTAGGTGAAAAATTCGATGTCGTCGGATCCACTCCAGTCCTTGGATTTCGTTAATACACATCTCAACACATAACCACATGTGCGCACAGGTCGTAGTTACATCTAGTTGGGCCGCTGTGGCAGTTGGAAGATGAGCCATGGAAAGGCTCCAAAATCCTTACTATACACTGAACATTTTTTTAGGTGAAAAATTCGATGTCGTCGGATCCACTCCAGTCTTTGGATTTCGTTAATACACATCTCAACACATAACCACAGGTGCGCACAGGTCGTAGGTACGCCTAGTTGGGCCGCTGCGGCAGTTGGAAGATGAGCCATGGAAAGGCTCCAAAATCCTTTCTATACACTGTACATTTTTTTAGGTGAAAAATTCGATGTCGTCGGATCCACTCCAGTCTTTGGATTTCGTTAATACACATCTCATCACATAACCACATGTGCGCACAGGTCGTAGTTACATCTAGTTGGGCCGCTGTGGCAGTTGGAAGATGAGCCATGGAAAGGCTCCAAAATCCTTACTATACACTGTACATTTTTTTAGGTGAAAAATTCGATGTCGTCGGATCCACTCCAGTCCTTGGATTTCGTTAATACACATCTCAAGACATAACCACAGGTGCGCACAGGTCGTAGGTACGCCTAGTTGGGCCGCTGCGGCAGTTGGAAGATGAGCCATGGAAATTCTCCAAAATCCTTTCTATACACAGTACATTTTTTTAGGTGAAAAATTCGATGTCGCCGGATCCTCTCCAGTCTTTGGATTTCGTTAATACACATCTCAACACATAACCACAGGTGAGCACAGGTCGTAGGTACGCCTATTTGTGCCGCTGTGGCAGTTGGAAGATGAGCCATGGAAGGCTCCAAAATCCTTACTATACACTGTACATTTTCTTAGGTGAAAAATTCGATGTCGTCGGATCCACTCCAGTCTTTGGATTTCGTTAATACACATCGCAACACATAACCACAGGTGAGCACAGTTCGTAGATACGCCTAGTTGGGCCGCTGTGGCAGTTGGAAGATGAGCCATGGAAGGCTCCAAAATCCTTACTATACACTGTACATTTTCTTAGGTGAAAAATTCGATGTCGTCGGATCCACTCCAGTCTTTGGATTTCGTTAATACACATCGCAACACATAACCACAGGTGAGCACAGTTCGTAGATACGCCTAGTTGGGCCGCTGTGGCAGTTGGAAGATGAGCCATGGAAGGCTCCAAAATCCTTACTATACACTGTACATTTTTTTAGGTGAAAAATTCGATGTCGTCGGATCCACTATAGTCTTTGGACTCCAAAATCCTTACTATACACTGTACATTTTTTTAGGTGAAAAATTCGATGTCGTCGGATCCACTCCAGTCTTTGGATTTCGTTAATACACATCTCAACACATAACCACATGTGCGCACAGGTCGTAGTTACATCTAGTTGGGCCGCTGTGGCAGTTGGAAGATGAGCCATGGAAAGGCTCCAAAATCCTTACTATACACTGTACATTTTTTTAAGGTGAAAAATTCGATGTCTTCGGATCCACTCCAGTCTTTGGATTTCGTTAATACACATCTCAACACATAACCACAGGTGCGCACAGGTCGTAGGTACGCCTAGTTTGGCCGCTGCGGCAGTTGGAAGATGAGCCATGGAAATTCTCCAAAATCCTTTCCATACACAGTACATTTTTTTAGGTGAAAAATTCGATGTCGTCGGATCCACTCCAGTCTTTGGCTTTCGTTAATACACATCTCAACACATAACCACAGGTGCGCACCGGTCGTAGGTACGCCTAGTTGGGCCGCTGTGGCAGTTGGAAGATGAGCCATGGAAAGGCTCCAAAATCCTTTCTATACACAGTACATTTTTTTAGGTGAAAAATTCGATGTCGCCGGATCCTCTCCAGTCTTTGGATTTCGTTAATACACATCTCAACAAATAACCACAGGTGCGCACAGGTCGTAAGTACGTCTAGTTGGGCTACTGTGGCAGTTGGAAGATGAGCCATGGAAAGGCTCCAAATACATTTTTTTAGGTGAAAAATTCGATGTCGTCGGATCCACTCCAGTCTTTGGATTTCGTTAATACACATCTCACCACATAACCACAGGTGCGCACAGGTCGTAGGTACATCTAGTTGGGCCGTTGTGGCAGTTGGAAGATGAGCCATGGAAAGGCTCCAAAATCCTTTCTATACACAGCACATTTTTTTAGGTGAAAAATTCGATGTCTTCGGATCCACTCCAGTCCTTGGATTTCGTTAATACGCATCTCAACACATAACCACAGGTGCGCACAGATCGTAGGTACATCTAGTTGGGCCGCTGTGGCAGTTGGAAGATGAGCCATGGAAAGGCTCCAAAATCCTTACTATACACTGTACATTTTTTTAGGTGAAAAAATCGATGTCGTCGGATCAACTCCAGTCTTTGGATTTCGGTAATACACATCTCAACACATAACCACAGGTGCGCACAGGTCGTAGGTACGCCTAGTTGGGCCGCTGCGGCAGTTGGAAGATGAGCAATGGAAAGGCTCCAAAATCCTTTCTATACACAGTACATTTTTTTAGGTGAAAAATTCGATGTCTTCGGATCCACTCCAGTCTTTGGATTTCGTTAATACACATCTCAACACATAACCACAGGTGCGCACAGGTCGTAGGTACGCCTAGTTGGGCCGCTGCGGCAGTTGGAAGATGAGCCATGGAAAGGCTCCAAAATCCTTACTATACACTGTACATTTTTTTAGGTGAAAAATTCGATGTCGTCGGATCCACTCCAGTCCTTGGATTTCGTTAATACACATCTCAACACATAACCACAGGTGCGCACAGGTCGTAGGTACATCTAGTTGGGCCGCTGTGGCAGTTGGAAGATGAGCCATGGAAAGGCTCCAAAATCCTTACTATACACTGTACATTTTTTTAGGTGAAAAAATCGATGTCGTCGGATCCACTCCAGTCTTTGGATTTCGTTAATACACATCTCAAGACATAACCACAGGTGCGCACAGGTCGTAGGTACGCCTAGTTGGGCCGCTGCGGCAGTTGGAAGATGAGCAATGGAAAGACTCCAAAATCCTTTCTATACACAGTACATTTTTTTAGGTGAAAAATTCGATGTCGCCGGATCCTCTCCAGTCTTTGGATTTCGTTAATACACATCTCAACAAATAACCACAGGTGCGCACAGGTCGTAAGTACGTCTAGTTGGGCTACTGTGGCAGTTGGAAGATGAGCCATGGAAAGGCTCCAAATACATTTTTTTAGGTGAAAAATTCGATGTCGTCGGATCCACTCCAGTCTTTGGATTTCGTTAATACACATCTCACCACATAACCACAGGTGCGCACAGGTCGTAGGTACATCTAGTTGGGCCGTTGTGGCAGTTGGAAGATGAGCCATGGAAAGGCTCCAAAATCCTTTCTATACACAGTACATTGTTTTAGGTGAAAAATTCGATGTCTTCGGATCCACTCCAGTCCTTGGATTTCGTTAATACACATCTCAACACATAACCACAGGTGCGCACAGGTCGTAGGTACATCTAGTTGGGCCGCTGTGGCAGTTGGAAGATGAGCCATGGAAAGGCTCCAAAATCCTTACTATACACTGTACATTTTTTTAGGTGAAAAAATCGATGTCGTCGGATCAACTGCAGTCTTTGGATTTCGGTAATACACATCTCAACACATAACCACAGGTGCGCACAGGTCGTAGGTACGCCTAGTTGGGCCGCTGCGGCAGTTGGAAGATGAGCAATGGAAAGGCTCCAAAATCCTTTCTATACACAGTACATTTTTTTAGTTGAAAAATTCGATGTCTTCGGATCCACTCCAGTCTTTGGATTTCGTTAATACACATCTCAACACATAACCACAGGTGCGCACAGGTCGTAGGTACGCCTAGTTGGGCCGCTGCGGCAGTTGGAAGATGAGCCATGGAAAGGCTCCAAAATCCTTACTATACACTGTACATTTTTTTAGGTGAAAAAATCGATGTCGTCGGATCCACTCCAGTCCTTGGATTTCGTTAATACACATCTCAACACATAACCACAGGTGCGCACAGGTCGTAGGTACATCTAGTTGGGCCGTTGTGGCAGTTGGAAGATGAGCCATGGAAAGGCTCCAAAAGCCTTACTATACACTGTACATTTTTTTAGGTGAAAAATTCGATGTCGTCGGATCCACTCCAGTCTTTGGATTTCGTTAATACACATCTCAACACATAACCACAGGTGCGCACAGGTCGTAGGTACGCCTAGTTGGGCCGCTGTGGCAGTTGGAAGATGAGCCATGGAAAGGCTCCAAATACATTTTTTTAGGTGAAAAATTCGATGTCGTCGGATCCACTCCAGTCTTTGGATTTCGTTAATACACATCTCAACACATAACCACAGGTGCGCACAGGTCGTAAGTACGTCTAGTTGGGCTACTGTGGCAGTTGAAAGATGAGCCATGGAAAGGCTCCAAATACATTTTTTTAGGTGAAAAATTCGATGTCGTCGGATCCACTCCAGTCTTTGGATTTCGTCAATACACATCTCACCACATAACCACAGGTGCGCACAGGTCGTAGGTACATCTAGTTGGGCCGTTGTGGCAGTTGGAAGATGAGCCATGGAAAGGCTCCAAAAGCCTTACTATACACTGTACATTTTTTTAGGTGAAAAAATCGATGTCGTCTGATCCACTCCAGTCCTTGGATTTCGTTAATACACATCTCAACACATAACCACAGGTGCGCACAGGTCGTAGGTACATCTAGTTGGGCCGCTGTGGCAGTTGGAAGATGAGCCATGGAAAGGCTCCAAAATCCTTACTATACACTGTACATTTTTTTAGGTGAAAAAATCGATGTCGTCTGATCCACTCCAGTCCTTGGATTTCGTTAATACACATCTCAACACATAACCACAGGTGCGCACAGGTCGTAGGTACGCCTAGTTGGGCCGCTGCGGCAGTTGGAAGATGAGCAATGGAAAGGCTCCAAAATCCTTTCTATACACAGTACATTTTTTTAGGTGAAAAATTCGATGTCTTCGGATCCACTCCAGTCTTTGGATTTCGTTAATACACATCTCAACACATAACCACAGGTGCGCACAGGTCGTAGGTACGCCTAGTTGGGCCGCTGCGGCAGTTGGAAGATGAGCCATGGAAAGGCTCCAAAATCCTTACTATACACTGTACATTTTTTTAGGTGAAAAATTCGATGTCGTCGGATCCACTCCAGTCCTTGGATTTCGTTAATACACATCTCAACACATAACCACAGGTGCGCACAGGTCGTAGGTACATCTAGTTGGGCCGCTGTGGCAGTTGGAAGATGAGCCATGGGTTGCTCCAAAATCCTTACTATACACTGTACATTTTTTTAGGTGAAAAAATCGATGTCGTCGGATCCACTCCAGTCTTTGGATTTCGTTAATACACATCTCAAGACATAACCACAGGTGCGCACAGGTCGTAGGTACGCCTAGTTGGGCCGCTGCGGCAGTTGGAAGATGAGCAATGGAAAGACTCCAAAATCCTTTCTATACACAGTACATTTTTTTAGGTGAAAAATTCGATGTCGCCGGATCCTCTCCAGTCTTTGGATTTCGTTAATACACATCTCAACAAATAACCACAGGTGCGCACAGGTCGTAAGTACGTCTAGTTGGGCTACTGTGGCAGTTGGAAGATGAGCCATGGAAAGGCTCCAAATACATTTTTTTAGGTGAAAAATTCGATGTCGTCGGATCCACTCCAGTCTTTGGATTTCGTTAATACACATCTCACCACATAACCACAGGTGCGCACAGGTCGTAGGTACATCTAGTTGGGCCGTTGTGGCAGTTGGAAGATGAGCCATGGAAAGGCTCCAAAATCCTTTCTATACACAGTACATTTTTTTAGGTGAAAAATTCGATGTCTTCGGATCCACTCCAGTCCTTGGATTTCGTTAATACACATCTCAACACATAACCACAGGTGCGCACAGGTCGTAGGTACGCCTAGTTGGGCCGCTGCGGCAGTTGGAAGATGAGCAATGGAAAGGCTCCAAAATCCTTTCTATACACAGTACATTTTTTTAGTTGAAAAATTCGATGTCTTCGGATCCACTCCAGTCTTTGGATTTCGTTAATACACATCTCAACACATAACCACAGGTGCGCACAGGTCGTAGGTACGCCTAGTTGGGCCGCTGCGGCAGTTGGAAGATGAGCAATGGAAAGGCTCCAAAATCCTTTCTATACACAGTACATTTTTTTAGTTGAAAAATTCGATGTCTTCGGATCCACTCCAGTCTTTGGATTTCGTTAATACACATCTCAACACATAACCACAGGTGCGCACAGGTCGTAGGTACGCCTAGTTGGGCCGCTGCGGCAGTTGGAAGATGAGCCATGGAAAGGCTCCAAAATCCTTACTATACACTGTACATTTTTTTAGGTGAAAAAATCGATGTCGTCGGATCCGCTCCAGTCCTTGGATTTCGTTAATACACATCTCAACACATAACCACAGGTGCGCACAGGTCGTAGGTACATCTAGTTGGGCCGCTGTGGCAGTTGGAAGATGAGCCATGGAAAGGCTCCAAAATCCTTACTATACAATTTTTTTAGGTGAAAAAATCGATGTCGTCGGTTCAACTCCAGTCTTTGGATTTCGGTAATACACATCTCAACACATAACCACAGGTGCGCACAGGTCGTAGGTACGCCTAGTTGGGCCGCTGCGGCAGTTGGAAGATGAGCAATGGAAAGGCTCCAAAATCCTTTCTATACACAGTACATTTTTTTAGTTGAAAAATTCGATGTCTTCGGATCCACTCCAGTCTTTGGATTTCGTTAATACACATCTCAACACATAACCACAGGTGCGCACAGGTCGTAGGTACGCCCAGTTGGGCCGCTGCGGCAGTTGGAAGATGAGCCATGGAAAGGCTCCAAAATCCTTACTATACACTGTACATTTTTTTAGGTGAAAAATTCGATGTCGTCGGATCCACTCCAGTCCTTGGATTTCGTTAATACACATCTCAACACATAACCACAGGTGCGCACAGGTCGTAGGTACATCTAGTTGGGCCGTTGTGGCAGTTGGAAGATGAGCCATGGAAAGGCTCCAAAAGCCTTACTATACACTGTACATTTTTTTAGGTGAAAAATTCGATGTCGTCGGATCCACTCCAGTCTTTGGATTTCGTTAATACACATCTCAACACATAACCACAGGTGCGCACAGGTCGTAGGTACGCCTAGTTGGGCCGCTGTGGCAGTTGGAAGATGAGCCATGGAAAGGCTCCAAATACATTTTTTTAGGTGAAAAATTCGATGTCGTCGGATCCACTCCAGTCTTTGGATTTCGTTAATACACATCTCAACACATAACCACAGGTGCGCACAGGTCGTAAGTACGTCTAGTTGGGCTACTGTGGCAGTTGAAAGATGAGCAATGGAAAGGCTCCAAATACATTTTTTTAGGTGAAAAATTCGATGTCGTCGGATCCACTCCAGTCTTTGGATTTCGTTAATACACATCTCACCACATAACCACAGGTGCGCACAGGTCGTAGGTACATCTAGTTGGGCCGTTGTGGCAGTTGGAAGATGAGCCATGGAAAGGCTCCAAAAGCCTTACTATACACTGTACATTTTTTTAGGTGAAAAAATCGATGTCGTCGGATCCACTCCAGTCCTTGGATTTCGTTAATACACATCTCAACACATAACCACAGGTGCGCACAGGTCGTAGGTACATCTAGTTGGGCCGCTGTGGCAGTTGGAAGATGAGCCATGGAAAGGCTCCAAAATCCTTACTATACACTGTACATTTTTTTAGGTGAAAAATTCGATGTCTTCGGATCCACTCCAGTCCTTGGATTTCGTTAATACACATCTCAACACATAACCACAGGTGCGCACAGGTCGTAGGTACATCTAGTTGGGCCGTTGTGGCAGTTGGAAGATGAGCCATGGAAAGGCTCCAAAAGCCTTACTATACACTGTACATTTTTTTAGGTGAAAAATTCGATGTCGTCGGATCCACTCCAGTCTTTGGATTTCGTTAATACACATCTCAACACATAACCACAGGTGCGCACAGGTCGTAGGTACGCCTAGTTGGGCCGCTGTGGCAGTTGGAAGATGAGCCATGGAAAGGCTCCAAATACATTTTTTTAGGTGAAAAATTCGATGTCGTCGGATCTACTCCAGTCTTTGGATTTCGTTAATACACATCTCAACACATAACCACAGGTGCGCACAGGTCGTAAGTACGTCTAGTTGGGCTACTGTGGCAGTTGAAAGATGAGCAATGGAAAGGCTCCAAATACATTTTTTTAGGTGAAAAATTCGATGTCGTCGGATCCACTCCAGTCTTTGGATTTCGTTAATACACATCTCACCACATAACCACAGGTGCGCACAGGTCGTAGGTACATCTAGTTGGGCCGTTGTGGCAGTTGGAAGATGAGCCATGGAAAGGCTCCAAAAGCCTTACTATACACTGTACATTTTTTTAGGTGAAAAAATCGATGTCGTCGGATCCACTCCAGTCCTTGGATTTCGTTAATACACATCTCAACACATAACCACAGGTGCGCACAGGTCGTAGGTACATCTAGTTGGGCCGCTGTGGCAGTTGGAAGATGAGCCATGGAAAGGCTCCAAAATCCTTACTATACACTGTACATTTTTTTAGGTGAAAAATTCGATGTCTTCGGATCCACTCCAGTCCTTGGATTTCGTTAATACACATCTCAACACATAACCACAGGTGCGCACAGGTCGTAGGTACATCTAGTTGGGCCGCTGTGGCAGTTGGAAGATGAGCCATGGAAAGGCTCCAAAATCCTTACTATACACTGTACATTTTCTTAGGTGAAAAATTCGATGTCGTCGGATCCACTCCAGTCTTTGGATTTCGTTAATACACATCTCAACACATAACCACAGGTGCGCACAGGTCGTAGGTGCGCCTAGTTGGGCCACTGTGGCAGTTGGAAGATGAGCCATGGAAAGGCTCCAAATACATTTTTTTAGGTGAAAAATTCGATGTCGTCGGATCCACTCCAGTCTTTGGATTTCGTTAATACACATCTCAACACATAACCACAGGTGCGCACAGGTCGTAAGTACGTCTAGTTGGGCTACTGTGGCAGTTGAAAGATGAGCCATGGAAAGGCTCCAAATACATTTTTTTAGGTGAAAAATTCGATGTCGTCGGATCCACTCCAGTCTTTGGATTTCGTTAATACACATCTCACCACATAACCACAGGTGCGCACAGGTCGTAGGTACATCTAGTTGGGCCGTTGTGGCAGTTGGAAGATGAGCCATGGAAAGGCTCCAAAATCCTTTCTATACACAGTACATTTTTTTAGGTGAAAAATTCGATGTCTTCGGATCCACTCCAGTCCTTGGATTTCGTTAATACACATCTCAACACATAACCACAGGTGCGCACAGGTCGTAGGTACATTTAGTTGGGCCGCTGTGGCAGTTGGAAGATGAGCTATGGAAAGGCTCCAAAATCCTTACTATACACTGTACATTTTTTTAGGTGAAAAAATCGATGTCGTCGGATCCACTCCAGTCTTTGGATTTCGTTAATACACATCTCACCACATAACTACAGGTGCGCACAGGTCGTAGGTACATCCAGTTGGGCCGTTGTGGCAGTTGGAAGATGAGCCATGGAAAGGCTCCAAATACATTTTTTTAGGTGAAAAATTCGATGTCGTCGGATCCACTCCAGTCTTTGGATTTCGTTAATACACATCTCAACACATAACCACAGGTGCGCACAGGTCGTAAGTACGTCTAGTTGGGCTACTGTGGCAGTTGAAAGATGAGCCATGGAAAGGCTCCAAATACATTTTTTTAGGTGAAAAATTCGATGTCGTCGGATCCACTCCAGTCTTTGGATTTCGTTAATACACATCTCACCACATAACCACAGGTGCGCACAGGTCGTAGGTACATCTAGTTGGGCCGTTGTGGCAGTTGGAAGATGAGCCATGGAAAGGCTCCAAAATCCTTTCTATACACAGTACATTTTTTTAGGTGAAAAATTCGATGTCTTCGGATCCACTCCAGTCCTTGGATTTCGTTAATACACATCTCAACACATAACCACAGGTGCGCACAGGTCGTAGGTACATTTAGTTGGGCCGCTGTGGCAGTTGGAAGATGAGCTATGGAAAGGCTCCAAAATCCTTACTATACACTGTACATTTTTTTAGGTGAAAAAATCGATGTCGTCGGATCCACTCCAGTCTTTGGATTTCGTTAATACACATCTCACCACATAACTACAGGTGCGCACAGGTCGTAGGTACATCCAGTTGGGCCGTTGTGGCAGTTGGAAGATGAGCCATGGAAAGGCTCCAAAAGCCTTACTATACACTGTACATTTTTTTAGGTGAAAAATTCGATGTCGTCGGATCCACTCCAGTCTTTGGATTTCGTTAATACACATCTCAACACATAACCACAGGTGCGCACAGGTCGTAAGTACGTCTAGTTGGGCTACTGTGGCAGTTGAAAGATGAGCCATGGAAAGGCTCCAAATACATTTTTTTAGGTGAAAAATTCGATGTCGTCGGATCCACTCCAGTCTTTGGATTTCGTTAATACACATCTCAACACATAACCACAGGTGCGCACAGGTCGTAAGTACGTCTAGTTGGGCTACTGTGGCAGTTGAAAGATGAGCCATGGAAAGGCTCCAAAATCCTTACTATACACTGTACATTTTTTTAAGGTGAAAAATTCGATGTCGTCGGATCCACTCCAGTCTTTGGATTTCGTTAATACACATCTCAACACATAACCACAGGGGCGCACAGGTCGTAGGTACGCCTAGTTGGGCCGCTGCGGCAGTTGGAAGATGAGCCATGGAAATTCTCCAAAATCCTTTCTATACACAGTACATTTTTTTAGGTGAAAAATTCGATGTCGTCGGATCCACTCCAGTCTTTGGCTTTCGTTAATACACATCTCAACACATAACCACAGGTGCGCACAGGTCGTAGGTACGCCTAGTTGGGCCGCTGTGGCAGTTGGAAGATGAGCCATGGAAAGGCTCCAAAATCCTTACTATACACTGTAAATTTTTTTAGGTGAAAAATTCGATGTCGTCGGATCCACTCCAGTCTTTGGATTTCGTTAATACACATCTCAACACATAACCACAGGTGCGCACAGGTCGTAGGTACATTTAGTTGGGCCGCTGCGCAGTTGGAAGATGAGCCATGGAAAGGCTCCAAAATCCTTTCTATACACTGTACATTTTTTTAGGTGAAAAATTCGATGTCGCCGGATCTTCTCCAGTCTTTAGATTTCGTTAATACACATCTCAACATATAACCACAGGGGCGCACAGGTCGTAGGTACGCCTAGTTGGGCCGCTGCGGCAGTTGGAAGATGAGCCATGGAAAGGCTCCAAAATCCTTACTATACACTGTACATTTTTTTAAGGTGAAAAATTCGATGTCGTCGTATCCACTCCAGTCTTTGGATTTCGTTAATACACATCTCAACACATAACCACAGGTGCGCACAGGTCGTAGGTACGCCTAGTTGGGCCACTGTGGCAGTTGGAAGATGAGCCATGGAAAGGCTCCAAAATCCTTACTATACACTGTACATTTTTTTAGGTGAAAAATTCGATGTCGCCGGATCTTCTCCAGTCTTTGGATTTCGTTAATACACATCTCAACAAATAACCACAGGTGCGCACAGGTCGTAGGTACGCCTAGTTGGGCCGCTGCGCAGTTGGAAGATGAGCCATGGAAAGGCTCCAAAATCCTTTCTATACACTGTACATTTTTTTAGGTGAAAAATTCGATGTCGTCGGATCCACTCCAGTCTTTGGATTTCGTTAATACACATCTCAACACATAACCACAGGTGAGCACAGGTCGTAGGTACGCCTAGTTGGGCCGCTGTGGCAGTTGGAAGATGAGCCATGGAAAGGCTCCAAAAGCCTTACTATACACTGTACATTTTTTTAGGTGAAAAATTCGATGTCGCCGGATCCACTCCAGTCTTTGGACATCGTTAGTACACATCTCAACACATAACCACAGGTGCGCACAGGTCGTAGGTACGCCTAGTTGGGCCGCTGCGGCAGTTGGAAGATGAGCCATGGAAAGGCTCCAAAATCCTTACTATACACTGTAAATTTTTTTAAGGTGAAAAATTCGATGTCGTCGGATCCACTCCAGTCTTTGGATTTCGTTAATACACATCTCAACACATAACCACAGGGGCGCACAGGTCGTAGGTACGCCTAGTTGGGCCGCTGCGGCAGTTGGAAGATGAGCCATGAAAATTCTCCAAAATCCTTTCTATACACAGTACATTTTTTTAGGTGAAAAATTCGATGTCGGTGGATCCACTCCAGTCTTTGGCTTTCGTTAATACACATCTCAACACATAACCACAGGTGCGCACAGGTCGTAGGTACGCGTAGTTGGGCCGCTGTAGCAGTTGGAAGATGAGCCATGGAAAGGCTCCAAAATCCTTACTATACACTGTACATTTTTTTAGGTGAAAAATTCGATGTCGTCGGATCCACTCCAGTCTTTGGATTTCGTTAATACACATCTCAACACATAACCACAGGGGCGCACAGGTCGTAGGTACGCCTAGTTGGGCCGCTGCGGCAGTTGGAAGATGAGCCATGGAAAGGCTCCAAAATCCTTTCTATACACTGTACATTTTTTTAGGTGAAAAATTCGATGTCGTCGGATCCACTCCAGTCTTTGGATTTCGTTAATACACATCTCAACACATAACCACAGGTGCGCACAGGTCGTAGGTACGCCTAGTTGGGCCGCTGCGGCAGTTGGAAGATGAGCCATGGAAAGGCTCGAAAATCCTTTCTATACACTGTACATTATTTTAGGTGAAAAATTGGATGTCGTCGGATCCAATCCAGTCTTTGGATTTCGTTAATGCACATCTCAACACATAACCACAGGTGCGCACAGGTCGTAGGTACGAATAGTTGGGCCGCTGTGGCAGTTGGAAGATGAGCCATGGAAGGCTCCAAAATCCTTACTATACACTGTACATTTTTTTAGGTGAAAAATTCGATGTCGTCGGATCCACTCCAGTCTTTGGATTTCGTTAATACACATCTCACCACATAACCACAGGTGCGCACAGGTCGTAGGTACATCTAGTTGGGCCGCTGTGGCAGTTGGAAGATGAGCCTTGGAAAGGCTCCAAAATCCTTTCTATACACTGTACATTTTTTTAGGTGAACAATTCGATGTCGTCGGATCCACTCCAGTCTTTGGATTTCGTTAATACACATCTCAACACATAACCACAGGTGCGCACAGGTCGTAGGTACGCCTAGTTGGCCGCTGCGGCAGTTGGAAGATGAGCCATGGAAAGGCTCCAAAATCCTTTCCATACACTGTACATTTTTTTAGGTGAAAAATTCGATGTCGTCGGATCCACTCCAGTCTTTGGATCTCGTTAATACACATCTCAACACATAACCACAGGTGTACACAGGTCGTAGGTACGCCTAGTTGGGCCGCTGTGGCACTTGGAAGATGAGCCATGGAAAGGCTCCAAAATCCTTACTATACACTGTACATTTTTTTAGGTGAAAAATTCGATGTCGTCGGATCCACTCCAGTCTTTGGATTTCGTTAATACACATCTCAACACATAACCACAGGGGCGCACAGGTCGTAGGTACGCCTAGTTGGGCCGCTGCGGCAGTTGGAAGATGAGCCATGGAAAGGCTCCAAAATCCTTTCTATACACTGTACATTTTTTTAGGTGAAAAATTCGATGTCGTCGGATCCACTCCAGTCTTTGGATTTCGTTAGTACACATCTCAACACATAACCACAGGTGCGCACAGGTCGGAGGTACATCTAGTTGGGCCGCTGTGGCAGTTGGAAGATGAGCCATGGAAGGCTCCAAAATCCTTACTATACACTGTACATTTTTTTAGGTGAAAAATTCGATGTCGTCGGATCCACTCCAGTCTTTGGATTTCGTTAATACACATCTCAACACATAACCACAGGTGCGCACAGGTCGTAGGTACGCCTAGTTGGGCCGCTGCGGCAGTTGGAAGATGAGCCATGGAAAGGCTCGAAAATCCTTTCTATACACTGTACATTATTTTAGGTGAAAAATTGGATGTCGTCGGATCCAATCCAGTCTTTGGATTTCGTTAATGCACATCTCAACACATAACCACAGGTGCGCACAGGTCGTAGGTACGAATAGTTGGGCCGCTGTGGCAGTTGGAAGATGAGCCATGGAAGGCTCCAAAATCCTTACTATACACTGTACATTTTTTTAGGTGAAAAATTCGATGTCGTCGGATCCACTCCAGTCTTTGGATTTCGTTAATACACATCTCACCACATAACCACAGGTGCGCACAGGTCGTAGGTACATCTAGTTGGGCCGCTGTGGCAGTTGGAAGATGAGCCATGGAAAGGCTCCAAAATCCTTTCTATACACTGTACATTTTTTTAGGTGAACAATTCGATGTCGTCGGATCCACTCCAGTCTTTGGATTTCGTTAATACACATCTCAACACATAACCACAGGTGCGCACAGGTCGTAGGTACGCCTAGTTGGCCGCTGCGGCAGTTGGAAGATGAGCCATGGAAAGGCTCCAAAATCCTTTCCATACACTGTACATTTTTTTAGGTGAAAAATTCGATGTCGTCGGATCCACTCCAGTCTTTGGATCTCGTTAATACACATCTCAACACATAACCACAGGTGTACACAGGTCGTAGGTACGCCTAGTTGGGCCGCTGTGGCACTTGGAAGATGAGCCATGGAAAGGCTCCAAAATCCTTACTATACACTGTACATTTTTTTAGGTGAAAAATTCGATGTCGCCGGATCTTCTCCAGTCTTTGGATTTCGTTAATACACATCTCAACAAATAACCACAGGTGCGCACAGGTCGTAGGTACGCCTAGTTGGGCCGCTGCGCAGTTGGAAGATGAGCCATGGAAAGGCTCCAAAATCCTTTCTATACACTGTACATTTTTTTAGGTGAAAAATTCGATGTCGTCGGATCCACTCCAGTCTTTGGATTTCGTTAATACACATCTCAACACATAACCACAGGTGAGCACAGGTCGTAGGTACGCCTAGTTGGGCCGCTGTGGCAGTTGGAAGATGAGCCATGGAAAGGCTCCAAAAGCCTTACTACACACTGTACATTTTTTTAGGTGAAAAATTCGATGTCGCCGGATCCACTCCAGTCTTTGGACATCGTTAGTACACATCTCAACACATAACCACAGGTGCGCACAGGTCGTAGGTACGCCTAGTTGGGCCGCTGCGGCAGTTGGAAGATGAGCCATGGAAAGGCTCCAAAATCCTTACTATACACTGTACATTTTTTTAAGGTGAAAAATTCGATGTCGTCGGATCCACTCCAATCTTTGGATTTCGTTAATACACATCTCAACACATAACCACAGGGGCGCACAGGTCGTAGGTACGCCTAGTTGGGCCGCTGCGGCAGTTGGAAGATGAGCCATGGAAATTCTCCAAAATCCTTTCTATACACAGTACATTTTTTTAGGTGAAAAATTCGATGTCGGTGGATCCACTCCAGTCTTTGGCTTTCGTTAATACACATCTCAACACATAACCACAGGTGCGCACAGGTCGTAGGTACGCGTAGTTGGGCCGCTGTAGCAGTTGGAAGATGAGCCATGGAAAGGCTCCAAAATCCTTACTATACACTGTACATTTTTTTAGGTGAAAAATTCGATGTCGTCGGATCCACTCCAGTCTTTGGATTTTGTTAATACACATCTCAACACATAACCACAGGGGCGCACAGGTCGTAGGTACGCCTAGTTGGGCCGCTGCGGCAGTTGGAAGATGAGCCATGGAAAGGCTCCAAAATCCTTTCTATACACTGTACATTTTTTTAGGTGAAAAATTCGATGTCGTCGGATCCACTCCAGTCTTTGGATTTCGTTAGTACACATCTCAACACATAACCACAGGTGCGCACAGGTCGGAGGTACATCTAGTTGGGCCGCTGTGGCAGTTGGAAGATGAGCCATGGAAGGCTCCAAAATCCTTACTATACACTGTACATTTTTTTAGGTGAAAAATTCGATGTCGTCGGATCCACTCCAGTCTTTGGATTTCGTTAATACACATCTCAACACATAACCACAGGTGAGCACAGGTCGTAGGTACGCCTAGTTGGGCCGCTGTGGCAGTTGGAAGATGAGCCATGGAAAGGCTCCAAAAGACTTACTATACACTGTACATTTTTTTAGGTGAAAAATTCGATGTCGTCGGATCCACTACAGTCTTTGGATTTCGTTAATACACATCTCAACACATAACCACAGGTGCGCACAGGTAGTAGTTACGCCTAGTTGGGCCGCTGCGGCAGTTGGAAGATGAGCCATGGAAAGGCTCCAAAATCCTTACTATACACTGTACATTTTTTTAGGTGAAAAATTCGATGTCGTCGGATCCACTCCAGTCTTTGGATTTCGTTAATACACATCTCAACACATAACCACAGGTGCGCACAGGTCGTAGGTACGCCTAGTTGGGCCGCTGCGGCAGTTGGAAGATGAGCCATGGAAAGGCTCCAAAATCCTTTCTATACACTGTACATTATTTTAGGTGAAAAATTGGATGTCGTCGGATCCAATCCAGTCTTTGGATTTCGTTAATGCACATCTCAACACATAACCACAGGTGCGCACAGGTCGTAGGTACGAATAGTTGGGCCGCTGTGGCAGTTGGAAGATGAGCCATGGAAGGCTCCAAAATCCTTACTATACACTGTACATTTTTTTAGGTGAAAAATTCGATGTCGTCGGATCCACTCCAGTCTTTGGATTTCGTTAATACACATCTCACCACATAACCACAGGTGCGCACAGGTCGTAGGTACATCTAGTTGGGCCGCTGTGGCAGTTGGAAGATGAGCCATGGAAAGGCTCCAAAATCCTTTCTATACACTGTACATTTTTTTAGGTGAACCATTCGATGTCGTCGGATCCACTCCAGTCTTTGGATTTCGTTAATACACATCTCAACACATAACCACAGGTGCGCACAGGTCGTAGGTACGCCTAGTTGGCCGCTGCGGCAGTTGGAAGATGAGCCATGGAAAGGCTCCAAAATCCTTTCCATACACTGTACATTTTTTTAGGTGAAAAATTCGATGTCGTCGGATCCACTCCAGTCTTTGGATCTCGTTAATACACATCTCAACACATAACCACAGGTGTACACAGGTCGTAGGTACGCCTAGTTGGGCCGCTGTGGCACTTGGAAGATGAGCCATGGAAAGGCTCCAAAATCCTTTCTATACACTGTACATTTTTTTAGGTGAAACATTCGATGTCGTCGGATCCACTCCAGTCTTTGGATTTCGTTAATACACATCTCAACACATAACCACAGCTGCGCACAGGTCGTAGGTACGCCTAGTTGGGCCTCTGCGGCAGTTGGAAGATGAGCCATGGAAATTCTCCAAAATCCTTTCTATACACAGTACATTTTTTTAGGTGAAAAATTCGATGTCGGTGGATCCACTCCAGTCTTTGGCTTTCGTTAATACACATCTCAACACATAACCACAGGTGCGCACAGGTCGTAGGTACGCGTAGTTGGGCCGCTGTGGCAGTTGGAAGATGAGCCATGGAAAGGCTCCAAAATCCTTACTATACACTGTACATTTTTTTAGGTGAAAAATTCGATGTCGTCGGATCCACTCCAGTCTTTGGATTTCGTTAATACACATCTCAACACATAACCACAGGGGCGCACAGGTCGTAGGTACGCCTAGTTGGGCCGCTGCGGCAGTTGGAAGATGAGCCATGGAAGGCTCCAAAACCCTTACTACACACTATACATTTAGGTGAAAAATTCGATGTCGTCGGATCCACTCCAGTCTTTGGATTTCGTTAGTACACATCTCAACACATAACCACAGGTGCGCACAGGTCGGAGGTACATCTAGTTGGGCCGCTGTGGCAGTTGGAAGATGAGCCATGGAAGGCTCCAAAATCCTTACTATACACTGTACATTTTTTTAGGTGAAAAATTCGATGTCGTCGGATCCACTCCAGTCTTTGGATTTCGTTAATACACATCTCAACACATAACCACAGGTGCGCACAGGTCGTAGGTACGCCTAGTTGGGCCGCTGCGGCAGTTGGAAGATGAGCCATGGAAAGGCTCGAAAATCCTTACTATACACTGTACATTTTTTTAGGTGAACCATTCGATGTCGTCGGATCCACTCCAGTCTTTGGATTTCGTTAATACACATCTCAACACATAACCACAGGTGCGCACAGGTCGTAGGTACGAATAGTTGGGCCGCTGTGGCAGTTGGAAGATGAGCCATGGAAGGCTCCAAAATCCTTACTATACACTGTACATTTTTTTAGGTGAAAAATTCGATGTCGTCGGATCCACTCCAGTCTTTGGATTTCGTTAATACACATCTCACCACATAACCACAGGTGCGCACAGGTCGTAGGTACATCTAGTTGGGCCGCTGTGGCAGTTGGAAGATGAGCCATGGAAAGGCTCCAAAATCCTTTCTATACACTGTACATTTTTTTAGGTGAACCATTCGATGTCGTCGGATCCACTCCAGTCTTTGGATTTCGTTAATACACATCTCAACACATAACCACAGGTGCGCACAGGTCGTAGGTACGCCTAGTTGGCCGCTGCGGCAGTTGGAAGATGAGCCATGGAAAGGCTCCAAAATCCTTTCCATACACTGTACATTTTTTTAGGTGAAAAATTCGATGTCGTCGGATCCACTCCAGTCTTTGGATCTCGTTAATACACATCTCAACACATAACCACAGGTGTACACAGGTCGTAGGTACGCCTAGTTGGGCCGCTGTGGCACTTGGAAGATGAGCCATGGAAAGGCTCCAAAATCCTTTCTATACACTGTACATTTTTTTAGGTGAAACATTCGATGTCGTCGGATCCACTCCAGTCTTTGGATTTCGTTAATACACATCTCAACACATAACCACAGCTGCGCACAGGTCGTAGGTACGCCTAGTTGGGCCTCTGCGGCAGTTGGAAGATGAGCCATGGAAATTCTCCAAAATCCTTTCTATACACAGTACATTTTTTTAGGTGAAAAATTCGATGTCGGTGGATCCACTCCAGTCTTTGGCTTTCGTTAATACACATCTCAACACATAACCACAGGTGCGCACAGGTCGTAGGTACGCGTAGTTGGGCCGCTGTGGCAGTTGGAAGATGAGCCATGGAAAGGCTCCAAAATCCTTACTATACACTGTACATTTTTTTAGGTGAAAAATTCGATGTCGTCGGATCCACTCCAGTCTTTGGATTTCGTTAACACATAACCACAGGGGCGCACAGGTCGTAGGTACGCCTAGTTGGGCCGCTGCGGCAGTTGGAAGATGAGCCATGGAAGGCTCCAAAACCCTTACTACACACTATACATTTAGGTGAAAAATTCGATGTCGTCGGATCCACTCCAGTCTTTGGATTTCGTTAGTACACATCTCAACACATAACCACAGGTGCGCACAGGTCGGAGGTACATCTAGTTGGGCCGCTGTGGCAGTTGGAAGATGAGCCATGGAAGGCTCCAAAATCCTTACTATACACTGTACATTTTTTTAGGTGAAAAATTCGATGTCGTCGGATCCACTCCAGTCTTTGGATTTCGTTAATACACATCTCAACACATAACCACAGGTGCGCACAGGTCGTAGGTACGCCTAGTTGGGCCGCTGCGGCAGTTGGAAGATGAGCCATGGAAAGGCTCGAAAATCCTTTCTATACACTGTACATTATTTTAGGTGAAAAATTGGATGTCGTCGGATCCAATCCAGTCTTTGGATTTCGTTAATGCACATCTCAACACATAACCACAGGTGCGCACAGGTCGTAGGTACGAATAGTTGGGCCGCTGTGGCAGTTGGAAGATGAGCCATGGAAGGCTCCAAAATTCTTACTATACACTGTACATTTTTTTAGGTGAAAAATTCGATGTCGTCGGATCCACTCCAGTCTTTGGATTTCGTTAATACACATCTCACCACATAACCACAGGTGCGCACAGGTCGTAGGTACATCTAGTTGGGCCGCTGTGGCAGTTGGAAGATGAGCCATGGAAAGGCTCCAAAATCCTTTCTATACACTGTACATTTTTTTAGGTGAACAATTCGATGTCGTCGGATCCATTTGGATTTCGTTAATACACATCTCAACACATAACCACAGGTGCGCACAGGTCGTAGGTACGCCTAGTTGGCCGCTGCGGCAGTTGGAAGATGAGCCATGGAAAGGCTCCAAAATCCTTTCCATACACTGTACATTTTTTTAGGTGAAAAATTCGATGTCGTCGGATCCACTCCAGTCTTTGGATCTCGTTAATACACATCTCAACACATAACCACAGGTGTACACAGGTCGTAGGTACGCCTAGTTGGGCCGCTGTGGCACTTGGAAGATGAGCCATGGAAAGGCTCCAAAATCCTTTCTATACACTGTACATTTTTTTAGGTGAAAAATTCGATGTCGGTGGATCCACTCCAGTCTTTGGCTTTCGTTAATACACATCTCAACACATAACCACAGGTGCGCACAGGTCGTAGGTACGCGTAGTTGGGCCGCTGTGGCAGTTGGAAGATGAGCCATGGAAAGGCTCCAAAATCCTTACTATACACTGTACATTTTTTTAGGTGAAAAATTCGATGTCGTCGGATCCACTCCAGTCTTTGGATTTCGTTAATACACATCTCAACACATAACCACAGGGGCGCACAGGTCGTAGGTACGCCTAGTTGGGCCGCTGCGGCAGTTGGAAGATGAGCCATGGAAGGCTCCAAAACCCTTACTACACACTATACATTTAGGTGAAAAATTCGATGTCGTCGGATCCACTCCAGTCTTTGGATTTCGTTAATACACATCTCAACACATAACCACAGGTGCGCACAGGTCGTAGGTGCGCACAGGTCGTAGGTGCGCACAGGTCGTAGGTACGCCTAGTTGGGCCACTGTGGCAGTTGGAAGATGAGCCATGGAAAGGCTCCAAAATCCTTTCTATACACTGTACATTTTTTTAGGTGAAAAATTCGATGTCGTCGGATCCACTCCAGTCTTTGGATTTCGTTAGTACACATCTCAACACATAACCACAGGTGCGCACAGGTCGGAGGTACATCTAGTTGGGCCGCTGTGGCAGTTGGAAGATGAGCCATGGAAGGCTCCAAAATCCTTACTATACACTGTAAATTTTTTTAGGTGAAAAATTCGATGTCGTCGGATCCACTCCAGTCTTTGGATTTCGTTAATACACATCTCAACACATAACCACAGGTCGTAGGTACGCCTAGTTGGGCCGCTGTGGCAGTTGGAAGATGAGCCATGGAAAGGCTCCAAAAGCCTTACTATACACTGTACATTTTTTTAGGTGAAAAATTCGATGTCGTCGGATCCACTACAGTCTTTGGATTTGGTTAATACACATCTCAACACATAACCACAGGTGCGCACAGGTAGTAGGTACGCCTAGTTGGGCCGCTGCGGCAGTTGGAAGATGAGCCATGGAAAGGCTCCAAAATCCTTACTATACACTGTACATTTTTTTAGGTGAAAAATTCGATGTCGTCGGATCCACTCCAGTCTTTGGATTTCGTTAATAGACATCTCAACACATAACCACAGGTGCGCACAGGTCGTAGGTACGCCTAGTTGGGCCGCTGCGGCAGTTGGAAGATGAGCCATGGAAAGGCTCCAAAATCCTTACCATACACTGTAAATTTTTTTAGGTGAAAAATTCGATGTCGTCGGATCCAATCCAGTCTTTGGATTTCGTTAATGCACATCTCAACACATAACCACAGGTGCGCACAGGTCGTAGGTACGCCTAGTTGGGCCGCTGTGGCAGTTGGAAGATGAGCCATGGAAGGCTCCAAAATCCTTACTATACACTGTACATTTTTTTAGGTGAAAAATTCGATGTCGTCGGATCCACTCCAGTCTTTGGATTTCGTTAATACACATCTCACCACATAACCACAGGTGCGCACAGGTCGTAGGTACATCTAGTTGGGCCGCTGTGGCAGTTGGAAGATGAGCCATGGAAAGGCTCCAAAATCCTTTCTATACACTGTACATTTTTTTAGGTGAAGAATTCGATGTCGTCGGATCCACTCCAGTCTTTGGATTTCGTTAATACACATCTCAACACATAACCACAGGTGCGCACAGGTCGTAGGTACGCCTAGTTGGCCGCTGCGGCAGTTGGAAGATGAGCCATGGAAAGGCTCCAAAATCCTTTCTATACACTGTACATTTTTTTAGGTGAAAAATTCGATGTCGTCGGATCCACTCCAGTCTTTGGATCTCGTTAATACACATCTCAACACATAACCACAGGTGTACACAGGTAGTAGGTACGCCTAGTTGGGCCGCTGTGGCACTTGGAAGATGAGCCATGGAAAGGCTCCAAAATCCTTTCTATACACTGTACATTTTTTTAGGTGAAACATTCGATGTCGTCGGATCCACTCCAGTCTTTGGATTTCGTTAATACACATCTCAACACATAACCACAGCTGCGCACAGGTCGTAGGTACGCCTAGTTGGACCACTGTGGCAGGTGGAAGATGAGCCATGGAAAGGCTCCAAAATCCTTACTATACACTGTACATTTTTTTAGGTGAAAAATTCGATGTCGTCGGATCCACTCCAGTCTTTGGATTTCGTTAATACACATCTCAACACATAACCACAGGTGCGCACAGGTCGTAGGTACGTCTAGTTGGGCCGCTGCGGCAGTTGGAAGATGAGCCATGGAAAGGTTCGAAAATCCTTTCTATACACTGTACATTTTTTTAGGTGAAAAATTCGATGTCGTCGGATCCACTCCAGTCTTTGGATTTCGTTAATGCACATCTCAACACATAACCACAGGTGCGCACAGGTCGTAGGTACGCCTAGTTGGGCCGCTGTGGCAGTTGGAAGATGAGCCATGGAAGGCTCCAAAATCCTTACTATACACTGTACATTTTTTTAGGTGAAAAATTCGATGTCGTCGGATCCACTCCAGTCTTTGGATTTCGTTAATACACATCTCACCACATAACCACAGGTGCGCACAGGTCGTAGGTACGCCTAGTTGGGCCGCTGCGGCAGTTGGAAGATGAGCCATGGAAAGGCTCCAAAATCCTTACTATACACTGTACATTTTTTTAGGTGAAAAATTCCATGTCGTCGGATCCACTCCAGTCTTTGGATTTCATTAATACACATCTCAACACATAACAGGTGCGCACAGGTACGCCTAGTTGGGCCGCTGTGGCAGTTGGAAGATGAGCCATGGAAGGCTCCAAAATCCTTACTATACACTGTACATTTTTTTAGGTGAAAAATTCGATGTCGTCGGATCCACTCCAGTCTTTGGATTTGGTTAATACACATCTCAACACATAACCACAGGTGCGCACAGGTCGTAGGTACGCCTAGTTGGCCGCTGCGGCAGTTGGAAGATGAGCCATGGAAAGGCTCCAAAATCCTTTCTATACACTGTACATTTTTTTAGGTGAAAAATTCGATGTCGTCGGATCCACTCCAGTCTTTGGATTTCGTTAATGCACATCTCAACACATAACCACAGGTGCGCACAGGTCGTAGGTACGCCTAGTTGGGCCGCTGTGGCAGTTGGAAGATGAGCCATGGAAGGCTCCAAAATCCTTACTATACACTGTACATTTTTTTAGGTGAAAAATTCGATGTCGTCGGATCCACTCCAGTCTTTGGATTTCGTTAATACACATCTCACCACATAACCACAGGTGCGCACAGGTCGTAGGTACATCTAGTTGGGCCGCTGCGGCAGTTGGAACATGAGCCATGGAAAGGCTCCAAAATCCTTTCTATACACTGTACATTTTTTTAGGTGAACAATTCGATGTCGTCGGATCCACTCCAGTCTTTGGATTTCGTTAATACACATCTCAACACATAACCACAGGTGCGCACAGGTCGTAGGTACGCCTAGTTGGCCGCTGCGGCAGTTGGAAGATGAGCCATGGAAAGGCTCCAAAATCCTTTCTATACACTGTACATTTTTTTAGGTGAAAAATTCGATGTCGTCGGATCCACTCCAGTCTTTGGATTTCGTTAATACACATCTCAACACATAACCACAGGTGTACACAGGTCGTAGGTACGCCTAGTTGGGCCGCTGTGGCACTTGGAAGATGAGCCATGGGAAGGCTCCAAAATCCTTTCTATACACTGTACATTTTTTTAGGTGAAAAATTCGATGTCGTCGGATCCACTCCAGTCTTTGGATTTCGTTAATACACATCTCAACACATAACCACAGGTGCGCACAGGTCGTAGGTACGTCTAGTTGGGCCGCTGCGGCAGTAGGAAGATGAGCCATGGAAAGGTTCGAAAATCCTTTCTATACACTGTACATTTTTTTAGGTGAAAAATTCGATGTCGTCGGATCCACTCCAGTCTTTGGATTTCGTTAATGCACATCTCAACACATAACCACAGGTGCGCACAGGTCGTAGGTACGCCTAGTTGGGCCGCTGTGGCAGTTGGAAGATGAGCCATGGAAGGCTCCAAAATCCTTACTATACACTGTACATTTTTTTAGGTGAAAAATTCGATGTCGTCGGATCCACTCCAGTCTTTGGATTTCGTTAATACACATCTCACCACATAACCACAGGTGCGCACAGGTCGTAGGTACGCCTAGTTGGGCCGCTGCGGCAGTTGGAAGATGAGCCATGGAAAGGCTCCAAAATCCTTACTATACACTGTACATTTTTTTAGGTGAAAAATTCCATGTCGTCGGATCCACTCCAGTCTTTGGATTTCATTAATACACATCTCAACACATAACAGGTGCGCACAGGTACGCCTAGTTGGGCCGCTGTGGCAGTTGGAAGATGAGCCATGGAAGGCTCCAAAATCCTTACTATACACTGTACATTTTTTTAGGTGAAAAATTCGATGTCGTCGGATCCACTCCAGTCTTTGGATTTGGTTAATACACATCTCAACACATAACCACAGGTGCGCACAGGTCGTAGGTACGCCTAGTTGGCCGCTGCGGCAGTTGGAAGATGAGCCATGGAAAGGCTCCAAAATCCTTTCTATACACTGTACATTTTTTTAGGTGAAAAATTCGATGTCGTCGGATCCACTCCAGTCTTTGGATTTCGTTAATACACATCTCACCACATAACCACAGGTGCGCACAGGCTCCAAAATCCTTTCTATACACTGTACATTTTTTTAGGTGAAAAATTCGATGTCGTCGGATCCACTCCAGTCTTTGGATTTCGTTAATACACATCTCAACACATAACCACAGGTGTACACAGGTCGTAGGTACGCCTAGTTGGGCCGCTGTGGCACTTGGAAGATGAGCCATTGGAAGGCTCCAAAATCCTTTCTATACACTGTACATTTTTTTAGGTGAAAAATTCGATGTCGTCGGATCCACTCCAGTCTTTGGATTTCGTTAACACACATCTCAACACATAACCACAGGTGCGCACAGGTCGTAGGTACGCCTAGTTGGGCCGCTGCGGCAGTTGGAAGATGAGCCATGGAAAGGTTCGAAAATCCTTTCTATACACTGTACATTTTTTTAGGTGAAAAATTCGATGTCGTCGGATCCACTCCAGTCTTTGGATTTCGTTAATGCACATCTCAACACATAACCACAGGTGCGCACAGGTCGTAGGTACGCCTAGTTGGGCCGCTGTGGCAGTTGGAAGATGAGCCATGGAAGGCTCCAAAATCCTTATTATACACTGTACATTTTTTTAGGTGAAAAATTCGATGTCGTCGGATCCACTCCAGTCTTTGGATTTCGTTAATACACATCTCAACACATAACCACAGGTGCGCACAGGTCGAAGGTATGCGTAGTTGGGCCGCTGTGGCAGTTGGAAGATGAGCCATGGAAGGCTCCAAAATCCTTACTATACACTGTACATTTTTTTAGGTGAAAAATTGGATGTCGTCGGATCCACTCCAGTCTTTGGATTTCGTTAATTCACATCTCAACACATAACCACAGGTGCGCACAGGTCGTAGGTACGCGTAGTTGGGCCGCTGTGGCAGTTCGAAGATGAGCCATGAAAAGGCTCCAAAATCCTTTCTATACACTGTACATTTTTTTAGGTGAAAAATTCGATGTCGTCGGATCCACTCCAGTCATTGAATTTCGTTAATACACATCTCAACACATAACCACAGGTGCGCACAGGTCGTAGGTACGCGTAGTTGGGCCCCTGTGGCAGTTCGAAGATGAGCCATGAAAAGGCTCCAAAATCCTTTCTATACACTGTACATTTTTTTAGGTGAAAAATTCGATGTCGTCGGATCCACTCCAGTCTTTGGATTTCGTTAATACACATCTCACCACATAACCACAGGTGCGCACAGGTCGTAGGTACATCTAGTTGGGCCGCTGCGGCAGTTGGAAGATGAGCCATGGAAAGGCTCCAAAATCCTTAATATACACTGAAAATTTTTTTATTTGAAAAATTCGATGTCGTCGGATCCACTCCAGTCTTTGGATTTCGTTAATACACATCTCAACACATAACCACAGCTGCGCACAGGTCGTAGGTACGCCTAGTTGGACCACTGTGGCAGTTGGAAGATGAGCCATGGAAAGGCTCGAAAATCCTTTCTATACACTGTACATTTTTTTTGGTGAAAAATTCGATGTCGTCGGATCCACTCCAGTCTTTGGATTTCGTTAATACACATCTCAACACATAACCACAGGTGCGCACAGGTCGTAGGTACGCCTAGTTGGGCCGCTGCGGCAGTTGGAAGTTGAGCCATGGAAAGGCTCCAAAATCCTTTCTATACACTGTACATTTTTTTAGGTGAAAAATTCGATGTCGTCGGATCAACTCCAGTCTTTGGATTTCGTTAATACACATCTCAACACATAACAACAGGTGCGCACAGGTCGTAGGTACGCGTAGTTGGGCCGCTGTGGCAGTTGGAAGATGAGCCATGAAAAGGCTCCTTATACACTGTACATTTTTTTAGGAGAAAAATTCGATGTCGTCGGATCCACTCCAGTCTTTGGATTTCCTTAATACACATCTCAACACATAACCACAGGTGCGCACAGGTCGTAGGTACGCCTAGTTGGGCCGCTGCGGCAGTTGGAAGATGAGCCATGGAAAGGCTCGAAAATCGCTTCTATACACTGTACATTTTTTTAGGTGAAAAATTCGATGTCGTCGGATCCACTCCAGTCTTTGGATTTCGTTAATACACATCTCAACACATAACCACAGGTGCGCACAGGTTGTAGGTACGCGTAGTTGGGCCGCTGTGGCTCTAGGAAGATGAGCCATGAAAAGGCTCCAAAATCCTTACTATACACTGTACATTTTTTTAGGTGAAAAATTCGATGTCGAGGGATCCACTCCAGTCTTTGGATTTCGTTCATACACATCTCAACACATAACCACAGGTGCGCACAGGTCGTAGGTACGCCTAGTTGGGCCGCTGTGGCAGTTGGAAGATGAGCCATGGAAAGGCTCCAAAAGCCTTACTATATACACTGTACATTTTTTTAGGTGAAAAATTCGATGTCGCCGCTTCCTCTCCAGTCTTTGAATTTCGTTAATACACATCTCAACACATAACCACAGGTGCGCACAGGTCGTAAGTACGCCTAGTTGGGCCGCTGTGGCAGTTGGAAGATGAGCCATGGAAAGGCTCCAAAATCCTTTCTATACACTGTACATTTATTTAGGTGAAAAATTCGATGTCGTCGGATCCACTCCAGTCTTTGGATTTCGTTCATACACATCTCAACACATAACCGCAGGTGCGCACAGGTCGTAGGTACGCCTAGTTGGGCCGCTGTGGCAGTTGGAAGATGAGCCATGGAAAGGCTCCAAAATCCTTACTATACACTGTACATTTTTTTAGGTGAACAATTCGATGTCGTCGGATCCACTCCAGTCTTTGGATTTCGTTAATACACATCTCAACACATAACCGCAGGTGCGCACAGGTCGTAGGTACGCCTAGTTGGGCCGCTGTGGCAGTTGGAAGATGAGCCATGGAAAGGCTCCAAAAGCCTTACTATATACACTGTACATTTTTTTAGGTGAAAAATTCGATGTCGTCGGATCCACTCCAGTCTTTGGATTTCGTTAATACACATCTCAACACATAACCACAGGTGCGCACAGGTCGTAGGTACGCCTAGTTGGGCCGCTGTGGCAGTTGGAAGATGAGCCATGAAAAGGCTCCAAAATCCTTACTATACACTGTACATTTTTTGAGGTGAAAAATTCGATGTCGTCGGATCCACTCCAGTCTTTGGATTTCGTTAATACACATCTCAACACATAACCACAGGTGCGCACAGGTCGTAAGTACGCCTAGTTGGGCCGCTGTGGCAGTTGGAAGATGAGCCATGGAAAGGCTCCAAAATCCTTACTATACACTGTACATTTTTTTAGGTGAACAATTCGATGTCGTCGGATCCACTCCAGTCTTTGGATTTCGTTAATACACATCTCAACACATAACCGCAGGTGCGCACAGGTCGTAGGTACGCCTAGTTGGGCCGCTGTGGCAGTTGGAAGATGAGCCATGGAAAGGCTCCAAAAGCCTTACTATATACACTGTACATTTTTTTAGGTGAAAAATTCGATGTCGTCGGATCCACTCCAGTCTTTGGATTTCGTTAATACACATCTCAACACATAACCACAGGTGCGCACAGGTCGTAGGTACGCCTAGTTGGGCCGCTGTGGCAGTTGGAAGATGAGCCATGGAAAGGCTCCAAAATCCTTACTATACACTGTACATTTTTTTAGGTGAAAAATTCGATGTCGTCGGATCCACTCCAGTCTTTGGATTTCGTTAATACACATCTCAACACATAACCACAGGTGCGCACAGGTCGTAGGTACGCGTAGTTGGGCCACTGTGGCAGTTGGAAGATGAGCCATGGAAAGGCTCCAAAATCCTTACCATACACTGTAAATTTTTTTAGGTGAAAAATTCGATGTCGTCGGATCCACTCCAGTCTTTGGATTTCGTTAACACACATCTCAACACATAACCACAGGTGCGCACAGGTGGTAGGTTCATCTAGTTGGCCCGCTGTGGCAGTTGGAATATGAGCCATGGAAAGGCTCCAAAATCCTTACTATACACTGTACATTTTTTTAGGTGAAAAATTCGATGTCGTCGGATCCACTCCAGTCTTTGGATTTCATTAATACACATCTCAACACATAACAGCTTCGCACAGGTACGCCTAGTTGGGCCGCTGTGGCAGTTGGAAGATGAGCCATGGAAAGGCTCCAAAATCCTTACTATACACTGTACATTTTTTTAAGTGAAAAATTCGATGTCGTCGGATCCTCTCCAGTCTTTGGATTTCGTTAATACACATCTCAACACATAACCACAGGTGCGCACAGGTCGTAGGTACGCCTAGTTGGGCCGCTGTGGCAGTTGGAAAATGAGCCATGGAAAGGCTCCAAAATCCTTACTCCATACACTGTACATTTTTTTAGGTGAAAAATTCGATGTCGTCGGATCCACTCCAGTCTTTGGATTTCGTTAATACACATCTCAACACATAACCACAGGTGCGCACAGGTCGTAGGTACGCGTAGTTGGGCCGCTGTGGCAGTTCGAAGATGAGCCATGAAAAGGCTCCAAAATCCTTTCTATACACTGTACATTTTTTTAGGTGAAAAATTCGATGTCGTCGGATCCACTCCAGTCTTTGGATTTCGTTAATACACATCTCACGACATAACCACAGGTGCGCACAGGTCGTAGGTACATCTAGTTGGGCCGCTGCGGCAGTTGGAAGATGAGCCATGGAAAGGCTCCAAAATCCTTAATATACACTGAAAATTTTTTTATTTGAAAAATTCGATGTCGTCGGATCCACTCCAGTCTTTGGATTTCGTTAATACACATCTCAACACATAACCACAGCTGCGCACAGGTCGTAGGTACGCCTAGTTGGACCACTGTGGCAGTTGGAAGATGAGCCATGGAAAGGCTCGAAAATCCTTTCTATACACTGTACATTTTTTTTGGTGAAAAATTCGATGTCGTCGGATCCACTCCAGTCTTTGGATTTCGTTAATACACATCTCAACACATAACCACAGGTGCGCACAGGTCGTAGGTACGCCTAGTTGGGCCGCTGCGGCAGTTGGAAGTTGAGCCATGGAAAGGCTCCAAAATCCTTTCTATACACTGTACATTTTTTTAGGTGAAAAATTCGATGTCGTCGGATCAACTCCAGTCTTTGGATTTCGTTAATACACATCTCAACACATAACAACAGGTGCGCACAGGTCGTAGGTACGCGTAGTTGGGCCGCTGTGGCAGTTGGAAGATGAGCCATGAAAAGGCTCCAAAATCCTTACTATACACTGTACTTTTTTTTAGGTGAAAAATTCGATGTCGTCGGATCCACTCCAGTCTTTGGATTTCGTTAATACACATCTCAACACATAACCACAGGTGCGCACAGGTCGTAGGTACGCCTAGTTGGGCCGCTGCGGCAGTTGGAAGATGAGCCATGGAAAGGCTCCAAAATCCTTACTATACACTGTACATTTTTTTAGGTGAACAATTCGATGTCGTCGGATCCACTCCAGTCTTTGGATTTCGTTAATACACATCTCAACACATAACCACAGGTGCGCACAGGTCGTAGGTACGCGTAGTTGGGCCGCTGTGGCAGTTGGAAGATGAGCCATGGAAAGGCTCCAAAATCCTTTCTATACACTGTACATTTATTTAGGTGAAAAATTCGATGTCGTCGGATCCACTCCAGTCTTTGGATTTCGTTCATACACATCTCAACACATAACCGCAGGTGCGCACAGGTCGTAGGTACGCCTAGTTGGGCCGCTGTGGCAGTTGGAAGATGAGCCATGGAAAGGCTCCAAAATCCTTACTATACACTGTACATTTTTTTAGGTGAACAATTCGATGTCGTCGGATCCACTCCAGTCTTTGGATTTCGTTAATACACATCTCAACACATAACCGCAGGTGCGCACAGGTCGTAGGTACGCCTAGTTGGGCCGCTGTGGCAGTTGGAAGATGAGCCATGGAAAGGCTCCAAAAGCCTTACTATATACACTGTACATTTTTTTAGGTGAAAAATTCGATGTCGTCGGATCCACTCCAGTCTTTGGATTTCGTTAATACACATCTCAACACATAACCACAGGTGCGCACAGGTCGTAGGTACGCCTAGTTGGGCCGCTGTGGCAGTTGGAAGATGAGCCATGAAAAGGCTCCAAAATCCTTACTATACACTGTACATTTTTTTAGGTGAAAAATTCGATGTCGTCGGATCCACTCCAGTCTTTGGATTTCGTTAATACACATCTCAACACATAACCACAGGTGCGCACAGGTCGTAGGTACGCCTAGTTGGGCCACTGTGGCAGTTGGAAGATGAGCCATGGAAAGGCTCCAAAATCCTTACCATACACTGTAAATTTTTTTAGGTGAAAAATTCGATGTCGTCGGATCCACTCCAGTCTTTGGATTTCGTTAACACACATCTCAACACATAACCACAGGTGCGCACAGGTGGTAGGTTCATCTAGTTGGCCCGCTGTGGCAGTTGGAATATGAGCCATGGAAAGGCTCCAAAATCCTTACTATACACTGTACATTTTTTTAGGTGAAAAATTCGATGTCGTCGGATCCACTCCAGTCTTTGGATTTCATTAATACACATCTCAACACATAACAGCTTCGCACAGGTACGCCTAGTTGGGCCGCTGTGGCAGTTGGAAGATGAGCCATGGAAAGGCTCCAAAATCCTTACTATACACTGTACATTTTTTTAAGTGAAAAATTCGATGTCGTCGGATCCTCTCCAGTCTTTGGATTTCGTTAATACACATCTCAACACATAACCACAGGTGCGCACAGGTCGTATTTACGCCTAGTTGGGCCGCTGTGGCAGTTGGAAAATGAGCCATGGAAAGGCTCCAAAATCCTTACTCCATACACTGTACATTTTTTTAGGTGAAAAATTCGATGTCGTCGGATCCACTCCAGTCTTTGGATTTCGTTAATACACATCTCAACACATAACCACAGGTGCGCACAGGTCGTAGGTACGAATAGTTGGGCCGCTGTGGCAGTTGGAAGATGAGCCATGGAAGGCTCCAAAATTCTTACTATACACTGTACATTTTTTTAGGTGAAAAATTCGATGTCGTCGGATCCACTCCAGTCTTTGGATTTCGTTAATACACATCTCACGACATAACCACAGGTGCGCACACGTCGTAGGTACATCTAGTTGGGCCGCTGCGGCAGTTGGAAGATGAGCCATGGAAAGGCTCCAAAATCCTTAATATACACTGAAAATTTTTTTATTTGAAAAATTCGATGTCGTCGGATCCACTCCAGTCTTTGGATTTCGTTAATACACATCTCAACACATAACCACAGCTGCGCACAGGTCGTAGGTACGCCTAGTTGGACCACTGTGGCAGTTGGAAGATGAGCCATGGAAAGGCTCGAAAATCCTTTCTATACACTGTACATTTTTTTTGGTGAAAAATTCGATGTCGTCGGATCCACTCCAGTCTTTGGATTTCGTTAATACACATCTCAACACATAACCACAGGTGCGCACAGGTCGTAGGTACGCCTAGTTGGGCCGCTGCGGCAGTTGGAAGTTGAGCCATGGAAAGGCTCCAAAATCCTTTCTATACACTGTACATTTTTTTAGGTGAAAAATTCGATGTCGTCGGATCAACTCCAGTCTTTGGATTTCGTTAATACACATCTCAACACATAACAACAGGTGCGCACAGGTCGTAGGTACGCGTAGTTGGGCCGCTGTGGCAGTTGGAAGATGAGCCATGAAAAGGCTCCAAAATCCTTACTATACACTGTACTTTTTTTTAGGTGAAAAATTCGATGTCGTCGGATCCACTCCAGTCTTTGGATTTCGTTAATACACATCTCAACACATAACCACAGGTGCGCACAGGTCGTAGGTACGCCTAGTTGGGCCGCTGCGGCAGTTGGAAGATGAGCCATTAAAGGCTACAAAATCCTTACTATACACTGTACATTTTTTTAGGAGAAAAATTCGATGTCGTCGGATCCACTCCAGTCTTTGGATTTCCTTAATACACATCTCAACACATAACCACAGGTGCGCACAGGTCGTAGGTACGCCTAGTTGGGCCGCTGCGGCAGTTGGAAGATGAGCCATGGAAAGGCTCGAAAATCCCTTCTATACACTGTACATTTTTTTAGGTGAAAAATTCGATGTCGTCGGATCCACTCCAGTCTTTGGATTTCGTTAATACACAACTCAACACATAACCACAGGTGCGCACAGGTCGTAGGTACGCCTAGTTGGGCCGCTGCGGCAGTTGGAAGATGAGCCATGGAAAGGCTCCAAAATCCTTTCTATACACTGTACATTTTTTTAGGTGAAAAATTCGATGTCGAGGGATCCACTCCAGTCTTTGGATTTCGTTCATACACATCTCAACACATAACCACAGGTGCGCACAGGTCGTAGGTACGCCTAGTTGGGCCGCTGTGGCAGTTGGAAGATGAGCCATGGAAAGGCTCCAAAAGCCTTACTATATACACTGTACATTTTTTTAGGTGAAAAATTCGATGTCGTCGGATCCACTCCAGTCTTTGGATTTCGTTAATACACATCTCAACACATAACCACAGGTGCGCACAGGTCGTAGGTACGCCTAGTTGGGCCGCTGTGGCAGTTGGAAGATGAGCCATGAAAAGGCTCCAAAATCCTTACTATACACTGTACATTTTTTTAGGTGAAAAATTCGATGTCGTCGGATCCACTCCAGTCTTTGGATTTCGTTAATACACATCTCAACACATAACCACAGGTGCGCACAGGTCGTAGGTACGCCTAGTTGGGCCGCTGTGGCAGTTGGAAGATGAGCCATGGAAAGGCTCCAAAATCCTTTCTATACACTGTACATTTATTTAGGTGAAAAATTCGATGTCGTCGGATCAACTCCAGTCTTTGGATTTCGTCAATACACATCTCAACACATAACAACAGGTGCGCACAGGTCGTAGGTACGCGTAGTTGGGCCGCTGTGGCAGTTGGAAGATGAGCCATGAAAAGGCTCCAAAATCCTTACTATACACTGTACATTTTTTTAGGAGAAAAATTCGATGTCGTCGGATCCACTCCAGTCTTTGGATTTCCTTAATACACATCTCAACACATAACCACAGGTGCGCACAGGTCGTAGGTACGCCTAGTTGGGCCGCTGCGGCAGTTGGAAGATGAGCCATGGAAAGGCTCGAAAATCCCTTCTATACACTGTACATTTTTTTAGGTGAAAAATTCGATGTCGTCGGATCCACTCCAGTCTTTGGATTTCGTTAATACACAACTCAACACATAACCACAGGTGCGCACAGGTCGTAGGTACGCCTAGTTGGGCCGCTGCGGCAGTTGGAAGATGAGCCATGGAAAGGCTCCAAAATCCTTTCTATACACTGTACATTTTTTTAGGTGAAAAATTCGATGTCGAGGGATCCACTCCAGTCTTTGGATTTCGTTCATACACATCTCAACACATAACCACAGGTGCGCACAGGTCGTAGGTACGCCTAGTTGGGCCGCTGTGGCAGTTGGAAGATGAGCCATGGAAAGGCTCCAAAAGCCTTACTATATACACTGTACATTTTTTTTAGGTGAAAAATTCGATGTCGCCGGTTCCTCTCCAGTCTTTGAATTTCGTTAATACACATCTCAACACATAACCACAGGTGCGCACAGGTCGTAAGTACGCCTAGTTGGGCCGCTGTGGCAGTTGGAAGATGAGCCATGGAAAGGCTCCAAAATCCTTACTATACACTGTACATTTTTTTAGGTGAACAATTCGATGTCGTCGGATCCACTCCAGTCTTTGGATTTCGTTAATACACATCTCAACACATAACCACAGGTGCGCACAGGTCGTAGGTACGCGTAGTTGGGCCGCTGTGGCAGTTGGAAGATGAGCCATGGAAAGGCTCCAAAATCCTTTCTATACACTGTACATTTATTTAGGTGAAAAATTCGATGTCGTCGGATCCACTCCAGTCTTTGGATTTCGTTCATACACATCTCAACACATAACCGCAGGTGCGCACAGGTCGTAGGTACGCCTAGTTGGGCCGCTGTGGCAGTTGGAAGATGAGCCATGGAAAGGCTCCAAAATCCTTACTATACACTGTACATTTTTTTAGGTGAACAATTCGATGTCGTCGGATCCACTCCAGTCTTTGGATTTCGTTAATACACATCTCAACACATAACCGCAGGTGCGCACAGGTCGTAGGTACGCCTAGTTGGGCCGCTGTGGCAGTTGGAAGATGAGCCATGGAAAGGCTCCAAAAGCCTTACTATATACACTGTACATTTTTTTAGGTGAAAAATTCGATGTCGTCGGATCCACTCCAGTCTTTGGATTTCGTTAATACACATCTCAACACATAACCACAGGTGCGCACAGGTCGTAGGTACGCCTAGTTGGGCCGCTGTGGCAGTTGGAAGATGAGCCATGAAAAGGCTCCAAAATCCTTACTATACACTGTACATTTTTTTAGGTGAAAAATTCGATGTCGTCGGATCCACTCCAGTCTTTGGATTTCGTTAATACACATCTCAACACATAACCACAGGTGCGCACAGGTCGTAGGTACGCCTAGTTGGGCCACTGTGGCAGTTGGAAGATGAGCCATGGAAAGGCTCCAAAATCCTTACCATACGCTGTAAATTTTTTTAGGTGAAAAATTCGATGTCGTCGGATCCACTCCAGTCTTTGGATTTCGTTAACACACATCTCAACACATAACCACAGGTGCGCACAGGTGGTAGGTTCATCTAGTTGGCCCGCTGTGGCAGTTGGAATATGAGCCATGGAAAGGCTCCAAAATCCTTACTATACACTGTACATTTTTTTAGGTGAAAAATTCGATGTCGTCGGATCCACTCCAGTCTTTGGATTTCATTAATACACATCTCAACACATAACAGCTTCGCACAGGTACGCCTAGTTGGGCCGCTGTGGCAGTTGGAAGATGAGCCATGGAAAGGCTCCAAAATCCTTACTATACACTGTACATTTTTTTAAGTGAAAAATTCGATGTCGTCGGATCCTCTCCAGTCTTTGGATTTCGTTAATACACATCTCAACACATAACCACAGGTGCGCACAGGTCGTAGGTACGCCTAGTTGGGCCGCTGTGGCAGTTGGAAAATGAGCCATGGAAAGGCTCCAAAATCCTTACTATACACTGTACATTTTTTTAGGTGAAAAATTCGATGTCGTCGGATCCACTCCAGTCTTTGGATTTCGTTAATACACATCTCAACACATAACCACAGGTGCGCACAGGTCGTAGGTACGCCTAGTTGGGCCGCTGTGGCAGTTGGAAGATGAGCCATGGAAAGGCTCCAAAATCCTTTCTATACACTGTACATTTATTTAGGTGAAAAATTCGATGTCGTCGGATCAACTCCAGTCTTTGGATTTCGTTAATACACATCTCAACACATAACAACAGGTGCGCACAGGTCGTAGGTACGCGTAGTTGGGCCGCTGTGGCAGTTGGAAGATGAGCCATGAAAAGGCTCCAAAATCCTTACTATACACTGTACTTTTTTTTAGGTGAAAAATTCGATGTCGTCGGATCCACTCCAGTCTTTGGATTTCGTTAATACACATCTCAACACATAACCACAGGTGCGCACAGGTCGTAGGTACGCCTAGTTGGGCCGCTGCGGCAGTTGGAAGATGAGCCATTAAAGGCTACAAAATCCTTACTATACACTGTACATTTTTTTAGGAGAAAAATTCGATGTCGTCGGATCCACTCCAGTCTTTGGATTTCCTTAATACACATCTCAACACATAACCACAGGTGCGCACAGGTCGTAGGTACGCCTAGTTGGGCCGCTGCGGCAGTTGGAAGATGAGCCATGGAAAGGCTCGAAAATCCCTTCTATACACTGTACATTTTTTTAGGTGAAAAATTCGATGTCGTCGGATCCACTCCAGTCTTTGGATTTCGTTAATACACAACTCAACACATAACCACAGGTGCGCACAGGTCGTAGGTACGCCTAGTTGGGCCGCTGCGGCAGTTGGAAGATGAGCCATGGAAAGGCTCCAAAATCCTTTCTATACACTGTACATTTTTTTAGGTGGAAAATTCGATGTCGAGGGATCCACTCCAGTCTTTGGATTTCGTTCATACACATCTCAACACATAACCACAGGTGCGCACAGGTCGTAGGTACGCCTAGTTGGGCCGCTGTGGCAGTTGGAAGATGAGCCATGGAAAGGCTCCAAAAGCCTTACTATATACACTGTACATTTTTTTAGGTGAAAAATTCGATGTCGCCGGTTCCTCTCCAGTCTTTGAATTTCGTTAATACACATCTCAACACATAACCACAGGTGCGCACAGGTCGTAAGTACGCCTAGTTGGGCCGCTGTGGCAGTTGGAAGATGAGCCATGGAAAGGCTCCAAAATCCTTACTATACACTGTACATTTTTTTAGGTGAACAATTCGATGTCGTCGGATCCACTCCAGTCTTTGGATTTCGTTAATACACATCTCAACACATAACCACAGGTGCGCACAGGTCGTAGGTACGCGTAGTTGGGCCGCTGTGGCAGTTGGAAGATGAGCCATGGAAAGGCTCCAAAATCCTTTCTATACACTGTACATTTATTTAGGTGAAAAATTCGATGTCGTCGGATCCACTCCAGTCTTTGGATTTCGTTCATACACATCTCAACACATAACCGCAGGTGCGCACAGGTCGTAGGTACGCCTAGTTGGGCCGCTGTGGCAGTTGGAAGATGAGCCATGGAAAGGCTCCAAAATCCTTACTATACACTGTACATTTTTTTAGGTGAACAATTCGATGTCGTCGCATCCCCTCCAGTCTTTGGATTTCGTTAATACACATCTCAACACATAACCGCAGGTGCGCACAGGTCGTAGGTACGCCTAGTTGGGCCGCTGTGGCAGTTGGAAGATGAGCCATGGAAAGGCTCCAAAAGCCTTACTATATACACTGTACATTTTTTTAGGTGAAAAATTCGATGTCGTCGGATCCACTCCAGTCTTTGGATTTCGTTAATACACATCTCAACACATAACCACAGGTGCGCACAGGTCGTAGGTACGCCTAGTTGGGCCGCTGTGGCAGTTGGAAGATGAGCCATGAAAAGGCTCCAAAATCCTTACTATACACTGTACATTTTTTTAGGTGAAAAATTCGATGTCGTCGGATCCACTCCAGTCTTTGGATTTCGTTAATACACATCTCAACACATAACCACAGGTGCGCACAGGTCGTAGGTACGCCTAGTTGGGCCACTGTGGCAGTTGGAAGATGAGCCATGGAAAGGCTCCAAAATCCTTACCATACGCTGTAAATTTTTTTAGGTGAAAAATTCGATGTCGTCGGATCCACTCCAGTCTTTGGATTTCGTTAACACACATCTCAACACATAACCACAGGTGCGCACAGGTGGTAGGTTCATCTAGTTGGCCCGCTGTGGCAGTTGGAATATGAGCCATGGAAAGGCTCCAAAATCCTTACTATACACTGTACATTTTTTTAGGTGAAAAATTCGATGTCGTCGGATCCACTCCAGTCTTTGGATTTCATTAATACACATCTCAACACATAACAGCTTCGCACAGGTACGCCTAGTTGGGCCGCTGTGGCAGTTGGAAGATGAGCCATGGAAAGGCTCCAAAATCCTTACTATACACTGTACATTTTTTTAAGTGAAAAATTCGATGTCGTCGGATCCTCTCCAGTCTTTGGATTTCGTTAATACACATCTCAACACATAACCACAGGTGCGCACAGGTCGTAGGTACGCCTAGTTGGGCCGCTGTGGCAGTTGGAAAATGAGCCATGGAAAGGCTCCAAAATCCTTACTCCATACACTGTACATTTTTTTAGGTGAAAAATTCGATGTCGTCGGATCCACTCCAGTCTTTGGATTTCGTTAATACACATCTCAACACATAACCACAGGTGCGCACAGGTCGTAGGTACGCCTAGTTGGGCCGCTGCGGCAGTTGGAAGATGAGCCATGGAAAGGCTCCAAAATCCTTACTATACACTGAACATTTTTTTATTTGAAAAATTCGATGTCGTCGGATCCACTCCAGTCTTTGGATTTGGTTAATACACATCTCAACACATAACCACAGGTGCGCACAGGTCGTAGGTACGCCTAGTTGGGCCGCTGTGGCAGTTGGAAGATGAGCCATGGAAAGGCTCCAAAAGCCTTACTATATACACTGTACATTTTTTTAGGTGAAAAATTCGATGTCGTCGGATCCACTCCAGTCTTTGGATTTCATTAATACACATCTCAACACATAACAGGTGCGCACAGGTACGCCTAGTTGGGCCGCTGCGGCAGTTGGAAGATGCGCCATGGCAAGGTTCCAAAATCCTTTCTATACACTGTACATTTTTTTAGGTGAAAAATTCGATGTCGTCGGATCCGCTCCAGTCTTTGGATTTCGTTAATACACATCTCAACACATAACCACAGGTGCGCACAGGTTGTAGGTACGCGTAGTTGGGCCGCTGTGGCTCTAGGAAGATGAGCCATGAAAAGGCTCCAAAATCCTTACTATACACTGTACATTTTTTTAGGTGAAAAATTCGATGTCGTCGGATCCACTCCAGTCTTTGGATTTCGTTAATACACAACTCAACACATAACCACAGGTGCGCACAGGTCGTAGGTACGCCTAGTTGGGCCGCTGCGGCAGTTGGAAGATGAGCCATGGAAAGGCTCCAAAATCCTTTCTATACACTGTACATTTTTTTAGGTGAAAAATTCGATGTCGAGGGATCCACTCCAGTCTTTGGATTTCGTTCATACACATCTCAACACATAACCACAGGTGCGCACAGGTCGTAGGTACGCCTAGTTGGGCCGCTGTGGCAGTTGGAAGATGAGCCATGGAAAGGCTCCAAAAGCCTTACTATATACACTGTACATTTTTTTAGGTGAAAAATTCGATGTCGCCGGTTCCTCTCCAGTCTTTGAATTTCGTTAATACACATCTCAACACATAACCACAGGTGCGCACAGGTCGTAGGTACGCGTAGTTGGGCCGCTGTGGCAGTTGGAAGATGAGTCATGAAAAGGCTCCAAAATCCTTACTATACACTGTACATTTTTTTAGGTGAACAATTCGATGTCGTCGGATCCACTCCAGTCTTTGGATTTCGTTAATACACATCTCAACACATAACCACAGGTGCGCACAGGTCGTAGGTACGCGTAGTTGGGCCGCTGTGGCAGTTGGAAGATGAGCCATGGAAAGGCTCCAAAATCCTTTCTATACACTGTACATTTATTTAGGTGAAAAATTCGATGTCGTCGGATCCACTCCAGTCTTTGGATTTCGTTCATACACATCTCAACACATAACCGCAGGTGCGCACAGGTCGTAGGTACGCCTAGTTGGGCCGCTGTGGCAGTTGGAAGATGAGCCATGAAAAGGCTCCAAAATCCTTACTATACACTGTACATTTTTTTAGGTGAAAAATTCGATGTCGTCGGATCCACTCCAGTCTTTGGATTTCGTTAATACACATCTCAACACATAACCACAGGTGCGCACAGGTCGTAGGTACGCCTAGTTGGGCCACTGTGGCAGTTGGAAGATGAGCCATGGAAAGGCTCCAAAATCCTTACCATACACTGTAAATTTTTTTAGGTGAAAAATTCGATGTCGTCGGATCCACTCCAGTCTTTGGATTTCGTTAACACACATCTCAACACATAACCACAGGTGCGCACAGGTGGTAGGTTCATCTAGTTGGCCCGCTGTGGCAGTTGGAATATGAGCCATGGAAAGGCTCCAAAATCCTTACTATACACTGTACATTTTTTTAGGTGAAAAATTCGATGTCGTCGGATCCACTCCAGTCTTTGGATTTCATTAATACACATCTCAACACATAACAGCTTCGCACAGGTACGCCTAGTTGGGCCGCTGTGGCAGTTGGAAGATGAGCCATGGAAAGGCTCCAAAATCCTTACTATACACTGTACATTTTTTTAAGTGAAAAATTCGATGTCGTCGGACCCTCTCCAGTCTTTGGATTTCGTTAATACACATCTCAACACATAACCACAGGTGCGCACAGGTCGTAGGTACGCCTAGTTGGGCCGCTGTGGCAGTTGGAAAATGAGCCATGGAAAGGCTCCAAAATCCTTACTCCATACACTGTACATTTTTTTAGGTGAAAAATTCGATGTCGTCGGATCCACTCCAGTCTTTGGATTTCGTTAATACACATCTCAACACATAACCACAGGTGCGCACAGGTCGTAGGTACGCCTAGTTGGGCCGCTGCGGCAGTTGGAAGATGAGCCATGGAAAGGCTCCAAAATCCTTACTATACACTGAACATTTTTTTATTTGAAAAATTCGATGTCGTCGGATCCACTCCAGTCTTTGGATTTGGTTAATACACATCTCAACACATAACCACAGGTGCGCACAGGTCGTAGGTACGCCTAGTTGGGCCGCTGTGGCAGTTGGAAGATGAGCCATGGAAAGGCTCCAAAAGCCTTACTATATACACTGTACATTTTTTTAGGTGAAAAATTCGATGTCGTCGGATCCACTCCAGTCTTTGGATTTCATTAATACACATCTCAACACATAACAGGTGCGCACAGGTACGCCTAGTTGGGCCGCTGCGGCAGTTGGAAGATGCGCCATGGCAAGGTTCCAAAATCCTTTCTATACACTGTACATTTTTTTAGGTGAAAAATTCGATGTCGTCGGATCCGCTCCAGTCTTTGGATTTCGTTAATACACATCTCAACACATAACCACAGGTGCGCACAGGTTGTAGGTACGCGTAGTTGGGCCGCTGTGGCAGTAGGAAGATGAGCCATGAAGAGGCTCCAAAATCCTTACTATACACTGTACATTTTTTTAGGTGAAAAATTCGATGGCGTCGGATCCACTCCAGTCTTTGGATTTCGTTAATACACATCTCAACACATAACCACAGGTGAGCACAGGTCGTAGGTATGCCTAGTTGGGCCGCTGTGGCAGTTGGAAGATGAGCCATGGGTTGCTCCAAAATCCTTACTATACACTGTACATTTTTTTAGGTGAACAATTCGATGTCGTCGGATCCACTCCAGTCTTTGGATTTCGTTAATACACATCTCAACACATAACCACAGGTGCGCACAGGTGGTAGGTTCATCTAGTTGGCCCGCTGTGGCAGTTGGAATATGAGCCATGGAAAGGCTCCAAAATCCTTACTATACACTGTACATTTTTTTAGGTGAAAAATTCGATGTCGTCGGATCCACTCCAGTCTTTGGATTTCATTAATACACATCTCAACACATAACAGCTTCGCACAGGTACGCCTAGTTGGGCCGCTGTGGCAGTTGGAAGATGAGCCATGGAAAGGCTCCAAAATCCTTACTATACACTGTACATTTTTTTAAGTGAAAAATTCGATGTCGTCGGATCCTCTCCAGTCTTTGGATTTCGTTAATACACATCTCAACACATAACCACAGGTGCGCACAGGTCGTAGGTACGCCTAGTTGGGCCGCTGCGGCAGTTGGAAGATGAGCCATGGAAAGGCTCCAAAATCCTTACTATACACTGAACATTTTTTTATTTGAAAAATTCGATGTCGTCGGATCCACTCCAGTCTTTGGATTTGGTTAATACACATCTCAACACATAACCACAGGTGCGCACAGGTCGTAGGTACCCCTAGTTGGGCCGCTGTGGCAGTTGGAAGATGAGCCATGGAAAGGCTCCAAAAGCCTTACTATATACACTGTACATTTTTTTAGGTGAAAAATTCGATGTCGTCGGATCCACTCCAGTCTTTGGATTTCATTAATACACATCTCAACACATAACAGGTGCGCACAGGTACGCCTAGTTGGGCCGCTGCGGCAGTTGGAAGATGAGCCATGGAAAGGCTCCAAAATCCTTACTATACACTGTACATTTTTTTAAGTGAAAAATTCGATGTCGTCGGATCCTCTCCAGTCTTTGGATTTCGTTAATACACATCTCAACACATAACCACAGGTGCGCACAGGTTGTAGGTACGCGTAGTTGGGCCGCTGTGGCAGTAGGAAGATGAGCCATGAAAAGGCTCCAAAATCCTTACTATACACTGTACATTTTTTTAGGTGAAAAATTCGATGGCGTCGGATCCACTCCAGTCTTTGGATTTCGTTAATACACATCTCAACACATAACCACAGGTGAGCACAGGTCGTAGGTATGCCTAGTTGGGCCGCTGTGGCAGTTGGAAGATGAGCCATGGGTTGCTCCAAAATCCTTACTATACACTGTACATTTTTTTAGGTGAACAATTCGATGTCGTCGGATCCACTCCAGTCTTTGGATTTCGTTCATACACATCTCAACACATAACCACAGGTGCGCACAGGTCATAGGTACGCCTAGTTGGGCCGCTGTGGCAGTTGGAAGATGAGCCATGAAAAGGCTCCAAAATCCTTACTATACACTGTACATTTTTTTAGGTGAAAAATTCGATGTCGTCGGATCCACTCCAGTCTTTGGATTTCGTTAATACACATCTCAACACATAACCGCTGGTGCGCACATGTCGTAGGCACACCTAGTTGGGCCGCTGTGGCAGTTGGAAGATGAGCCATGGAAAGGCTCCAAAATCCTTACTATACACTGTACATTTTTTTAGGTGAAAAAGTCGATGTCGTCGGATCCACTCCAGTCTTTGGATTTCGTTCATACACATCTCAACACATAACCACAGGTGCGCACAGGTCATAGGTACGCCTAGTTGGGCCGCTGTGGCAGTTGGAAGATGAGCCATGGAAAGGCTCCAAAATCCTTACTATACACTGAACATTTTTTTAGGTGAAAAATTCGATGTCGTCGGATCCACTCCAGTCTTTGGATTTCGTTAATACACATCTCAACACATAACCACAGGTGCGCACAGGTCGTAGGTACGCCTAGTTGGGCCACTGTGGCAGTTGGAAGATGAGCCATGGAAAGGCTCCAAAACTATACACTGTACATTTTTTTAGGTGAAAAATTCGATGTCGCCGGATCCTCTCCAGTTTTTGGATTTCGTTAATACACATCTCAACACATAACCACAGGTGCGCACAGGTCGTAGGTACATCTAGTTGGCCCGCTGTGGCAGTTGGAAGATGAGCCATGGCAAAGCTCCAAAATCCTTTCTATACACTGTACATTTTTTTGGGTGAAAAATTCGATGTCGTCGGATCCACTCCAGTCTTTGGATTTCGTTAATACACATCTCAACACATAACCACAGGTGCGCACAGGTCGTAGGTACGCCTAGTTGGGCCGCTGTGGCAGTTGGAAGATGAGCCATGGAAGGCTCCAAAATCCTTACTATACACTGTACATTTTTTTAGGTGAAAAATTCGATGTCGTCGGATCCACTCCAGTCTTTGGATTTCGTTAATACACATCTCAACACATAACCACAGGTGCGCACAGGTCGTAGGTACGCCTAGTTGGGCCGCTGCTGCAGTTGGAAGATGAGCCATGGAAAGGCTCCAAAATCCTTACTATACACTGTACATTTTTTTAGGTGAAAAATTCGATGTCGTCGGATCCACTCCAGTCTTTGGATTTCGTTAATACACATCTCAACACATAACCACAGGTGCGCACAGGTCGTAGGTACGCCTAGTTGGGCCGCTGCGGCAGTTGGAAGATGAGTCATTTAAAGGCTCCAAAATCCTTTCTATACACTGTACATTATTTTAGGTGAAAAATTCGATGTCGTCGGATCCACTCCAGTCTTTGGATTTCGTTAATACACATCTCAACACATAACCACAGGTGCGCACAGGTCGTAAGTACGCCTAGTTGGGCCGCTGCGGCAGTTGGAAGATGAGCCATGGAAAGGCTCGAAAATCCTTTCATATACTGTACATTTTTTTAGGTGAAAAATTCGATGTCGTCGGATCCACTCCAGTCTTTGGATTTCGTTAATACACATCTCAACACATAACCACAGGTGCGCACAGGTTGTAGGTACGCCTAGTTGGGCCACTGTGGCAGTTGGAAGATGAGCCATGGAAAGGCTCCAAAATCCTTACTATACACTGAACATTTTTTTAGGTGAAAAATTCGATGTCGTCGGTTCCACTCCAGTCTTTGGATTTCGTTAAAACACATCTCAACACATAACCACAGGTGCGCACAGGTCGTAGGTACGCCTAGTTGGGCCACTGTGGCAGTTGGAAGATGAGCCATGGAAAGGCTCCAAAATCCTTACTATACACTGTACATTTTTTTAGGTGAAAAATTCGATGTCGTCGGATCCACTCCAGTCTTTGGATTTCGTTAATACACATCTCAACACATAACCACAGGTGCGCACAGGTCGTAGGTACGCCCAGTTGGGCCGCTGCGGCAGTTGGAAGATGAGCCATGGAAAGGCTCCAAAATCCTTACTATACACTGTACATTTTTTTAGGTGAAAAATTCGATGTCGTCGGATCCACTCCAGTCTTTGGATTTCGTTAATACACTTCTCAACACATAACCACAGGTGCGCACAGGTCTTAGATACGCCTAGTTGGGCCGCTGTGGCAGTTGGAAGATGAGCCATGGAAAGGCTCCAAAATCCTTACTATACACTGTACATTTTTTTAGGTGAAAAATTCGATGTCGTCGGATCCACTCCAGTCTTTGGATTTCGTTAATACACATCTAAACACATAACCGCAGGTGCGCACAGGTCGTAGGTACGCCTAGTTGGACCACTGTGGCAGTTGGAAGATGATCCATGGAAAGGCTCCAAAATCCTTACTATACACTGTACATTTTTTTAGGTGAAAAATTCGATGTCGTCGGATCCACTCCAGTCTTTGGATTTCGTTAACACACATCTCAACACATAACCACAGGTGCGCACAGGTCGTAGGTACATCTAGTTGGCCTGCTGTGGCAGTTGGAAAATGAGCCATGGAAAGGCTCCAAAATCCTTTCATATACTGTACATTTTTTTAGGTGAAAAATTCGATGTCGTCGGATCCACTCCAGTCTTTAGATTTCGTTAATACACATCTCAACACATAACCACAGGTGCGCACAGGTCGTAGGTATGCGTAGTTGGGCCGCTGTGGCAGTTGGAAGATGAGCCATGGAAGGCTCCAAAATCCTTACTATACACTGTACATTTTTTTAGGTGAAAAATTGGATGTCGTCGGATCCACTCCAGTCTTTGGATTTCGTTAATTCACATCTCAACACATAACCACAGGTGCGCACAGGTCGTAGGTACGCCTAGTTGGGCCGCTGCGGCAGTTGGAAGATGAGCCATGGAAAGGCTCCAAAATCCTTACTATACACTGAACATTTTTTTATTTGAAAAATTCGATGTCGTCGGATCCACTCCAGTCTTTGGATTTGGTTAATACACATCTCAGCACATAACCACAGGTGCGCACAGGTCGTAGGTACGCCTAGTTGGGCCGCTGCGGCAGTTGGAAGATGAGCCATGGAAAGGCTCCAAAATCCTTACTATACACTGAACATTTTCTTATTTGAAAAATTCGATGTCGTCGGATCCACTCCAGTCTTTGGATTTCGTTAATACACATCTCAACACATAACCACAGGTGAGCACAGGTCGTAGGTATGCCTAGTTGGGCCGCTGTGGCAGTTGGAAGATGAGCCATGGGTTGCTCCAAAATCCTTACTATACACTGTACATTTCTTTAGGTGAACAATTCGATGTCGTCGGATCCACTCCAGTCTTTGGATTTCCTTAATACACATCTCAACACATAACCACAGGTGCGCACAGGTCGTAGGTACGCCTAGTTGGGCCACTGTGGCAGTTGGAAGATGAGCCATGGAAAGGCTCCAAAATCCTTTCTATACACTGTACATTTTTTTAGGTGAAAAATTCGATGTCGTCGGATCCACTCCAGTCTTTGGATTTCATTAATACACATCTCAACACATAACAGGTGCGCACAGGTCGTAGGTACGCCTAGTTGGGCCGCTGCGGCAGTTGGAAGATGAGCCATGGAAAGGCTCCAAAATCCTTACTATACACTGTACATTTTTTTAGGTGAAAAATTCGATGTCGTCGGATCCACTCCAGTCTTTGGATTTCGTTAATACACATCTCAACACATAACCACAGGTGCGCACAGGTCGTAGGTACGCATAGTTGGGCCGCTGTGGCAGTTGGAAGATGAGCCATGAAAAGGCTCCAAAATCCTTACTATACATTGTACATTTTTTTAGGTGAAAAATTCGATGTCGTCGGATCCACTCCAGTCTTTGGATTTCGTTAACACACATCTCAACACATAACCACAGGTGCGCACAGGTCGTAGGTACATCTAGTTGGCCCGCTGTGGCAGTTGGAAGATGAGCCATGGAAAGGCTCGAAAACCGCAGGTGCGCACAGGTCGTAGGTACGCCTAGTTGGACCACTGTGGCAGTTGGAAGATGATCCATGGAAAGGCTCCAAAATCCTTACTATACACTGTACATTTTTTTAGGTGAAAAATTCGATGTCGTCGGATCCACTCCAGTCTTTGGATTTCGTTAACACACATCTCAACACATAACCACAGGTGCGCACAGGTCGTAGGTACATCTAGTTGGCCCGCTGTGGCAGTTGGAAGATGAGCCATGGAAAGGCTCCAAAATCCTTTCATATACTGTACATTTTTTTAGGTGAAAAATTCGATGTCGTCGGATCCACTTCAGTCTTTGGATTTCGTTAATACACATCTCAACACATAACCACAGGTGCGCACAGGTCGTAGGTACGCCTAGTTGAGCCGCTGCGGCAGTTGGAAGATGAGCCATGGAAAGGCTCCAAAATCCTTACTATACACTGTACATTTTTTTAGGTGAAAAATTCGATGTCGTCGGATCCACTCCAGTCTTTGGATTTCGTTAATACACATCTCAACACATAACCGCAGGTGCGCACATGTCGTAGGCACGCCTAGTTGGGCCGCTGTGGCAGTTGGAAAATGAGCCATGGAAAGGCTCCAAGATCCTTACTCCATACACTGTACATTTTTTTAGGTGAAAAATTCGATGTCGTCGGATCCACTCCAGTCTTTGGATTTCGTTAATACACATCTCAACACATAACCACAGGTGCGCACAGGTCGTAGGTACGCATAGTTGGGCCGCTGTGGCAGTTGGAAGATGAGCCATGAAAAGGCTCCAAAATCCTTACTATACACTGTACATTTTTTTAGGTGAAAAATTCGATGTCGTCGGATCCACTCCAGTCTTTGGATTTCGTTAATACACATCTCAACACATAACCGCAGGTGCGCACATGTCGTAGGCACGCCTAGTTGGGCCGCTGTGGCAGTTGGAAGATGAGCCATGGAAAGGCTCCAAAATCCTTACTATACATTGTACATTTTTTTAGGTGAAAAATTCGATGTCGTCGGATCCACTCCAGTCTTTGGATTTCATTAATACACATCTCAACACATAACAGGTGCGCACAGGTACGCCTATTTGGGCCGCTGCGGCAGTTGGAAGATGAGCCATGGCAAGGCTCCAAAATCCTTTCTATACACTGTACATTTTTTTGGGTGAAAATTCGATGTCGTCGGATCCACTCCAGTCTTTGGATTTCGTTAATACACATCTCAACACATAACCACAGGTGCGCACAGGTCGTAGGTACGCCTAGTTGGGCCGCTGCGGCAGTTGGAAGATGAGCCATGGAAAGGCTCCAAAATCCTTACTATACACTGTAAATTTATTTAGGTGAAAAATTCGATGTCGTCGGATCCACTCCAGTCTTTGGATTTCGTTAATACACATCTCAACACATAACCACAGGTGCGCACCGGTCGTAGGTACGCCTAGTTGGGCCGCTGTGGCAGTTGGAAGATGAGCCATGAAAAGGCTCCAAAATCCTTACTATACACTGTACATTTTTTTAGGTGAAAAATTCGATGTCGTCGGATCCACTCCAGTCTTTGGATTTCGTTAATACACATCTCAACACATAACCGCAGGTGCGCACATGTCGTAGGCACGCCTAGTTGGGCCGCTGTGGCAGTTGGAAGATGAGCCATGGAAAGGCTCCAAAATCCTTACTATACACTGTACATTTTTTTAGGTGAAAAATTCGATGTCGTCGGATCCACTCCAGTCTTTGGATTTCATTAATACACATCTCAACACATAACAGGTGCGCACAGGTACGCCTATTTGGGCCGCTGCGGCAGTTGGAAGATGAGCCATGGCAAGGCTCCAAAATCCTTTCTATACACTGTACATTTTTTTGGGTGAAAAATTCGATGTCGTCGGATCCACTCCAGTCTTTGGATTTCGTTAATACTCATCTCAACACATAACCACAGGTGCGCACAGTTCGTAGGTACGCCTAGTTGGGCCGCTGTGGCAGTTGGAAGATGAGCCATGGAAGGCTCCAAAATCCTTACTATACACTGTACATTTTTTTAGGTGAAAAAGTCGATGTCGTCGGATCCACTCCAGTCTTTGGATTTCGTTAATACACATCTCAACACATAACCACAGGTGCGCACATGTCGTAGGTACGCCTAGTTGGGCCGCTGCGGCAGTTGGAAGATGAGCCATGGAAAGGCTCCAAAATCCTTACTATACACTGTAAATTTTTTTAGGTGAAAAATTCGATGTCGTCGGATCCACTCCAGTCTTTGGATTTCGTTAATACACATCTCAACACATAACCACAGGTGCGCACAGGTCGTAGGTACGCCTAGTTGGGCCGCTGTGGCAGTTGGAAGATGAGCCATGGAAAGGCTCCAAAATCCTTTCATATACTGTACATTTTTTTAGGTGAAAAATTCGATGTCGTCGGATCCACTCCAGTCTTTGGATTTCGTTAATACACATCTCAACACATAACCACAGGTGCGCACAGGTCGTAGGTATGCGTAGTTGGGCCGCTGTGGCAGTTGGAAGATGAGCCATGGAAGGCTCCAAAATCCTTACTATACACTGTAAATTTTTTTAGGTGAAAAATTGGATGTCGTCGGATCCACTCCAGTCTTTGGATTTCGTTAATACACATCTCAACACATAACCACAGGTGCGCACAGGTCGTAGGTACGCCTAGTTGGGCCGCTGCGGCAGTTGGAAGATGAGCCATGGAAAGGCTCCAAAATCCTTCGATACACTGTACATTTTTTTAGGTGAAAAATTCGATGTCGTCGGATCCACTCCAGTCTTTGGATTTCGTTAATACACATCTAAACACATAACCGCAGGTGCGCACAGGTCGTAGGTACGCCTAGTTGGACCACTGTGGCAGTTGGAAGATGAGCCATGGAAAGGCTCCAAAATCCTTACTATACACTGTACATTTTTTTAGGTGAAAAATTCGATGTCGTCGGATCCACTCCAGTCTTTGGATTTCGTTAACACACATCTCAACACATAACCACAGGTGCGCACAGGTCGTAGGTACATCTAGTTGGGCCGCTGCGGCAGTTGGAAGATGAGCCATGGAAAGGCTCCAAAATCCTTTCATATACTGTACATTTTTTTAGGTGAAAAATTCGATGTCGTCGGATCCACTCCAGTCTTTGGATTTCGTTAATACACATCTCAACACATAACCACAGGTGCGCACAGGTCGTATGTATGCGTAGTTGGGCCGCTGTGGCAGTTGGAAGATGAGCCATGGAAGGCTCCAAAATCCTTACTATACACTGTACATTTTTTTAGGTGAAAAATTCGATGTCGTCGGATCCACTCCAGTCTTTGGATTTCGTTAATACACATCTCAACACATAACCACAGGTGCGCACAGGTCGTAGGTACGCCTAGTTGGGCCGCTGCGGCAGTTGGAAGATGAGCCAAGGAAAGGCTCCAAAATCCTTACTATACACTGAACATTTTTTTATTTGAAAAATTCGATGTCGTCGGATCCACTCCAGTCTTTGGATTTCATTAATACACATCTCAACACATAACAGCTTCGCACAGGTACGCCTAGTTGGGCCGCTGTGGCAGTTGGAAGATGAGCCATGGAAAGGCTCCAAAATCCTTACTATACACTGTACATTTTTTTAGGTGAAAAATTCGATGTCGTCGGATCCACTCCAGTCTTTGGATTTCATTAATACACATTTCAACACATAACAGCTTCGCACAGGTACGCCTAGTTGGGCCGCTGTGGCAGTTGGAAGATGAGCCATGGAAGGGCTCCAAAATCCTTACTATACACTGTACATTTTCTTAAGTGAAAAATTCGATGTCGTCGGATCCTCTCCAGTCTTTGGATTTCGTTAATACACATCTCAACACATAACCACAGGTGCGCACAGGTCGTAGGTACGCCTAGTTGGGCCGCTGTGGCAGTTGGAAAATGAGCCATGGAAAGGCTCCAAGATCCTTACTCCATACACTGTACATTTTTTTAGGTGAAAAATTCGATGTCGTCGGATCCACTCCAGTCTTTGGATTTCGTTAATACACATCTCAACACATAACCACAGGTGCGCACAGGTCGTAGGTACGCCTAGTTGGGCCGCTGCGGCAGTTGGAAGATGAGCCATGGAAAGGCTCCAAAATCCTTACTATACACTGAACATTTTTTTAGGTGAACAATTCGATGTCGTCGGATCCACTCCAGTCTTTGGATTTCGTTAATACACATCTCAACACATAACCACAGGTGCGCACAGGTCGTAGGTACGCGTAGTTGGGCCGCTGTGGCAGTTGGAAGATGAAAAATTGGATGTCGTCGGATCCACTCCAGTCTTTGGATTTCGTTAATACACATCTCAACACATAACCACAGGTGCGCACAGGTCGTAGGTACGCCTAGTTGGGCCGCTGCGGCAGTTGGAAGATGAGCCATGGAAAGGCTCCAAAATCCTTACTATACACTGAACATTTTTTTAGGTGAAAAATTGGATGTCGTCGGATCCACTCCAGTCTTTGGATTTCGTTAATACACATCTCAACACATAACAGCTTCGCACAGGTACGCCTAGTTGAGCCGCTGTGGCAGTTGGAAGATGAGCCATGGAAAGGCTCCAAAATCCTTACTATACACTGTACATTTTTTTAGGTGAAAAATTCGATGTCGTCGGATCCACTCCAGTCTTTGGATTTCGTTAATACACATCTCAACACATAACCACAGGTGCGCACAGGTCGTAGGTACGCCTAGTTGGGCCGCTGCGGCAGTTGGAAGATGAGCCATGGAAAGGCTCCAAAATTATTACTATACACTGAACATTTTTTTATTTGAAAAATTCGATGTCGTCGGATCCACTCCAGTCTTCGGATTTCGTTAATACACATCTCAACACATAACCACAGGTGCGCACAGGTCATTGGTTCATCTAGTTGGCCCGCTGTGGCAGTTGGAAGATGAGCCATGGAAAGGCTCCAAAATCCTTACTATACACTGTACATTTTTTTAGGTGAAAAATTCGATGTCGTCGGATCCACTCCAGTCTTTGGATTTCGTTAATACACATCTCAACACATTACCACAGGTGCGCACAGGTCGTAGGTATGCCTAGTTGGGCCGCTGTGGCAGTTGGAAGATGAGCCATGGAAGGCTCCAAAATCCTTACTATACACTGTACATTTTTTTAGGTGAAAAATTGGATGTCGTCGGATCCACTCCAGTCTTTGGATTTCGTTAATACACATCTCAACACATAACCACAGGTGCGCACAGGTCGTAGGTACGCCTAGTTGGGCCGCCGCGGCAGTTGGAAGATGAGCCATGGAAAGGCTCCAAAATCCTTACTATACACTGAACATTTTTTTATTTGAAAAATTCGATGTCGTCGGATCCACTCCAGTCTTTGGATTTGGTTAATACACATCTCAACACATAACCACAGGTGCGCACAGGTCGTATGTATGCGTAGTTGGACCACTGTGGCAGTTGGAAGATGAGCCATGGAAAGGCTCCAAAATCCTTACCATACACTGTAAATTTTTTTAGGTGAAAAATTCGATGTCGTCGGATCCACTCCAGTCTTTGGATTTCGTTAACACACATCTCAACACATAACCACAGGTGCGCACAGGTCGTAGGTTCATCTAGTTGGCCCGCTGTGGCAGTTGGAATATGAGCCATGGAAAGGCTCCAAAATCCTTACTATACACTGAACATTTTTTTAGGTGAAAAATTCGATGTCGTCGGATCCACTCCAGTCTTTGGATTTCGTTAATACACATCTCAACACATAACCACAGGTGCGCACAGGTCGTAGGTACGCCTAGTTGGGCCGCTGTGGCAGTTGGAAAATGAGCCATGGAAAGGCTCCAAAATTCTTACTCCATACACTGTACATTTTTTTAGGTGAAAAATTCGATGTCGTCGGATCCACTCCAGTCTTTGGATTTCGTTAATACACATCTCAACACATAACCACAGGTGCGCACAGGTCGTAGGTACGCGTGGTTGGGCCGCTGTGGCAGTTGGAAGATGAGCCATGGAAGGCTCCAAAATCCTTACTATACACTGTACATTTTTTTAGGTGAAAAATTGGATGTCGTCGGATCCACTCCAGTCTTTGGATTTCGTTAATACACATCTCAACACATAACCACAGGTGCGCACAGGTCGTAGGTACGCCTAGTTGGGCCGCTGCGGCAGTTGGAAGATGAGCCATGGAAAGGCTCCAAAATCCTTACTATACACTGAACATTTTTTTAGGTGAAAAATTGGATGTCGTCGGATCCACTCCAGTCTTTGGATTTCGTTAATACACATCTCAACACATAACCACAGGTGCGCACAGGTCGTAGGTACGCCTAGTTGGGCCGCTGCGGCAGTTGGAAGATGAGCCATGGAAAGGCTCCAAAATCCTTACTATACACTGTACATTTTTTTAGGTGAAAAATTCGATGTCGTCGGATCCACTCCAGTGTTTGGATTTCGTTAATACACATCTCAACACATATACGCCTAGTTGGGCCGCTGTGGCAGTTGGAAAATGAGCCATGGAAAGGCTCCAAAAACCTTACTCCATACACTGTACATTTTTTTAGGTGAAAAATTCGATGTCGTCGGATTTACTCCAGTCTTTGGATTTCGTTAATACACATCTCAACACATAACCACAGGTGCGCACAGGTCGTAGGTACGCCTAGTTGGGCCGCTGTGGCAGTTGGAAGATGAGCCATGGAAAGGCTCCAAAATCCTTACTATACACTGTACATTTTTTTAGGTGAAAAATTCGATGTCGTCGGATCCACTCCAGTCTTTGGATTTCGTTAATACACATCTCAACACATAACCACAGGTGCGCACAGGTCGTAGGTACGCCTAGTTGGGCCGCTGCGGCAGTTGGAAGATGAGCCATGGAAAGGCTCCAAAATCCTTTCTATACACTGTACATTTTTTTAGGTGAAAAATTCGATGTAGTCGGATCCACTCCAGTCTTTGGATTTCGTTAAAACACATCTCAACACATAACCATAGGTGCGCACAGGTCGTAGGTACGCCTAGTTGGGCCGCTGTGGCAGTTGGAAGATGAGCCATGGAAAGGCTCCAAAATCCTTACTATACACTGTACATTTTTTTAGGTGATGTCGTCGGATCCACTCCAGTCTTTGGATTTCGTTAATACACATCTCAACACATAACCACAGGCGAGCGCAGGTCGTAGGTACGCCTCGTTGGGCCGCTGTGGCAGTTGGAAGATGAGCCATGGAAAGGCTCCAAAATCCTTACTATACACTGTACATTTTTTTAGGTGAAAAATTCGATGTCGTCGGATCCACTCCAGTCTTTGGATTTCGTTAATACACATCTCAACACATAACCACAGGTGCGCACAGGTCGTAGGTACGCCTAGTTGGGCCGCTGTGGCAGTTGGAAGATGAGCAATGGAAAGGCTCCAAAATCCTTATTATACACTGTACATTTTTTTAGGTGAAAAATTCGATGTCATCGGATCCACTCCAGTCTTTGGATTTCGTTAATACACATCTCAACACATAACCACAGGTGCGCACAGGTCGTAGGTACGCCTAGTTGGACCACTGTGGCAGTTGGAAGATGAGCCATGGAAAGGCTCCAAAATCCTTACTATACACTGTACATTTTTTTAGGTGAAAAATTCGATGTCGTCGGATCCACTCCAGTCTTTGGATTTCGTTAATACACATCTCAACACATAACCACAGGTGCGCACAGGTCGTAGGTACGCGTAGTTGGGCCGCTGTGGCAGTTGGAAGATGAGCCATGAAAAGGCTCCAAAATCCTTACTATACACTGTACATTTTTTTAGGTGAAAAATTCGATGTCGTCGGATCCACTCCAGTCTTTGGATTTCGTTAATACACATCTCAACACATAACCACAGGTGCGCACAGGTCGTAGGTACGCCTAGTTGGGCCGCTGCGGCAGTTGGAAGATGAGCCATGGAAAGGCTCCAAAATCCTTTCTACACACTGTACATTTTTTTAGGTGAAAAATTCGATGTCGTCGGATCCACTCCAGTCTTTGGATTTCGTTAATACACATCTCAACACATAACCACAGGTGCGCACAGGTCGTAGGTACGCCTAGTTGGGCCGCTGTGGCAGTTGGAAGATGAGCCATGGGTTGCTCCAAAATCCTTACTATACACTGTACATTTTTTTAGGTGAAAAATTCGATGTCGTCGGATCCACTCCAGTCTTTGGATTTCGTTAATACACATCTCAACACATAACCACAGGTGCGCACAGGTAGTAGGTACGCGTAGTTGGGCCGCTGTGGCAGTTGGAAGATGAGCCATGGAAAGGCTCCAAAATCCTTACTATACACTACATTTTTTTAGGTGAAAAATTCGATGTCGTCGGATCCACTCCAGTCTTTGGATTTCGTTAATACACATCTCAACACATAACCACAGGTGCGCACAGGTCGTACTTACGCGTAGTTGGGCCGCTGTGGCAGTTGGAAGATGAGCCATGGAAAGGCTCCAAAATCCTTACTATACACTGTACATTTTTTTAGGTGAAAAATTCGATGTCGTCGGATCCACTCCAGTCTTTGAATTTCGTTAATACACATCTCAACACATAACCACAGGTGCGCACAGGTCGTACTTACGCGTAGTTGGGCCGCTGTGGCAGTTGGAAGATGAGCCATGGAAAGGCTCCAAAATCCTTACTATACACTGTACATTTTTTTAGGTGAAAAATTCGATGTCGTCGGATCCACTCCAGTCTTTGAATTTCGTTAATACACATCTCAACACATAACCACTGGTGCGCACAGGTCATAGGTACGC